>BSBM01000259.1:18692500-19292500 GCA_027924585.1 Larix kaempferi | reverse complement strand
GATGCTTTTTTCCATCTCTTTATTTCATTCTCAAGGTGTTGGGTTACTTTTTCTTTCTATTTTTATGCTATTTTGGGAATTCGGTGCATAACATTTGGTATCAAAGCCATTTTCACTCTAACCTTCTTTTGGGGCCATTTCAAATAGCGATATTTTGAGGAGAGTCAGAAGAAAGAGTGAAGTACCTGTGGTAAAAATTTCAGGACTTGTTTCTTTATATGTTTGGAGTTATGGAATGTGGAAGTTAGTGTTTTTGGCTAATCCAAAAATTAGTCTCAAATAGGTGTTGTAGGTAAAATTGTTATATTTGAAGCTTGAGGACTTCAAATTGAGTGCCACCTATTGCATCTACAGAAGACAAACCATGTTGTTTGTGGTAAAAATTTAGAAGCAGGGAAGGAATTTAAGAGATGTGGAAGGTTGTACAATTTCACTCTCCTGAAAGGGACAAAAACAAAAAGTTTTGGGAAAGTTACAATAACTTTCTCTTTGCACATTCGAATTGGGTCAAACCTATGGCATCGCAGGGAAGACATAACAAGCTAATAGAGGACAAAATTTCAAATTTGGAGAGGCCAAAATTTCAAAGACAATTCAGGAGCAAGGTTGGCTACCAAGACAACCTACAAACCAAGGTTTCTAAATATATGTTAACTTGAAACTTACATAAATTTTGATTAGATTATCTATTTTGGGTGATTCAAAAGGTGCGATAAAGATGAAATATAGGAGAATTATAGGTAAATATTATTTTGGGCTCTCATGGCAAGGGATTTTGAAAAAAATTAATTCACCAATAAAATCTTCAAAGAGCTCAACCACGACTCATGAAGAAAATGAAGAAATGTACCCGCTATCCAATTTGGAGGCCAAAGTTAAGGGATTGAATGATATATTAGTGAAACGTGTTCAATTTGTAAACATAAAAAATGACAATGTGAGTTGAAAAGATGTGATCCGAAATGGATCAATATCTAAATTGTCATCTATTTTGGTGCTTTTTGGGTGGAAAAATGGGATGAATTGGCTTATAGGGCCCATTTTAGGGGTAGGTCTTACTTTGCAGATTTGGGGTCCAAAACCTTATGAGGCTCGACTGATGAATGATGTTCTGCGCACATATTTAGATTCATTTATTATAGTGTATTTGGATTATATACTAATTTATAGCTCTAGCTGGGAGGAGCACATTTTACATCTCAAGCAAGTGTTAGAGATTGAAAAAACACCAGTTGTTGGCTAATCTCAATAAATGTGAGTTTTATCAGTAGTCATTGGTGTATTATCTACACTATCTAATGGGAAAAGAAACCATTATCCACAAATATCACCAACCACTACAATATTTGTAGGCCCAGAGCAAGCTACAACAAACCAAACATTACAAGTGGATGGGGGTTTTGCAACAATTTCACCTAGTCATCAAGTATAAGAAGGGCGCCACTAATAATTTGAAAAAACATGCTTTGAAGTCCACCCACATCCAAGATTATAGCTTTGAGGACTCTTATGCACATGGAAAATTTTACCCATGATGCAAACAAAGAGGGATACACTAAAGATAAGGACTTCAAGGAGGTGTTTCAACAGTTACATGGAAAATTTCATGTAGAAGAAGGTGACACTAAATCCAACTATCATCTTCGGACTGGGTTACTCTAGAAGTTAGACAAGATTTTCATTCCTAAAGGTGAAAATTTGTAGCTTATCAAAGAGGTGCACACCTCCAAAGTTGCAAGGCATTTTGGTGTTGGGAAGATAGTTGCTAACTTACAAAATGTATGTGTATTGGCCCAAAATGCAAGAATATGTAGCACAGTATATTAGAAGATGCATTCTTTGTTGTAACAACAAGCCTAGTAATAGAAAGCAAGGTCTATACCATCCCTTATCTATACCCACTCAACCTTGGGAAAACATTTCCATGGATTTTTTGGGTGGGTTACGAACCACTAGGAAAGGGCATGACTATTTATTTGTGGTAGTTGACAAATTCAACAAGATGTGAATTCTTATGCCTTGTAAAAATACCATCAAAGGACAAGAAGCATCACACATGTTCTTTGAGTAGGCCTGGCTGCATTTTGGTATACCAAGGAGCATCATCTAAAACAAGGATACCGGATTTCTTAGTGTCCTTTGGACTACACTTTGGGAGAATATGGACACTAAGTTCAAGGGATCTACAACATTCCATCCATAATAGATGGGCAGATAGAAGTAGTCAAGAGGACTTTGGTGCAACTTTTGTGGGGTTACCTTGCCAAAAGCATCCAAAGACTTTAGATTAAAATTCCATCTATATTAATCACTCTTATAATAGAGCAGTCCACACTTCCATTGGTAGGTCCCCCACTGAAACTTGTTTTGGATATCTTCCACATTCACCTCAAGATGGTGTATATGGATAGCAAGGGGGAGTGAGGGAAGTCACTAGAAGTGAAGCATTAAGAGCTAAAAAAATAATTGAGAAGCTTAGGAAAATCCATTTTCAAGAAAATGAGACATTGAAGAAGTCACACGAAAAGTACGAAGCCATACATGACCAACACATGATTGAGAAATCATTCAAAGTGGGGTATAGAGTTTGGTTACAACTGAACAAGGAAATGCTACATGGTCCTGGTAAGAAGGTTAAGGCTCTGCAATATGTCTTGTTTGAGGTATTGGAGAAGTTCAGAGATAATTCCTACAGACTCAGTCTACCTCCATACATGCACATTTACTATGTATTGAATGTGGAAAATTTGAAACTCTATGATCCTTACATGTTAGGTTAGGAGGAGGAACAGGACCTTCCTACCATAGAGGAATTAGCACCTGATACTCAAGTAGATTTGGTAGAAGACACAATTTTGCAGAAGAAGTGTAGAACTACTAGATAGGGGCAACATGAACTTTAGAAAATTGGGTTGATAGGACAACTTCCACGCAAGGATAAATGGCACTCTAGGGATAAGGTAGAGGAAAAATTTCCTCACCTCATTTAGTAAGATATTTTGGGGACCAAAGGCCTCTCGAAATGGGGATGTATGATTTGAAATGGATCAATATATAACTTTTCATCTATTTTGGTGCTTTATGGGTGGAAACATTGGAAGAATTGGCTTGTAGGGCCCATTTTAAGGGCAAGTCATACTTTGCAAATTTGGGGTCTGTTATCACATACATAGTAGCTGGAGCTACCATGATGCAACAAACCATATTTTTCTTCCAGATAGTTCCATTCCTACACGAGTTTAGCATATTTTCATCCAGTGATCATCAGTAGTGGATTATTTCAGAGTATGCAGAGTAGCCTATCATTATCCCATGTCATGACTTGGCCTTGAATGGCCCCATTGAGAGGACTTGATTTAGCTTCACTTAGCAAAGAAGATAGTTGATATATCTTCCCTTTCCCACTGAACAATTAGATTTGATCTTCATTGTAGAGACAGGTATATGACTGAGCAGGTATACACGTTGCATTTGGGTATTATTATTTGTTTATCTTACGTATATTATTAGCTTTGACTTAACA
The DNA here is from genome assembly GCA_027924585.1 of Larix kaempferi. NCBI lineage: Eukaryota > Viridiplantae > Streptophyta > Pinopsida > Pinales > Pinaceae > Larix > Larix kaempferi. Next base: position 19,288,977 of record BSBM01000259.1, on the reverse strand, counting down.
TGGTGACTAGAAGTGGTGATTGCAATATGTGTTGCTATTATGAGCTTGATGAGAGTGAATGTATGATCCTGAATGTAAGACTTTTTCGTATGCTCACTCGTATTTCCCACCTAATGTAGACTTAGCCTTTCCCTTGTTATGTGTGGCATCACCTCTCATGTCTGCATCCAACCAGTATCTTCCATCCTTTGATTTGATCCCTGACTTGTGAGATTAAGAATCTCTCCCCCACATTTACCTTTATATTTGATAGACTCCATGTTGATTGTGTCTCGTCTTTGAGTTGTGCGACAGAACTTTCCAAAGCCTTGACCCTTCTGGGCCGAAGGAACCCATCGGTGTTGGGTCTTTATCCTAGGTGAGTTGGGATTATGAAGCCTTGACCTCTCTGTTCGGTTAACCCCGATGTTTGGTCCTGATTGTGAATGATTCCCGCCAGTTGACCCCATGCTTCACTTTTGGGCCAAGAGTACCGACTGGTGTTGTGACATGAGTTAAGACTGGCTAGTTGCCCAAGTAGTGTCAACTAAACTCAAAGCAATTGATCCTATCATCATTACATGCATCAGTCTAATTTGCTATATCCAAATAAATGCAAGAAATCCTAATGAAATTAAATGCAAAGACCCCTGATTAAAGTTGTGAATAGTTGTTCTTTTCAACACATGTAAAATCGTAAGAGGGTCATGTTATGAAAATGGCCAAATAAAAGCATATGTGCATTTATTGAAAATCTAAATGACTGCTTTCCATGGTTTTTACGTAATGATTATTCCTCACGAAGCCCAAGGGCGTGGATGTGGGATGGAGTAAGGGACTGCTAATTCTAAGAGTCCCCTGGAACCTCATAATTACAGTTGATTGTGCACCTAGTGTAATGGTTCTAGAAAATATCCGTAGGGAGCCTGAATCAGGATTGGATGTGAGTCATAGGACACTTGTTAGAGTTGAAGGGACACTTCTCAATCAACCTATTTCATTTGTGAGATACCTCCTTTCCCTAATGTTATCTATCATATACATGTCACTATGGATCCCCTCTTGTCCCTTATTCTCCGAGAGATCACTATGTTGAAGTCAAAAGTCAGCTTCCCTTGTCATAGCCTTTTTTCATTCACCTCACCCATCATAACAACCTGGATAAGTTTGTTAGTGAGCATATGTAAAGGGCTTCATGAAAGATCATGCATCCTACTTGAACACAAGTTATATTATTCTATTGATTGATCGATATATCACCATTTACATGCTACTAATGTATAGTTTGCTAATGATATGAATAAGAGAGCCCCTTACACCCCTTATGCAATGCAGGATCATTTAGATTCCAGTTCAGTCATCAGTTTGGCTATCTTTGACTTGGTCAACATAGGTCTCGAGGAAGATGTGACTATAGTTGTTCGAGATTGACTATTTGTCACCAATATGGGTCTAGTACACCATTCCATGTTTTAGTTGGTTATTATTGGCCATTATCCAATATTATTATGGTTTATTATTATTATTATGGCCATATTTTTATTATTGGACATGGTGTTGGCTTTGAAATGCATATTCAGATGGATTCATGGGGTTCTAGTAGTCATTATTAGTGTATTTGAGGTCTTTGATTCCATTGGCATACTCAGTTTGTGGATCCGGGAAAGGGAAATGGAAATAATGGCACATTTATTCTACAACAATAAAAGCAACATTTAAATTCATTAAAAAGGTGACCATGGCTACTCCAAGAAATTGATTTGGTTAGTGTATGTTTGGGAAATGATGTGGGAATCAGGATGACTTGATATGATGCCTAGAGGCTCTACGGATCATTCTTCATGATTTTATCTCAATGATTGGGTCAACACTTATTTATTTGTTTGCCTAGGGAGGATGTCCTCCATGAGGGGCACACTTCACTGTGGCATCTTATGATATTATTGATGTATCTTTGTTATTGGTGTATTGGTGATTCTCTAGGGTGAATTGATCCCCTAGACGTCTCCCCGCATCATGTATCACATGCTATATCCATTCATTATGATGTATCTATCCTAGCTTGGGCGTTAGAGGAAAAAGTTCACCCCCCTTTAAGAGCTTGATCCGTGTATCAATGTAAAACTAGATCTCCACCATTAATGATGTTATAATCTCAACCGCCGGATGAAAATTGGTTAGAAAGTGGACACCACTCTTTTCCTATTTAAGAGAGGTGATCCCCTCATTGTAAAGCATTGTGAATTTTGGCTCCAGAACTATTGAATAAAGAGAAATATTTTGTGACATAAATACTTGTGTAATTGTGGATGAATGCTTGTGATGGTGATTGAACTTATCTTTCACTTGCATTGAAAGATATTGGTGAATAGTTCTCACATATTTCGATCCATATTTTTATTGTAGGAAAGAGAGGATGATTTGGGAGGGGCTCATTGGTTGAGGAGATTTGCTATGTGTCTCTCTCAAATTTTGGTTTAACAAGGAGTGGTTATATCTTAGTTATCAAGCATTCTTTATATTTTTCTTCTCATTTGCATTTACTCATTATTCTTATTGATTTAATTTATTGTATCTTGGCTTGGCAAGAAGGAAGGACACATTGGGTCATTGGGCACTTCATTCGGACGAGGGCTTCAACAAATATTACATTTGATCTATGCAAGGGTAGTATTCATCATCTCGAAGATTATCTAAAGTGACCAGGTAAGTCTTTCACATCTCTTTTCTTTGTTTTATTTTCTATCCATTGGTCACTCTCAACAAATAAACATTAAAACCCTCATGTAAAATTTATGAAAACTCTAAGGATCACATAACTTGAATTTTTGGCAAAACTTGTATGGGTTTTATTCCTCCCCCCTAGTCCACAAAAGCCTTCATAAGAAATCATCATTGGAGTCTCCATTTTCCTAGCACCGAAGGCACTAGTCTCTCAGGCAATTCGCACTTCCTGGAAGTTATTCATTTTTCCCATTTTGTGATCTCGTCTTTGCTTGTGTTTTCAAAAATTGCCATAGCTTTCATCAAGCAAATTATCTTAGGTGTTAGGAATATTTAATCCTCGCCTAAATCATTATCTTGGGAATATTTAGTTTTACCATTCAAATCCCCCAAGGGTAGTGACTTGGACATTTTCAGCTAGCACCATCATCCTAGATCTTATGCCTTATTCTTTAGCTACCAAAATAATTTATTTGGATTGTCATTTAATTCCTTAAAGCCTCACAATCCATGATCTTTCAATATTGGTGGCTATCTCCAGTTGGTCTAGGGTTTTATCAACTAGATACCTTACGTACTCTATAGCCATAGTTTGATCCGGTGTCTTAGCTTTAGATCTTTCCTTCTAGGTTAGATCAGGGTCTCCCCCTTTGCTACTATGCTTCAAGTGGAATAAAGTGAATAGAATATTGATCGACGTGACAATCGATCCATTCTAGGGATTAGGATCCTCTAAGATTACCTCTTTAGTTTCCTAAGCTCCTCTACTGTCTCGAATAGGATCGTCAAAAGGGGGTAACTATAAGTTGTGTGATAACAAGGTCCAGAGCCTTTCAAGACCCATTTTAGGGATTAAACAATGTTTTGGGGGGTCAAACATTTGTGATAATATCTCCCACTCCCTCGACATTGTTCTACACTCCAAGACCTTTCCAACAATGCAAAATCACCTCAATCGGAGTTCGTATGAGGAATTTATGTCTTCTGCAAGTTGACCTATATAGTTGACCATCATAGTACCGAGTGGATTCCACATCTACTCTCATTCCACACACATGTGGAGCTAGTCATATGTGGACTTTCAAGAACATTATAGAGGGTCCAAAACCCTAACCCTAATCAATATTTGAGGCATGTACAAACCATAAAACTAACTATAGATAGCTATCGGGCTATGTTAAATATCGGGTCATTAGGAGGAGAAAGGGTTCCATTCTGTTGATGTTATTGTATGGTTACATAGCTGAGCAACATTAAGGGAGTGGATTTTAGTAGATGTGCAGGCCACAATGTTAGTGGTAACTCCATAGTGAGTAACACTTTCTTTGTATTTGCATTTCATGTTGAAGAAGAAAAGATCAAGGCATAGTCCTCACTTCTAGCTAGTTTTTTCCCCATAGTGGATTTTCCCAAGGTATATCTTGTGTTGTTTATTTGTTCTTGTTATTTTCCTTTAAGTTCCAATTTATTTATCATTCTGTGGAATTAAGCTAACATAATGGATTAAGTTATAAGATCCATTGTGATTAATTAAGTTCTAATGGAATATCCATGGCAATTTATGGATCAAGATGGATCAAACAATGACTAGTAAAGAGGACCTGAAAATGATGGCTAGTAAAGAGGATCTCAAAGTTATGAAGAGGGTAATTCTAAATGAGATGAAACATCTCTTTCCTCATAATTTATCTACTCAAGAATAGGATGAGGAGAACAATAGGGATTTTCCCTAGTCACAAATTGAGAAAACTAAAACATAGTTGGAGAACAAAAGGTTCAAGTCTCTGACATTTGATCATTTGTCATATCAAATTTCCAATATTTATATGAAAAAGTTTGATTAAAATAATCTAATGACATGGAAATTCCAAATGGAGCATTTTTTTATCTACACCAAGTGCCAACTTTACAAAAGTTAACTATTGCATCCTTGTATTTAGTGTTAGTTTTTCAGAAATTTCAATCTGATCTAGCATCTTAACTAAGAGAATAACATGTACAGCATATCAATCATGGACACAATGATGCAAGCACACAAGAGACACAGAGTTTACTTGGGGAAAACCATAAAGGTGAAAAACCCCAATAACTTCCTCAGAGATAGATAGAGCAATGATACAACCCAAGTACAAGAGATAGTCCTCCTAGCAGCAGCTTCTCCTCCTCCACTAGTGCGGCACTCTCCAATGAGTGTGTGAGAGAGAAAATAGAATGATCAAATAGAGTGCCTCCCGCACTCTATTTATACATGACTTAACTTGACTAATAACCTTTACTAGGTTGGCCTTAACTTAACCACATAACATAATGCTGACAGGGCCGACCCCCAATAGGGTGGTCTAATAACCCTTTGACCCACATGACTTATACAGGGCCGACCCCACCAAGGTGGTCTAATAACCCATCAAGTATAAGTTACGACACTTACAATATAAATGATGACACTTTTGTATAGAGGAATAATAACATCTCTATAGGAATACAAACACTTCCGTATAGAGGAATAATAACATCTCTATAGGAATACAATATACATATATGAAATACATTCCGAAGTTACAAATACATCAACACTCCCTCTTAACTAGGAAGGTATTTCTCGACACATGTATTCTAGCACAAGTCTTCTTCTCTGGATCATCGTCATTGATCATCATCATCGAATCATCGTCATCATCACTGCTGTTGCTATCTCAATCAATCTCTCATTTACTCGTCATAGGAAGTTCTACAGACCCAGTCCTTTTTCATACTGGATGTAGGCCCACCACCTGTAGGTCTTCATCATCATTGGCCATACTGTGGAATCCTCAGGACTGATTACGTGCGTTAAGCCAAAACCTCAAAAGAGCATCCCAGGATTGATTAGGAGCATACTGCTCAACCTATCGGATCTCCCTGGATCTTTTACATGCAACTGCACAACCTATCCACGGCCATGGAGTATCATCCTGATACTCATGATCATACTGATCATGTCATCTCAGCGAGCAAGACATCAAGTAGGTACACCTCAGGACTGATTATACTGCCTCTGCAAAACCTGCAAGATCTCCCAGGACTGATTACACTGCCTCTGCAAAACCTGCAAGAGCATCTCAAGACTGATCATATGCCTCTACAAAACCTGTGTACCATACTGTCACATCATCGTCTTTAGATCATTGTCATCGTCCACGGAGCACAACCCAGATGCACACACACAGCACTTATATACATCGACATGGGAGGACCTACCTACCACCATCCGGGAATGGCTCAGCACTTACATCATGACCATGGGAGGACTCTCCTATCACCATGTCACCATGGAAGGAACTACCTGCCACCATGTCGGAAAGGCACAGCACTTACATCACGATCATGGGAGGACTCTCCTATCACCATGTCACCATGGAAGGAACTACCTGCCACCATGTCGGAAAGGCACAGCAATTACATCAACGACCATGAGAGGATTCTCTTATCACCATGTCACCATGGAAGGAACTACCTACCATCATGTCGAAAAATCCCAACAACCCTTATATCTCACCATGGGAGGACCATACCTACCACCATGTGAGAATGGCCCAACCCTTACATCTGCACCATGGGAGGACCATACCTACCACCATGTGAGAATGGCCCCAGCCCTTACATCTCACCATAGGAGGACCATACCTACCATTATGTGAGAATGGTTCATGTGCATCTATGTCTCCGGACTCATCACTTCCCTTTGGAGGGAATCTCGATCTGAAGTACACCAAGTCTCCTTCTGAAGTATTCAAACTTCACTCTGGCCATCGGCTTGGTCAACACATCGGCTATCTGCTCATCCGTCGCAACATACAGGAGCTTCACTACTCCTCTCTGCACCATATCCCTGATATAGTGGAACTTGATCTCAATATGCTTCGACTTGTCATGGAACACTGGGTTCTCCGACAACTTCACACAACTCTGGTTGTCGCAATATATACAAGTAGCACTCAGGTGGAGATCAAACAAATCAGAGAGTAGCTTCCTAAGCCATACTGCCTCACAACTAGCCGAACAAGCTGCGACATACTCTGCTTCGGCTGTACTCAGCGCCACACAGGACTGCTTCCTGCTAAACCAAGAGATCATACCGGATCCCATTCTGAAGAAGCACCCCAAAGTGCTCTTCTGATCAATGGCACTTCCTGCCCAATCCGAATTAACATAACCCTCCAGGTTAAACTTTTGATTCGCCTCATACTTGAGCCCATAGTCAATTGTACCCTTCAGGTATCTCAGAATATGCTTTGCATCTATCATGTGAACATGTCTCGGATCTGTCAAATACTTGCTCAAGGTGTTCACCGCAAAGCAGATATTTGGTCTCATATTCGTCAGGTACATCAAGGACCCAATCATCTGACAATACATCATCACAGCATCATCCTGATGCATATCATCTGGAGAAACACCTTGAAGCTCATCATCCATGATCATCCTGATCATACACTGCATCCTCCTGATGCATACAAAGTATCTACCTGATACATGTTATCATACATGATCCACCTGATCATACAATGTATCCACCTAATACATATACAAGTACATGATCCACCTGATCATACAATGTATCCACCTGATACATATACAAATACATGATCCACTGATCATATCTAGCATCCAACATGATGCATATACAAAGCAGTACTTGGAGCATCGTCCTGATGCTCATTACACAATGCTTACATCCACATCCATGGGAAGGATCCTCCTCTCACCATGCTTGGAATGGCTCCTGCAAATGTGACCCATCACTTCTTCCTCGAAGTATCATCAATCTGAAGAACACCAAGCAATAAAGTTGTCTTGACATTGATCTAGTGTATCTTCCATTTCATCACTTGCTTTGTATTTCTCTATGATGCCTTCTGCAGCATGCTTGATCTTATAGATCCACTTGGAAGTCACAACAAACTTCCCTTCAAGTCTTGGGACCACATCCCAAACATCATTCTTCATGATCGACGGATCATGGCATTCTTCCCGGATCCTGGGAACTTCAATATCTTCAATAGATAACTTTGTTGCTGGAACAAATGTTGTAGTCCTTCTTTTGTAGGTGCTCTTATACGATCTTTCCTACAAAACAAGTTAAATTGCATGATTAGAAACTTCTCATAGTTTTCAGAACAAATTCTTACACATAAAGAAATATGTCATACAGTCATGCAATTATTTTAGCCAATGCTTCAATACAACATTTATCCATATCCCGTAACTTTCTAGATGCCTTCCAATCTCTACTAGAACATTGTTAAGAGTGTGCACAACTCCCAACATGTCAGCAAAGAGGTTTCATTCTAGATAAGTAGCAATGGAATGTTGTACAGTGCCATAGGCCACTTACCCATCACATGCATATTAGTAGTATACCGTTCATTAATGCAATTATTCTAATATGCGTAATACACACCCTAAGTCTAGGAACATAAGCATATACATCATTGAACAGTATTATTTAAACAAACAAGTATACAAGAAATGACAATTCAAGTACTTATCTTTGTTTGTTTGTTGGGTTGACTCCCTCTCAGTCTTTGCTTCCTTTCTGCAACTCCATTCTGATGTGGAATGTGAGAAGTGGTCAAATCCCTCTGAATGTCTACATCCTTGCAGAAACTACTGGAGTGTGCTCCCTCTTGATCTGTGCTTCCTGGATTACCTGTCCTTGAACTTATATCCATCCTCGATCACTATGCATGCTTACTAGTATCATCATTTTGTTACCCTCGAGATCTCATACATAATCATATATTCATTAGTATAATCAAACACAATAATCTTAAACATGTATATTCATGATCATTTCAAACACAGATAATAAGCATTAGCATTCAATGTTTTAGGGAAGACTTCTCTTACTCATGCATATTCATATTTGACCATAGAACTCTTTTGGTTAGTCATATCATCAATCAAAGTAAGAAGCATAATATGCCTAAACCCATGATTACTAACTTCAATGAATAATCATTATCAATCATGCCATGTATACTTATATAAGAGATCCTAACACAAGGTAGGATTCTAACTTGATATAGAAAAAAAAACATACTTGGATTAGCATGCTAGCTAGTTATGTCTAACATACCCACATAATGTCTTCTTGTTCTCTTCAATGACTTGTGCTAGTAACCTGCATATCTCATAGGTTAATCATTATAGAACCAAGTTATACATACCTCGTAAGTAGATCTTCTATGTGATCCATGACAATGGATGAATCTTTGTCTTCATGTCACCATGGTCATATGTTCTTGAACTAGAACATGATTTGTCTTTCTTGATGTACCTTTCATGTTAGCGGACAACATCAACCTCATACAACACCATAATGCATTAGTACAATCATAAGTGTCAAAACCCTAATCAATGAATATCTGCATTCATAATTTTATTAAGGTGATACGACAGGTCTAAAGTTAATCAAGATTGTACTAACCTTAATGAAGACAAACATACCATAAACTTAATCATGAACAGATCTCGAAACATACCTGGATAAGTCATACTTTCGAGATTGCGTGTAATCTTCTTATGTAGGGCCTTAGCCTCATCTCCCTCTGAAACAGGAACTTCTTCACTTATACAGGTGACCAATCCATTCTCTTCTAGGATTAACCTAATCCACTTGATTTGTAGAAACTGGATCTGGAGCTGGATTAGGGTTTGTCAGGGAAACCCTAAAAATTCAAACTTTGAATTTCAAACTTCTGAAAGGATAGAAAGATGTGCCTTAATGAGATAATCAACTTGGTATACTCAAAATTTGAAAACTGCAAAGTTCACCCCTCAAATTTGCTTTATCTTCCGGATTCACTAAGGAGGACCCTGAATTAGGGTTTGAGTTTCCCGGAGCTTTACCCAACCAAATGTTTTGATCCAAAGCTCTAAACTTTGATTTTTCCAAGGAGCTTCCATCTATGGTCACAGATTTCAAAAATTCCCATTTTTGCAGAAGCCCTAATTTTTCACCTTTTCGATAAAAGTCCCGAACTAGGGTTTGATCAAGCCCGGCCTTCTGCCCAACCAAAAAATTTGATCTTGGTCTCTAAATTTCAATTTTTCTGAGTAGCATCCAGCCGTGGTCTCCGATTCAAAGAATTACAACTTTCTCCAAAACCCTTATTTCCCACAGCAGTGACAATCCAAAAATGAAGGTGCTCAGAAATCAATTCTGTTTGGACAGAAATATGTACCTGATTGTTTTTGGTGTAACTCAAAAAATACAAATCCACAGGGTCTGAAACTTCGACCTGTGGTATCCCGACCTGTCTTCTTTCCAACCCCATAGGTATGACCTCAATTGGAATCTCTGAGAGAGAGTTATGCCAAGTGTCACAACGTGACCTGTTTATGGGATAAAACAGGAGAGAGAACTTGTACGATGTGCCACGTGTCACTGGTTCTGTTTCGGCCTCTGAAAAACTTACCTGAGAAAGTAAAGTCCGTGCCCTACCTGTCACTTTTTATGAAATTTCATTTGGAGCTTCCTAGCCCAAGTTGTGACCTTTTTTCCTAGGTCACCTGTTTATGACTCAGATCTGGAAGAGGCAGAAACCCTATATTGTACATATCATAAATCACAAAGTACAACGAATTAGAGGTTTTCCTTTGGACATAAGGTACATGGGGATCTTATCTTCGACCTGTAATATTTTTTCAGATCCTGAAACCTCGTCGAAATGTATTTATAGTGAAATTTCTACGATTACTGGTTTTTTCTATATCAAGTCCTAGCTTCGCAAGTGCAACAAGTGTCATAAATGCCACACCATGCCTTCTTTCAGGATAGCTCTGATACCATATTAGTTTTTCAGAAATTTCAATCTGATCTAGGATCTTAACTGAGAGAATAACATGTACAGCATATCTACAGCATATCAATCATGGACACAATGATGCAAGCACACAAGAGACACATAGTTTACTTGGGGAAAACCATAAAGGTGAAAAACCCCAATAACTTCCTCAGAGATAGATAGAGCAATAATACAACCCAAGTACAAGAGATAGTCCTCCTAGCAGTAGCTTCTCCTCCTCCACTAGTGTGCCACTCTCCAATGAGTGTGTGAGAGAGAAAATAGAATGATCAAATAGAGTGCCTCTCGCACTCTATTTATACATGACTTGACTTGCCTAATAAACTTTACTAGGTCGGCCTTAACTTAACCACATAACATAATGTTGACAGGGCCGACCCCCAATAGGGTGGTCTAATAACCCTTTGACCCACATGACTTAAACAGGGCCGACCCCACCAAGGTGGTCTAATAACCCATCAAGTATAAGTTACGACACTTACAATATAAATGACGACACTTCTGTATAGAGGAATAATAACATCTCTATAGGAGTACAATATACATATACGAAATACGTTCCGAAGTTACAAATACATCAACATTTAGAACCTTATCAATTTGTGTAGTACCAATGCCTTTGTAACTATAAAAAATGAATCTATTGTCTCTTGGCATATATTTACAGATGGATATAACATATTATGGGGATATTGAGATTGACACCTTCTGTAGTCAGTTGATAAATCTCAAGCAAAAAGGTTCAGTTACAGAGCACATTAAGCAATTTCAGAAGTTGAGTCTTATACTAAAGAACATTCCAGAGGATAATCTTTAGGATCTCTTTATGGGCACTTTAAAGGAGAACATTCAACATGAGGTATGCCTCTTTGAAACTAAATCCTTGGAGAATTCTTTTAGTTTGGAAATAAAAGTTGAAAGCACAAATATGGATACTAGAAGACCTACTACTAACACCAATAGAAAGGGAAATGTTTCCTCCCCCAACCTCACTCAGCCTACAAGGTTGATGCCCAAAAAATTGGAGGAAATAAGAGCAAAGGGAATATATTTCAATTGTGATAGCAATTATAGCAAGGAGAATAAGTGTAGTTAAAAGAAATTATTCTACACAAATTCTGAAGAGGAAGATGATCTAGAACCAGAACAATCTAAAGAGGTAGATCTAGAAGATACTACTCCCACCATATCTTGGCATGCATTGGTTGACATTAGCACTTCTCAAAATCTTAGGATAGAAGGATATACCGGAAATAAAAGGTAATAGTGTTGATTGATTTTGGCATTACCCATAATTTCATTAATCACAAATTAGACAAACTTCCCAATTGCTTTACATCTCCAACACCAGAATTTCAAGTAATGATTGCACATGGAAGTACCATAGTTTAAGCTTATTATGGGGGAGTATTTATTGGATAGTCCAATGATAGAAGGATATACCGAAAATAAAAGGTAATAGTGTTGGTTGATTTCGGCATTACCCATAATTTCATTAATCACAAATTAGACAAACTTCCCAATTGCTTTACATCTCCAACACCAGAATTTCAAGTAATGATTGCACATGGAAGTACCATAGTTTAAGCTTATTATGGGGGAGTATTTATTGGATAGTCCAATGATTGCAATCCAAATGGCTAGTGCTAATGTTGTACTAGGGGTTTAGTAGCTACAATCATTTGGAATAATGACTCTTAATGTTAAGGAACTTCTCATGAGATTCTCTTCAGAAGGAAAGGAAATTGAACCTACATGTATTATAAGGAAACCCTCTAAAGTGATAATCTCTAATAGGAAAAAAAATTCCAAATACTGGACGCTATGGTGTAATTGCACAATTTTCCTCGTTAGATGTTCAAGCATTTATACGGTCTATTCCAATGGATCTCGAATAAGTTATTGACAATCATTCTGATTTATTTGGAGAGATGCCAAAATTATTCCACCTACTTGAGATCATGACCATGCAATTCATTTGAAACCAGGAAGCATACCACCTAACATCATACCGTATAGGTAACCATATGTGCAAAAGAGTGAGATTGAAAATATGGCTCAAGAAATGTTAGATGCATGATTCATTCAACTTATTCAAAGTGTTTTCTCTACACTAGTGGTGTCGGTTCTCAAAAAGGAAGGTTTGTGGCATATGTGTCCAGATTATAGAGAGCTTAATAAGATGAGAATTAAAGATAAGTTTCATATTCCTACCATTAATGAATTATTAGATGAATTACAGGGAGCATTTTTCTTTACCAAGTTGGACCTCCATTTTGGATACCATCAAATTAGAATGAGGAAAGAAGACATTCTAAAACCATCATTTAGGACACATGAAGGTCGTTATGAATTTTTGGTGATGCCATTTGGCATTACCAATGCACCTTCCATATTTCAAAGCTTGACGAATCCTATTTTTAATCGCTTCCTCAGAAAATTTGTGTTAGTATTTCTTGGTGATATAGAAAATCTTGGGAAGATCATGTACAACATGTTGAGATGATCTTAAAACTATTGAAGGAGCACCAAAGTATACACCAAGCCTCATAAGTGTGCCTTTGGGGTCCATGAAGTGGACTATTTGTGTCAGATTGTATCTTATGAAGGCATCAAAATGGACCTTAATAAAATTAAAGAAATGTCGTACATTATCGATTCCTTTTTTAATTGCCAGTGGAATTGGGAGTGTGATAACCGGGGCAAATCCCTGAAAAGTTTATGAAATTAATGGAATGATGGGACTTTTCTTTGTGATGTTTCATTTAGTTTTGAATGCTAACTTATATTGTCACATCTTATTAGGAGGTGCATAAGGATGTGTCATTAGATGTTCACACACATGTGGCAGTGTGTTTTTAGACCCTCAAACAACTCAGGGTGTGTGAGAACTCCGTTGAGTAAATAATTATCACCCTCGGCATTAAGCCCTCTCGATAAAGAAATATAAAATTAAAACTAAAACAAGTGAAATGAGTAGTAAGTGCATACTACCTACCCGTTAAAAAATTGAAAAAAATAATAATAAAAGAAAATCACTTAGCATTTACAATAAAAAGAAATTATTTAAAAAAGAAACTGCACCCAAAGCAATGATGCATGGTTCAAACTCATAATGATGTGCAAGCTTGACTAATTAAAAATATTTTGACAAAATAGGTTTGTAATAATGTTATTAGTAATAGTAATTAAGATAACCTTAATTCCTATGCAAGGAAAATGATTGACAATAATAATCACAATTACTCAAATAAGAAATACATTGATAAAATATTGCTTAAAATACAAATACATAATAAAATTTATGAATTTATTATCCTTTTCACAATCTTTCAAGTAAAAGACATATAATAATGTTATTAGTAATAGTAATTGAGATAACCTTAATTCTTATGGAAAAAAAATGTTCGACAATAATCACAAATAGCATACTTTTGATATTCACAATAAAAAAATACATTAATAAAATATTTACTTAAAATACAAATATATAATCAAATTTATAAATTTATTATCTTTTCGCCATCTTTCAAGTAAAAATATATCTTAGACAATCTGAAAATTTTCAACCAAACCTTACATAAAGAGGCAATTTCTCCATTTTAAATGTATAGCTATAATTTTTTTTTCATTCTAAACATTGCTATCTGTTCAAGATTGTTGTATAAAAAAAATGGAATTTCTTTTCACAACCATCAAAAGCCATTCTGAAAATTTTGAACCAAACCTTACATAAAGATGCAATTTCTCCATTTTAAATGTGCAGCTATAACTTTTTTTTTCATTTTTTTTTCATTCTAAACATTGCTATCTGTTCAAGATTGTTGTATAAAAAAATGGAATTTTCTTTTAACAACCATCAAAAGTCATTCATAGGATGAAACTTGTATAGTTTGAAACTTTCCATAGCTATCAAATCTTCCCTACATTTTAGGTTATTAAATCTTGTATATTACTTACATAATAAAATTAATTATAATATTTTTTAAGGTAAAAAAGATTTTATGGTATTTAATTATATTTGATTAACGAATATTTTATAAATTATTAAAAAAGCAAGAGTATTTTATAGACTATTTTTTCTTAACAACATTAAGATTTATTAAAAATTGGTATTGAATTCTTTTATGTTTATGAATAAAAATAAGTTAAATAAGTAATTTTAGAATCATTGTGAAATAAAACAAGTAAATACATAGTATAATATATGCAATATGCAATTTCAAACATTGCATAATTAAAAAAAAAAATTACAATACCAATTTGATAAATAAACTAAAAAGATCAGCTACATAACATAGCATATCATATGACAAAAGATCATTAAAAGTGTTGTTGCAAAAGTTATAATATTTTACTATTTTACTGTTTTTTTAGTTTTTTTAATGTTGAATTATTTAGTGTTTTTTTAGTTTTTTTAATGTTGAATTAAAAATATGCTTTAAAATAAAATATTGAAATAATTTATATTTTGAAAGAAAGTTTTATAACAAAAATGTCAACAATGAGTCTACTTAGCGTCTATGTATATTTAATAGTCTTGTCATGGTAAAGTTACAAATAGTATGAGTTATCATTGGATGTTATTATTCTAATTCCACTCTTATATTAACAAGAGCCACGTGGCGGCATGTCCCTGCTCTTTTGATGGGCATGCATTTTTTAATTGTGAATAAGAGATGTCGTTGATAGTTTGATTACAATGTGAGTGAAACATATAAAAAATAGTAAAAATAATGTGAATTGCCTTATGCTTGTATATTAAGTCTCTAGTCATAGTCATACTTTTAATGGGAAAAAGTCCAACTTTTATATGAATTTAATAGAACTTCTTGCTTTTAATTTTAATTTGTAAATTTTGTAATGTTTTGGGATTTAATTTTTTCAAACGACAATACACCTCTTATTCAAAATAAAATAATGATTTTATAGAATTTTACGCCTCTTCAAATGAAAACACAATAGTTAAAGCATTATTTTTTTTTTGTAAGTTAGAACTTTACATTATATCACAAAAATAAGTACATAGATATACAATCTAATTGGGCCTCTCACAAGGAGAAAACAACCCAGGTAAATAGTCTGATAGCATAAACCAAAGTATCCAAAAACCTTCCTAATACCTCTATGGATTGCATATAGATACTAGACTACATATATAACTCAAATGAAAACACAATAGTTAAAGCATTATTTTTTTACGCCTCTTCAAATGAAAACACAATAGTTAAAGCATTATTTTTTTTTTGTAAGTTAGAACTTTACATTATATCACAAAAATAAGTACATAGATATACAATCTAATTGGGCCTCTCACAAGGAGAAAACAACCCAGGTAAATAGTCTGATAGCATAAACCAAAGTATCCAAAAACCTTCCTAATACCTCTATGGATTGCATATAGATACTAGACTACATATATAACTGGTGGTTGCTAGCCAAACAATGACTGAAAGAGAGCTACTAACCTTGACAAAACCGATAAACCAACATGTTCAAAACAAAATATTCATAGACAAAAGACAAGAAGTTACTGAGAGGGGCGAATGTCTAGTCGTGGCTTGGCCTGGGGTGGTTCTGGTGTGTCTGCATCGGGGCTTGAAGCTTCTTTTTTGATGTTGCTTGTGCTAGGTTCTGAGTGCTCAACATTCTGCACCAGGATCTTCCTTACTTCCCCTTGTTCCTCTTCTTTCACGGATAGAGGGTAATTTTCCCGGGCATTTCCCACACCAAGATGAGTTTCATTTGCTCCTTCCACTTCTAGCTCCTAATGAACCACACCTTCCTCGTCGACATACACAAGCATAGGCGAAGGAATGTTGAAAAGGTCCTCTATATCAATGCACCGGTCAATGAGGGCATGCACGCGGTGAGCGATGTCCTAGAAACGTGTTTTCATGTCATCTTCCACATTGCAAATATCGTTTCTAATTCCTAGCAGAGTGTCCATCATGGCTTCCAAGTGAAAGGTTATCCCTCCGCTTGGCCTTCCTGCGATCGATCCCATCTTCCTCGACCTCGTCTGCTAGATTCCCGGTGTCGTTCTCTAACCATATCGTTGTGTCTGTGGTAGTTCCTTTTCATTTAGCTTGGATAAGGGTTCGTCTTCCCAGTCTACAGAGCCGCGGGGAGACTACCAAGGTTCAAAATTTCCATAGCGAGGCGGGCAGGAATGAGCTTGCAATATGCAACCCTATGTGACTTAAACCATGAAACCAATTGGTCTCTCACATTTGATCGTGCCATAATGGAGGATGTGCTAAGGGGTTATTTTAGATCTTGTACAATGAGGAGCATTAAATTCGCGTCGCCCGCGGAGATTCCATCAGCACATTGCCAACGGCCAGCCTCGTTCTGATCATCCCTAGCATTAATGTTGGTCACACTGATGGTTAACACCCCATCCAGGATGGCCATGTATTGATCCAAAAAGGTTTGGCCAGAGCTGGTCATTAAGGTATGAGATTCCAAAGGTCAAATGTAGATATTGTAGTTGGTTTGAGAATCTACTCATGTATTGGCCAGAAGGTCGGCTACTTTGTTTGTCGATCTCATTACATGAGAAGGAAGGATGATGGTCATGTGAGTGTGCATCATTTCAGCAATTGCGATCAAGAGATGTTACAGTCGCCAACCGGTTGAGAGCTTAGTCAGTATAGTTCCACTTTGGAGATGATGTAGAAGGTTGATAACTATTTGAGAGTCACCTTCTACTATTAGCTTTGAGAAATGTTGGGAGGAGGTGATCCAGATACCTTTGTAAAGCGCCCAGAGTTCTGCTGCATTATTTGTTTCAATTCCTATCCCTCCGTCATAGGTACAAAGAATCTCTCCTCGAGAATTTCTAAAGACTCCTCCAAATCTAGCCTATCCTGAGTTCCCCTTGGAGGCGTCGTTGAAGTTTAATTTAATGTAGCCATGGTCTGGAGGTTGCCACTTCAAGGGACTATGGGAATCATTGTGTTTGATCGAGGTGAGATACAGGGAGAAGGCCTAGTTATCCATTGGTTTAAAACTATGTTTTCCTCATTCACTCCATCAAAGTCTTCTGCGGCACTCCACCCAAGGATAGCCATAGTTTCCACAATGTGGTGCTTGATATTATTCCAGACTGTCTCAAGGGAGAGATTGGTGTTTTTGAAGTTACGCCTATTCCTTTCCTTCCAGAATTCCCACATTATGAAACCTGGTATCAACTACCAAATATTATTGAGGATAGGATTTTTATAAACCTTGTCGTGCCGTGCTTTTATCATTTCTATGATGTTGTACCTTTGGCGATCTGATTGGCGCATTAAGGAAGCCATTCGGTCCCAGATTTGGAGGCTAAATTCGTCTATGCTCGTCATGACTTCATGGAGGGAATCGTCCAATTGAATGTGTGGGAGCTACTGCTAGGAATCAGTCCATAAATTAGCATCGGTTCCATCATGCACTTCCCAAAATATATGGTTACAGATAAGGTCTTTGTGTTGCCATGTCGAGTTCCAAATTAGTGAGCCCTGTTGCCGTAGATCCCAACCAGTAAGGTCGACATCGATTACATTGGGAACATATTTGGCTCACCATAGTTTGTCCCAGCTGTCATTCGACCTCTTGATCCATCTCCACCACACCTTTGCACTCATTACCTGGTTTAATATCTTAGGGTATCTCAAACCCAAACCACCTGAGATTTTAGGAGTACATAGTTCCATCCGTTTGACAAGATCTTACCTTTTCTTGTTGCCGACTCCACTCCACATAAAATTTCTTTGAATGTTGCATATTTTCTTAAGGACGAGTTTTGGTGCTACCAAAGTCGAGAAGAGGTAAATGGGGATGTCTTGAAGAAATTTTTTGAGGAGGATTAAGCGACTTGGCAAATTTAATGATCAATAGGTCCAGGAGGAGAGACACTTTTCCAAAGAGGTTAAGAGTTCCTCCCAGGAAAATATTTCTTAGGGCATTGTCAATCAAGGGAATTCCCAAGTATTTGGACGAAAGGGTGCTCCTAGTGAAGCGCATGAGCCTGGAGATGTGGCGTTGAATGACAAGGGGTGCATTAAAAAGGAAAATTTGAGACTTGGATTTATTGATGGAAGTTCTTGAGGATTCGCAAAAGTCATTCAAGATAGATTGGATGGTAGTAGCTTCTTTAACAAAGGGGGCATCCATAAGAAGGGTATCATCCACAAATTGGTTGTGAGTGGGTGGTGGAGACATACCGTGAAGGGAGAGGCCAATTAGAGAATGATCAAGGACAACAAATTTAATTTTCCTGTTGAGTCCTTCAGCCATTAAGATGAAGAGGAAAGGAGAAAGTGAATCACCTTGGCGAATACCTCTGTATGGCGAGAAGGTTTTCAGTAGGAGAGCCATTCAAAAGGTTAGAAAAGAAAGTCGAGGAGGTGAGATTCATGATCCAGTTAATCCATATATTACCAAACCAAAAGCTTGCAAGACCTCTCTCATATATTTCCAACTTAGTTTATCAAAAGCCTTTGAGAGATATAGTTTAATGAGCAGTCTTGGAATGCGCATGGATCAGAGTGAATGAATCATTTCGTGTGCCATGATGACACTGTCCATGATCTGTCTACCTTCCACATAGCCCGTTTGTTCTGGTGAGATGAGGTTCAGCAGCAAGGGCTTCAAGCAGATCGCTATGATTTCGGTGATGATCTTATAGATGAAATTATAGAGAGCTATTGGCCTGAAGTTCTTTAGGTCCTTGTCTTTGTCTTCCTTGGGAATAAGCGCAAGGAAGGTTGCGTTGAGCATAGTGAGAACGTCTTGGAGGTTTTATGGAGTCCTCTACAATATGCCACACTTATTCTTGGAAAAGAGACCAACATTGGTGGAAGAATTATGTAGTGAATCCGTTGGGGCCTTGCGATTTCCCCATCGCCATCTCCTTCATAGCGTAATATACTTCTTCTTGGGTGATGGGTCTCATGAGGATCACATTCTAATCGTCAGTGACAAGAAGAGGGATATGTTGAGTGATCCTTCATATGGATTCCCCTCAGTCCCTATTCAGCTCTGTCAGAATCTCTTTGTAAAATTCCATGAGCTCCTTTTCAATGTCTTTTCCAGCAATGACCATTTCCCCTTCGAAGTTTTCAGCTTGATGAAATGATTGATATGCCTGTGTTGGATGGTTGATTTGTAGAAGAACTTTGTGTTGTGTTTTCCCTCTTTTAGTCGTTGAACACAATACTTTTGTCACCAAAGGGTTTCTTCCTGGGTGTTGCAATCTAAAATTTGTTGTGATAGAGGCAAATTTCCCCAGGTAAAGCCTGCAAAATATTCATATATACACATATTCTAGCAGATGAGGTGTATCTTCCTATTTTTGTTGCTTCAGAAGTTTTGATGAACTTACCTCGGGTGTTCCTGATCCCTTCTATCATTTTCAGTAGACAAAAATCGAATGGAAGAGAGTACAAGTTTATCCATATTTGGGCATAGGTGAAATCCTCCTTTTTGGGGATGAATTTCTTCATCGAGTCTCTCAAGAAAAGGCCCTTAGAGTTGTAAAAGTAGGGGCCATTTTCAAATATCCGTCTTAGTCCTCCAAGTTCTTGAAAGTAGTAGTGAAAAAACCCTTGGAGTCGAGGCGAAGTTTAAAATGGCCTTTCAGCTTCCACCATATGTCAATCCATTGGATTAGGTCTTTCTCATATGGACAAACCCCTAAAACATTTCCTATGAAGGCATGATCTCTCATGTACTAAGTAAATCCCTCGAATCACTCTGAGAGGATCTCATATTTCGGTATTTTATTTGCTTGGAGGATACATTTCCTTGGCTCTCAAGCTCGAGCCACCTTTGGATGCGAGGTGGAAGCTTCCTTGTCATCAACTTTGCCTTTGCCTTTGTCTCGGCTTGGATCAATCACCCTAGTCACGTGTTCGTTTCCAGTCGGCCGCCAATGTTCCTTGACACCTATGGATTGGGTTGCAACGTGATGTCCCACGTCTGATTCACTATACGAGTGGAGAGAGATATAGGCATCTCCCCCCTTAGCCACCATGGGAGGGCACAACCTTGAAGATGAAACCCTAGCCTTATAAATATAAAATATTTTGATCAAAATTACATTGAAATTTTTGCATCGAAATATACACTTAACAAATCATTTTAAATTTGCAAATTTTATATCAAAATTGTAAAATATTTAAACTACATATTGTTATCCTTCATTCCAAAATTTTTAATTCAAGTATATAAATACCAACACATTTGACAAGTTATCTCATCAAATTTTAATGTCCTACTTGAATTATTTACCGTTATACTTGGCATCTATATTTATGATCAAACAATTAGGGAAATGAGCTACAAATTAATTTTATGAGATCAGGCCTTACAAATTATGTTATCACTCGACTAGAGAAGAAAACATATACTCTAGTAATAGTTTCATCTAATTTTATGTTAGATATATTGGCAACCAACACCACAACATATGTATCATTTTACCCTCTTGTAAATTTGAAGATATTAAGTCATAATAAGTTGAGCGGAAGTTGGGAAAATTAACTCACAATGTTATTATAATACAATATTGATGTCAAACCCCTCAAAAAGAAAATTTAATATACAAATATTCCTCAATATTTTGTTAATATTATGAATTATTACCCCCCCACGACGAGTGAAGAACTTAGGGAAATCGTAGCTCACGTGGCCACCTTCTACAGCAAGAGCAGAGTAGTACCACGCGTCAAGCCGCTTGGAACTCTGAGGACAAATATCATGCAAGTTTATAAATGGGAGCCCTGTCAAGTATGGATCTCACATCATGATGAAGCGAGTTTGAATTACTTCGTACAATGCTTAACTGGCTCAACTGCAAGTGCTTTTATGGCAATTATTTTGGAGGGTGGCATATATGGTGTCTAGCACACCTTGCATGCACTAGGATATAGAACAAGGAGGCCAAGGCTTAAATCCTTACCCCAATTCAACAATCCTTATTACCTGCATTCTCGATCCCTTTGCGACCTAATTTGTCTCTTGGCTTCCTCCCAAGGTGAAATTCTCTGATGGTTCCTTTGTGTAATCAAGGCATATATGGCTTGGATGAAAGTCACCCAGTGCAAAATCATGAACTGGCTGCGACGTACACACATGTCGTGATCTCTGCAGGAATTGGGAAAGGTTCAGGGTTCTTTGAACATGAAGTTCTGGAATCGGCTCACACAAGAACTCTGCGATTGGAAAATCACCTGAAGAGAAAGAGAGAACGCCCTTCTGCAAGAAATCTGGTTGCAGAGCTGGGAGGGCTCGTGGATGACTCTAGGTCGATGAGGACTCGCGAAACAAGGCACACGAACACTCTTGGGATACTACGGACCACCAAGGATCTGTTATATTTGGCTTTGGAGGATTGTTTCAAAGGACTATTAAGCTCTAAACAAGGGGCCTTGCCACTCACCGACCAGGTTTCAAACCTGGATGCCACTCTGTGCGCTCTGTTCCAGTTTCAAAGAGAAGAGATGAGACATCTCAACGCAAAGGTGGATGCACTTTCTCGGGCTATCACTGGGAATACCTTCACCAGACCGCCACCTCAGCAATTCGCGGACACCCAACTGGTGTACAAACGCTGCCCTGTCACCGCCAGCAACACGAAGACACACGCTATGCCAAGTGTTAGTCCCTCCTCAATCCATCTATCTGATGATGAACAGTCTCAACGATGGTTTCCATAGTTTTAGTCTTTCTGCTATTTTGAGTAATACCAGCAATAACCCTCGGGCTGTGGGGCAACCATGTTACTTGCATATTTCAGTAGATCTCAGACATTTAAACATTTCAAGTTTATGACAACATAGTGGACACAGTTTCTAGTTTTTGGTTCCACCTGTCATGCATGATATCGTGGCTATCTGATTTTTGGACAACTTGGTTATGTATAGTTTCCCCTTTTCGATTTAATAGAATTTGAACCTTACAAAAAAAATATTATGAATTATTTTAATTTATAGATATCTAGTATACCAAGGACAATATACACATTTCCAATATATATTGTGAATTATTTTTATTCAAATTTCCGATATATGTTATTTTTTTTAATTCAAGGATATACAAATTTTGAATAATATCCAAAGGCCCTTAGTGATGCACATGGGCTTACTATCCAAAATTTTGACAAGGATTTCATAATATATTTCTTATTTTCATATACAATATTTATGTCAAACCACTCAAAAAAACAACTTTGTGAGAATATTCACCCCTATTTTGTTAATATTGTGAATTATTTAAAATTTCAAGTAGACCAAATAGGCTATACAAATATCCATTATATATTGTGAATTCTATTGATTCATATTTCTAATATATATTCTATTTTTTAATTGAAATCAAGTACAACAAGGAGCCTATACAAATTTTGAGTAATATCCTAGAGGCCCTTAGCTATGCACATGGACTTACTATCAAGTCTTTGCAAGTAGCAGTTGTAATTGATCATGATGGGAAATGACCCTCCTTTGGGAAAAAAAAACTATCAATTATTGCATCCAAAAGAATAGACAATAAATGCTCCTTAGTATTTGTATCATGATTAGAATGGATTTAAGATGAGATTTAATAATTGAGTAAATCTTAAGGTCTTTGAAGAAGTAAATATGTTATTTTTATTGGATAAGGCTTAGGAGAATCCCTCAACATAACTAGTGTAATTCAGTCTATGTTGGGCCATATTTCAATAGAAAGTACAATGGATTTAGCACTTATATATTGTAAGACAAATGACAACATTTACATGCAATCATAATCAACTTGGAAACATTTAACATAATACTAACCAACTTGATATTATATAATGAAGATATAATTGAAACACTCTTTCACCAATATAAACACACCATAATGTAAATGTCAAAATAAAACATGTACATATCACTATTCATTTCCATCACCTAATATTATCTTCTTCGCTCGGCATGATAACAATGTTGTTCTCAACTAGGGAGGTGGGTGCACGGGAGGGGGGGGGTAATTTTTTATCCCGGTGGAAATGCAGTATGAACCTTTGCTTGTGGCCTAGGGAATAATACTAATAATCAAGCAGAACGTTATGCTCTATATTTGGGATTGAAAGAATCAGTCACTCCTGGAATTTGATCGCTAGTGGTGATAGGAGATTCTCTTCTTATCATTTCTTAAACTAGGCATCGCGAGGAAATTGTGGATCAAATAGTAGGAATACTTCATAAGCGTATTATTGGCCTTCAAAAATTCAAGCATCCAATTCTATCATGTTCAGAGAGAACATAATGCTACATCTGATGAATTAGAAAACGAGGCCTTGCATATACCTCGAGGGGGTATCAACAAAAATGGGGGTCAAATATTATCATGTTCGCTACCCTAGTGGCCATTATGCAAATCGTGATTTTCCATAATATCAAGAAACAGTCCTGTCAAGCATTAAGTATCTTAATCGACGCCAAGTTGATTTAATGTCCACATTATTGCACCTAACCATGCGAAGGTTTCAAGGCGTTTGGGATTATAAAACTTCTCGGACATTCTTTGTTCGCGCATATGGGATTTTACTTTGGACGTCCATAGGCACAGTCAGGAAGCTTTATATTGTTTAGGAGGTAGTTTGTCTCATATTAGTCATTCTGTGAGTCATGTTGGAGAAAGGAGGCCTTGTGTGGGTTTTAATTTTGGAACGGTGGTGTGAACACTGTGGACTCTTATCCCTTATCCTATGCACTGGGAGATTGACTTACGGATATGATTAGTGCTAACAGTGATGAGCTTCAAATTTAGGTAATTTTTTGCTTGATACATTTCGATTATGCTCACTCGTTTGTTTGGAAGGTCTCGGATACCGAAGTGTATGAGGAAATAGTAATTTCTCTATACGTTTTGGAGGATTGGTCTTTTGTTGTAGGTTGGGTGGAGCATAGACTGGATTTTTTGTTGGTTATTTGTAGTGGTTGTGTTATCTCCTCAAATAGTTTTGTGAATTTTGAGAAGCTTCATTCGTTCGTGCTTAATTTTTCATTTTTCCTCGGTCATTTGCCCTAATCAGTATTTTCAAAATTCCCCATTAAATCCTCATTGATCAAAATGCCCAGACACTCCTATGACTTTGTCCTCTTGACCTGCAATACAAAAATGCAAAATAAATGTTACATAGCCTATAACCTTAGCTTTATTGGATTTTTGCATTTTTGTTATGAAGTGATGGGTGCTCGATGCGATTCTAAACCTAATCCAAATCCCTAGTTCATGACCACAAGTCACACCAAACTTACACTAAAGCCAAGCTATGAGTTCAAACTTCATGCCTATTTCTTTCGACTAAGTCTTGAATCTTGTCTTAAACCAAACCAAACATGGTCTCTCGGCTTCATGACTTTTTATAAAAGTCAATGAGTTAAACCTAGCCACAAATCAAGGCATTCATCAAGCCATGAATTAAGCTTATTGACTAAATCACTCAACATGCCAACTCCTGAGTCAAGCCATGATTTAAGCTTCAGTTCAAAGCACGAATTGTGTCATATAGTTAAAGCCACAGTTCATATCCACATGTCACATATATCGAGCCACAAGTAAACACTAAAACCTAACACAAATATCCTGTGGTGAAGATCTCTACGTTTTTAGAATGTCTGACAGGTTGAATGGATTGGGCCGCATGGAAGGAAGGTCACGACATGAAAATAGAAGTGTGTACCATGTACAAGCAAACATTTGGCAAACAATAAAATGCACAACAAAATGCCAGGTGCCCAATTTACAGGATGAGAGCTTGGTATCTGGGATTTATCTCTTAAAAACTCGATTACAAGAACCTAGTTGTTCAATGGTGGATAATGAGGGTGGAATCCGTTGCAGATTGTACAAGAGTTTGGGAGCTCATGTTGATGTGGCATGTCGGCGTGTTGGCGAGGGCCCTGATCTGCATTGTCACTGTAACCCTCATAATTATGAACAAGAAGATAAGGTGTCTATCATTCTACCCTCAGGTGAAGAGCTTATATGCAAGGATGAAGTAATTTCGGATACCTACAAACATGAGAAAGAAGAAACAAGTATTTTCCAGCGACTTTCATTTCTGGATAGATTCCTGTATGTGTGGATATTGGTTGACATGTTGCTAGCAGTAA
Source organism: Larix kaempferi (assembly GCA_027924585.1). NCBI lineage: Eukaryota > Viridiplantae > Streptophyta > Pinopsida > Pinales > Pinaceae > Larix > Larix kaempferi. Next base: position 19,263,293 of record BSBM01000259.1, on the reverse strand, counting down.
TCATTGGGTACTATGTGAAGCGAATTAAGAAAGCCTGTGAATTGGTCGAAATTACTTTAGTGTCACTACCTATATGCATTGGTCTATGGGTTATGATGTACCTAGCTCTATACAAGGTCCACTATGAACTGCTTGGAAAATTTTTGAAAAGCAGGGATTTGGGTAGAAACTTAATCTTGAGTGTGTGTATGAACTGGATAATTGGACCAGCTCTTATCATACGTGCAGTTACCAATAGTATCCAAGGAATCGTTGCCTCAGAATCAAATGTTCGCAGAATTGTTGGATGTGTTCATATTGCAGATGTAGATGTTGCTGAATCTGGTATGAAGAGTTGATCATAAGAGCTTAAGCAAAATGAAAGCCAAGGGTTTTGAAATGTTCCCTTAGCAACCAAAAACAGAGTTTTCGATAGCTTATTCATATCGAATTTTGTCTCTCCTATCCACCAAAAGCACAGAGCAGGACAGAATGACATCTTTTGCACAGATCCAAGTCTTGTCATTCCAAAGAGGACGAGGATGGTTTCAAAGTGAAGATTATAATTGATAAGAGTTGTTTCAAGATGTTGTTCCAATTTTGAAGGTGCCAGAAAGGTGGAGAAGATGAAGCTTCTCACCTATTTTTAGTAAACAGTTGAACCATCTGCCAGGTAGTAGTCTCAATCTCCTCCAGCAACATCTCAAGACCTTTGCAGCTGTCAAAGACCCTGAAGATCTGTTGAAGATAGAAGTTTTGACCATAAAAAATAGGATATGTTCCTATTTTATTGTAAAGTTGTTTTTAATGAGCTATTTTTAGCAAGTTAGATCCAATTTTTGAGGATCTGAAACTGTCATTGTAAAAGCTATAAAGCCTGAAACTCCAGATGAAGAGAAGGTTCTATTTTGGGTTCATAATTATACTACACTTGTAATTGAGACCTTTTTCTATTATATATTCGGCCTGCAAGCTTACTTAATTGAAATTGTCAGATCCTCTTTTCTTCTCTGTTCATGTTTATGAGTTGAATATTGTTCTTTATCTGTGTTTAAATGTCCTATGGTGATTGTCAGCTCAATTTTGATTATTTAAGCAAGAATCATAAGCAATCATATTAGTCTCTTAACCCTTCATATGCATTGTTTTACATGCATATGTCTTGGTTGATGCGATTAATTTCTGTCATTTTTAATAACCCACTTATCTGATAGTATCTCTTGAAGGCCCTGCATTGTTTGGATATGTCTAGATAGTCTTGAATATACAATCTAGTCAGTTAAGACATTCATCTTGATCCAATTGAGAAAATCATAAAGTTACTAGGCATCTTCGAGCTATAACCTAGAAGAGTTTCCTGGAGAGCTAACAGGTTGGGACGATGGGACCACCCTGCATATTAATTGGGTTGGCAGAAGAATAGACTGTTCAGAGGATATTTAGAATTGTGTGGAGCATTTTCTAGTGTTGGATGGGTTGGATGTAGTTTAGATTTTTTGTTGATTATTTTCAGTGGCTACTAGATACATGGGCCACCCTGCATACTAATTGGGTTGGCAAAGGAATAGATTGTTTAGAGGATATTTGGGACTATGTTGCCTCAATGGATTTCTAAAAAAATATTGAGGATATTTCTGAGAGGATTCGAGATACCAAGCCAATATTCATGATATGCGTTGTCAATTGAGATGGATGAAAATCCAAATGGAAGGCTTGATTGCATCTATTCAAGAAATAACTACTCGTGTACCCATTTTGGACAGTGGTCTTAATGAAATAGAGCAAACCACTCAACAAATTTCAAATTTTACTTATGGAATAGATGCCCGTCTTGACGATGTTGAAGGTACTATCAATGCTTGTGATGCACAAGTGGAAGAAATTTTGAAAACCCTAACAAAGCCTGAAGATCTTATTGTAGGAAAAAACTCTAGAATCAATGAGAATTCAGAAGCAAAAAATTTGGATGGTCATTATGTTATGCAACTCACCTAAATGGACGTGAATATTTCAAGTTCAAGCGAGCATGTTGATGATGATTCTGGAGAATATGGGAACACTTCTAGCTCACGTGAAGAAGAAGAACGAATAGACCAAGTTATAGAAAGTGGACACAGTTCCACTTAATTTTTTCAGGTTTTTATGTTTAATTTTTGTCAAAAACTGCTCAGATAGATTGTCAAAATATATAATAGTATAGTAATAGCTAGTAGTTTTGAAATAATTTTCAGACTCTTCATGATTGTATTGGGTATTGACACCTATGTTGAAAACTCTATTCGATACATTTTGAATTATTACAATGTAGCTTTTGAAACTGATCCTTTCAATTGTATATGATACAAATTACCCGTTCTAGTATTAAAAAAACATTGTTGTTTTCAAAAAGATGTTTTGATCTTGGATCATGTCTTAGTACAAACCACCAATCCCTATCCAACACATCAGGGTAAAACTAAACTTGGTTGCAGTGTTTTTGGTAAACATAAGGCTCCTTCTTTTCATCCAACATATTTTTAGAATTGATACATATTAGCCCGCTATCACGATCTTCATTTACATTATTCCGGTCAAAAGTATCCCACCACTTGCACCTAAAAATAATGCATTGGAAATATGAGAAGTCCACATGCATGATCTCTTGTATCTTTTTGATGTAACCTATCATCCCCTCTATTGTGTTATGATCATGATGGCTAGCATGAATAGATTGGTTGAACTCGACCTCCACTCCATAGTCAAATGTGACACGTCCATCATCGATATCCTCAATGAGAAAATGATGTCCATATCCCCACATGGATGGGAACAAATGCACCTTAAAAATGTGAAGAATTGACGTTAATAAAAGCATAATACATGGTGTAATTCAAATGTGCATTATAAAATGAACAATAAAGACGAAGAGATTATTACAGAGTTGTTGCACCCAATGCCTATGTTCAGTGCATTCTCTTCACCATGCGGGTAACAACTAGATGTGCCATATTTTTCCCTGATATGGTCAACCACCCAACTATTGGTACAGATCATTGGCATGTTTTCTTATAGATGGTCAGTTGAAGGCATGCTTCTACTGTTCAACCATCTGACTTCTTTCATGTCATTGTCCCATTTCCTTTGATTCTCTTCATACAATGCAACCCATGATTGCATTGCATCCACATTGTAAAGAACAAATTTATCGATGGCATCAATTTCTACATTCGCTAATGTAATCGTGAAAGGAAAATGATTAGTATGAGATCAAATATATATTATCAATTTTACTGTAAACAATTACTCTATATAAAATGACAAAATATAAGTGACTTGCTCTTTATCATGTGCCTTTTTCCATTTGTTTGGAGTAGATCTCCTTCCCTTTTGTCCTCATCTCATTGGTCGTCCCAAACCACTCCATCTGGTGTGTTGTCAATTTGATTAAGGTATTCAATAGCATAATAGAATGACTCATATACTATGTACCCCTCCTTCATAGACCCCTCCGGTTTTTCACTCTATCTAACAAACCCTTTCAACTTTTTCACGTAACTCTCCAAGAAGAATATCGAATGAAATGGGACCACCCCAACTAATTCAACCTCGTCAAGTAGGTGAATTAGAATATGGGCCTGTAAGTCCATGAAACTTATGGGCAATTCCTTCTCAATCATACAAACAATCTCAATGATCTCTCGAATGCCTAGATGCTAGCCATGTGAAACTCCTTCGATGTAATCCAACATACAAATGCAAATAGTTTAGATATGGCTCATCGTAGGTTATGGGGAACTTCAGGTTCACACAACTAAGCACAAGCAAAGGATAGTGACACTACAAAATAAACACGTAAGAAATTAATTGGCATAAAATTTTAAATGCATAGCATATTATAACCTAAAATACATAAAAAGAAGCATGTAATTGACATACATACCCTTAGAAGGTTCAGATGGTCATGTGATTTCAACTCCAATAATTCTCCCTCTATCGTGAAGTAGCGTCATAGAGTCGACTCATACAATCAATGCGTCTTCATGCTCATTTTAACATCCTTTACCAAAGAAAGATCATCTTTCTTCAAAATCCGTGGGACATCACAAGTTCTTTAAAAGACCAAGAGGTTCCAGCCTCTCCTCCACTTTCATTTCTTGGCCAATATTTCCTTTTAGTCTTCAAATAAATAAGATCTCTCTTAACAACCAATGTGTCAGTTTTTTCCAATGATATGTGCCTCCATAAAGAAGATGAAATGTTTTTGAATATATGCATGGGATCCAATAAGTGGGCAATCTTAAGATGCTCTAAATATGGAAGCTCATAAAACACAGATTTCCATTTCATCCCAATGGGAATTTTCTCAACATAAGTGACAAAAACTTAAGGATCATTGAACATAGGTTCCCCATTTGAATCAAACAATTCTGCAATTTCCTTCCCCTTCTCTGTATCATATGCCTTAAGCCAATGTGTCAATGTCATTATTTCACGTATTTGAGATCTCTCTCGTTTACCATTGAAAGAATATGTTGCTCTTCTCTATCAATTTTTGTAGGTGTTCAGACCACCTAGCCCTTATTGAAGGTCCACGACATTTACATCCACGATGCCCTTTTGTTACAAGACATGTAATGTTATTGTATATATAACACATTAGCACCAAATAAGATGGTTGCACCACATTAACTTTTTCAAATAACATAACGGATATAACCACATCAATCAACATGCTTACCAGAGGAAACTCCTAGTCCTAGATAATCATGTGTGTTGTATTCACATATCCATACAACGTAAAAGACCTCTCCACCAAGATGGACCTTGATACATCGTATAGCGATATCCCTTCCCATAATTACTTGACTTTGTCAATCAACGGTTGGAGGTATACATCCATATTCTTCACTTGTTGTCTACTAGGAACTATAAAGGCCAACATAAGATGTTCGTTCTCCATGGACAACCATGGAGGGATATTGTTATTGAGCACTACCACTGGACAAACTGAATAATTGGTGTTTTGGAGGGAATACAAGTTAACTCCATCCATGGCAATGCTCAATCGAAGGCTTCGTACTTCATCCTTGAATTTATCAGGCCATGTATCCTCTATATGCTTCATGGCTATTAAATATGCAGGAATCTGCATAACTCCTCGCTCACTTCTATGTGAGGCATGCCACCCCTGTAACATGGCTAATTCTTTGCAATGAAAAAGCCTTTGAATCATTGGGATTATGGGCATGTGCCTCAATATCTTATAAGGGCGATGTACGTTAACCTTCTTTTTTTATATTTGGTACTTGGCGTGCCCACATGTAGGGCATATCCCTTGTACTTGTATTTTCCTTTGTTTAAAATACAATCATTCAGGCAATCAACAGTTTCTTTGCCTCTTCACAATTGTTCGAGAGGACCTTATCAGCTGGAACTACTTTTTCTTTGAGTAAACTACAATTAGTGGGAAATATAAATGTACATTGTCATTAAGAGTGCAACAAATCTCTTTTCGTCATTGATTTAATGGGGACTTGATGGTTAGTTACCTCAGTAGTGCAGAGAAGCACGTGTTCGACATACCATACATTGCTTTCAGGTTGTACAACAACATTGTTGTCCCCAGTTGGGTATACCTTGATCCATGCCCAAATAGAGGGGTGGTGGAAGTAGTTTTCATGCTTTGGAAGAAGGCATCAACAATATTAGCATCGTTCCCCATATCATCTTGTTGGAATGCATTTAACAACATTCCCTACATGGCATGGGTATCCCGTAAGAAATCATCCATACCAACCTCTAGATCATTTTTTTCATCCCCAACCCATGAAGAACTAGTGTTATTATAGATGTTTTGAATTGGTGACTCGAGACATAATGGGAATTGAATAGGTGGTTGATTCAACCATGCTTTGTATGCTTCCTCTATGATCCCTACTCACTTAGTGGCCTTCTCTTGATTTGGCATTGTACTGGGGTGCAATGATACATGGTAGACAGGTTGATCATTATCAAAATCCTGGTTGCAAAAGTATTGAACATTAAATCGATGATATTAGTAAAAAGAATGAATTTAGCATGTTGAAACATCATACCAAACATTTATTAAAAGCATAGAATTTGTTTTATGTTGATGTATATGTAACTTCGGAATGTATTTCATATATATTTATTGTACCCTTATTAGAGATGTGTTATTCCTCTATAAGGAAGTGTCGTCATGTGGATTGACAAGTGTCGCAAGTGTGTGTACTTGCCGATGGGTTATTAGAACACCATGTGTGGGGTCGGCCCTGAAATATATATATTATATTGTGGATGTACCTAGCTAGACAAGTCGGCCCCATAGTGTAACTGGGCAAACAGGTTAGTATAAATAGAGATCGAGAGATCTCTATTTTAATCATTCGGAAAGTCACACTTCTCTCACTCAGAAAGTGGCGCACTAGTGAGGAGGAGGATCATTTGCTACTAGGAGACTATCTCAAGTGTATTTTGGTTGTACTTTGGTTGAGCCATTGCTCTCTCTATCTCTGAGGAAGTTGTGGGGTTTTTCACCTTAGGGTTTTCCCCACGGAAACTCTGTGTCTCTTGTCTCTCATGCTTTTGATTCTTGTGATGCTTGTCATGCTTATTGTGATTGTTATGCATTGATATACTGTATATTTTATTCTCTCAGTAAAGATCCAAGAGTATTGTGAATTAATGCTCAAAATTTAACATGGTATCAGAGCTAACCTGAGAAGAAGACATTTTGCAGTGACGAAAACTTGAGTTTCTTGTTTATTGGGTTTCTCTCCACATATTTTGGAAAAGCAGTATAGTAGATTGACTCTACTCATCAAGGAGAATCCATCTGTCCAATCAGAATTCAATTCTGAGCATTTTCAGATTTGGCCCTAAAAATTAGGGTTTCCACAAAAATAGGAATCTCTGAAATCTGAAGACATAGCTGGAAGCTCCTTGCAAAAATCGAAATTTAGAGCTTTGGATCGAGATTTTTGGCTGGGTAGATCTCTGGGAAACTCAAACCCTAATTCAGGGCTCTCCCTAGTGAACCCGGGAGGACAAAAAGGAAAATCTGAAGGGTAAAGCTTTGCTGATCTCAAATTCTGAATACACCAGGCTGATCAACTCATCAAGGTGCATCTTTCTATCCTTTCAGAAAGTTGAAATTCACATTTTGAATTTTTAGGGTTTTTTCGACAAACCCTAATCCGGGACGAGATCTAGTTTTCAGCATTTCAAGTGGTAAGACCTAAATCTTTTCTATTTCCATTTGAAGTAATCTTTAAGATGTCTCACCACACCAAGCTTGAGGATAAGCTTGAAGGGGCTGATAACTTCCGAGCTTGGAAGTATAGGATTGGGTTAATCCGGGAAGAGAATGAGTTGGACTCATATATAAAAGAAGACATCCATATCCCCGAGGATGAAGAGGCTAAAGTATTGCATAAAAAGAACTTGGTTAAGGCAAAGAGAATCATTGCTGATTCTATCAAAGACCATCTCATACCCCATGTGTCTTCTCTAAAGACACCCAAAGAGATGTTTGACTCTTTGACAAGGCTATTTGAAGGGAAGAACGTAAATCGGAAGATGACCTTGCGGAACCAATTGAAATGAGTAAAGTTTCAGAATGGAGAAACCATTCAATCTTATTTTTCAAGGGTCTCCTAGATCAAGGAACAACTAGAAGCAGTGGATGAAATGGTGGAGAATGGTGAAGTTGTCATGACCACTTTGAATGGCTTACCTAGGTCATGGGACTCCTTCATTCAAGGAATCTGTGCAAGAAAGAAGTTGATTTCCTTCAGTAGACTACGGGAAGAATGCTCATAAGAAGAAGCAAGGCTTGTGGCATGAGAAGAAAAGATGGGGAATGAAGATCAAGCTCTCACAGCTCACACCAAGAAAGGGAAGTCAATGAGAGAGCCATCTCACTCCAAGAAATATTCACATCACTTCAAAGAAAGAAGAATATGCTTCACCTGTAATGAGAAATGACATATTGCCATAAATTGTCCCAAGAACAAGAAGGACAACAACAACTTCAACAAGAGGAAGAAGGGCAGCAAAAGAAGGTTTCATGCTCATGCTGCCGAGGATGATGAACCACCTAAGAAGAAGGCTAGGGCAGAAAGTGATGATAGTAATGATGACTCATCAAGTGAAGAAGAGTATGTTCTAATCTCTGCTCTCACAGGTACTATCTCCCGTGGTTGTAATGATTGGTTAATTGACAGTGGGGCTTCCAAACACATGACTGGGTTTAAGGAATCTTTTGTGAACCTATCTGAACATGAATCACCCCATAAGGTGAAACTTGGGGATGATTATCAATACCCAATCAAAGGAAGTGGTGAAGCCTCCTACAACCTAGATTCTGGAAAATCTTTGAAGATGAAAGAAGTCCTTTATGTACCTGGGATCAAGAAGAACTTACTCTCCATCTCTGCATTGGATGCAAAAGGTATGAGGGTTGCATTTGTGGATGGCCAAGTTCTAATGTGGCCAAAGGGAAAGACCATAGATGATGCAGTAGTGATTGGAAATCAAGAGGGAGGTTTGTATAAATTGAAGGGACAACCTGAACATGCCATGGTGCATGAATCTATGGAGCCAAGTGAACTTTGGCACAGAAGACTTGCTCATATGCACTATAGGGCACTTCCAATTGCAAGCAAGGCTGTAGAGGGTCTTCCTGAAATCAAGACCAAACATGAAGGTGTTTGCAAAGGATGTGCAAAAGGTAAGAACATTAAGAAGGCTTTCCCAAGCAGTGAAAGCAAGGCAAAGGATATCCTGGAAATCATCCACTCAGATGTATGTGGTCCTATGTCATCCAGTTCTCTAAGTGGGTATGTTTACTATGTCTCATTTATTGATGACTTCTCCAAGAAGACTTGGGTATACTTCTCGAAGAACAAAGATGAGGTGTTTGATAAGTTCAAGGAATTCAAAACCTTGATGGAGAATCAAACTGACAAGAAGATCAAAACATTCAGATCCGACAATGGTGGAGAATTCACCTCAGGTGACCTCAAGAAGCTTTGCAGTGATTCAGGGATTAAGAGGGAGTTGACTGCTCCTTATAATCCATAACAGAATGGAGTTGCAGAAAGGAAGAACAGAACAATCATGGAAGCAGCAAGAGCAATGCTACATGATCAGGATCTACCTATGCATCTATGGGCAAAAGCAGCTAGAACAGCTGTATATGTGCAGAATAGAACACCCCACAAGATATTGGACATCAAGATACCAGAAGAGGTCCTTTCTGGTAAGAAACCTGAAGTCAGCCATCTCAGAATATTTGGTTGTCCAGTATACACTCATGTCCCAAAGGAAAAGAGGACTAAACTAGATCCTTCAGGGTATCTTTGTGGGTTACAGTGAAAGCTCGAAGGCTTACAGATTATACTTTCTAGGGTTCAAGAAGATTGATGTCAGCAAGGATGAATATAAGTTCAAGGACAAGTAATCCAGGAAGTAAAGATCAAGAGGGAGCACACTCCAGCAGCTCCTGCAAGGATGCAGATTTTCAGAGGGAGTTGACCATCTTCCTACATTCCACAACAGAAAGGTGTAGAAGAAGCTACTTCAGCAGCTCCTGCCAGGAAGCAAAGACTCAGAGGGAGTCCACCCAACAAACAAACAAAGATAAGTATTTCAATTATCATTTCTTGCCTATTTTTGTTTAAATAATATTATGCTTAGGAGATGTATTGTGCATATTAGAATGATTGCATTAATGAACAGGATACTACTAATATGCATGTGATGGGTAAGTGGCCTATGGCACTGTACAATATTCCACTGCTACTTATCTAGAATGAAACCTCTTTGCTGACATGTTGGGAGTAGTGCAAACTCTTAACAATGTTCTGGTAGAGACTGGAAGGCATCTATAAAGTTGTGGAACATGGATAAATGTTGTATTGAAGCATTGCATGACTGCATGACATATTTCTTTATGTGTAAAGAATTTGTTCTGAAAATTATGAGATGTTTCTAATCATGCAATTTAACTTGTTTTGTAGGAAAGACCGTATATCTTCACCTACAAAAGAAGGACTACAACATTTGTTCTAGCAACAAAGATATCTATTGAAGATATTGAAGTTCCCAGGATTTGGGATGAAGAAATGGAATGCCATGATCCGTCGATCATGAAGAAGATGTTTGGGATGCAGTCCCAAGACCTGACAGGGAGTCACATGTGTGCAGATTGAAGAAAGCCTTGTATGGCTTGTAGCAAGCTCCCAGAACTTGGTGTGATACAAAGAGGAAGCTCGTTGCTGAATTCGATATGAAAAATTTGGGAATGATGCATTATTTCCTAGGTACGGAGGTGTGGCAGAGTGCAAGTGGGATCTTCCTTGGTCAAGGGAAGTACACAGTAGATATCCTGAAGAGATTCGGGATGATGGATTGCAAGGCCATGGCCACACCTATGGCATCGAATCTGAAGCTTCTATGTAATGCTTCATCTGAGCCGATTGATGTCTCTATGTATCGTCAGATGATTGGGTCCTTGATGTACTTGATGAACACGAGACCAGATATTTGCTTTGCGGTGAACACATTGAGCCAGTTCCTGACGGATCCGGGTAGTGTTCACCTGGTTGCTGTAAAGCATGTTCTGAGGTACCTGAAGGGTACAGTGGATTTTGGGCTCAAGTATGAAGTGAATCAAAAGTTTAACCTGTAGGGTTATGTTGATTCAGATTGGGCTAGCAATGCCGCAGATAGGAAGAGCACATCTGGATGCTGCTTCAGTGTGGGATCAGGTGTGATCTCTTGGTTTAGCAAGAAGCAGTCCTATGTGGCACTGAGTACAGCTGAGGCAGAGTATGTTGCAGCCTGTTCAGCTAGTTGTGAGGCAGTATGGCTACAGAAGCTACTGTCTGAGTTATTTGATCTCCCATTGGATGCTACTGGTATCTTCTGCGATAACCAGAGTTGTGTGAAGCTGTCTGAGAACCCAGTGTTTCATGACAGGTCGAAACACATAGAGATCAAATATCACTATATCAGGGATATGGTGAAGAGAGGAGTTGTGAAGCTCCTGTATGTTGCGATGGACGAGCAGATTGCAGATGTGTTGACGAAGCCACTAGCCAGGGTAAAGTTCGAGTACTTCAGGGAGAGGCTTGGTGTTCTTCAGATCGAGGACACTTTGAGGAAGAAGTGATGGACACATTTGCTGAAGCCATTCCAAGCATGCTGAAAGGAGGATCCTTCACATGGCTATGGATGTAAGCATTGGATGATGAGCATCAGGATGATGTTCTAGTTTCTGCTTTGTATGATCAGTTGGATCATTTATATGTATATGTATGTACGCATCATGTTGGATGCTGGATATGATCAGTTGGATCATTTATATGTATGTACGCATCATGTTGGATGCTGGATATGATCAGTTGGATCATTTATATGTATGTACGCATCATGTTGGATGTTGGATATGATCGTTTGGATCATTTGTATGTATTTTGTATATGCATCATGTTGGATGCTTGGACCATGTATCTGTATATGTATCAGGTGGATACATTGTATGATCAGGTAGATCAAGTATATTGATATGTATGATCAGGTAGATCATGTATGATGGATACATTGTGTGGATCATGTATCTATGTATCAGGTGGATACACTATGTATGATGATATGTATCAGGTAGATACTTGGTGTGTATCAGATGGATGCATTGTATGATCAGGGTGATCGTGGATGACGAGCTTCTCCAGATGACATGCAGCAGGATGTTGCAGTGATGATGATCAGGATGATCATGTGTACATCAGGATGATGTATGGTGAGTATCAGATGATACTTTGTGGTCGTGGATCAGGTTGTGCAGATGAGCATGTCTGGGAGATCCTATAGGTCGGAGTTGCGTACCCATAACATCCTGGGATGATATTTCGAGACATTGCTCTGGGAGGACATGTAATTTGTGCCCTGGGAGATCTTCAGGTCGGAGTTGTGTACCCGTAACATCCTGAGATGCTCTTGCAAGGTTTTGTCCTATGGCATGTAATTTGCTCCGGGGAGATCTAGACAGGATGAAAAAGGCCTCAGATGCTTTAGCCAGGTTTTGCCATGACCACATGTAATTTGCTCCTGGGAGATCTGGACAGGATGAAAAAGGCCTCAGATGCTTTAGCCAGGTTTTGTGGTGGACCACATGTAATTTGCTCCTGGGAGATCTAGACATGATGAAAAAGGCCTCAGATGCTTTAGCCAGGTTTTGTGGTGAGATCACATGTAATGTGCTCTTGGGAGATCCGACAAGTAGAGCTGTGTGCTCGTAATAGACTGGGATGCTTCAGCCAGGTTTTGTGATGGGTCACATGTAATGTGATCCTGGGAGATCCGACAGGTAGAGCTGTGTGCTCGTAAGAGCCTGGGATGCTACAACCAGGTTTTGTTACGCACGTAATAAGTCCTGAGGATTCCACAGTATGGCCAGTGATGATGAAGACCTGCAGGTGGTGGGCCTACATCCAGTATGAAAAAGGACTGGCTCTGTAGAACTTCCTATGACAAGTAGAGTCAGAGATTGGTTGAGATAGCAACAGCAGTGACGATGATGATGACGATGCATCGATGACGATGATCCCGAGAAGAAGACTTGTCTAGCAAAACTGTGTCGAGAAATACCTTCCTAGTTAAGAGGGAGTGTTGATGTATATGTAACTTCGGAATGTATTTCATTTATGTATTTCATATATATTTATTGTACCCTTATTAGAGATGTGTTATTCCTCTATAAGGAAGTGTCGTCATGTGGATTGACAAGTGTCGCAAGTGTGTGTACTTGCCGATGGGTTATTAGACCACCATGTGTGGGGTCGGCCCTGAAATATATATATTATATTGTGGATGTACCTAGCTAGACAAGTCGGCCCCATAGTGTAACTGGGCAAACAGGTTAGTATAAATAGAGATCAGGAGATCTCTATTTTAATCATTCGGAAAGTCACACTTCTCTCACTCAGAAAGTGGTGCACTAGTGAGGAGGAGGATCATCTGCTACTAGGAGACTATCTCAAGTGTATTTTGGTTGTACTTTGGTTGAGCCATTGCTCTCTCTATCTCTGAGGAAGTTGTGGGGTTTTTCACCTTAGGGTTTTCCCCACGAAAACTCTGTGTCTCTTGTCTCTCATGCTTTTGATTCTTGTGATGCTTGTCATGCTTATTGTGATTGTTATGCATTGATATACTGTATATGTTATTCTCTCAGTAAAGATCCAAGAGTATTGTGAATTAATGCTCAAAATTTAACATTTTCCAATAGTACACATGAAATCAACCACTTTATAAAACAAACGTGGAATTAAGCAATACATTAACATTAATTCCATTTAAAATCCAAAAATACAACTACGCAATGATCTTTTTCTTATGCCCCAAGGGGATGTGTAAAGGAAGACCCATTGCAAGTTATTTTTTGCGAGCATTTCGTGGTCTACAAAAGTTATATTTTATTAACAACTTGTCACCAGTAGACAAATTACATATTTCATGTACAACGACAAATCTAGGTGCCTTATTTTTCAGAAAGAACTCTTTTTCATTGGAGTGTTCCTCAAATGAACAATTTGCACTAAACAATGAGCAACTGCAACTATTTATGAACCCTGTAATGTTCCCATGAGCGCATGGACGACCATCGATATATAACAAGTTCTTCCTGTGAAATTTTCTTGAAGCACAACCATTCATGCACATAATATACATGGAAATACTAGGTTTGTATTTGACAATATTCAAGTAATTAGATCAACTATACATAGGACCACAAAATGGCATAAGTGTTATTGATTGTTTGGGAGGAACAAACACATGTGGAAATATAAACAACCCAATATTTGTGGCATCTATTTTTGACTTTGTGATCATGTAATTGTTACCACAATAGGATAATTTGGTACCAACATCAGGCACAGGCAAGGAAGACGGCCAAGCACCATAAAAACCGTGATTATATTTGGTTTAGTATTTACTTTGCACATGGGTGAGAAGAGAGAAGTCATCGCTACCCTCCAACAATTGAACCGACCTTTGTTTGTACTTGGACAATTTTGCTATTAACTCATACAAATTTTTGGATCTCCTTGTAGAGATGTTTTGGGTAGTATTGATATCATACATTGGCTCACTAGAAATCTCGGTTGACTCAACAAAAGGAGACGGGTTGGTCAATTTAGGAAGAAACATGGTTGATTTGGCTTCCAAATTTTCAAAGAACGAGGATATGGAAGTGTTCCTACGTTTCTTTTATATTTTATCTATTAGATCATTAAGCACAGTGGGGGGTATTAAACTATCAACTTTGGGTGGTCGGTCATTAATATAATGGAATAGTGTGACTTTCCTAGGGTTCACCTTCAACCCTTTACATTTTAAACAACCACATACTATTGGGGTGTCATAAAAGAGATCCAGTTCATGATGAAGTACCATCGGTCCAGGATGGTTACTGGATGATGGCATGTTACAGTTAGTGGGGTAAAGTGGCCTTCCATTCTCATCTACCATCTGCATATGGTATGTTGCTCCAGATAAGATCTTGCATCTTTTTTGGGAGTGATGGAAAATCATGTGCACCCGAACTTGATCCAAAATTAGGATCCAACAAAAGGAAATGCACAATTATTAAAATGCTCATGAAAATACAACATAAATTCAAATATATAATCAAATACAAATAAATATGCACTTACTGGGGATGGAAACAAAGAATTTGAACTTTGAACGATATAGAATGAGATGGAATTGAAGAATCGACCATTTGATTTATTTATCTTTTTGCCCCTACTGTTGAGTGAAGAATATAGTCAATACATGTCTTCATTTAAAAATAAATAAACTCAAAAACATGAAACGTTCTATTTTCATATATCGTAACCAGTGCACCTAAAACTTTATAGGCGCACTAGTGCATCTTAACAAGAGATACGCACCAGTGTGCTATTTATATATGCACATCAATAAAACCATACACAAGGACCTCCATAAAGGACAAACCTCTGCAAACTATTAATTGTGGAAGTTTACACTCGAATATTTTTGTCTTGCTATGTCATTGGTGTGCTTATGTCAGGAATACGCACCGGTGCGATATTATCTACTCAGTGCATTGCTATTTCGAAAAAAAATTGCGCAAATATAAATGTTGACTTTTACTACATATTATTAAATGCACTTGTATGATTAAAACACACCGGTGGAATATTTTTTTGAGTTGCACATCAAAGACCATATTTTTTTCCTACTATTTCTCATTCTCACTGATATTGGATGGCATCTTTCCTTAAGTTTTACTTCATAATTTTTTGGAATGATAAGGGACAAATTTTATATCTAAAAGGTAAATAGTGTTGCTTAGAAAGAGTTTAATTCAAAATAAAATCCTATTTTATAAACAAATTATCTTTTCCATTTTTGTTAATAGAGTGAAGATATCTCCATTTCTTCTTTCTCTATATTTTTATTTTTATAAATATAGGGAGAGTTTTCATAGTTCCACCTAAATGAGTGTGGCAGAGTTGACTGGGTAATTAAGTTGAAATTTGGAAATCAAGATTTATGAAGAGGTTGTATTTTTCGTAGAAATATATACTTTTATATGATCTCTACTATATAACTTATGTTTCTTTAAAGTAGATAAAGGAAAAACACCTAACACAAAAATTAAAATTTACACAATTTACCATAATATTTCTATTACACCAAAATCTATGAAGTCACAATATTAATGCATAATATGACTAGTTTTGGATGTTGCTTGATGCTTGTGTAGAAGAAACCTAAAGCAGTCTAAAACATTGTGTGTTTGAGTTTTACTCGAAAACAAATCCTCCATCCATTCTATTAGCTTTTTCCAGTAAATGATGGTGTTATTAAAGTCTTGCTAGTTTTCTTTACTAGATGACAACGATGTTATTAAAGTCTTGTTTTTGTTGCATCCTTGTACAAGAGGAGATTGACTAATTAAAATCGGTGAAAGTTTTTTATATTTATTATTATTATTATTATTATTATTAATAAAATGCTGATTTTGAGTATTAATATATATAAGGTACATATTGGGTATTATGGTAGAAGATCATGGAACATCTTGTAATGATTTTCCATGAAAGCTAAGGAGAGGTCATATTATATTGAAGGAAGAACTAAATGTTGTGATATGGAATAAAAACAAGATAACATGGCATTATTCTACAAAATTGGGTTACATAGTGCTACAAGAATATGAGGTTCAAGAGCAATGTTGGTGGTGGTCTAATATTTGGAAAGTCAAGGCTCTTAAGAATATTTATGTTTTCACGTGGATCTCATCAAGGAATAGGATCCCTACTAGGATTTACTACGAAAAAAGAACAAACTTGGACCTGGGATTTATTTCTTATGTAAGAGGGAAGATGAATTTGCTACCCATTTATTTGTTCAATGTCCTTTTTCTCAAAGTACGGAAGGAAATAGGTAAGTGGATTGGAATCCCAAACATTTGCCAAGGATTTAGTGTAGAAGATTGCTTGAAGAACTAGTTTCAAAGACAAAAAAACGAAAGTGTATAGACCTATTCCATTTATCACTTTGTGGGGCATTTGGTTGGCTTGAAATGCTATTATTTTCAAGGACAAGAACATACAAATCTTTAAGGTATATGCCAAGCCCCCAAAAAAACACAAATGGTATTGTAAGTGTTTTATTTTTAAATGTCATACATTATTTATGTTTTAAAGCTAAACTTGAAGAGACACAAACAACTCTCTTTATCAATTGATGGCACTTAGATCATTTATGATGTTGGCACTATCTAAATGAATTTCTCATCTCTAGGTCTTTAGAGATTCCATGATGGTCATTAAGTGGTTGCAAAAAGAAAAATCTATTCACTATATTACATTGTCGACTTTAGTAGACCAACTAAAGGATAACACACTTTAGTTTAATAAATATATTTCACTCATGTCTACAAGGAATTGAGCATATAGGCATACACATTATCAAAGAAGGGACTTCTTTTGGAGCTTTGCATTTTTCTATTGAAGGAATTTCAAAATGGTCAACCACATGAAGTTAAATTGATAATGTATCTTTGTTTTTATTTATTGACTTTATCCAAAAACACTTAAATGTTTTGGTTTATCTATAGCTTATAAGCTAATACTTTTGGAGTACTATATTAATTAATCAAAATATGGATTGGTTGGGACATTGTGTTAGATAACTAGGTGATAGTGACATGTGATATATGTAGTCTTCTAGCTCTTTTTTCTTGGTAGTTATTTGAACACATTAGGAAAAACTTTGCATTTCCTTAGGTTTTTTAATGGTGCTATATGCACTTGAAGAATGTATTTTTCATTCTACTATGATTAAAAAATATGATTAACTACCCACATCCTTTATTAAGTTAAAAAAAAAAAATGTGTACATGTTTGATTAACTTAATAACCAAGATTATATTTGATCAATTTTAATAAGTGGAAACTTGTCAACAGGGAATTAACCTTAACACTAAAGCAATTAGTTGATACTAACTAAAGGTTGATTACTTAATACAATTTATTAATAGAACCAAAAATAAAACAAGGAAAAGATGAGGGGAGGGAAAGATTAGTATCATTTCCTTCTTTTCTTCTCTTTTCCTTTTTTGTCTTCCTTCCATAATTCTTTGGGTATCTAAGCTAGTAGCATCAACAACAACCATTTAGAGTTGAGACATCATGATCAAGTGCAAACGAGGGAGGTGGGCCCTTTGGAGAGTTGGGAGGTGGGCCCTTTGGAGAGTTGGCATCCATATCATAAGAATTTGATTCATGCCTCCTTTCTCCAGCTAGGGGAGCAATCAGTGATAGAATCAAAGAGTTATGTATTGGCTTTTCAATATCCATAAAAAATTATTATCCCTTACAACAATTTCATGCGAAGGGGGGTAGAAATACTTGCATAATCTAGGGTTGAGGTAGATTGAGTGATAGAAGGAGCAATATAGTTAGTGTCCTCTAGAGTTTTTAGAGCCACACAATGGTTATCTATTTCGTAGTGTTTCTAGAAGGAGGGTTGCTTGCTCTTGCTTGATTTTCCCCGAGTCTCCTTTCCCTTGGGGCATATTTCCACCTTGTGATTAAGATCAAAGCAATCTTGAATCCAAAAGCAATATTCTCATAGTTGATTGTTTGAGTCCATCTTGAATCTCGACAATCCAACACCATCTAGGTCAAGTGAACTTTACTTAAACTGAGAATGCATAAATGAGCAAATGTATTTGAAATGTCTTCATAAGTGTTGGAATCAAGTGCCATGAATGTCCCCATGTTGTTTCCAATCTCTTGGAGGGAATTCATATTCTATAAATGTATAGGGAGGCTTAGAAGGCACACCCATATAGGGACTTCTACAAGGGTCACTAATCTGGGATCAAATATAGGGTCCTGAGGTTAAGTTTTCATCAGAACACCTACACCACCAATGGACCAAGGCCCTTGTTAATTCATAAGATCGCGGTCCTCCCCATCTTTAAACTCACAAGGTCATGGTCCTCCCAATTTTAAACTCTAAGATATGATAAAAACAAATAAACCAACATAGATCCATCTTAAATCCAGGTCTATCAAGCACCGAGAGGGGTCCAATTTATTGTGGTGTAATTTTTTTAATCTTAAATTTTTTACACATAAAAAAAATTATGAGTCAACGAGGATTTTTTAAATTACTTTTCATTTGGTTTTAGTTTTTTATTTTATGAGTCGATGTGATTTTTTAATTAATTTTCATTGGCTTTAATTTTTTATTTTAATTACTTTTTACTTTGTACATAACGCTACATTACGTGACAACATCTCCCCCATACTAAGCTGTAGAGCACCTCGCTCCTCTCGGTGCAATAAATAAATGCAAGAATGTATGAATAAATTGGTGAAAGGGTGGTTTTTAATTGATTTTTTTAGGATGGATCCCCAAGGCTTCCCAATCCATTGATTTAATTGTTTTTAAATGATGGTCATATTCCATGCAATTTGCATATTGAGCCATGTTTAGAAAAAGATGCTTCAAAATCCCTTATTATCACTGGGTCAAACTTGATATCAAGGTCGACCACTACCTTATCCATGAAAAAATAAGGCTACTCCCATTTTTTATTATAGTAGTAGGGCCAAATGTTAATGGATTAGATCGCTTGGCCTCATATCCAAAGAGCAGATCCTTACAATAAGGGCCCACTCCCTTGTCCAATCCTTTGAACATGGTAGAGGGACTAGTGGCCTTTGCTCCCCCTTTTAGATTGAAAACCAAAAACATGTTATTGTCCCTATTAATATTGTAATTAGGGAGTGGATTTGAAGGGTCTAGTTTCATATTTGTGAATATTGAGCATTGTAAGGATATTGGGGTCTCCTCCAAGGCTTGCATACATTCCATAAGGGAAATTATAGAGTTTGTGGAAGCCAAATGCAGGGCGAGTGTCCCACTTGAAGGGACACAAATGAAGATTTGGATGGCTACCACCATCGTTTGAGCACCCCCATCAATCCTAGATGAACTAGTCATGGAGGAAGAATCAACCAAAAAGGCCACTATTGCATCGATGGAACAAGTCCGATTGTCCCCATGGAGGTGTGTGAAAGAGATCCAATGCTTGCAATATCCTATGAAGGTATATTGAATTCCGAACATATAATAAAACTTGCAGCAACAAGAGTCCCAACAACCAAAGCCCTAATGTTTAATCATTCAATAATATCTAGACCTAAAGCTAGAAGAGACAACCAGGGGCCTCTAGAGGAAGGTGTACATAGACATTGAGTTTCTAGGGCTACAAGGGAGATGGGTGAAAGAGTCCAATAGGAGCACCAACAATCCATTATTTTACACACATGCACACATAAAGGGTAGCTCCAAGGGTTAGTTCAATTGGTAGAACCACATAGGGAGGCCATAGGTCACAAGTTCAAATCTAGTAAAGTCCTTAAGGGTTGCCATCAATTATTGTGCCTTTGGTTAAGCCACCCTCCATCCAAATATTCTAGAGCATATTGGGGGAGCCTTGAGGTTTTCCTTCACACACTCACTGATATAGGTGGATTAGAGAATGCTAAAAAATAAAAGTGCCTAAATGCCAATGGAAATAACACCATTGTGTAGATATCGACGAGATATTTCCAACGACACTTGAATCACCTCAAACGAATGTCGTATGAGGAAGATATGACCTTCTGAAGTTTTGATGGAATATACAAAAGTTATAGGAGGTTTCCATGTGGTAGGCCCACAGAGTGCCACGTGGCAGGCCATACAACTCAGGTGGTTGACAAGTGGCAAGGCCGTACAGTCAATACACTGATGTGGCATGATGACATGGCATGGTGATGTGGCACATGGATGGGAATTGATGATGTGGAAAAAGCCAATGAATGGTTGCCACATGGACCAATCACATGGTGCCACATGGCACCTCCCCATGGCCTCCTCAATTTACGTGCAAGTGATTCACATGGTTCAAAGTATCGTATTTATATGGTTTGTTATATATATAT
This sequence comes from Larix kaempferi, assembly GCA_027924585.1. Taxonomy (NCBI): domain Eukaryota; kingdom Viridiplantae; phylum Streptophyta; class Pinopsida; order Pinales; family Pinaceae; genus Larix; species Larix kaempferi. Next base: position 19,242,771 of record BSBM01000259.1, on the reverse strand, counting down.
GTGTGTGTGTGTGTGTGTGTGTGTGTGTGTATTATAAGCCAGAGATGGGGCGGGATGTAGCTCTACGGCTCAGGAAAAAGCTCGGACAGGAGGCGAGGATTATTTTACGAAGTTTTTGATCCAAAGGAGTCAGGTTCTCATAAGTCTCATTAACCGAAGGAATGCGTAGTAACTCAGGAACAGGATGTATGTCGACGAAGTAGATTATGAGGAGGATCCCCTTTATGGGCCGATCTTTTGCTCGGACATTAAATTCTGGAGTACGGACATAACGATGTATAATGATAAACCTACTCCATGTAAACAAGTGGCGTCTTCCATGGAGGTCAAGGATGACAATATGATGAAAGGTACGCCACCATTAACCCCACATGAATTACAGACTACCGTCTCTCGCAATGATGAACCCATACATGAATTAGTGCAGCAGAATCGAGGCTTGAAGAAAGCCAAAGGAATTAGACCTAAAGCAGGATGTTTGGAACTTTCGGTTGGAAGAGACATCCAGTTAACATAAATTCCAACATACCTGAACATCGCCCTGGTAGGTAGATTCTATGCGAAGGTGGCAGGAAGAAGAACATTAACAAGGTGGATGGAAACTCATTGGCGTCCCATAATTGGTTACACACCGGAGTTCCATATCCTTCCGAGAGGATGGTTCCTCTTAGAGGTCAAAGATGAAGACGATGGAACCAAATTGCTGAACCAAAGGTGGAGATGGGGTCCTTCAGGGCTGATTTTGAAAAAATGGCATGTAAGTTTTAATGCAAGGAAGGAGCCACACAATGTACAACAGGTATGGGCGATTCTCCCGGGATTTCCAATGGTTGTTTGGCATAAACACATTTTAGAAGAAATTGGGAACAAATTGGGTAAGTTCATCGCCCTTGAAGATGATTGGGAGTCCAATATAGACAGAAGGTGTGCCTGAATTCTGGTAGAAATGGACATAAGATATGGTTTATTCGAAGATATCCTAATCGAAATGCATGGAAGTTCATGGACACAACGACTGCATTTTTGGAAGCTATCGTTTAGGTGTTTCAGATGTAGAAAGGTCGACCACCTACAAAAAGACTGCACTGTTCACAATGAACGTCAGAAGAAACCTAAATTTAAAAAGGTTTGGGTCAGGAAAACTCAGGGTGACGCACAGAGTTCAGAATCTAAAGGACATGCAGCGGAGTCAAAAATTCAATTGAAAGATATTGAAAAGGACATCGCTTGCAAGGAGAAGGTGGCGGACTTGAAATTAAAAGGCATTCTCGAATATATGGAAGGAGAGGATGGGCACCAATTCAAATCTATGGAAAAAGGCACAACAAGCCTCAGTCCCGGTCCCAACACTCCTACGATTAAAGAAGGTAACTCCGATCTTTTTATTGGCTTTTCATATAATTCTTTCTTTAAGGAATTTACTCAGAAAGATATTGGAAAGCAAGAAAATTCCTTTAATAAGAAGGGAAATTCAAATAAAAACATAAATCCAACCTCAAGGGGTTACTCGCGGTTAGAGGAAGAGACGGTTGGGAAAGTGCAAGTTTCAAGACGGGAGTATGGTTTAAGGTCCAAGTCTAGGCAATTTGTAGATGCAGACCAAGTTTCCTCGGGGGGTTTAGCACTCAACCAAACTCAGAGGGCTCAGGTGTTGGCTGTAGATCATCTTCTTGAGGTTTCCAGTGTAGACCCAGGTACTTCGCAGTTCAAGGAACCAACAAAAGCCCAATTCACCGGCCCTTTTGGCAACAGGATGCACGCAGCCTGAGGTCTCACCCGAGGCGAAGCTGAGGGGGTGGTTGCGGAATCAAGTTTCCACAACCGGGTGATGCAATGGGGGGAAAGCTAATAAACAACGTAACGCCTTGCGGGTTGCGCGGATAGATAACTGCGTGAACCTTCTGTTCCGCATCGGATACTTCAGCGCGCAACTGCGCTCGCACCTCCAATGACTGTGCGATATAGGATACCTTTGCGTTACGACAGTAAGCTATCAAGAGCTTACCTTGCAGCAACCTTCAATGAGTCGGCGCATCAATGAGGCTGTGCGTCCTTGCCACGATGTCCAATTCTAACCACTCTGCTTGGCATTCTTTATCCCTTTATTTTGTTCAAGTTCTTATCAGTAAATTGTGGATGGTTTAATAATATACATTACTGCGCGCTCCAACGCTGCGCTTAAACTCAGTGTTCACTACTTGACCAATAGATAGATTCATACATTCTAATCGATAGATTCATACATGTTGAATACTTAACATTCCTCTGCGCATGCATTACTTAACATATTATTCCCATTCACTGCGGTGAATACATATAAAAGCAATCACATAACAGAAGTTTCTAGCACTAAACATTCATACCAAGCAATTAAATAATCATAAACATACATTGGTCACACAACACAGAATTTAACATGGTTCACCCCCTGGATGGAGGCTACGTCCACAAGAACGGTTGTTAATATTGCTCTTAATGGGAAGGGTACAACCGTTCTTAGTCTGTGCACTCAGCTGCAGACTCTCTTCTCTCTCTCAGATAGGTCTCTGCACACTCAGCTGCAGAGCCTTTACAATGGATTTTCTAAGCTTAAGATTCTACAATAATCAATACTTAGCAAAAATGAAGAGTCAGTAGAGAGTCTCTCTGTTCATTCACTTAGACTTCCACAATTCAAGAGTAACCCTTTCCCATGCAAAATTGACTTATTTATAGATCACGCCCGTAGGTCATGTCTTTACAATCATTAGGCCGAAACCCTAAGGTTTCTAAAACTGTCGTGGCTAACTACCACCCTAGTTGTCACCGTCGACAGCTTGCTCTGCCTGCTCCAGCTGGGCCACTCGTGGCTCACACGCTCTTCTGACAGCCTGCTCCGCCTGCTCCAGCTGGGCCACTCGTGGCTCACACGCTCTTCTGATAGCCGCATTCCTCCAAACGGTTACAACTGTATCATGGCCAGTCCCTTTCCACTCCTTCGCCTGCCTGTCGCCATCGACGTCGTGGCCTAACTTCTCAACTGCTTGCCGCCACACGTTTGAACAGGTCGCTTTCATATGTCGTCCACCTGTTCCTTACTCAAACTAGGTCATATCCTCGTCTGACCTTTACCCATGATCTGCCCAAAAATAGCTCATGCTCTACCATGCGCACCATCCTACTATGCGACCGTGCCTTAGTCATTGCCATCGCGCGACACACGCAAAACCTCAAAATTATCCGTCGCTTGCCCCCGCACGCAATGCGCTTTCACCAAAACTGCTTTCTCTTCCTGTCGCAACGCGTAATGCGCAATTATCAAAATTGCCTTTTCTTCCTGCTGCAGCGCGCTACGCGCACTTTTCCATACTTGTATATTTTTCCACCCCACTTGGGCCCAGCTCAACAGGCCCCTAACACTCACCTGTGGCTCGTCCCGAGCCACTTCCACTTGTGGATTCTTGTGTCGCATTTTCCATCGTCCCAAGCTTTACTGTGAAGCTTTGCAAAGTTCCCTCTAACTCTGCAACTATGTTCTTGGCTTTCTGTTCGAACCTTTGAAGTGTCTCCAGAGTAGCCTGTGAGACCTTCTCCCGAGCCACTTGTTCCTGCATAGTGCCTTCTGCCGTCTGAATTTCTACGAACTTTGCATCGAATTGCTGCATTAATTCGAGGCCTCCTTTCTCAATAGGCTGCAGCCTATCCGATGCGGTAGCCTCTTTCTCCCTTAGTGTTGCTAGCTCTTTCTACAGGTCCTTGACCTCATTAAATCTCTGCACTTTCTCTCTGGCTGGCGCGTTCCTCATCTGTATACTTGCAGCATCTACCTGCTGCTGCTTCTGTTATACTTCTGCCCTTACCTGCTGTAGCACAGGATCCTCATTCAACTCGGTTACTGCTGTAGTTATGCGCTCTAGTAAGTCTTGGCATTTCTTACTTCCAACAAAATTCCATCCATGGTTGCTTTGACGTCCTCAGCTGGAGCTGGGCACTGATCTGATGGAATGACAGGGTGCCTAGCCTCCAGTTCTGCGATTTTGCCTTTATAAGAGGTTTCCATTTCCATTTTCTCAGCAGTAAGGGACTCTACCTTGGCCCCAATTTTCTTTATTGTGTCCTCCATATCATTTTCTTCTTCGCATTCTTCTATGTTTGCGCACATAGCGGAAATGGTTTCCTTCAGCTTCTGGCCCTTTTCCTTGGCTGCGCTCAATTCTTGCTTGGTGTTATCTGATTCCTACCTTAACTGATTGATGTCTTCAGTTAGCTGTGTGCACTTATCATATGAGGCGAGGCCTCTCTCGTGAATTTCTTCTGCAACTCTGATGTGCAACTCATTCAGGTCCTCCAGGGGCAAGGCCCCAATTTTGAGGTCGAGGCGCCCAGTCTTTAGTGCCTCCTTAACCATTTCATTTGGGTAAATCAGGTAGCTAGGTTCAAGGTTCAAGATGTGCGGATACTTACTTTTAGTAACAGGTGATCTTCTTTACGTGCTTGGCTCTGCTGATTTCCCGTCAAGACCAGAACCTAATTACCCCAATCCCATATGGGCTACCAATGTCTTGACCTCCTAAACAGCTTGGATTATGGTCAACTGCAGTTGTTCTTGCTTGGCTTCTTTCTCAGCATGAGTCTCTTCCCATGCTTCCTGCACTTTGGTTGCAATGATCTCACAATCCACGGGATGTAGTTGCAGCCCGAACTCAGGTTTTTTAGCCTTCCTTTTTGTGCGTCGGCCTTGTGGTTGCAAGGGGCCTTCAATGGCCTTTCTCTTTGCTACTGATGAGGCAGAATGTTGACTCTGCGCGTCATCCTTTTCTTCCTCAATGGGCGTTCCAGCTGGTAGGCCGCCCTTCTTTCGCTTCTTCGTTGTTGTTTCTTCTTTGTCTTCCTCATCTGTTTGGGTATCTTCTTCATCGATGTTCTCCCGAAGGGGTTCTACGTTCTACTCGTAGTCTGATGCATCATCACATGAAGCGGGGAATCTCCATTCGGGTTCCCATAGTTCCATCATTCCCTCAATTGCCTTCTTATCCAGTCGGTAAAAGCCTGGATACCATAAATCATGCTCTGTTATGTCACATCTTGGCTGAATGAATGTTTGGTGCCATTTCGCTTGAAGCCTGATGATGTAGGTGTATTCATCAGCTAGTGGTTTGGAAACGCACGGTGTTGCCATAATTGCTTCGCGTAATTGGTGATAGTAAACATAAAATACTTTAGTTGTTTTCCACTGTCTAGACGCCTTTGGGCTCGCCCATAGATTGGCAACGTTTGTTCCTCGGCCTTGTCCGGCTAAAGTGGCAGCTCCCTGGTAATTCTCTAGGTCCTTCTAGCCTACAAAGGCTATCAACACTAGCAGCCAACTAAAATGGAACGGTGTTCCATCATCTTGGGTATCCTGAACATCTGCCAGAAACTCGTTAAATAGGAACTGGCACCAATTGTAAGCTTTTCTGCGCAATACATTAGCGGCTGCCTTGATTGCGACCGCTGGTACATCAAGTGGTCTGCACTTGCGGAACAGCTTGCTTGCAAGCAACTGGGTCGTAAATTGTGTAGCGCGGTCTTTGATCGTGCGCCCTCTTGATGATGAGGTTAGCAGGGTCCTCGCCTCGCTTGTTTAGTCCAGTGATTTGATGGACTAGGTCGATATTGATATCGATGCATGTGTCCAACCACAGGGATCCTTCATGCACGCAAGTGAGCAATGTGCGCGCTACGATGGAAAACTCAGCACTCTTAGTAAAGTGTGGCATTTGGAGTAAATTTAATAAGCCTGATGGCTGGATGGCCCTTAGCCATTCTTGAATTTACAGCCTGTCGGTACCGTTCTGTGCGTCCTTGACCCAATTGATATAGGCGTCTGGTCTAAACTGTAGGTAATTTTTCGGCATTACCAGCTTGCTCTCCAGTAAGTCTTGGTCATCCAACTTGCAGCCTGGTATGATACCCATCAAATTCTCCTCAATCTTTACCCTGGTAGAGATAGCGGGTAGCGAAATTTCATATGTGAAGTTCCTTTCGATGTTGACTGGTGGGGCATCGAGCTTCCTTGGGGGAATATAGTCGAGCACTGGATAAAATGGCAGAACTTGAGCCGAAGCTGTCTGCTGTAATGGCACTTCGGAGCCCCCCTTCTCTGGAGCTGCTGTCTCTTTTCCCTTGCTGCTTCCTGCATCCTGTCGTGCTGAACTTTTGGATGGACTTGGTTTCGTCATCGTCATTGCTGCTGGAATCCCTGCTTGCTCAAATAACCAAGAAATATCTGCTAACTCAACCGGGTCACTCATATAATGCTCTGGTCTCTCGGCTCTCGACTAGTGCAAACACTTCGTAAAAATGGTTAAGTGGCCGAGCAAGGTCTATTTATAGCTGTTGTTGGTCTACTACGTGGCCTTCCATAGTGCCCGAGACCCTTAAAGCCATCTCGATTGCCAATTCTTGCGTATTATCTTGGGCCTGTCAGTCTATCCTTCTCGTGATGCGAACGTTGTTTCCTTAAATGCTAAATGGTTGTCTGTCAAGCCAGCTTGTCAAATCCGCTGAATCCGCGTTAATGGCTTAGCCTGCCATCCGGATTCCGGTATGAGCTGGTCACTTCAGTCTTTAATGGGTTCCAAAATGTCCCATCCGCCTTTAAATTGTGAGTTGCCCTATTGTCGCCAATTTGGTTAACGTCCCACTAACCGGCCGAGAGATGTCCTGGTGACAGTTTCTGTTATAATGCGTTGGCAGTCTAATAGGATGTTCGGTACAGGACGCGCACTGGGTGTTACCTTCTGCGCAATTGTTGGTCCACCTTTTCTGCGCGACGAGCTTCTAGACTTGCTCCGCACGTCCACTCTTCTCTTGCCTCTTCTCTTCTCTTTCTTCTCTCTCTCTTTTTTTTTTGCGCACGTGCAACTTCAGCAGTGTTGCGCGATACACTTCCCCTGATCATATAGGATTCTGCGCAGCCGGACTATCGCGGTAAAGCTTTAGTCTGCTACCATTTATCAAACTTGGTAAAGTATCTTCGGCTAATGTAGCTAACTAGACTGTGCCACCATTAGTAACATGCATTACAGTATATGGGCAAAGCCAATGCATCTTAAATTTTCCAGGAAATTTCATAAATTTGCTATCATACAGGAGGACTAGATCACCTACCTGAAAGTTCTTGTTCTTGATGTGGCGATCATGCCAAGCTTTTTCGCGCTCTTTCTGGACTTGTTGGTGGAATCCTGAGATGAAGTGATCTTCCTCTAGCCCAACCAAGTGTGGGAGTCTTTCTTCGAGTGCTGCGCGATCAGCCATGCCTGTAAACGCTGCTATTCTCAAGCTGGGAACAATGTACTCCATCGACATTATTGCTTCTTTCCCATAGGCCAACCTGAAAGGTGTATGGCCAGTTAGTTTCTTGCAGGTAGTCCTGTATGCCCATAGTACAGATGGGATGCGTAGGTCCCAATCGTCCGGATTGACATTACATATCTTTGTTAGCGCATTCTCCAACACTTTGTTAAATACTTCAACAGTTCCATTCGCCTGTGGATGATAAGGCGTGCTGCGCTAATGATGAACATGGAACTCTTCGGTTAAAGCCTCAATGGTCTTATTCAGAAAATGAGTGCCTTGATCACTCGTCAATATCTTCGGGCATCCAAACCTTGTAAAGATATTCTCATATATAAACTCCGTAGTTGTAGCTGCGCTACAGTCTTTGACTGGCTTTACTTCTGCCCATCTCGTGAGGTAATCGATAGCAGTAATGATATACCTCGCACCAGTTCTTTTGCCTGGTGGGTTAATAGGACCTACAAAATCAATGGCCCACTTCTCAAAGGCCTGCAATGTCAGCTGTGGATTTAATGGCATTTCATCTCTACGTGACGGCTTCCCTGTCCTCTGACAAACATCGCAATTATGGCAGTGTTCCTTCGAATCTTTATGAATTGTAGGCCACCATAGCCCTGCGCGCAATATCTTCTGCGCAGTAGCTCTTCTTGCATAATGGCCTCCTGTGACTCATGAGTGCGCATCAGCTAGTATAAACAGTTTCTCATGCTCTAGCACACATCTGCGCAATACTTCATCCGGTCCCAGTTTGTATAGCTAACCTGCAATTATAGTGAAGTCTGCTACACGCACTACCAGCTGCTTCTTCTGCTGCGTAGTGAACTCTGTGGGTGCGAATCCAGTGGTCAAAAAATAAATGATGTCCTTGTAGTACTCATTTGCAACTTGTATGGCGAACAACTGCGCATCAGGTAGATTGTCCTCCAAATTCGTAGGCTCTTCTCCTGACCCGCTTCTTGACAAATGATCAGGTCCCAAATTAAATCTTCCCGGCTTAACAACAATCTCAAAATCGTACTCCTGAAAGAGTAGTAACCATCTGCATATGCGCCCCCCTAACATTGGCTTATTAACCAAGTATTTCAAGGCAGAATGGTCAGTGAACATGGAGAAGTGCGCACCAAGCAAGTAGTGCCTAAACTTCTGCAGCGCATATACCATTGTGAGTCCTTCTCTTTCAGTAGTAGTATAGTTCTTCTCAGTGGATGATAACTTTCTACTGGAAAAGGTAATGGGATGATCAATGCCTCCCTCTCCTGGTTGCGCAAGAACAATACCCAATGCTATGCATGATGCGTCCACATGGACGTGAAAAGGCTTCTCCCAGTCTGGGAAAACTAGGATCGGCGCAGTGACCATTTTTTCCTTCAATGTGTCGAAGCCTTTCTCACAATATTCATTCCAAATGAATGGTACATCTTTCTTCAACAGTTTTTCCATGGCTGCGGTTATCTGCGCATACCCTTTTATGAACTTCATGTAGTAACCGGTATGCTCCGATGTAGTACGCAATTGCTTAACTGAATTGGGTGTAGGCAAGTTTACAATGACTGCGATCTTGGCAGGGTCTACCATCAAGCCTTGTTTGCATACAATGTGTCCCAACAAGACTCCATAGGGTACACAGAAGACACACTTCTTCAAGTTTAATGAAAGTTGGTGTTGTCTGCATTTTTCCAGCATCATCCTGAGGTTCGCGGCATGGTTCTTTAATAGCCCGAAAATGGTCCAATCATCGAAGTAAACCTCTAGAAACTTATGTATAAAATCCTTAAATGCTATGACAACCACTCTAGAGAATATGGCGGGTGCATTCTTCAAACCAAAGGGTATTACTGTGTATTGGAACGACCCCCATTCTGTAGCAAAAGTCGTCTTGTGCCTATCTGCGCAATCAATCCTAATATGATGGTAGCCAGAGAATCCATCAGTAAAAGAATAGGCCTCATTCCCTCCAACATTATCTAGCACTTCATCTGTAAAAGGTGTAGGGAATGGGTCATGCATTGAAGCATCGTTGAGTTTTCTGAGATCCACACAAATTCTGATATCGCCCTTTGTTTTCTTGTCCTGGATAACCATCGGGCTTATCCATTCAGATTCTTCAACTGGCTCAATGATCCCTGCATCGAGCATCTTATCGAGTTCTGCCCTAACTCGTTCTTTATAGCGCGGGTTCAGTCTGTATGGTCTTTGTTTCACATGTTTCGCGCCAGGCTTAAGAGGAATTTTCATCACTCCTAAGTCTCCCAAGATACCTTTCATCTTTGTGAACTTGGTCGGGAATAGTTCTTGATATTCCTGTAATATACCCACGACCTCTTCAATTGTATCTTCGTCCCAATAATCTCCAATAGCTGTGAACCTTGGCGCTTCGCTGGTGTGAATGTTCACTTTCCTTGTTTTCACAGGTCCACTCATGTCTGGAATTTCCAGTGGAGGTCCTTCTACCTCACGCGATCCCTTTGACTCAGGTATCTGTATGTTGCGCGGGTCCTCCTCATCACTATCTATTGTATCCTTGGTTTCTCCATCAATGTGATAAAAATCAAGAGCATGTTCTAGCTGCTCTTCCCATTCAGGTTGTAGGCGCGCAGGTATGCTGTCTTTTCCAAAGAATTCTTCCAGTGTCATGTTTCCTTGTGTACAATCTGGACTTAATGACCTGCAGCACGTCATTGATACTTGGATGCTCATCTTCGAAGCTGAAATCCTGCTGAAAGGTCGCAGTTAGGTCCAACCAGTCCACTGTGCCTCTGCTCAACTCCAAGTCTAGGTACCACTTCTTCGGAATCGGTTCTTCTAACGTGTGCACAAATAGATGCACCCATTCTGCCTGTGGTCTTCTTGTCCATGCTTTGGAACAGATTCGAATATGCTTTCATGGATCTGTATGTCCATTATATTTCTCAAAGGATAGGGTAACCTTATCAGCAAACCTGATTTGCATTTTAATTCTACACTGATCCCATGTTGTCAGTATCTTCTTATGCGCAGCCCACCATCTGGCAGGTATGATGAGCAATGCCATGTCTAGAGCTGAGACACGGTGTTCATCCGGAATTGCTGCAATATATTCTTTGATAAAACAATACACATTAGATAAACCATCAAAGGTAGGGATTGGATTTACCTCTTTCCCAATCCAGCGGAGTGACTTTGTGATCCGTGTGCATTTCCTGGCAGATACTTCATGTAACCTGCTTTGCCAGTTTTCTAGTCCTGCATCGAAATCTGAAATGCAAGAGCTATCATAGCGCCAACTAGCAGTTGGATTAATATAGTCAGCAGTGTTGGTTGTCATCTTGTAGATACGGTCCAAGTCTTGAGCTCTGGATTCCTCTTGAATCGGTTCAACATACCGCTCGCCCTGCGAAGGGTCTAATGGCGCGATGACCCTGATATCATTGCCTTCAAATATCATTTTGATGGTTTTTAAATCAATAATGGCAGAGTTTGTCATTGCCCAATCGATACCTAGCAGTGCGGGATAAGGATGGTTGTCATCCACAATTTCGATTACCTCAAAATCGGCATAACTGCGCACTCCATCAATGTCAACTATGGTGTTGGGTAATCTTCCCAAAGGTATAACTATCCCTTGGTTAGCCGTCCTCAACTGTAGAGGTGACCACTGTAACTTGGGTTTACCCATCTGATGCCATGTCTGCTTAGTCAAGACATTTACTTCGGATCCAAGATCGAGAATGATCTCATCCATCTCATAGTCCCCAATCTGTGCAGTGAGTCTCATTTCCCTTCCTGTTCTCCTAGGACTCCTAATATTGTGGACTGCACCATTGGCAGCCCCCTTGTCACTGTTTGGCTCATACTACCTTAGTAGCTTTTCAAATTCCGTAAAAGCATCTGCGCTCTTTAGTAATTTCATGCAGCTATGTAAGAACTGCGCGACAAAGGTCCCTGAGTCTGTTGCGGCATTTGTCTGATCTTGCGTCATTGGCATATCCTCTCTTTGTGGTACTTCACTACGCAACTGTGTTCTGGGGGATCCAGGTGGCGGTGCCCTGAACATGTCTCGTGCTTCCTCAAATGCTCCCTTATTTTTCTGTAAATCTAGACCCGGTGCTTTCCCAAGAGCTTTCCTAATCCATACTGGCTCTCCAGGATTCTGTCTAGGGTCGCGCATTCCGGAGGTCGAAGCTTCTGCGCCTCCGTCCCTTCCTATATCAGTGCCACTGCACATTACCAAGTTTACACTTGGATCCGTAGTTCTGCTCTCTACTGCAATCAACTGAATATTGGGATTTGGTGGTTCTGTCCTTCTTTTGTTCTACATTTCTACCTCAAGCACAGGGCAGTCTTTAATAACATGCTCAAATGATTTACAATAATTGCATGTAGTGCATGGGTTGGTACAATCTCTAGAAACGTGACCTGGCTGGCCACAGTTGTAACAAATTACCTGGCCACGGCCTCTTCCTTGTGTCGGGCCGGCATTTCTTCCTCTCCCATGGTATCCACCACCACGGCCTCTATATCCCCCTTGATCATATTGGGTGTTTTCTTGTTTTGGATGAGTTTCCTCTTGAACGCGATACATCCCAGCACCTCGCATTGCTTCTATGTCGCGCTTTCTTTCATTCATGAGCTCATATGCGCGACAGTTGGATTCGTCATGTCCCATTGATTTACAGAAATTACTATACAAGCTCTTAGGTGTTCTGATGTATTTCTGTATTAGGTAACAATCTTCCGGCCAGTGTCCTCTGGTTCTGCAGATTTCATACCACGGCGCCTGATTGTGGTTCATATTGATTGGGTTTGGTGTGCCACTGCCAAGATAGTCCTGAAATAGAGGGCAATGTTCTCTTGTGTCTCCTTCCCCCTTGCATGATGTGCACCAAACCTCATGTCTTGGTTCGTATCTTTGTTCCTTTCCATTCTTCATGCTTTGCAATTCCAGTGTTAGGGTGGTCAACTAGTTCTGGATCTGAGACATCCCAGAGCTAGTCTCTCCCATTGGTGAAGCCTCGAGCTTCATCGCGATTTCCAAGGCCTCTGCTTGCGATCCAACCTTCTGCTCCATCAATGGTTGTTTGATGTGAGGCAACAACACAGCGATGAACCATTCCTTGTGCTGTTGTGGAGCTATCACAAAACTAACTTGGTCTAACAATGTTTTAAATTTTTGGTCAAATTCCCAAACTGATTCGGTAGGCTTCTGTTCAGTTTCCTTTAATTCCGTTATGCACCGCGATTCTGACTTTGGCTTCTTAAACTCTGCAACCAGTGCAGCCTGAATTTCTATTGGGGTTCTCGGTTGTGCTTGAGAATATTTCATAAACCAATGCAACGCGCGGTCTCTGAAAGTAGTGATGAGATGCGCTCTCTTCACAGCATCATCCTGGATTTGCTTTAAACTCCATACAGCTTCACATAGAAACCAATGCTGCTCAGGGTTTTCTAGACTCGTTCCTTTGAATATCGGCAGTTTTATATCGTTATCTGTCATTCTCTTTCCTGGTTGTGCACTGTTATGAGTAGTGCTGACTATCTGCGCGGAGAAAACAAAGGGAATATTCGGAATACTGGGATTCTGCAGACTGGGCTGTGCGACACTCGCAGCGGGTGGGTTCTGGTCTAAGGGTGGCGCGGTTTTCTGAAACCGGCAGATTCTGAGGTGTGATAGGATGAATAGTAGCTGATAGCGACGCGATCTGATTGTTAAGGTCACATGGAAGTTCGGTATCTACGCTGAGTCCAGGTCCTCCGGGATTCTTTTCTTTATTAAACGTATATTTCTTTCCACTTCTTATATTATGTGTCTCTTCGTCAGAATCACTATAAATGCTATTGATCATGACAGATGTAAAAATATTACTGCATCCTTAAAACTCCTTTCTTAGCTAAAAACATTTTAATGTATAGAATGAGATTGTTTAAGAACTTACCTTTGAATCCTTCGAAGAAGTATGTTTCGACTTGACTGTAGGACTTCAGTGTGTTTACAACAAATTCCGTGATAAATCCTTCCAATATGCTATCGACCCAAAAGTCGACTTCTCGCGATAGTGGGCTGTCTATTACTTTGAGCTGCGCTGTGAGCTCTGGAGTCCACTCGGTAGGTACTCCTCCTTGAAAACAGGTTTTCTTTTCTGCTAGTCGCGAGATCCACTCGTGCAACTTGTTTCCAAATGAAGCCCAAAAATCTCATGAATCTCTCTCCACAAATATCTGTTCAACCACTGTACGTCGGTGAGACGCGGATGTCTGTTATCTTTCTTCGCAAAATCTCTTTCAATCTTGTCACACCAATCCCAGATCTCTTTCTTTTCAGGATGCCAATTGTCTAATCCTTCCGGGAACTAGTATTCTTCTTCACACATTAATTTCCAACACTCTATCAACATCACTGGTCTTAGCCGAGCAACGGAACCATTTGTTGGCTGTAGATCACCTTCTTGAGGTTTCCAGTGTAGACCCAGGTACTGCGCGGTTCAAGGAACCAACAAAACCCCAATTCACCGGCCTTTCGGCAACAGGCTGCACGCAGCCTGAGGTCTCACCCAAGGCGAAGCTGAGGGGGTGGTTGCGGAATCAAGTTTCCACAACCGGGTGATGCGATGGTGGGAAAGCTAATAAACAGCGCAACGCCTTGAGGGTTGCGCGGATAGATAACTGCGCAAACCTTTTGTTTCGTGTCGGATACTTCAGCTTGCAACTGCGCTCGCACCTCCAATGACTGTGCGATACAGGATACCTTTGCGTTACGACAGTAAGCTATCAAGAGCTTACCTCGCAGCAACCTTCAATGAGGCTGTGCGTCCTTGCCACGGTGTCCAATTCTAACCACTCTACTTGGCATTCTTTATCCCTTTATTTTGTTCAAGTTCTTATCAGTAAATTGTGGATGGTTTAATAACATACGTTACTGCGCTCTCCAACGCTGCGCTTAAACTCAGTGTTCACTACTTGACCAATAGATAGATTCATACATTCCAATCGACAGATTCATACATGTTAAATACTTAACATTCCTCTGCGCGTGCATTACTTAACATATTATTCCCATTCACTGCGGTGAATACATATAAAAGCAATCACATAACATAAGTTTCCAGCACTAAACATTCATACCAAGCAATTAAACAATCATAAACACACATTGGTCACACAACACAGAATTTAACGTGGTTCACCCCCAAGATGGAGGCTATGTCCACAAGAACGGTTGTTAATATTGCTCTTAATGGGAAGGGTACAACCGTTCTTAGTCTGCGCACTCAGCTGCAGACTCTCTTCTCTCTCTCGGATAGGTCTCTGCGCACTCAGCTGCAGAGCCTTTACAATGGTTTTTCTAAGCTTAAGATTCTACAATAATCAATACTTAGCAAAAATGAAGAGTCAGTAGAGAGTCTCTCTGTTCATTCACTGAGACTTCCACAATTGAAGAGTAACCCTTTCCCATGCAAAATTGCCTTATTTATAGATCACGCCCGTAGGTCATGTCTTTACATTCATTAGGCCAAAACCCTAAGGTTTCCAAAACTGTCGTGGCTAACTGCCACCTTAGCTATCACCGTCAACAGCTTGCTCCGCCTGCTCCAGCTGGGCCACTCGTGGCTCACATGCTCTTCTGACAGCCTGCTCCAGCTGAGCCACTCGTGGCTCACACGCTCTTCTGACAGCCGCAATCCTCTAAACGGTTACAACTGCATCATGGCCTGTCCCTTTCCACTCCTTCGCCTGCCTGTTGCCATCGGCGTCATGGCCTAGCTTCTCAACTGCTTGCTGCCACACATTTGAACAGTTCGCTTTCATCTGTCGTCCACCTGTTCCTTACTCAAACTAGGTCATATCCTTGTCTAACCTTTACCCATGATCTGCCCAAAAATAGCTCATGTGTTATCATGCGCACCGTCCTACTGTGCGACCGTGCCATAGTCATTGTCGTCGCGTGACACGCGCAAAACATCAAAATTGTCTGTCGCATGTCGCCGCGCGCAATGCGCTTTCACCAAAACTGCTTTCTCTTCCTGCCACAACGCGCAATGCACAATTATCAAAATTGCCTTTTCTTCCTGCTGCAGCGCACTACACGCACTTTTCCATACTTGTATATTTTTCCACCCCACTTGGGCCCAACCCAACATCAGGTAGGACGGAAATCCTTTCTATCCAAGGCACAAAAACAAGCTGCCATAGACATCAAAGAAGGAAAGCAATTAACTATTGGAGGGGCCCTTAGAGTTGAAAAAACCCTGTCTAAGGGTTCTTAATGCTAGCCCTCTCTTTC
Organism: Larix kaempferi; assembly: GCA_027924585.1. Classification (NCBI taxonomy): domain Eukaryota; kingdom Viridiplantae; phylum Streptophyta; class Pinopsida; order Pinales; family Pinaceae; genus Larix; species Larix kaempferi. The sequence continues at coordinate 19,227,194 of BSBM01000259.1, read as the reverse complement.
AACACAAGGGGGATATGGGGGGGCTCCAAATTAATTTCCCTCAAGCGAATGATAAGTAATTTAAAACCAAAGGTTGTGTTACTACAAGAAACGATGATGGAGGGGAAGAAAGTGAAGGTAGTACTAAGTGGTTTTTTAAAAGACTGGAATATGGAAGCAATAGATGCGGAAGGACACTCAGGTGGTTTAATCAAATCCTGGAGTCCTAAACTAAACTTCATCTCAACATAATTTTATGAAGCAACTTTAAAAACAGAGCTGGAGGACACAGAGATTGGGAATCTCTTGACAATTTTAAATGTGTATGGGTCGTTCCATTAAAAAAGATATTACTGGGAAGGATTGCGCAATTCCAGCGCGTTGGATCATTCAAACCTAATTCTTGCGGGTGATCTGAACCTAACCCTCTGAACAGGATAATTTTGGGGGGAAAATGCACGCAGTGATTAGCTAAATCATTTTTTCCTGTGCATTATTTGAAGAGAAAAAACTTATTGACTTCCAACCTTTAAAATTGGAGCCCACGTGGAGGAATAACCGTAGTGGGGATCAAGCGATCACGAAAAGGATAGATCGGTTTTTAGTTGCATAAAGTCTGATTCAAGATAATTTGGTATTAAAATCAACAGTGGAAATAGGAGGACTTTCGGATCATAGACCAATTACCTTATCGATAACAAAGCCGGAAAATAAACCTCCTTTCCCCTTCAAATTTAACCTAGCTTGGTTGGAAGAGGAACATTACCGAAATCTTGTCACATAAAATTGGATGCCGCTAGTAAACCCTACTTCCACCACTTATATGCAGCAATTGGTAGAAAATATGGTCAAAACAAAAAAACTCTCAAAAGAGTGGGGTTAGAAGCATAAAGCTTTCTCTCAAAAAGAGTTAAGAGAAACGAAGTTTAAGATTCAAGAATTCTTTAGCTCAAATGAATCAGGAATTTTCACTAACGAATAATTGGAGTCCTTAAAGACTATAGAGAAAAAAATAAGTGTTCTATTAGCTAAAGAAGAGCAACACTGGCGTTTGAAAAGCAGGGCCCTTTGGTTAGCGGAAGGGGATAAGAACACAAAGTTCTTCCATCAGTTTTTTGTGCACCGAAAGAGCATTAACACCATAGTGGAAATAAAAGATGCTTAGGGTACTTTGGGTTAGTCTTTTCAGGACAAAGCAAAGGCAACAATAGAGAACTTCAAAACTCTGTTTACAGCTCCTTCGGGATGCCCAATCTAAGAAATTCTGGAGGGCTTAAGTCTCTTCCCCAGACTAGTCACAGATGATATGAGGGAGGACTTATCTAAAGAAGTATCCGAGGAGGAATTAAACTGGGTTCTCCACTCCTTTCAGAAAGGGAAGAGTCCGGGTTCTGATGGTTTTACCCTGGATTTTTTTCTTGGATTCTATGATTTGGTAAAGGTAGATTTATTGAAGGTGGTCAAAGAATTGCAGAGATATGGGAAGATACTAGGAGCCTTAAATTCTACCTTTATCACTTTAATTCCCAAGAAGCAGAAAGCAGAGACCTTTGACGACTTCAGACCAATAGCGTGTTGTACTTTGGTATATAAATTCATAGCCAATGTCATAGCATAGAGGTTGAAACCCATACTCAACAAAGTGATTCCGGAAGAACAATTTGGATTCTTGTTCAACAAACATATTCATGATGCAGTATCCCTGGCGCTGGAAGCAATCCATTCCATAAAAAAAGAAAAACTTTCTGCCTTCGCTCTCAAACTGGATCTATCCAAAGCTTATGACAGGGTAAGTCGGACCTTTATACATTTATTATTGATCCAAATAGGCATGTCGATAGAAGTAGTGGAATGGATAATGGGTTGCATCCAATCAACCTCTTATGCAGTATTAATAAATGGTGCTCCTTCTCAGTTCTTTAGACCAAAAAGAGGCTTAAGGAAGGGATTCCCACTTTCTCCGTTCAAGTTTCTTCTTGTAGCAGAGGCTTTAAGCCGTCTTATTCACAAAGCAAAAAATGATGGAAAGATAAAAGGTGTAAGGATCTCAAGCACAGTGGAACTTACCCATAATTTGTTTTTGGATGATGTGCTCCTGTTGGGGGAAGGCACGTATGGAAATATTCAAGCCTTTGCAAAGATTTTGGAGAAATATAAGAAGGCAACAGGGATGGTAATAAACATCGAAAAGTCAAGTCTCGCTTTCAATAATCTCTGAGAAGAGCTACTGACCAGGGTAAGAGAGATAGTCCCCTTTCCTCTAATCCCTATTTTAGAAGGATTCAAATACTTAGGATCTGTTCTTAAGCCTAATGCCTATGCTTTTCAAGATTGGATTTGGTTATTTAAAAAAGTAGAAGCGAGAATTTCTCTGTGGGAAAAACCGTTTTCTATCTAGAGGAGGCAGACTAATGTTGCTTAAAGCATTTCTTCGGAGCATACCAGTATATTGGGCATCAATAACTTATATTTTGAAGGGTTCAATGGTCAAAATAAGGAAAAATGTTTCTCCTTTCTATGGACGGCAAGCAAACAAGCAGAGGGCATTCCGCTGGTCAAATGGTCTACTTTAACTCTACCCAAATTTATGGGAGGTTGGGCAATTAAGAATCCAGATCTATTATGAAAATCTTTGGCTACAAAATCGCTATGGAGGTTGGCCGAAAACCCAGACACCTTGTGGGGAAGGACTATGAGCTCTAAATACTGCTCGTCGTCCTCTGTTGTGGAATGGTTTAGACAACCTATTAAATCTCATAAAAATGGCTCTATAGGATGGAAGGCATTTCCTCTGGTTGGCAATTGGGTGGCATGGAAGATAGGCGATGGAAGAAGAGTTCGTTTAGGAGAAGATCCATGGGAAGGTTCAAGAGAGGAAAACAAATTATCGGATCAAGTAATTACTCAGTTAAGAGACAAGAGATCCTTACTGTTGGCAGACGCCCAAGCGCAACAACCCCAATTAAGAGGCATATCTGGCTGGAAATTGGCTCAAGAACTGGGTCTGCATGGAGCGTCAGCGGTGGAATGGAATTGTTATGTTACCAGACTCGTTAATTGTTTCATCCATTTGGAAGAGGATGAACCATACAAGCTCATTTGGACAAAGAATGGAAAAGACATAAACTTTTCAGCAAAACTCGGGTATGAGGCTGCAACAGGATCTTCGCAGGAAGGAGAGCATCTCTGGTGGTGGACTAAAATTTGGAAGATTCCAGGCCCACTTAAAACGATTCTAACACTATGGTTGGATTTAAGTAACAAAGTTTTAACTTGGGAAAATTTTAAAAATAGAGGATTTCAAGTGTCAGTTGTGTGCGTGATGTGCAAATCCTCTGAAGAAACGACATCTCACTTATTATGCGCTTGTACATATGCAGGGTTCGTATGGGAGAAGGATACAGAAAGACTAAATCGATTGACGACACCCAGTACTGATTATACGCTGGAACTACGAACTCAAAACTGATGGCAAGACGCTGGGGTACGTAGCTTCGAAGCTTTCCCTACATTATTTGTTTTCAGTATCTAGGAAGCACGAAACAAGTCATTTTTTCAAAACATTTGGATTCCACCAGAGATAACAACAACTATGCTTATGCAGAAAGTCATGGAGCACCAGGATGAGCCCAAAATGAACCAACAGAGAAAGTTAACTAATCCACTGATAAATAAAAGAATCCCTTGGGCTTACTTCGACGACGCTAGCCAGGGAGAGCCATCTTTCGGGAGAGCTAGAGGAGTTGTGCACCTATCCGAAAACAAGAAACTCATCATAAAATTTGCTCCAGGACGAGCTTCTAACAGTAAAGCAGAACTTTCGGTGTTATGGGATGTTCTCAGGGTAGCAATACATAAACAGGTGAAAAATTACAGCTGTATGGAGACTCCAAGATGGTAATAGAATGGGCCAATGGGTGAATTCAGATCAATGCACCACATATCCAACATTTATTGAAAACTATCAGAGAACAGGTAACCACCTTTGAAATGATATCATTTGTACATATTTACAGGGAATTGAATATGGAAGCAGATAAGTTATCTAAATTGGCACTCGCTCTTCCTTCAAGTCTAATCGAGGTAGAGGAGTTGAGCAAGGGAGAGCTTGTTGATCAATTTATGATTATGTAATATGAAATAGGAGAAGAACTTGTCGAGCTATAAGAGAGTAATTCTCTTTTTGAGTAAACAGTAGGAAGCTACATAAATTTTGAATTTTGTAATGAAGCCATGAAGGCTAGACTCTATGAAGTAAGGTCCTTGTGGGCAGTAGGAAGCTACATAAATTCTAAAATTTTGTAATGAAGCCATGAAGGATAGACTCTATGATGTAAGCTCCTTGTGGGCAGTTCACGTTTATTCGATAAGAATAAAGAGATTTTTTCCTTTGGAAAAAATATATATTATAAGCCAACATATATATATTATTTGTCTTATATGGGATTTGAACCCTGCTCTTTGGGGCATAATTCCAAAAGGTTAATTAATATGCTACAACTTTGGTTATGTGAAGTAATGGAAATTAATATATTTGTTATGAACTTAATATGGATGTAACAAAAAAGATGCCCTTTGGGGGCTTTAAAAAGGGATGCGTCCTCACTATTTGGTCATGAAATTTCGAAGTGAAGTTCTTGAAGAGAGTTCAGGGTGAGCTCTTCTTGAGAGGCTTGGTCCGAATCTCAATGAGGGATTTGTACAATAACAAGTATAGCCTTGTTTTGCATGCCAAAGGGGGGGGGGGTCCTTCATCACTTGAAGAAAGCATAGGCAAGTTTATAGTCGATTTTATCAGAATTTTGAGGGGAGTCTAATTCTAATGTATGTTTTAGCATCCAAGTGGTGGATTTGCAGGGCATTGTCTAGATGTACATGCCAAAAGGGGTCTTTGAACACTTTGTTCGAGTATGGTCGAGTTTACACTCGTTCTTCTCAGTTTTTCGAGAGCATCTCAACAGTAAATTACATTTGTGCATCCAGGCCACGGATTTGGAGGGTGTCTCCAAATTTGTATTGTAAGTCGCCATTGTAATTGTTATTATTTGAGCATTGTAATAGAATGGTCTCACTAATTGAGAGTGGACCTGGATACGTAGCCAAGAGGTCTGGTGAACTCCTTTATCAAAGTTGTTATGGTGTCCATATATTATTCCCTTAATATTTATGCAGTTTGATGTGCATTTCCTTTATGCAAGTTGAAGAAGTTTGGTTAAGTTCACTTTCATGTGAAGCACACTGTCAATAAAAGATTCTTGGTTTTAAGGAAAGTGGATTGTTGTAGTCATTTTTGGATCAAGTGAAATCTGAGCTAACCATCCACTTCCAAATCAAGTGGTATAAAAGCAAGTTTGACAGGTGGATGCTTACGAGAGCCAAACTAAACTGTGATAAAGGCAAACAAGTCCAAGTAGGGTGCAAAAGGACAATCATGGGTAAATCCTTGAAGAGAGAAAGACTCCGAGAGTTTGAAGACATAAACTGTCAAATTCAAGAAGAGAATTCTGAATTGAGGAGAAGACTATAGTCCTCTAAAGACGAGAAGCAAGAGTTGCAAGCCATATTTCAAGAGTTGCAATTGGAGTTGCAAGCCAAGGATGAGATTTTGGTGAAGTTACAAAATAGTAATAATGAGTCTACCATGAAAAGGAGACCATCTTCTACCATAGATGCATAAACTATGATTTAGGTATGCATTGTAAGTGATTCATCATGTTCTGTAATGTACACGACCCCGAAACCAAGGCCACGGGCACATGTGAATCCAAAGGAAGGATGAATAAAGGTATTTTGCAACAGAATAGGGTCAACCAAAGGCTAGGCCATCAAGCCATAAATACAAATAAAACAAAAATTCAACCCTTAAAATGAACTGTGACCCTTTAAAATAATTATAACGCTCCCCAACTGCTCATGCATACTCAAGACCGTGCAAGCATGAAAATGCAATGTCCAGTTTTACGAGCTTAATAAAAATGAACCTTATCATTATTAAAACATTAAGGGTGACCATAATAATCCCAATAATATTATATGATCATATTTATGGAATTATTTTCAAACAAATACAACCGGAACCTTTCGCCATAAAACTAGGCAATCACTATACACTCGTAAATCCAATTTAAGACACTTTCATTAGTATTTTGAGAATGCTCATCACATCAAATTTCGAATCTAACACCTACATCCAATCAATAATACAAGATGAAATGTATAGAGCTACCATATACAACCATTATTTCATACAAAAGATCAGATCTACCAATTGATATCAAAATCTCTACTAGATCATCTGACAAGAATCCAAATCATTGCAAAACCAACGGAAAGACCCAAATAGAAATCATACCGGAAAAAAGGGGCACTCTACAACCACCAAGGGTGCACTAGCAAGTTCATACACATCCATACAACTTTAGATAATCAGCTCTACAGAAAATCCATCCATTCTATCTAGTTTTCAACCAGAAAAAACCCATTTCCTAGCAGTCAAAACTCAGTTTTTTCATTTGTAAAATCATATAACAGATCTAAACAACCATGGAGGGAACACTTGCAGAGTAAGCTACATAAAAAAACACATAAATAAACATATTTCAAGTTTCCATCAAGATCGGATCTCAAAATCACGGAGAAACACCAATTTCCAAGCAGGATTGCTCAACCAATGTTATGAAAACCAAGCATTTTCATTTGTAAGTTGAACCACATATATGATTAGCCATAGAGGGTGAATTTGCAGAGTGAGATACAATAAATAAAACATATTTCAAGCTTCCATCAAGATCCAATCTATAAATCAAGGAGAAACACCAATTTCCAAGCAAATAAACCATCAGATTTGCATCCAACCATTGATATCTCTACCAAGCTTTTCAACAGTAAACAGTTCAACTATGCAAACAATGGAAACATCATGTAAACATATGGATTTAAATGAAAAAATAAACCACTTATCTTATTAATGTGCAACTGGAATCACCCGGACCACGTTCCACCCATCCAAAGGCACTGCCAAGCCATATCTCACTTTGACAGGCCACCCTCAAGTTGAGGAAACATATCCACAACAAAGGTGCACTTAATGATAACACAAGTATCGGTTTGAGAAGCCACAACTCAATTCCTCACCACCTGCTTTCTCCTCCACCCCAGGTGAAATGGTACTCCCTTCACCCCCTAGGTTCCTCATGCGACATCACCATTCACCATCAGGATTTATGTGTAGGTCTAGGACAGAGACAAGCAGTGGACATGGAGGAGCTATACCAGAGTTGTCCAGGCTTGTCACAAACACCATACATTATCATAGTGCTTCAATCACAAGGTTCATTCACATAGGAGATTATACATGGCTTCCCAAGCTCACAAGCTTACCAATATCTCAACATCAATGACATGAACAACCAATAATAATCAACCAACTTAACCAAGGAGATCAACCATGGATTTATAGACCAAAGAAGGAAATTTGAACCCAAGGGGGTCAAATCAAACCAAGGTAAGCCAACTTGAGTCAACCCAAGGGGGGGGGTAACTCAACCACAAAAGGCTACTTGAATCCAACCCAAGCAATTCAAATCTCAAGGAGAGTGGCTCCAAGTCACTCTACCCAACTCAAATTCATGTGTGGACACCTCATTCATGTAGAGGAATTCAAAATAGTGATGTGAGGAGTTACACAAGCCAAAGCATCTTCCCAAAATAACAAAGGAGGAGTTACACAAATCAAGGCTAAAAATAGCTAGTGAGGGTGCACTTGTGCAAGTGGGGGTTACAAAACCAAGTGTAACCTCCAAAAAGGAGTTACAAAACCACCAAAGGGGTCCAATAAACAAGTGGAATCCACCCAAGCACCCACTAAATCATGAATTAGGCTCAATAATACCAACATATGATACAATAATCAAAAGTTGGGTATGTTGTACAATGTTCGGGTGATCATCAACTAATAAAACCACCAAGGCATAAATACAGAGCAATCTCAACCAAACAAGTTCTAAAATGCTAGGAATGTCCCCATTCCCCCTCACATTGTGGATCTATGCCTCCCATACTCTTTTAGTGGTCCCCGTTGTGCCAGTTGTTTTTATTAATTAATTATTTACAAAATAATAATAATAATGTCTCTCGGTCCTTAAAGACCCTTGTTCCAGCACCTTGTGCCACAATAATAAACAATTACAAATTACATATGTCCGTGGATTGACACACGAGGTATTATATGTTCTCTCTCACCGCATCAAGGTGTATATGCTTTTTTTGGTGCATTTGAGAATCACACTGGAGGTATTGGTTTTGAGATGATAACCAAGATGGGTTATAAAGGAGGAGGACTTTGCATTAATGGCCAAGGCATTACTCAACCATTGGAGTTGGTAGAAAGGCCACATTTTGTAGGTTTGGGATAATGTAAAGAGGAGGTTAGAGAGTGCTCCAAAATTGTTGAAGCAAGAGATGCTTCAAAAGCATTCCCTACATCGTTATATTCCAAGAGAGGGGTCAAATCAAGTTCTCCTCTGCATAGTTGTGACAAATCCAACCCTCAAAGGTACAAGCCTAATTACACTAAAGTTTCTTTTGATTATAAGAAACATGGTAATGTAACTCATGATTTATGGCACAAGACTCCATGTACATTTTGTGGTTTAAAAAATCATAGTGTTGCAAAGTGTTGGAAGAGAATGCCTTTGTACAGGAAAGTCATGTTAATTAGGAAGAAGACAAGGTGTAAAGGCCACTCTCTGAATCCAAAAGTGGAGAATGGCAAGGAAGGTTCGTTGTCCAAGAGAAAGAGCTATTGCACTCACTGTAATATGAGTGGCTATTGGATTGACAAATGATGGAAAGTTCATCCATAACTTCGTCCAAAGCAGGGAAATAAAGTTTTGCAAGCACCTACAAAGCATTGGAAGAAAGTTGTACGAGTACTCATAGAGACAAAGGTAGTTGATGAAAGAGTCGCTCAAGCACCTATAGTCCAAGAGGCAGTTCATGAAGAAGACTAGCCATCCAAATAAGAACTTATAAAGAAAGAGGAACCCGAAGAAGGAAATCCATTAGAATGGCTTGGTAAGAAATGGATATCATTTCTACATAGCTAGTTCTGAAAAACATGTTGTACTTACCATTCTTGTAACAATTGGCAAGATGGGTAAAGAGGCGCTTCAGTGGAGAAGGTTCTCTGAAACAACTTTTGAAATCAAGAAGTGGCAGCAGACATGTTAATGGGAATCATTAGCATGTACATGAGCCGAGGTGGCATCAAATTGAAGTGGCATGACCAAAGAAGGAAAAAGTGATTACCTGTTATAACATCACTTGATATGCAACATAGTTTTCAACCTTTGTTGAGAATATTCAACAACAAAGAGAGTTCAAGAATCAACCTCTAAGATGGGGGTCCAAGATGGAGATCTAAGATGGGGATCCAAGATGAAGATTCAAGATGGACATCCGAAGTGGTAGATCTAAGATGAAGAGCCAAGATGGAGAGCCATGATAGAGATCCAAGATGGAGATACAAGACAAAAAAGCCAGTTCCAAGATGGAAATCAAAGATAGCGATCAAAGGCCATTTGATGCAAGGAATCCATCGACACAAGGGATGAAGCCGTAGGAGCAGGCCGAGGGCATAAAGGGGTCGAAGTGCGCCATGGACAATGGGTCCAAACCTTATTGGACCGAAGACCAATAAGGAAATTGGCATGTGCATTTTGTATAGTGTATTCCAAGACCATAGAGTCTTCCACTAAGTACTTGTACTTGGCATTGTGACTTAGCCATGTGCACATTGTTGTTGTCGTTTTTAAATACCATAGAAGTCTACCACTAGTGCACGCCTATCGTGACTTAAAGACGATTGTTGCCATGTTGTAATGGGATTTGTAGCCACTTCTTTGTGAGAGGAATTGTTTTGCCTAAAGTCTATTTGGAAACTTTGTAAATTTGTTCTTGAGTTTCATAAGCTCTTTAGGATGATGAGGCAAGTATGAACTTGCTTACATCTTGCAGATTTATGATTATCAGCTACAACTATGCACATTAATGAAAGTGTCAGTCTTTAAACATTCTCGATCCAAAGTAAAAAGGTGAAGGATTTGAATGAGGGTGTGGCTTTGCAGAGGCATTTGTTATGCAGTCCAGGTAGTGAGTGATTAGAGGCCATTTAGGGGATGCCGATTTCGATCTCGCAAAAATGGAAGTCGACGAGGATGCTATTGTCGATCGTCACAAAAAATGTAGCCGAAGAGGATGTAACGCAGGTCAACAATATGGATAGAGACCATAAAAGTTAGGGAGCTTTATCATCACAGAGTTGCTGAGTAAATCCATACTTTTGGAGGTCCAAAAGTTCTTATAGTGGGGAGGAATGATCCAGGTGGATCTGAGAATTATCAAAAATAAAAGTGCTTGAATGCTAATGGAAACAACACCATTGCATAGAGCTAGATGAGATATTTCTAACGACGCTTGAATTGCCTCAAATGGACGTCGTATGAGGAAGATATGCCCTTCTGCAGTTTTGATGGAACAAATAAAAGTTGTAGGAGGGTTCCATGTGGCAGGCCCACAGACTGCCACGTGGTAGGACACACAATCAAGGTGGATGACAGGTGGCAAGACCACATAGTTAGTATGATGATGTGGCATGGTGATGTGGCACATGATTGGGCATTGATGATGTGGTAGCGACCAATGAATGGCTTCCACATGGACCAATCACATGGTGCCACGTGGCATATCCCGCATGGCCTCCTCAATTTGCTTGCAAGTGGTTCACATGGATCAACGTATTGTATTTATATAATTTGTTATATATATATATATAGTTTTAACTATATATATTATAAGCTGATGTATATATATTATTTGTCTTATATTGGATTTGAACCGTGGTCTTAGGGGCATAATTCCAAAAGCTTAATCAATATGTCAACAACTTTGGTTATGTGAAGTAATGAAAATTAATATATTTGTTATGAAGTTAATATGGTTGCAACAAAAAATATGCTCTTTGGGGGCTTTAAAAGGGGATGCATCTTCACTATTTGGTCATGGAATTTCAAAGTGAAGTTTTTGAAGAGAGTTTGGGGTGAGATCTTCTTGAGAGGCTTGGACCGAATCCCGAGGTGGGATTTGCATAGTGTCGAGTATAGCCTTGTTTTGCATGCCAAGGGGGGTCCTTGAGCACTTGAAGAAAGCATAGGCAAGTTTGTAGTCGGTTTTCTTATAATTTCGAGGGGAGTCCTATTCTAATGGTTGTTTCAGCGTCCGAGCAGTGGATTTGCACATCGTTGTCTTGATTTACGTGCCAAAGGGGGTCTTTGATCATTGTGTCCAAGTATGGTCAAGTATATACTTGTTCTTCTCGGTTTTTCGATAGCATCTCAACAATAAAGTACATTTGTGAATCAGGGCCACGGATTTGGAGGGTGTCTCCAAAACTTGTATTGTAAGTCACCATTATAATTGTTATTATTTGAGCATTCTAATAGAACGATCTCACTAGTTGAGAGTGGACCCGAAGACGTAGCCGGGAGGTCTAGTGAACTTCGTTGTCAAAGTTGTTATGGTGTTCATATCTTATGCTCTTAATATTTCTGCAATTACATGTGCATTTCCTTTATGCAAGTTGAAGAAGTTTGGTTAAGTAAGTTCACTTTCATGCAAAGCGCACTGTCAATCAAGATTCATGGTTTTAAGAAAAGTGGATTGTTGTAGTCATTTTCGGATCAAGTGAAAGCCGGGCTAACCATCCACTTCCAGATCACTCACACATATATATAAGTTGGGAAAGCTCCACAATCCAATTCATAGCTAAGCACAATTCAAGTGGCATAAAGACATAAATAATAGCAAAGTTGTGCATTTTACTCCTAATCATCATTCATTGGCTTAAAATTTGGTACAACATTCCCCAAACCTTACCTTTCTTAGGCTCCTTAAGAGACTTATTTGTCTAAAAAAGGAAAAGGATGAGCCATGGGAACTCACCATTATGGTGATTTAGTGGCGGGGGCCAACTGTGACAACAATCCCCAACCTTCATTACCTTACTTAGAGTTCTCTATTTCAGAAATCATATTACGGGGATGTAGTGATGGGGTTGATTGTAACAATGATCCCTCCTCTCTCAAATGAATAGTCCAATCAACTTTGTGTATGGTCTTGCATCTAGGATCTAGAGGGATTTAGAGTTTTGATAGAGATATTAGAGGGACTCCAAAGTATGCTTGACACTCATTTGTCGGGTGAAGTGTTCACCCAAAACATTCATATAAAAATTACTCATGTTGTTTTAACCCAAAAACACATTCACATTATTTGTCGATAAGGAATTTCATGCTATAATATGTGTAAGAATTATTAAAAATAACCTATTCAACTTTTTAGTATCAACACTCCATCCATTATTAAGAAAAACACAACTAAATGATAAAAATACTCGAACTGCCAATTTTATAAGTAGATATCAATAAAAAGCTTATTTCGAAAAAGATTATTTCCTTGGACCTCTTTTATCGATTTGAAATACAAAGCACTCTAGTATAAGATTACTTTTCTCCTTTAAACCTCGCTCATATAGTTGAAATACAAAAAACAAACTAGTATGTTGGAAAAGATTATTGCCTTAAAAAAGCCTATTTCGAAAAAGATTATTTCCTTGGACCTCTTTTATCGATTTGAAATACAAAGCACTCTAGTATAAGATTACTTTTCTCCCTTAAACCTCGCTCGTCTAGTTGAAATACAAAATACACACTAGTATGTTGAAAAAGATTATTGCCTTAGACCTCGTTCATCTATTTGAAATACAAAGCATAGAAGACAAAAAACACACTAGTATGTTTGAAAAAGATTATTGCCTTAAACCTCGTTCATCTATTTGAAATACAAAGCATAGAAGATTATTCCCTCAGACCTCGTTCATCTATTTGAAATAGAAAGCATAGAAAAAGATTTTAGTATGTTTGAAAAAGATCATTGCCTTAAGCCTCGTTCATCTATTTGAAATAGAAAGCATAGAAGATTATTCCCTTAGACCTCGTTCATCTATTTGAAATACAAAGCATAGAAAAAGATATCTATTTGAAATACAAAGCATAGAAAAAGAATTTTTGCTTAGACCTCGCTCATCGATTTGAAAAATGAGAGAGTGACAACTCCACGTGGAAAACCTACTCAGCAAGTGTTTTAGAAGTCTCGCTACCGAGCATATAAAACTGCAAATTGTTTTTTTCGCGGTACCAATGTGGGAATAAAAACAGCCCTAATTCTGTGCTTAACAGCTCCTAGCCTACGAAGGAAGACGCCAGGCCTGTTTGCACAGCTATTTGAGCAAAACGCCGAGGGAAAAACTTCTAGCCTTGAAACAAATCTTTATCCTCCCATTTATTCTCTGCAATCCTGTTTTGTTACAAGATGGAAGAGACACAGTACTGTGACAAATGCGGAGAGTACCGAGTTACGGTGGATGGCATAACCGCGATGATGGTCTGTGATTCGTGCGGTTATGTGCAGGAATACTCGGATTTCAGGTCCCCCTGGGACTTCACCACGGGCGATGGCGGAGGGAATTTCGTGTCGGCCAATGACACCGGTGCTCTTGCCGGTGGCTGTTTTTCAAACGTCAGGGGAGTCTATACTTATCACGAACGGAAGAAGGTATGTATGCTTTCTTCCTTTATTGGGTGGTAACTGGTTCGATTCTCAGGGATGGACTTAGTACAGACTGGATGGATGCCTTCTTTTTAACATATGTATTCGACTTTAAATTTTCAAAAAGTGGGGCGGGGGAGATGGGTTTTCTGGTTATATATCTACAAAACTATAGTTAACAGCCCTGTGATTATATTTGGATATATAGCGAGTTCTCCGAATAAGTATAACGGGTTTGTCAAGTTCTTTGACAATGCAGCTTGGCAGTAACAGCTTATACCTAGTTTCATGTCAAAAAATATAACATATCATTATATAGAGCCAATCAGAGAGCTCAAGGGACAGGCTAAAATGAGCTGTCTACTATAAATTAGGAAAATGAATGGTAAATTGCAAGCCATGTAGCCCCGATGGGTAATGTAAATCCTAAACTACCTCTCAAGCCTCCTTTCATTTGGTCTCACTCTCATTCTCTCTCATGGAGCTGCTTTCCCTCCCTCATTGTTTGTTGTTCACTTATGGGCAATAGCATTGTTGTAGCTGTTGCTGTCCTGTTTGCTGGAATCCACCTGCCCCCTCTCACTTAGAGTGTTGTAGTCACCTTCACTCAGCTTGTTATAGCCGCTTGGAATCTGTGTTGACCATCAAACAACCACCTTCACTCAATATGCTTGGAATCAACCTTCACTGTACCTTCTAGGAGTTGGCCTGGACTGCGGAGTGTGAATTTTGAACTTTGAGCATTTCAATTGCAGCTGCTAGCAAACTTGAAAAAAATGAATTGAACCCCGGTGTATTGAAATAGATTTACCAAGCTTTGAGGTTTTTATAATTTCTTATTATAATTTATCACAGTTTTGGTAACATAAAGTGATTTTTGAAGATATTTCAATTTCTAATTTTAATTTCATATTATTTATGCAATAAACTAGTTCCAATTCATCATTTATGTTTTGGCCCTTGTGGGTGTGCTCTAGCTGTTCTAGACACTCATTGCCCCATCCTCACTGTTATCTTGTCCTCGCCATTCCCACATTTCCAGAAACCAGTGTTACATAGCAGTTTAGGTTTAAAGTATGGATCACAACTTGGTAGCTATACTCTGTAAGGTTTCCCACCTATAAAAGATCATGGCGGCATGCCTTAGGTGAGACCTACCTTGTTCTAGTGATTGATGATGTTGGCTCTAGATTACATTGGCCTTTGCTAGAAACCTATGTGGATCCCTGGTTTGCAATTCCAGCCAACAACAAGTGTTTGGCAAATCCTGGTATACTGTTGGTTTAATCCATGGCATGAATTTCTCCTGATATTCCTTGGTGAGAGTTCTTCAAATCTAAACTACTGTTGTAGTGAATCCGTGCTATTGGCTTGTAGAATCTGCAGTAATGGAGGTTACAAGGGGAGTATCACGACTGCAAGAAAAAACGCCCAAAATGGAAACAAATGATGGAGAACTTGAGCAATAAGGCGTTACCTGCATCATGTCAATGACCCTAAAATGGTAGGGAAGGCATCTGTGAGCTGCAAATCACTAGAGAAACCTGCAAATTTTGCTTGAAGATAAGATTTTGAGCAGAATTCTGAGCACGGGAAAACCTTGATGGAGCCAGAATTGTAGAACTTGTAAAAGCTCTAATCACAGGCTCTGATACTGACTGATATGAGGACACAATTGGATGACAATGCAAATACTCAGACACAAACAGAGAAATGCAAGTGCAAAGGAGATTGCCACAACTCTAAATGTTGTGCACTCTATATTGTATCAGGGATATATAGAAGTTTAAAATTGATGGAGAGTGATCTTCTTTGACCAAGTTACTTATGAAATATTTTTACAACGAGGTAGGTGAGATGCAAAATATAAAATACAAGATTAAAATATAATACATATTTGGACTAAATTCAACAGGAACTAGGACTAAGTCTTGTTGTTGATAACTATTTCCATCATGATAAGCTAGGTTCTTTAATTGTTTAGGACAGAAGGTTAATGTGTCATCGCTTTGTATCTTGACTGTTACTTATATTTTCTTGATTTGTATAGAGTTTTCAGTGTCAGGAACATCTAAATAAGACATGGTACTTGGAAATGTTGTCTTATGGTGGATAGTGGATGTCCCTTTCCTGTGATATCCAGCCTACTTGAAAAGATGGACTCCCTTTTTCTATAATAGATTACTATTAATCTCACTAATTAACATGCTGTTTATTATATATATATATATATTTTATGATATAGGCTAAACAGAACTTTGCCCTTTTTATGTTGATTTTTTGCAGCGGAGAAAATCTGTTCTATCATCTATGTATTTCAAACTCTTGATGCGTTGTGTGTCTTTTCACCTCTTAAAGTCCCTTGCTAGTTTGCTCACCTACAATGAATTATGTTAGGTCTATACTCTATTGTCGGTTCTGTTTGATTATGGGCAATGCTTTGGCTGGAGTTGCATTATTTACATTCCTCAGTCAGAGACGAATGCTATAACTGGTTCTTTGAGGTATCTATGACTAAAAATAACACAGTAATGTAGGTTCACACTGGTAGAAGGCAGACCTAAGGAATTTTAATTAGGTACATGTTTGCATGTTATGTATGTAGCATGCAATTGATTATTTGCACTACTATGTTTTCATGTTCAAGATCATTGGGTTGGTAATTGGTTTACTTGCCAGATATATTCTGCATTTGCATAGTACAAAACGAATTGCCTCATGGGATTACATATTTGCTACTTTTAGGCATGTGTCCATAATTCTAGTTGTTTCCATGCTATGTGCACTAATTCTAGGCTGATTCTCTTCATCTAGGAACTGGAATCATTTGATACCCAAGGGGCTTATAGTCAAATCAACATGGTTTTTGTCAAGCTTTTGAATTACATTTTTATTGGGTTTTCATTGATGTAGGCATTGTGAAAAATTATTATAAATGGGGAATAAGTGCATCTCATTTGTTTGCTTTCTATCTAGGTACTTGCAATGAAGAAATTGGACCAGATCACAGCGCTACTGAGGTTACCTGCCCAAAAGGTGGATGATGTGAAATTTATGGTTGACAAAATAACACAGGGAGAGTGGGGTGCAGGAAGATGGCTTGATATTTTAATTGGTGCTTGTATCTACGTGACTGTGCGACAAAGTCATCTTCCTCTGACAATAGTGGAGGTTGCGGTATGTATTGGGACATAGTTGGAAGATACCTCCCAGTAGTTATTTTTCTTTTGGTTCTCTGGCATTTATTGGGTATTATTAGCTTTGTCTGGATGAAATTTGCTTTGAAAGTTTGTACTGGCTATTCATTAGAATATTTTTTGCAGAAGGAAGTGATTTTGGTAGGAAATTTGTAATTTTAGCAGATTTCATATGAAGCATCATCTAATAAACATGTCTTCTCTTGTCCTAGTGGTACATTTTGCTGTAATTGGTTAAGGTTGTCAAAGTAGGGCTTTCCCAATTGATGTCTGAAATGAATTTTCTTATGGCACCAGCATTGTGCATACACTTAGCTTTGTTAAATAACAGTTAAAAGCAGTGTAAAAGTGCAGAAATTTTGAAAATCTGCCCAATGTGAAATTTCCACCTCACTTTTATGAGGCCATGGATCTATCTCATAGAGTTTTCTGTGTTAGTGTTGATACTAATTTAACCAACATCCCTGCAAGAAACTTCAAATCTGTCAATACTACTTCTAGGCAAACTCAAGAATGTAGACACTGCAAAGACTTTAACAATAACTCATTTCAGCAGTTCTTAGGGCAAGATCTATCTCAATACACAGATCTGAAAATTACTTCAATTACAACAAAAATATAACAGCAACAAATCAGATCTAAAAGTTTCGCTAAAACAACATAGCATTCAACTCTGCTTTCCTAATAAATCAACATACTAGAATAGCCATGAAACTTGTTCAATATATGCGAAAAATCAGATCCGCAATCACAAATTTAGGACAGTAATGGTACACTTCATATTATCACAATAATGAAGATACAGTACAATACCTTGGCTCATCCCATACTTGTACAACAAGTCCATTCAACTCATCCCAATCAAGGACTCTTTAATGCATCCCAAATCCTAGCTAGGGCATTCACAGTCATTGCAAACCCTAACTAGCATTCACAGTCATTGCAAACCCTAACTAGCGATACAAAGGCCAAGGAAGGCATCCTACTAAGCTTTACAAGCCAATCCTCGGACTCCGGAGCTTCCAAACAAGCTAGCATCACACCAACTATCAAAGGCCAAGATCTCCCCTTGCATCATAGAAGCTATATAGTGTTAATGTTTATAGCAGCATAACCAGGATCAGAGCTGCTGGGAATCGACCCCCCCCCCCCACGAATCGATCCCGAATCGCGCTCCGGAAGGAATCGGTGAGGGATCGATTTTGGAATCGCGATTCCTCATCGATTCCTCCCGGAATCGATTTTGTAATTCGCGCTTCCTTGGAGAAAAAAACGCTCCCTGGAATTTTAGGAATCAATCCGGAATCGCTCCGGAATCTACGCTTCCGAATCGATTCCTCATCGATTCCTGAGCGCTCCCGGGCAAAAAAATCGCTCCCGAAAACGCTCCCGAAAACGCTTCCTGAGAGATTCCTTAATTTTTTTTTTTTTTATAAATTTTTTTTAATCTTTCTGGATTGGCTAGGGTTAATTTGGGCAAATAAAGTCTATTGGACTCCATTTGGACTCATTATATGCCCTTAGTGGTAAGCCTCTTTCCATTTTTAAGACTCTGATTTTTTTGTATTTAAGCTGAAAATCCTTGCTTGTGCATGTAGACATTATGTTTCACCGTCCAGAAAAACTTCCTTCAGAAGATATTTTCATATTCTGGAACCAAATGATATGGAAAAGTCATCATCTATATTTCCCTAGGAATGAAAGTTTGCAGAATCTCAGTGAAGTATCAGGACATGAAAAGCCACAGCTTGGGAGTGTATGGATGGAAAGGAAGAAAAATAATCAGTGTCCATTGATATCCAAGAGTGGCAGATATATGAAATACGTGAATACAGTGACGATACATCTAAATAAAATTCTTCCCATGGACTGAGACATAGAATATAAATCAATCGGTTTGGTGGTTGGCGGTGTTGCTTGGAAGATCGGGTGACACATTAGGAGTCCTACAGTGAAGCATAAAGCTCAAATCATGTACGTTATTCATCATCTATATACATAAAGCTCCCAAGTGTTTGTTACATAATATCTTTTGCTCTAAACAAATGAATAGTCGGATGACAGTATTCTTCTGATATCTACTGAAGTGCTAGTGTTTCAAAATTTACAGTAGAAAGAGTTGTAGTTCTTTGAGTAACTGTAATACTTCTCAAGGATTACCTAACATTTGTTGTTGCTGCATGTATTTTTGCTTCCTTTCCCAACACCATTGACATCATTATCTTCAGAATATCTTTTAAGCTCTTACTCATCACCTAGCTTCTTCCTATGAAAGAAGCATTGGTTGCTTGTCTTCTATGTGAAAGCTTTGTCTATTATTCAGCAAGCATTGAAATTGTTCACCATTTTTCATTTAATTTGAGCATTATAATGGTTTCCCCAAACACTGGTACCAAAAAAAAAGTTCATTTGATGCACTGCCTAATTCATAAAATAATCCTTGGTATGAAGTGAGATTAATTTCCAATGACAATTTTGTTGCCTAATAAAATGAATCCTTGATCTTACTCGCAAGATACATACATTTTCATGTATTTCATTTTCATGTTTATTTTGGCGGTTGGCCTATTTTGTAAACATTATGGCCTAGTTTGATGGCAAATATTATATGTTGAAATTTGAAGGTTGATGTTGTTGATGATTGATGATTGATGATTTGATGATGATCATTGAATGACAATGTTATAAGTTATAGCTCCTAGAATCTAGAAGACGAGATGATTAATCATTAATGTTATATCAATGTGTACTAAATGGTTATATAAATATCTAGATTCTATGTTTTGATGTTTTCTATAGCTAATTTGGCATAATACATGTTTTTTTAATTTATATGCATCAAAATATATTAAAATATATATTATATAAAAAACGCTCCCGAAACGGAAGCTTTTGAAAATTTCGCTTTTCGCTCCCGCTCCCGCTCCCGCTCCCCGCTTCGCTCCCCGCTCCCAACAGCCTTGAGGTCCAGGATCACTAAAAGAGTGGCAAAGCACAAAAACAAAATGAATGTGGAGCTCGTTTAACCATGATTCCACCGAGAGGAGCGAGGTGCTCTACAGCCCAGTATGAGGGACATTTTGTAACGTGCCTTCCTAACAAAATAATAAAAAAATAATTAAAAAATTTCATGTCGGCTCATAAAATAAAAAACTATGGAAAGTATTTAAAAAAAATCCACGTTGACTCATAAAATAAAAAATTATAAAAAGTAATTAAAAAATCAATGTTCGTCAATAAAGTAAAAACTTGAAACTTAAAACTTAAACCTTGATAAAAACTTAAAACTTAAACCTGGATCTATCAACCAAGAGAGATCAAATTTTTTGAGTTTAAATTAAAAAAAATTACACCTCAAGAAATTGGATCCCTCTCGGTTCTTGATAGATATAGGTTTAAGATGGATCTATGCTGGTGATAAGAACAATCATCTCCCAACCATAGACAAAGCTATTTGTCTCCCCTGAGCTCAAACCTTCCAATAGAGAATGATGCACATCTAGATAGTAGTAGTGCAAACCCAAGAAAACAAGAGAAAAACTTCTCCAATAGTGGAGAACCCAAAAAATTCAGTCTCATAGCTGCAGTAGCAAACCTCTCTTGGCTAGAGCGAACTTGCTTGAGTGAATGACCAAATGAGAGGTCGAACTTTCTATTTATACACATCAAAAGGTGACTTTTTCCTTACTGGGCCGACCTAACTTTCCCTAATTGGGCTGACCTGACTGGGGCAGTTTTGCCCATTGTTTGGGGCAGATTGCCCACTGTTTTGAAGCAGTTTACCCACTGGGCCGACTTGTCTTGGGGGAATACAAAAATCTACATTAATGAATCTTTTCTTTGTGATTTCACCCCAAGGTTTACATTGATTCTTTCAAGGGTTTTACATGATCAAATACATTGATATCTTGTCCCGTAGGAGGTACAAGAATAACTTCCGAAGTTGCACTATTTCCAACACTCCCTCTCAACAAGGAAGGTATTCTTCAGACACTGTATTCTAATCTTATTCTTTCTTTGGTCGACCTATGAGGTGATGCCCCACGCAGCTACTACTCCAACACTCCCTCTCAACCAGGGAGGTATCATCTGTATTATCATACTGAAACACATCTGTATATCATTTGTACATCACGGTTATCTCTAACCTCTCTATATCATAAGGAAGGTCTTCCAACACAATCTCAGTCCGTCGATAAGTGTTAGCTTAGCAATCTTCGTGCATTTGCTCAATCCAGTTCATCAGAGAACATGCAGTAGCTCCATGACTCTACCCTATCCATAGGGGAGTCACTCGTGCCTCAGCTCAACAACTCTGCATAGTCCATCGGAGAGTCGATCATGCATCAATACAATGTGCCACAACTCAACCCAGTCCATCGGGTGCCTACATCATCAACACTCCCTCTTAGCTAGAGAGGTATCATCACGTCAGAACACATCCAATCATCTTGTCTGAGCACGTATGATCATCACATCGGAACACATCCAATCATCTCGTTTGAGCACGTATGATCATCACATCAGAACACATCCGATCATCTCGTCTGAGCACGTATGATCATCACATCGAAACACATCCGATCATCTCGTCTGAGCACGTATGATCATCACATCGGAACACATCCGATCATCTCGTCTGAGCACGTATGATCATCACATCGGAACACATTCGATCATCTCGTTTGAGCATGTATGATCATCACATCGGAACGCATCTTGTTATCATAGGAAGGTCCATTCCCACACAGGGATACACTCCATAAAGGAGTATTCTCCACAAAGGAGAATGTTTGTGGAACCATCCACAAAGAAACACGTTCCACAAAGGAACCATCCCACAAAGAGACACATTCCACAAAGGAGCATGTTCCACAAAGGAACCATCCCACAAAGGGACCCACTCCACAAAGGAGCATGTTCCACAAAGGAACCATCCCACAAAGAGACCCACTCCACGAAGGAGCACGTTCCACAAAGGAACCATCCCGCAAAGGGACCCACTCCACAAAGGAGCACATTCCACAAAGGAACCATCCCACAAAGGAGCACATTCCACAAAAGAACCATCCCACAAAGGGACACACTCCACGAAGGAGCACGTTCCACAAAAGAACCATCCCACAAAGGGACCCACTCCACGAAGGAGCACGTTCCACAAAGGAACCATCCCACAAAGGGACCCACTCCACGAAGGAGCACGTTCCACAAAGGAACCATCCCACAAAGGGACCCACTCCACGAAGGAACACGTTCCACAAAGGAACCATCCCACAAAGGGACACAATCCACGAAGGAGCATGTTCCACAAAGGAACCATCCCACAAAGGGACCCACTCCACAAAGGAGCACGTTCCACAAAGGAACCATCCCATGAAGGGACACACTCCACGAAGGAGCACGTTCCACAAAGGAACCATCCCACAAAGGGACACACTCCACGAAGGAGCACGTTCCACAAAGGAACCATCCCACAAAGGGACGCACTCCACGAAGGAGCACTCTCCACAAAGGAACCATCCCACACAGGGACACACTCCATGAAGGAGTCAGGCACAAGTCTCAGCTTGTGCCTCATCAACAACCACATTGGTCATCAATCTCCCTTCCCGAGGAAGGGAATCTACACCACTCCAAGCCTTCAATCTAGACAAGGGCTTGGTAAGGATATCTACAATTTGCTCATCTGTAGAGATATACTGGAGCTTCACTGCTCCCTTCTGTCATAGAATATTGCTGTCACATCAAGCTCATGACCATACAAATTTGCAAGCAACTTCCGAAGCCATACTGTTCCTTACTAGTTGCACTGGCTGTGATGTACTCTGCCTCAGCTGTACTGAGTGCCACAAAAGTCTGTTTCTTGCTGATTCAAGAAACCATAGCTGATCTCAAGCTAAAACAACACCTAGAGGTGCTCCTTCTGTCAACCACACTACAGGCCCAATCTGAATCTGTGAAGCCTACTAGTTTCACTCCATTTTTTGAGGCATATCTCAATCCATAACCAATAGTACCACGAAGATATCTCTGCATAGCAAATATCTAGCCTGGTATTAACCAGGTATAGCAAGGAGCCAATCAACTAACGGTACATGGTGGGATCTACTAAATTTGAAGATATGGCAGAAGTAAGTAACTTCTTTAGATTTGCTTCCATAGGTGTAGCCATAGACTTACAATCCCTCATACCAAATTTGCGCAAGATCTCAATGGTATACTTCCCTTGTCTAAGGAAGATCTCATAAGGTCCTTGCCACACCTCTAAGCCCTAGAAATAATGCATCAATCCTCGGGTCTCTCATTTCAAATTCACGTTTATCTCCCTCTGTGCTGTAGACTCCCTTTGCAACTTTGCCTCTTGCTCTCAATCGTCAATCTCCATATGAAATCCTTTGGACCTGTGGGTTATGGGTTCACATATGACTGAATGTGCATCAGTAATCATCACTTGTTCTTCGGAACAAGTCTCATCATCCTTCTCTTATAGGTCATGGCACATGATCTTTCCTACAAGTCAGATTCAGTCAAATAGTTAGTAATATTGCATGATCATGAAATTCAATCAACTCGTATTGACATTTTAATGCAATGACAATTTCTTATGCACAGTTATGTAACCAACTTAGCCAATGCTTCAATCACAACACCCATCCAACGGGATGCCGTGCAACATTATACTCCACTTACTCATCATATGCATGATATGCACTACATGAGCTTACAATTTTGTCAATCATATATAGGTGCATAATAGAAAACTATATAAGTCTAATGCACAATTTCATAATCATATGACAAAGACTTAAAAAAATATTAAATACTTATCTTTTGTTTGTTTATGTGGACTCCCACTTGATCTTTGTCAGGGACACTTTCATCAACAATTGCTTGTTGATCTCTGATTAAAATTATGATAGGATTCTCATTCTTGGATAGATTCTTCAAGGCATCATACATCTTCTTGGCTGAATCCTGGCTTGCAATGAGAGGTACAAGATGATCTTTTATTGAGTCCATCAATATCCTCATAGTTGTGGCTTCATTCTACTTGAATCTTGATTTCTCTCTGGCTCCCTCTAGTTTTGGAATATTTCTGAGTATATGATCCTCGAGATCATGTTCATTTAGGAGCATGAGCATTCTGCTTTTCCAAGAATGGAAGTTTGAGACTCCCTCTAATCTATCTTCTACTCTGATTCCAACAACCATCTTTACTGAAGATTGAAAAGCTGAA
This sequence comes from Larix kaempferi, assembly GCA_027924585.1. Classification (NCBI taxonomy): domain Eukaryota; kingdom Viridiplantae; phylum Streptophyta; class Pinopsida; order Pinales; family Pinaceae; genus Larix; species Larix kaempferi. Next base: position 19,203,116 of record BSBM01000259.1, on the reverse strand, counting down.
ACCTGTTTCAAAAACCCTAGCAGGAGAGGGTCAAAAAATGAAGTTTGGAATCTTGCAAAACTGACTCCACAGATAGATGCGCCCTATCAAGGCGAGTTGAGAGAAGGTGGGATCGAGCTAAATCTGTGGATCGGACAACACAAAACTTGAAACCGTAATTTCTGCGGTAACTGTAGCAGTTGCAGAATCAGGCCAAAAATGAAACTTCTTAGAACTGGAATTTTCCTTCACCAAAAGATGCGCCTTCCCTAGGGCGAAATTTCCAATGCACTTTTCAAGCCAAACTGAGAGGGAAAGGCCCCGAAATGTGAAACCCTAGTTTCTTGTCCCCAACATAAATTAGGTCATATTTGAAAGTTCTTTGAATGAAAATCTTCCTCCACAGATAACTGTGCCTTCCCAGGGCGAATTGAGTAGAGGTCTTTCTGGATCAATTATGTGGTTGGAAACCCTAAATTTGGGAAGCCCTAGTTTCTAGCACTTGTGTCTTTCAGCACTACTCTGAAACCATGTTAATGTTTATAGTAGCATAACTAGGATCACTAAAAGAATGGAAAAGCACAGAAACAAAATGAATGTGGAGCTCGTTTAACCATGATGATAAGAACAATCATCTCTCAACTATAGACAAAGCTATTTGTCTCCCTCGAGCTCAAACCTTCCAATAGAGAATGATGTACATCTAGATAGTAGTAGTGCAAACCCAAGAAAACAAGAGAAAAACTTCTCCAATAGTGGAGAACCCCCAAAATTCAGTCTCCTAGCTGCAATAGCGAACCTCTCTTGGCTAGAACGAACTTGCTTGAGTGAATGACCAAATGAGCATCAAAAGGTGACTTTTTCCCTTATTGGGCCGGCCTAACTTTCCCTCACTAGGCCGACCTGACTGGGGCAATTCTGCCCATTGTTTGGGGCAGACTGCCCACTGTTTTGGGGCAGTTTACCCACTAGGCCGACTTGTCTTGGGGGAATACAAAAATCCACATTAATGAATCTTTTCTTTGTGATTTCATCCCAAGGTTTACATTGATTCTTTCAATGGTTTTACATGATCAAATACATTGATATCTTGTCCCGTAGGAGGTACAAGAAAAACTTCCGGAGTTGCACTATTTCCAACATATAGGAGATTCAACACACTTACATCCCACTAGCTACAATACTCAACACTTACATCTCACAAGCCAAGGAACCCTAGTGCTAGCATCCCAAGCACTAATCCTTATTACGAGAGTAATACATGATTTGCCAAGATTCTCTAAATAGTCACACCAACTATTAGTCTCTATGTTATAAAGTAGTTGTTCATAACAAAGGCACTCTCCTCCTTTTATATGTACTATGGTGGGAGGCCAACAATAAAACATGGACCAGTCCACAAGCAACCCTAGGCTAAGTCAACAAACAAAGCTCCAAATTGAGTGCTTCTCAAAGCAAGGTGTTCACATGTCACACTAGGGTTTGTCCAACCCCCAAGGTGGTGTGTCTCCAAGGTAGGTGTCCACATGTCAAGCACTCCAAGATGGTGTTCCCTCCAACCAATGGATCCTCAACTCAAGCATTCCTCCTCAAATTTTGTAAGGTTGTTACGTGCTCCTAGGGCCAAGCACCCAACCTCTAAGTCCTTAATGCCCTCCTCCAAAGTGGTTACTTCACACCTGCCAAGCATCCATCCTCCTCAACAAGTAAACCCTTGCAGAAGACGTCAAATATGCCACATGTGCCAACTACCAGATCAAGAAGTGTGTTTCCCTAGCATTGATTCCAAGGCAAGCATACACCCAATCTAAGCTCTCCAAATGGAAGTCAGAATTAAAGGGGCTAGGAGACCAAAATCCCTTCACATTCCATGAAGTGATCTCCTAGATAGGTGAACACTTTTGGAGCAACCAAAAGCTAACAAAAGCTTTGCAAAAGATTGTTGTTGTAAGTCATTCTAATTCCAACACATGAGGTATATGTTTCAGTGCTTTTTCATATATATATATATATATATTCAGCTTTTCGTTTTTATTCTTTTCCAACTTCCAACTGTTTGATTCGGGTTTTATACATTGTCTGTAGGTGATAATTAATTGTGATGTCAGTGAACTGGGGCGAATGTACAACAGAGTTATCAAGTATCTAGACATCAAATTGGTCAGTGACTAACCATTTTCAATGCTTGTCAATTGTGATGCAAGATACCATTGAATTTCCTTATGTTGAAAGATAACTAATCTCATAGATAGCTATCAATCTCAATTAAATTAATTTTTTTTCTATATTTTATATTGTATTTGATCTATGCATGAATGATTATATGTTACAAAAGGCAGAGATAAATAATTTGCCTTCCAGTTCCAATATGGTTAGGCATTAAAGTGCCAATCACAATCCAAAGCAAGAATGGGTGACTATTCTTGTATTCTTGTAGCAAAACGATTACATAAAAGAAAGTGCAAATCCTGTCATGCCTTAGCTTTTATGTTATTCACAAAATATAGTCGAGTCCCATATGCAAGACTAGGTCTTCACATGTTTTTAATTCCTCTTTTATTAACAATCATTATAACTTTAGGAGTATTCGAATCAGAGTAGTCTTAAAATTGATGTTCCATACACAACAATAGATCATCACATGTTTTTCATTCCTGTTATATTAGCAATCATACTAAGTTTAGCAGTATTTGGATCAGAGTAGTCTTAAAATTAATGTCCCATATTTGAGTATTTTAGTAGAAAGGGAACTGTGGTGTTGAACATGGATTTCCTGAGGTTTACAAGTTTAAACTGTAGCGACAATGAAATGTAGTAAACTTTAAAGAATGTGTACATGACTTAAATGTACAGAAGAGCAGAAATAAATAATATTTATACTAGCAAAAAGAATTTCATTAGCATTATATTATTCACCATAACAAACTTATTTACTAATTACATATATACAGTCTATGTTACATGATACAGTGTGAATTTTCTAAACCCTAGGTGAATGCTGTCCTTATGTTCTCAAATAAATCAGCTCTTATTTAATTTGCAAAATATTAAATTCTTCACTTAGCAGGATTCACACATATAGCTAGAAAATGAATAGTTGAAGCAAAACACAATACCCAGACGATTTACACCTTCAAATCAGCCTTTCATTAATAGATCTAGGCTTACAAGGAAACCTCCACACATAGTTTTAGAAATCAGAATTGAATTTGGAATCGGTCAATGGTTAACTCAAACTCATAATCGAAATCGGTAATGATTCAGTCATGACTCGGCCGATTTGAATTTAATGACTTGGTTTACTCAAAAATACATAAATTTTTTATATTTTAAAGAAAAACAATATTTTCAAGATTCTAAAGCATTAGAGACAAAATATCCAATATCTGCTCATGTATATACCATATAAGAATGAATATATCAAAATGCCACAAAGTGTACTGTGCAATACATATCTAGGAGACTAGGACTGGAACAAAATACATAATCTATGAGGCCTATAGGCTATATGGTCTATTGAGTCCAAAAAACAACATGCTATGAATTATGATGCCACTATGTCATGATCAGACTTCATACATCAATAATCATACTACATAGTCAACTATCATACATTATCAATGAATGGAAAACAACCTGCTCCAAGCCTCCAACTCACAAATGGACCAAGAATATGAGATAGGTGTAGGGAAATAGAGGGGGGGTCATTAAATAGATTTAGGGTTATGTTAGATAACTTAGATTAGGAAAAAACAGAAAAAAATGAAAATGTTGAGTTTTTTCCTGTCCCCGGTCCTCACATGTTGGCGATGACAAATTGATCAATTTTTTACGTGACTCGGTTGATCTGTCCAATTTTCGATGGAATCAGTCATGAATCGATTTGATGGCCGATTTAGATCGGTTTGGTGTTTGCTCGATGAATTGGCCGATTTCGATTCGGATTTTATCGATTTTTAAAACTATGCCTCCACAACTGCCAAAAACATGCAGCTGTATGGTACATTCAAACAAAGCAAAATTTGCAACTTATTGAGGAAAACTGCCCACTAGAAATTGAGAAACAACTTAAAACTCGCTGACCTGCTATATGACTATCTGTATGGCTATGCGAAACTATTTTGTACTGCTGTACGAAATTTCATATGGATCTGTACGACTGTACATATTTGTTGTACTGGTTTGTATGACTGTACGGATTTGCTGTACCTGCTTTCTACTCACTGAAATCTGCCTAGTTGCTGATCTGGCCTCCTCTTTGGTGCTTTAATTATGCTCCACAGATGAATTACTCACCTCTTGACCAAATTGTGTTTTGAGTGAATAATGAATGTGTCTTTACCCTCTACTTTGACTTGCATTTATACTTTAGCTAAAACCCTAATCTACCAAAACCCTAATTTCTCAGTGAGACCAACGGTTGAGATTAGTTTAAATCACTAATGCAGTAAAAATGCACTTTATTAAAGTCAACACCAAAATATAAGACTTTCACTTTATTAATAAATTGAATTACAAAATAGATTCAACTTGGATGACTTCATGCATGTTTGACACAAAACCTATGCAAATGTTTCTGTTCGAGCTACAAACATCAACACTCCCTCTCAGCGAGGAAGGAATTCTGCACCAATCCAAGTTTGTCTCTGAATGCTACAAACTTCCCTTTTGCTAAGGGCTTGGTTAGAATATCTGCAACCTACTGATCTGTGTTACGTGGTACCTGTACCAACGCACCTTCAGATGTGCCCCAGGGAGGGAGGGTCATTTTTTTTGACTAGGAGGGGTGTTTTCTAGCATTTTCTGAGTGGAGGTTATGGCCAGACCCTTTGGTTCTTTTCCTGGGAGTACTATGGCTTAGTGACATTGTTGATTGCCTCATAAAAGGGCTTGAAGCCCTTAGGTTGGTGTCCGGGGCTCTTAGGTGTGGGTCACTGGGTCACATGAACCCCCCACTTGTTTTATCACTCTGGTGACTTCTCTCAGCAATGAGGCTTATGTCTCTCTTCTAGGTCACCATTCACACCCTCTTGGTCCCTCTGCATCACAACGCCCTCTTTCCTTGGGCTCCTTGTCATGATGACGTCATCCTTTGTATCAGGCCACATTGCTTGATATTGGGGGGGGGGGCATTGAGGGATTTTCACTACTGTTGGGGTTAGATGGGGGCCTGGGGCATGCCCCCCCCCAACCCATTCCATCCTTTAGTATGTGGAGTGATTTGCTCATTTTTCGCTATTTTAGTCATTTTTGAGTAAACTCCGGGGAAAGTGCCCTAAGTTATTCACATATTTGATTATTTTATGTTATAATTTTAAGTTGACATGTTTTAATTTTAAATTGACATTTTAAACCATGTAGGCTTGGTTATTTTGTAAAAGTGAGTGTGAGATCATATAAATACAATCTCCTCACTTCATTTTTACACACAACTTATGTGATAAAATTCATTATGCTACTCTTTTATCCTAGAAGGGCCTTATGAAGTGATGCACACCTCTTGGAGGAAGATCTTTTTGTCTCTTGGATGAAAGTTGGATGCACTCTTTGTCTTGCAAATGCTATGTGGATGCTAGAATAGTTGGAACAACTCATGCACAAGTAAGTCTTTTTCTTTTGAGGGTTTGCTTGCTGAATGGTAGGTAGATTTTGCATCTTGAAGGATTGAATGGTAGCCCTAGGGTTGCATTCTCTTTGAATATGGCCATTTATCTACTTTTCTATCCATTGGCATAGTAGAAACTCTCCCAAGAGGAGGTTCCTACATTGTTTAGCCTTGGAGCTCCAACTTTGCCCTAGTTTAGGCTCTTGAAACCAACCCTTGAGGTTGTTTCAAGAAGCCCTAATCTAGCGACGAGGATAAATTCTCTCCAAGAGGAAGGCTGATCACGCTGATCACCTTCCTCTAAGGCTAGGTTTTGGGGTAAGATCCATTAAAACTCTAAGTTGGTCAATCTTTTACCTACTTTCACTTGCATTTTCATGGTAGAATTAGGGTTAGGATTAGGTTTGCAATTTTATGACAAAAACCCTAAAAATAATTTTTTTAAAATTTTTTTTGGCCTCCCTAAAATTTCGGCCATCCTCCCTATAATTTCGTTCAGCCATTTTAAGCCCTAAAAACCCTAGGGCGAAATTTTAGGAAGCCCTAAAAACATAAAAATATAAAAAATTCCTAAAAAGGTCGTAGTTTGTATTTTTGTACATATTATTTAGCTTAGATTTTTATATTTTTGTAATTAGATCTAAATTTTGTACATATTTTTCATAAAAAATTAAATCCTAAAACCCTAAAATCCTTGCCTAAAACCCTAGCTGCAGAATCTTTTTGCCCTAGCGGCCTCACCTTTTCTCCTCTAAAACCTTTTCCCTTCTCCTTCCCCTTTCCTTTATCTCCTACTCCTCCATTCTCCCTTGTCTCCCTTATTCGCCCCTTTTCTTCCTTCTCTTTGCCCTAATCCCTTTCATCTCCCAAAGCTAATGGCCTACCCCAAAACAGGGCTTGACCTCCTCTTTTATGACCTCGGTCCTCCCTCCTTTGGTTGTCCTCTGCCTTACCTTCGAGTAGCTGTCCTCGATCCCCTATTTAGAGCCTTAACAAACTCTAAACCTACCCTGAAACATTGCTAAGCCCTGCTGTGCTAGGTCTGTCCCAAATTTTGAGATCTTCAAAATCTTCCTTATCCTTTATCCAACAGTTGCATATACAAATAAAAAGACAAGGTTGATCAGTGATATAAACTGTGAGTTAGTTGAAGTAATTTTGCCTTACAAGAAGCTTGAAATCTAACTAAACATAGGTTTGAAAGTAATTTACACAGTAGTCTGAATTTGATCTAAAGCGAGGTCTGAAATTTGATTCCATGTACAATGAAATGTTCCTTCTCTAATACAAGAAAGTGGTGAATGACATTATCTTAGTTTGGGCACTTAAACTGACTTGCATCCACACAAGTCCAAACTGCTATATTGCTGTTAGTATACTGCTGTGTTTATGATATGTTTACAACCTAATGAATTGAAGTTGGAGAACAAACTAGTGCAAGTAATATTTCTCACATTCCTTTTGTGTTTTCATTACTTAGCATTTGTTACCTTATAACTTGATATCACTAAAACTTACATATTGCTGCTATACTGTGCAAACATTTACATACAACATTTTAACACTTGCATTAAAGTGAGTGATAAGAGTGGTTTAAAGAATAACATGTTTCTTGTCCTCATCTCCTAAATCTGATCTTGGCACAACTTCTATAACTGCTATTGATCTCTACATGCTGCTCTAATTCTGATGTTGTGGAGTTGGTTTGAAGTATTGTTCTTATCCTTATTGCTCCTTACAAGTCGGTGCTGACTACATCTTCAAACATATCTAATACAACCATTACTTGACTGTCATAGAGGTTGGGATTACTTATATTTATTAGTTGATCATCACACTTAATTGGTTATTTTCACTTAGTAGGATTCACACATGTTTGGTAATCTAAAAGTTCATGTATATTGAAACTCCTATTGAAAGTGACACTCATTGTTATGCTTAGTGATGATTGACTACTTTTGCTCATACCTTGACATTTGTACAAGTGCTTGTATTGTTACCATTGAATGATTATATAGTATGTCTTCTTTATTCGCATAAATACATTGTTTAAGGCACTAGTCACTAAGATTGTTGTCAAGAAGGCATAGATTCTAAGTGTTTTTGCAGATCACAAAAAGGACTGTCCCCTTGGGGGTTCCGACTCTCCGAAGAAGTTGGGGAAGTGGCTAAGGTGACAGTGGTCACTTTCTCCGTACATTTGTTCATCAGATACTAGCCCTGCTAGTTCATCCGGTAACATTCTGTAAGTACATATTGGAGCTTCACTGCTCCCCTTTGAATCTTGTCTCGAATGAAGTGATTCATGATTTCAATGTGTTTGGATCTGTCATGAAAAAATTGATTATCAGAGAGTTTGATACAACTTTGATTATCACAGTAAATTACCGTGGGATCCAATTCCTGATCAAATAAACCTGTAAGTGACTTGTGAAGCCAGATGGCTTCACAACTAGCGGTACTCACTGCCATATACTCTGCCTTTGCTGAGCTGAGTGTCACAGAAGTCTGCTTTTTATTGAACCAGGATATCATCGCTAATCCCAAGCTGAAGCAACACCCTCAGGTGCTTTTCCTGTCTAATGCATTGCTTGCCCGATCTGAGTTTGTATACCCCTGCAACTTCACTTCACCATCTCCAAGATATTTCAGTCCATACTCCACTGTGCTTGTTAAGTATTTAAGCACATGTTTTGTTGCTACTGCCTTGACTCCACCATGAACTGGCTTAAGGTGTTCACTGCAAAACATACATCTAGCCTAGTGTCGACCAGATACATCAAAGAACTTATCAGTTTCTTGTACAACGTGGGATCCACCATTATGAATCTGAAGCAATGACCTTCTTCATATTAGTGGTCATAGGTGTGGCCATGGGACTGTAATCCACCATTCGAAATCTGTTCAGGATCTCTACTGCATGCTTACCTTTAGCCCCAAGAAGTAATGCATCAAGCCAATGTCCTTCCTCTCAAACTCAGTTGCCATATCTGTCTTGCACCCTGCAATGAGCTTCTTTGAACTTGTGAGAAATAGGTCATCTACATCACCAAAATAAGCAGATCAGTCGGCCTTAACAAATATGAAATATAAGTTGGGATCTGCTTCACTTTTAGTGAAACTCATGCTCTGTATATCCATCGGTCCTAGAATACCGTGCCCGTGATGCCTGCTTGAGTCCATACAAGGTCTTTTTTAGCCTGCAAACATGGGACTCCTTCCCGTTTACGTCAAAGTCTTCAGGTTGCTCGTTGTACACTTCTTCCCCAATTATCCCATTGAGGAATGTTGCCTTGACTCTTCACACCCATATAATGTATCCTCCATCCCTTAATGGATACTAAAGACACCACTGCTTTACTGGAAGTGTATTTGGCGACTGGAGCAAATGTCTCCTCGTAATCCACTCCCTCTTTCTAGGAGAATCCTCTCGCCACAAACCTCGCTTTGTACTTCTCTATGCTACCATATGTTGCATGCTTGATCTTGTAGAGCCATCTTGAAGTCACCACTGACTTCCCCTCCGGTTTAGGTGCAATGTCCCAAACATCATTCTTCATGATGGTGTACTCCACCATGGCATCCCTCCAGATCTGTTGGTTGACTGCCTCCTGAAAACCGGAAGGCTTAGAATCTATGATGCTGCTCATCAATGCCATGTAGTTTGGAAACTTCTTTGGAGTTCTGCTTTCCCTGAATGAGCTCCTTGGAGCCTCAACATGCTCCTAAGCATCCCTCAATGTTTGAGTGAACCATTGAGGTCTCTTGATAGAATTGGTAGGAGTTGGTGGTGGGTCCTTTGCATATGAAGGATGTTGCTTTGAACTTGAAGTTGTTGGTGACCATGGCTCAACCTTTAGAGCTTCCTGCTCCTCATCCTCTTGTCCCTGGTAATGGTTCATGATGCAAAGTCTTCCTCGAACTTTACATCCCTACTTACAATTGTTTTTCTCTCCCCTAGAATGTAGATCTTGTAAGCCTTTGAATTCTCACTGTAGCCAACAAACAAACCCTTCCTATTGGGAGGGCTCTAACTTGGTCCTCTTCTCCACTAGCATATGGATGTAAATTGGACAACCAAAGATGCGTAAATGAATCACCTCAGGCTTCACACCAATGAATTCCTCCTCTAGTGTGTTGTCCCCCTAAACCTCGTGAGGACACCTGTTCTAGATGCAGACTGTTGCATTGCATGTTTCCGTCCATAGAAACATTGGCAAATCCTGGTCATGTATCATGGCCTTAGCAACCCGTATTTTGAATCGATTCTGCTGTGGGTTGTGCACAACAATGAACTCCCTCTTGATTTCGCATCCTTGCAGAAATCATCAAAATCATTGGAGGTATACTAACCCCCATTGTCCGATCTCAAAACCTTGATCGTTTTCCCTATTTGGTTCTCCGCAAGATCTTTGAACTCCTGAAACTTGTTGAAGGCTTTATCCTTGGTGTTCAAGAAGTAGATCCACGTGTTGTGAGAGAAGTCATCAATGAAGGAAACATGGTACGTGCTTCTTGTGGTTGATGCTACTAACATCGGTCCGCACACATCCGATGCACTAGATCTAGGATCACCTTAGATCTGTGCTCACTGCTTGGGAAAGTAGCCTTGGCATGCTTGCCAAGTGCGCACCCTCTACATACACCTTGCTGCTCAATGTTGAACTCTGGAAGACCTGTGTCAATCTTTCTTAGAATAGGCAATGCTTGGTGATGCAGGTGCCCCATCCTCTTGTTCCATAACTTGCACAAGTTGTCTGTATTATGTACCGGTGTTTGGACATGCTCACCTTGTAGCCTGTATAAATTGCCTCTTCTAACCCCAATCACCCGAGCAAATCCTGGGGTAGACTCCTTCAGTCTTATGAGGACTTGTTGGTTCTTGAAATCCACTGCATAGCCCTTGTCTTCTATGACCAAAACTGAAAGCAAATTCTTCTTGAGACCTTGAACAAACAACACATCATCAAAATCTAATGAGTTACTTGACTAGAGTTGGGAAGGAATGGTATCGACTCCTGCTATTGGATACTTGGCATCATCACCAACCTCGACTTGAACTCCTGAGATGTGCTCTGTTAGACTTGAGAATAGTTCTCGGGCTGATGTCATATGCCTCGATGCTCCACTGTCCACATACCATGCATTCTTTGGAATTGTGCTGGAAGAGAGGCAAGATACCATCGAGAAATCCTTCTCGAACTTATAGGCAAACTTGTTCATCTAAGTTTCAGCTAAGGTTGCTATTTGGTGCTGCTACTTCCCTTCACCCTTCTTTTTCTCTGGACACCGTGATGCATTATGGCCATTCTTATGACTTATGAAGCACTTGATTTTACTCAAGTCCTTCCTTGACTGTGAGGATGACTCCTCACTCTTTACCTCACCCTTGTTGGGTCCTTAATCTCTGCCCTTCTTTGTCTAACCAATGAGGGCATGGTCACTGTCACCTCCTTGTTTGCTGGCCTTTGATTCCCTCCGAGTCTCTTTCTGGATACCATCATACCATAGTTTTTCCCACGAGGTAAGGTTCTCTTGAGCACAAACACTCTGGATAAATGTTTCCCATTGAGGTGGGAAACCATTCAGTGCCCTATTTACCGACTCTTTGTCTTCAACCTTCTTCCCAACCACTACAAGATGGTTAGGAATTTGCATGATCTTCAGCAAGTAACTGGTGACGGTGTTTGATCCAGTCATCTCAATAGGTATAAGCCTATTTTGCAATATCATCTTCTGGTTAATATTCTCACTCTGGTAAAGGCTAATCAAGGTATGAAACATCTCTTTCGTCTTCTTCTTCTTGGATATATGAGGGATCAGATGATCCTTTATAGCATCCATGATCATCCGCTTGGCTCTCACTTCTTTCTTCTTGTGAGTTGCCAAAAGTTGTGGATCTATCGACGAAGCCACCACATCCTTGACAATATCCCTGAGGTCATTCTCTTCTAATAGAAGAGTTACCTTGACTTTCCATGGAAGGAAATTCTAGGTAGCATCCAATCTGTCCTCGAAGTTCAGGCTAGGTGATGCCATCTTTGATCTACACACAAACTCCTACTCTTTAGTTCCTCTAAATTTGAATGGCCATGATAGCGTGTAAATTTTCTAAACCCTAAGTGAATGCTGCCCTTATGTTCTCAAATGAATCAACTCTTATTTAATTCGCAGAATATTAAATTTTTCACATAGCAGGATCCACACATATAGCTAGAAAATGAATAGCGGAAGAAAAACACAATACATAGACGATTTACACCCTCAAATCAACCTTTCATTAATAGATCTAGGCTTACACATAAACCTTCATAGCTGCGAAAAACATGCAGCTGTACGGTACACTCAAATGAAGGAAAATCTACAAGTTATTGAGGAAAATTGCTCACTAGAAACCGAGAAACAACTTGAAACCTATTGCTCTACTATACGGCTATTTGTATGGCCATATAAAACCGTTTCATACGGCTGTACGGATTTGTCCATACAATGTTACAAAATTCTGTACGGATTTGTTGTATTGGTCCATACGACTATACGGATTTGCTATACCTACTGCTTGCTTGCTGACATCTGCTTGGTTGCTGATCCAGGCTCCTCTCTAGTGCTGCAATTCTGCTCCATGGATGAATTACTACACCTCTCGATCGAATTGTTATTTGAGTGAATAATGAATGTGTCTTTACCCTCTACTTTGACCTACCTTTATACTTTAGTTGAAACCCCTATCTACCAAAATTCGCTTAATCTTTCGGTGAGATTAGTCTAAATCACTAATGCATTAAAAATGCACTTTATTAGACTCAACAACAAAATATAAGACTTTTACTTTATTAATAAAGTGAATTACAAAATAGATTCGACTTGGACGACTTCATGCATGTTTGACCCAAAACTTATGCTGAAGTTCCTACATCAACATACAAACATATCTATGGATATGAATATAGATTCATATATGGATTCATTGGATTTCTAGAAAATTTTGGATATGATATGCTTGGAAAGGATGTTCGTAGAAGTGAATATAAAAAGTATGTTTGTAAAAAAGAGTGTGGATAGGAGTAGTTCATTGCATGGAGATGTCGAAGATCCATACCTTATGGATAGTTTTTCCTTCATGCAATGCACTATTTTGGAAAATAGATAGGTAAAGCCCACACCCAAGGATGCACTCCTTGATTTTGCCACCATCAATGGAAGGGAGCAAAAAATTGAAGGTTCAACAAGGAATTTGGGTGTTGATATTCTTGAGATAGCTAACATTGGAAAGCATTGGATTAAATATTCCCTATGGAAGATCTCATGAAAAGCACAACCAAGCATCAAATTTTAAAGAACTCTCAACAACAATATTTGCTAAAAAATTATTGGCTTGCTATCCCTTTCAACCAATATATTGCTCATTATCAGAATCCAGGGAACAATTAATTATTCATGACATGTTCCATATGTGCTTTAGTGATCAATTGTAAGGTTCCCCAATGCATTTTGGTTTAGCAAAGGGATCTTTTATAAACGAAATCAAAGGTCCGAATGGATGGTCATGGGAACCAAATCAAATTGCTCTATGATTGGAATATAGTGATTGCAATGACAATGAAAACATGTTGTTTCACTTCATTGACTTCTTTACTTAGAGAAGAGTGATGAGAGCTATTAGAGTAGAAAGTTGTCAAAAAATGAAGGTCTTGCTTGTTACTCCATATCCTATAGGGGTGACAAGATGATTCTTGCACTTGTGATTTTCATCACAAACAACTGTTCCATAGAGGAGATTGATCAAGGTTTGCATCAAATACACTTCTAGCACTTTTAGATGGTAGATCAAGGTGATTTGTTGTGACAGAGTTGGTATTGGATGTGCTCAAGTGCTATGCCATGTACCTTCTCCATATGCATGTCGATTCTTCTCTTGTATGGATCATGATTAATAGTGATCGATGGTGTTACTCTATAATGACTCACAACACTCTAAATTGTTGTCTCTTACTAGTTGATTACATGGTGTGTTCATAAATTACCTCTTGATAAGTGTGCCATTATGTTGGTTGAGGTGCGTTCCTAGTAACCTAAGTGGGTGTTATGCATGAGTCATGTCATTCACATCATTTCTCCTAGCCATCTTTCTTGGCTTATCATTTCACCGTGTTTCCATTCATTTTCATCATGGCCCCTTTTTGACTAGCTTATCATATGTCATTTTGCAAGGTTTAATAACAATTCCCATTTATAAAATGCCAGAGAAAAAAGTAGTATTAGTCTAGGTAGAAGGAAATGCAAATATATATGCTTAGTCCCTTCTTTCCCTTTGCTTTTTATTTTTTCATGAGACTTGTGGAACAAGGCTTTTTACCAAGGTGGCATATATATATATACACACACACACACACACACAAGGCGAATACAAAAAAGGCCCAAGGAATGGTAACTCATGCTAAGTGCTCCCTCGAAGGCACACATGTGGAATCAAATAAATTATTCCTAGCTTAGAAAAGCTACGTGGAAGACCTCTTATTCATTCATGCTATGTGACTATGAAGGCTACCTCATAAAAGTACCCTTTCCCCTAGTGCCAAATTCATTTCTTCACGCACACTTAAGTCCTAGGAAACACATCCCACCTAGGAGTCTCATATGTAATTTTGGTTATCGATGTCTGTTGCCGCCGAATTGCGCACCTGGTTAACGCAGCAAAAATCTCTGCTACTGCTCAGTGCACCCTTGGGGGCAAGTCTAGAGTCAAGGTTGTCACCTGATCTTGACTCCTCCGTTTAGGCCAACTCCTAACCGAAGCCAAGGGGGGTAGTCCCTACGGAAAGTTTCTAAGGTTTATTAGAAAGTTTTAAAATGTTAATTATGGATGTTTTTAGGAGTTTTTAGAGGGTATGATTAAACTGTCCAAGTTTTTTGCAAGAAATTTAGAAATGCTTTCAACAACAGATAATAAACAATCACCAGGATGTAAAGATTAGACAACAATTTACTGAACTGATACTAAGCAAATGTAAAATACTTCTTGTTGTTGGAAACCAGCGCCAATGGAGTCAATATAGAGATGTTGTTGAAAGGGATAGTTTTGCAAGTGTATCTTGGTTAGTTTTAGATTATTAAGAAATGAAACTTAGTTAAGGGAAATGGAAACTCCAGATATACCGTGAGGTACAAGAAGCAATGTTCGGAAATTAAGTGAAGGTGGCTCCTCACGAAGACGTGGGTTGGAACAAAGTCTTGAGGGTGGTGTTCAACTCTACACCAACAAGGGTGTAGCCTAACTGTGCCCTTAGGTCTCCTCCCAGTGGTTCCTGCTACTTCTAAGGAATTTCCTCATGCAAAACTTAATGTTCTAAGTGTTGGATTTTCACTCTGTTTAGGGTTGTTACTTTTATTATGATGAGTTTTTAATTAAGTCTTGAGAATTAATAAGTTGCTACAACTCTTTGAGCGATAACGAATGCCCGCAAGGGGAAAGAGCATACTTTGAGCGATAACGAATGCCCGCAAGGGGAAAGAGCATACTTTGAGCGATAGCAAAATGTTTATTTCAAATTTATGCTTGAAAATAAAAATGCTAAGGGAAAACTAGAAAGATATGGAACACTGGATCTATGTGTCACTTTCTGATCAACCACCACTAATCGGCAATGCCTTTACGTGGTGGTGAGAGCATACTTCGTGGCAACGAGTTCGATGTTATTTTTAATTTACTTTTGCGAAATAAAATGGAAAAATTATAAAACAAATCAAGTATACGATCCTGCAGTAAAGGTGGTATGTGTGCTTGTGTTTGTTAGAAAAAATTATATCACAAATGCTAAGAAGTTACTCGTTATCCTTAGAGTAGGATGCTACGATGTGATTTAGGGGATTGCTTTCTAAGGATGCTAAGATGTGGTTTAGGGGATTGCTTTCTAAGGATGCTAAGATGTGGTTTAGGTGATTGCTTGACAAAAGCATTAAGACTATGGAATTTTTTCACAATATTTTCATGCAAAGGCGGGCTATCTGGAAAGACAACTGAATGTTGTTAAATAATCTCCATGAAATAAAGAAGGAAAATGAAACAATTAAGGAGTTTGATGATAGGTTTTGTTGCACAAAAAATAACACCCTAAGGTGCAAGGTCTTCACTAAGGTGCAACTATGTGCAACTTTGGAAGTTATGCCATTGTCACCTTAGCAAATACTTCCCTTCACTTTAGTGACTTGGATGAAGATCCAATCACAAAGGGGGATTCCCCAAAAGCAACAAAGTGTTTAGACATGAGGCAAATAAACTTAGGTTGCAAAATTAGTTGTGGATGGATTATGGTTGTGAGTTAGAAAAAGCTTATGAACTGAAATTTGAAATAAGTATTTGATTAGTCATCCTAGATTTCAAGAAATCAAACTAACTCAAACATTGATAATAACGTCCATTGCATAGGAAGTGAATTTTAGTAAAGCAAGTAAATTATACAACCATCTAACTTATATGGTAAGTGATTAGCCAAGTAAATAATAACAATTTGTTGCAAAAGGAACTCGATCAAGAAAATGTAAAATGAGAAGTGAAATGTGTCTCATTTGTAGACCTAGATGAAATTGTTGTTGTAGTTATTGATGAATTTAGTTAATGACCAACAATTGAAATGAAAACTTTGAACCAGTTATGAAGATTGTGAAGCATCAAGTGTAATGATTTAAAGTATAGACATAGATTGCAAGTAAATCTGAAAATAACTTTGAAGAAACAAGACTAGATAAACCATAATCTCTTATAGCTATTGTTGGTATTGCCAATAGAACATAGCTACCATCATTTTTAAAAATAAACTCACAACATAAATTGTTAATTAACCCAATGATAAAATTGAAAGAGTGGTTA
Source organism: Larix kaempferi (assembly GCA_027924585.1). Lineage (NCBI taxonomy): Eukaryota > Viridiplantae > Streptophyta > Pinopsida > Pinales > Pinaceae > Larix > Larix kaempferi. Next base: position 19,186,665 of record BSBM01000259.1, on the reverse strand, counting down.
GCAACAATAAACTATTTCCAGCAACTTATATGAGTGAAGTTGAGTGCAAAGGAGCTAGAAAATGGCAGGTAACTATGTACTTTGAAGTACAAATGATTAAAGTGTATTCAGTTAAAATTTTCTCACACCACATCATGAATTGTTTAGGACTTGCAATATTGAACTCATCAATATACAAGGACAAGAAAATTATATGAGATCAATCAAATAATGAATTGAAATCTACACTAAACTTGGAATAAACCAACATGAGTGCAATCTCATTGATACATAAATGAAAACCTGGTGGTGCATGCATCAATCGATCTAGGGAAACTCCCTCTTTCTGAGAGAATCCTACGACAACTAGAGTGAGAGTTTGATCAAGGTCAACTACCTCTGGCATAGAGAATCTTTTTGTACCAACCTTGCACTGGTACTCTTCCTTACCACATTAGCTACAATCAAGGAATCAATTACTGATTTCACAGTTCTGGAAGTATCTCCTTAAGGCTGGAAAAACCTTCATCCATCATGGCATCCTGTCGTACATGCTACCTTCCCACATTCCTCTGGCCAAAACTCAACCAGATCTATGGCTGCTATCGTAGATGGTGACTTGTTAGCGATGAAACTTGGCTAATCACTCTAAATATATCATGCAAGAAATTGAAAGTAGACTCTTCATTAAATTGGGAACATACAAGACAACATCTTACTCAAGAACATCACTTGAAGGCATCTAGAAAGATATGAATCTAATCCCTTCAGAGGATATGTGGCATCTTCACCCAACTCCACAAGTATTCATCCCTCTTGCTCTTGAAAGTTGTTGATGATCTTTTTGTTATATGTCGTTTGTATTGAAGCTCCACTGTCCACATACTATCCAATCTCTAAAAATATGTACATGGAAAGACTGGACACTGTGGCAAAGTGGGTATCTAGCTTGGCAGTCAAATTGCCCACACTAGAAGCATCTCTATGCATACTATTATGGCTGTGGAGATCTAATAAAACGTAAAAACTAATTAATATTTAGTTGTTACTAATTAGTTTTTACGTTTTATTATATCTCCAGTCAAATTCCTCACTGAAATCTATGCAAGTATAAAACTCACTTTACATGATAATGAAATTCAAAAGAGAATTCAGTGAGGGAACCTCTGAAGGTGTCAGACCTCTTCTAATAAACCTATAAGCCATAAAACCTATACCGAGATTTATATATCGGTACAAAACAAAATGCAGATCAACAAAAAAAAAAATCGAAAAAAAAGTTAGGCGAATTGACAGCAGAAGAATGAGAAGAACAAAGAAAACGAAACATTGATCGACAAAGAGCGTATCGAGAGAGAAAGTTGAAGCAATTGGAAGAACAAAAAAATCAATTTGCAGAACAACAAATAAATCAAAATGTACGAAATGACAGCAGATGAAGGAGAAGAACAAACAAAACAAAACGCAGATCAACAAAACGAGAATCGAAAAAAAAAGTTAGACGAATTGTCTCTATTTTCCAATTTAACAATTTACTCAATCCTTAATACTTATTACTTACATTATGATAATCCTCGTAAATGTATCTGTGTTTTCAACTTAACCCGTTCCTTACAATGCTGATCAAACTCCAGTTTTGTGTCACCGCCCATGACTGAAAACAACCTAGATCCAAATCCTAGGCTCTATCAAGCGCCAAGAGGGATCAAATCTCCCGAGGTGCAAACCTCTTCTCAGGAATTGCACTCAAGGAGCTTTTCGAGGAGAGGTTTGCACCTCGGGAGATTTGATCCCTCTCGGCGCTTGATAGAGCCTGGGATTTGGGTCTAGGTTGGTTGCGCCGAGAGGCGCTCTACAACCCAGTATGAGGGAGATCTTCTAACATTGATGTAGCGTTACATCTAATAAATCGTAAAAATGTAGTGTTACATCTAATAAAACGTAAAAAGTGATAATATGAGGGAGATCTTGTAGCGTAGATGTAGCGTTACATTTAATAAAATGTAAAAAGTGAGAAAGTGAGAATATGAGGGAGATCATGTAACGTAGATGTAGTGTTACATCCTAAGTAACATGACACTTCAAAAGAGGGCCCGTGTCGCGTATTCCACGTGTCGGACACGATACGTGCCCTAATACGTGTCCGACACGAAAATTTACGTGTCCAAAAATCGTGACACTATCTAGCACGTGTCGCACATGTGCCATGATCGTGTCACGATTTCTGGACACGTGTCCTGTCAAAAGTTCACTCCTGCGGGTTAAAACATGGGCTTTCTTCTTTTCGGGCCCCTTCTTTGTTGACGCTTTAAGAGAGCTATCGTGCCCATGGAGAATAGAGCTCGTGGTTGCAGAGATCGTGACTGTTTCCGACTCGTGGTTGCTTGCTGAGAGCTTGCCGGCGGAGTGGAGAAGTGAGGTTGTGAGGGTGTACCATGTAACTGCCCATTTGTTGAAGCCACACAGCAGCTACAACAGTTGTTGTAGCAACAAATAGCTTGTGAGTCGGGGCAAAGGCACATTAGGGCAGAGCCCCGTGAATAGAGCAGTCTAGGGAAGAGGCGCGTGAATAGAGCACAGTGCACATGTAGCAGCTACACCCGCGGCCCTATGTAGCAGCAACGAACAAACATTTGAGAACAATACATTTTGATTTTGATGGTTTAATATGAAATATGCAGTTTATGGTTCAAACTCAAAGTTCATGATTCAATGTTATTGTTCATTGTTCATTGATAATTTTATTATTGATTCATCATTGTCAAATTTCAATTGAATGATATTATGATTCAGATTGATGTATAGACTTTTAGTTTTTTAAAAATGTGGATCTTTATGCATTTTTTTAATATATATATATATATATAAAACGTGTCCCCCGTGTCCTGTTTTCGAGGTCGTCGTGTCTCGTGTCGAATACTCGTATTTCTGTGTCCTCCGTGTCCCGTGTCCTCGTGTCATGTGACTTAGGTTACATCTAATAATGTAGCGTTACATCTAATAAAACGTAAAAAGTAATAAAATGCAAGTAAAAATCAAAACTAAAAATCAAAACTAATAAAATGTAATAAACAGTAAAAAGAAATTAATATTATGTCGGCCATTGAAAAAAGACGTTGATTGAAAAACACATTTGAAATCAATGGCTATATAAACGAAATAACAACATAAAACAATTATAAAAAACTGGACTTTGCGCAAAGAGAAGAGAAATCAGAAAGAAAATCATAACAACCAATAGGTAATGCTGATATGGAGCACATTGAGAGGCATAATGACCTTGCTTATCGCACCTGAAGCACTTGGTATGACTTAAGTCTTTCTTCTTGTTGCCGCCTAGACATGCACATGGGGTTAATGCGGCATAAATCTTCAAGCCACTCGGTGCATCCTTGGGGGAAAGTCTCGAGTCAAGTACTGTCACTTGATCTTGACTCCTCCGTTTAGGCTAACTCCTAACAAAGCCAAGGGGGGTAGTCCCTAAAAGTTACTAAGGCTTTATTAGTTCTTAGGTTATGAGTGTGAAAGTTATTTAGGAGTTCAAAAATATTGAAAAAGACTGCAAAATATGAATTAATTCAACAACATATAAGAATACATTCCATTCAACATATAAATTCACTTGTGAAAGAGTAAAAGTATGATTGATGCAAATTGTAGACCAGTGCCTTATGGAGTCAAGTGAGTGCTTGTGATCCTTTGTAAAATAGGATCACGAAGCTTACAATGCTTAGAGAAATGAACTAGAAGAAGGAAGTTTCCGGAGTGCCCTGGATGGCTCAAAATTCAATTTTTCGCCAGAGTTTCCTTCTACTTTTTCATCAAATCTGCAAAACCAGCAAGCTATTAGTACATAAATGTGCCCATAAACACTTTAAAAGTGTCTTTGGACAACCCCTAAAATATACTAAAAAAATTGCTAAGTTAACTAAGTATAAAATGACAAAAAAGAACACAAGAAAGCTTGACTAAGTATAAAATGACAAAAAAGAACACAAGAAAGCAAGCTTTCTTGTGGATCTTGGCTTGCCTTTTGGGGAAGCCAATGAAAGCACTTTAGATTGCTTGATTTAGACTTTTAAAACCATACAATAAAACTAATCTAATAAGCCTTTAAATCTACTGAGAAGTGACTTGTAATAGAAAGGATTATTGCATGCTAGATCTAGTTGGAAAATAAAACCTATAAATCTTTGAGATCTAAGCAAATTACTTATAAATCAGTTCTAAAGTATGATTTTAACTTTGAAATGAATAGATCTAAAAAAAAAGCTTGAAAGAAGAAGTAACCAAGTAAAAATTTTTAGTTTGAAAAGATGATAGAAAATGGAGAGAAATGCCTTTGGAACTTGGGAAATGGGGTCGTAACGGTGGCATTGAGAGGGAATATGTCTTCCTTAAGCACGAAGAACGTTGGTGAGTGAAGGAAACAAGCAAGATCTTCCTCCAATCCAACAAGAGGAACCTATAGAAAACCCTTGACACTTGCCAAAAGATTTGTCAAATCTAGTAAAAATCTACGCTAAAGAACAAAAGAGCATACATATAAGCGAATAAGCATGCAAAATTCTAGATCTTGAGCACATATTAATTTAAATGAGTAAAAGAGACCCCTATAGTCATTCCTACTGATTAATACTAATCCTTCATTAGGCTAGCATTTGACAAAAGAGACAAGTGAAAGACAAACTTTTACAGATTAGTATTAATCAGTAGGAATGAGTATAGGGGTCGCTTTTACTCATTTAAATTAATATGTGCTCAAGATCTAGAATTTTGCATGCTTATTCGCTTATATGTATGCTCTTTTGTTCTTTAGCGTAGATTTTTACTAGATTTGACAAATCTAGTAAAAATGTTCATCCACCTTGAGCTAGAGACAACATATGAGACCTCCAAAGCTTTTTATTCATGAAAGATTTAACAACAAAATTACGAGCAAGAGAAGAGGTTCAACATTCCATTTTCAACGATGGAGATTAAGCTTGCTTTTATAGCCAGAGGAGCCCAGGGGGGCGCATTCCTCACTAGAGATGGACTGGGCACATTCTAGAGAAGATTGGGGGATTAGATTGGATTGGGATCTCTAATGGATGGCGCCATCCCTCAAGGGATGCGCCCATTCTCTTTGGGATTGATTCCCAAACACACAGAAGATGCCAAATCATGGATGCACCATCCCTAATGAAGACGTGTGCCCCTCTCATGCCCATGTGATGCACCACCTCTCATAGCTTGGCTCATCTACCAAATCTAGGCTCCAGTTAACTCATCCAAGACTAGCAATCAACTTGCCAACACTCCGGACATGTCCTCGGCATGTTTCCACAGATTGTGGGATTTGATTTTCTCTCATATTTTCTATTTTTTTATTATTTTATTCACTTTTTGATTTTTTTTGGAGAATTTTCATTTAAGTGATAATTAATCACTCAAATTAATTCAAAAGTGGGTTTAGGGGTATAGTGGGTGCTCCGGGTTAGAAAACGAGCACCCCCATGGAAAAATCCCCTTCCTAACCACACTTTTATGCTTTTTTGAAATTTTACATTAAAAACATTAAAAAAATTAACTCGTTTTACGGGAATTTTTTTTATTTGCGAAACTTAAAATAAAACCTAGGGGGACCTAGTACATGTTCATATGACTCAACAAAAGTGACTAGCATGGTAATATACATAGACACTTAGACTTTAGCAACCTACCAAAGTTTAGCCACCAAGGTGGATACTCCAACTTTGAAGGTGTGAGTGAAAAACTCGGAAATTATGCATCGCTGAAAAACAATGCAAAATTACCAAGGAAAAAACACTCTAGAGTACCACACTGATGTCTAAGTATTAGGCAAGCCAAGTCTTTTACAAAATTCATCACGCCAACATATTACAATTCCTGCAGGGTATGAACATGCAATTTTATTGAAAAAAGGGCCCAGGTGGCATGCTAGGACTTCTGATCTTTTGATTTTGACTAGTGGACTTGTTCTATCTTTGTAGGCTCCCTTGAAACCAACTAAGTACAACTTAGTAGGTAACACTTCTCTTGACATGAAGAGTCTAATAGCTCCTGCTTGTTTGTTTGACCCCTCTCAGGTCCTCCTAACCTTCTTGATGAGTGATAGGTGTGGTCCATGATCCTCATTTTGGCAACTGGTTGAGACTTGCTCTAGTCTCATCTCCTCTCTAATTATAACATCCCACAATTTCTCAAACTTAGTGAGCTTCTCTTGATCATAGATAACTTGGACAAAGTTGTGCCAAGATTAATTAAATCCATTAAGAGCAATCAACACTAGATCATCATCTTCGATTCGTCACTAACTGCACCAAGTTGGTCTTTCAACTCTGTTAGCTTCATTAGATAGCTAGACTGTATTTGTCTTGCACATGCAAGTTGTGGTGAGCTTGCTTCTCAGGAGCATCTTCCTGGATACATTCTCTCTGGTACTTGTTATCACACAACTCGTAGTTGCCCTTATGGATGATCCTATACAGGACGACAGAGGGGACAAGCAACCAAAGAGGTGACACAAGAGGGCCTCGATCCCCAAGATGGATTGGTTGTCACGCCAATCAAGGCACTCTTCACTTTATACTATCCAAGCCACAAATAGTAAAGGGGGAGACCTTGATCTACTCCCGGCAGGAGAGATCTAACCCAATCACCAGATCAAGCTATAGAAATAGGGTACGTAAGGTGAGGGGTGAATAACCCTAGATTTAAGTAAACAAGGTCACTGTGGAGGCTTAGGAAAGATAAGATTAGACTTTGAGTGTTTGGACACAGTGACTTGAAGATTAAAAATGAATCCAGGATTTTAGTGCTAGGGAAAATGATCAAATTTGATTGCCTTGGGAAACGTGAACCTTAAAACATGGAAAATGTCCCAAGCAGTAGATCTGAAGAGTTAAGGCTTTCTAGCACAACTTTCAAGTAGATTTGACAATATCAAGGTGCACAAGCTCAATAGACAGGGGTTTAACAACCCGGAAAACAAGCTAACCAAGGAGGGCACAAGGGTTAAAGATCAATGCCTAGGGAAAAGGGGCAGATGGAGTTCTCATAGCATGACGCCCTTGAGAACCCACTTGGGGTTTGGCCGTAATATAAAAACCCATAAATGGTTTGCCAGTAAACCAAGAAATAAAGCCCAGAGAATTTTCCGAATAAAATGTAGTTAGGGTTTGAATGTAAATGACAGATGGGTAAGTTAAAAGAATAGATTACGTACCTTGCAAGCCTACCTAGATAATGGAAATGGATGATGGTATGTCAAGGACTACTCTCGCAAAGATCAAGTGAAGATTTGGTGCTTTATCTTGCCTCTACAAATTTGTTCAATTCCACTAATGCGCCCCTCTCTTCCTGCAAAACCAAGGAGATAAACTCAATTAGCAAGCAACAATGAAGGTAAATGCAAATGACGAAAATGATCACAGAGAACAAGTAGTACAAAGACAAAATCACTCCTTGAACAAAACCAAATGAAGAGAGAGAGAGACAAGGTAAGTCTCCTTAGCCAGTGCGTCCCTCCTCCAAGTCGTCTTCTTCACTTGCAAATAAAATGTGGATTGAAAGATGTGCAAAACATTCACCAATATCTTCAATGCAATGGAACCGAAGTTTCAATTGAGATAGCCAAACATCCAACCCAGATCACAAGAGTTTTTGCAAAATATATTTTCTATTCCAGTAGCCAAGAGCCAAAAGTCCCTTTACAACGAGAGGTGTCTCTCCTTTAAATAGGAATGATAGAGACCAAAACCCTAACCACCTTTTTAACGAGTGTTTAAGATCAAAAGATACATAAGTGATAATCAATTGCTACGATGAGCCCAAATAAAACATACACAGATCAACTCAAAAATAGAGGGGGCGCACTAGCTAAGTTTCCCTAGGGGGGACGCACCACATGAAAGTGACTAGACAACATGACATAAGCTCATGGTGGGGCTAGGAGGTGTACTTATCCTTCTCTAGCATGTCCCCATGGCACAATAACATATAATGACTCATCAATAATAACATACTGTGACACATGGCTAAATTGTGCCCCCTCAATGACATAATAAAAATACAAAATAATAGCCCAGAGTGTGTGTGGGCCCCAATTGAATGCTGTAATCTGCTCTGGAAGGTGTGGGATGCATCACACAAGTCCTCTGAACCAGCCTCATGCCAATTTTGTGCCTCAATAGCCCAAATCGAATTCCCCAGTAACCATTTTAACCATTTTTTATCCTTAGAAAAGCCACCTGTGAAAGAATAAAATGCCTGTAGCTCACTGCCTGGTACCTCGGGCTAAAACTGACTACACCCAAATGTCTGGGAGCATGGTAATATGGTAATAACAAGTGGCTGGACCCCATGCTCCCTCTATAGCCCCCTAGGTGAACCAAATAAAAATCAAACTGTGTTGTCAGGCCATTTTAAAATGGCAAATCTGCAATAAAATGACAATTTGAGTGAAATCTCATCCGGAAGTGCCTGCAACTAAAAAATGAGCACCCCAATGGACTCATAAGGTCCAAATGTACTAGAGATGAGTATACCCATACACCCCGTGGCTATCTGTATAATCATATGTAGTCATAACCATGCCCAAACAAATAAAAATAATGGTCTGTAAATAATAATTAACCATAAAAAATCATCAAACCATCAAGTGAACATTGTGTCTGTTGCATGGAACCATCTAATGGGCATCAAAGGACCATAAATCATCAATCTTGAACATCACTGGTCCAACTCATCTCAGATCCTATGGTTGACTTGCTTAAACTGCCTGATGTTGCAAGTGCAAATGTTTAAAGTATGCTCTTTTAATCATTCTAATAGCAAGACTCAAAGTATAAAGTATCATATCACTGGCGGTTTAAGCAATAATAACATCAAATATAAGTTCAAATAATCAACTACTCAAAATAGAACCTCAAGAATATACTCATTTCATGGCTGTGATCATTTTGCTAGGATTGGGTGAAAGTGAAAAATGCAAGGCTAGGATAAAGGGATGACTTTATTGACTCAACACTGTGATACTTTGGATAAGGGAAAAGGGAATACACACTTAAGCATATGTTGGATAATAAACACATAGGGAATGGCAGTGTCACAAATGGAATGAGTTGTTTTGACTCTTGAGAGGTGCTTATTCAACCTTGGAAGATGTCTACAGCTCACATCCAAGCTGAAACAACTCCGTAGGATCTTTACTAGAACCGCCGTAACTAGGTGCACAACTAACCTTAACTTGAGGTTCTAGGGGACACTTAGAATTAGTTGTCCCTTACTCCTTCTCACATTCCAACCTGTAGGCTCCGTGAGGAATTTAATCATTACATAATATCATGGCCAACAGTCTTTAGATTTAGCATATATTTAAGCACTGCTTTCTTAGGCCTTATGACCCTTTGGATTTCTTGTGTGCTTATAGCCTTATAAACACAACTAATTGCAGCTTTTTATCCAGGCTATTTACATTTCATTCAATTTCATAGCCCTCTTTCATTGTGCTGAGAAGCACAATTTTAGTTTATTTCCATGGGCTTGCACAAGAGATATAACAATAGTTCATTCATGCATGTAATGATGGTAGTACAACTTGCTTCAGGTTTAGCCAACAAAACTCATGCAACTAGGGGATTATCCACAATCAGGACCAAACATCGGGGCAACCGACTAGAGAGATCAAGGTATCAAATCCAACTCACCTAAGCTCAGGAACCAACACTAGTGGGTTCTCCTGGCCCAAAAGGATCAAGGCTTCGGTAAGTTCTGTTGCCAACTCAGAGCCGAGACACAAACTAACAGGGATGCTATCCACAAAGAGGAAAAAGTGGGGAGGTCCTCCATATCAAAGGCTGAGGTGTAAGTCAGGGTAAAACCAAGAATGGATGGATGGGGAAAGTGAAAGGTGGTGCCAAAACTATCAAGCCAAAAATGGTGGGAATGATCACGTCCATTCTACTAAGAGGGTGAAACCAATGAGTATAGACAAGAATTTCATATTCTGTGTAAATTAGACCATTTAGATAATCATTGAAACAACCATGTCCATATAACATATATATACACCGCCAGATCATGACCACTAGACACCAAGTCAAGCTACTAAAATGAGCAAAAGAGCAAAGCAATCATAGCCAATGCACTTCCAAAGTTCCATGTACCTGCTGGGTCATATACCTGTACATACCATCTGAACCATCCACTGTCAACTGGAACACTGCTGCTGTACACATCTGGGCACTATCATACTGCTCTGTATGGCAAAAATGGCTACATCAGTCATCAAATCTGAGGTCATGAGGCTCAGTGATGGCATAAGGCTGTACTGTCTGCTCTAGGGATGCATGAAAGTATGAGTGATCCTGGAATGAATGCTCATCAGCTACTGATCTCAAATATCTCAATGTAAAGAACTGGCTGAGAAAAATACTGGAATCTGATCTGAAGATATGGTAGCCCCAGCTACTATAAATGTGATAACAGTACCGAGTTCCCAAGGCATCTTAAATCTCCTTTGTAATTATTTTGCTTGGTGATATCAAGGATCAAATAATCCTTTATCAAATCTAGCAAGACTTGCTTCGAGTGACTGCATTCTTGTTGTACATTGCTAGATATTCGGGATATGTAAGAGGTTTGATCTCCTTCTCCACAAGGTACCAAAGGGTTGCTGCTTGCAAGAGGTTCTGTCATGTGCACTTCCGCGACACAAAGTTAGGAACATTCCAACAAGTGACTCTCTCGCATACTAGGAATGGCCATTCTTGCAATTCCAGACAAGCTTCAATCTCCACTCACTAAATCAACTGGGGTTTCACACTCTACAACCCTTCTCAGGTCCATGTGCCGATCACTGTTACAGATCTGCTTCAATCACTAAAGTTTGGACATACCTTCCACTGAAACCCTTTTATAATTAGCTTTCCCTGAAGTCTGATCTCTCCATACACAAATCCTAAAAGGCTTCAGATACACTACTCTGATGCGATGTTAAAATTCTTCAGCACATTCTAATAGTCCTAGTCTGATTTCTAACTTACCTACTTAGGAAAATATAAAACTGAAATCTCTATCAAAACTGCAATTTGATTTTTACTAGGAACTAAGACAAATCAAACTGAGGAAAGTAGCAGTAGGTACACAGATCTGAAACTCAAATCACATCACTGTTCATTACTCTTGAAAACATGGAATACACGAAAAGCTTCAAACTCTACCATTCACCCACTTGTCTACTCTAAAATTGAATTGATAATCATAAAACCTATACCTTTGCCTTCTCCTTTATGGACTAGGAGGTTCAATGAATGTAGACACATGCACACCAGTGCCTTAACTGAAATAAATCTAAATCCTAAATCTATTATTGGCCTTGGGATTAGTGCCCTCGACCCATGGGAAAGAACTATTCCCAGGAAGGTGCGCCCACTAGAGGGGAGTGCAAGTTTGCATGCGTGCATCTCTCTCTTCTAGTGATTTCTGCCGCATCCATTCTTGGAAACTTTACTCATGCAAAGACTCGTAACTAATTGTGCATGCAATTACTAACTAAAGCAAACTCAGAAATATAATTGAATTGTTAAATATAAAAAGTATCTAAACTGGGACTAAATTCATGATGGCACAAGCATGTGCTCGTGGGCCCATGGCCCTCATTACTGCTATACTAAACTGCTGAAGGAGGGCATACTATTGTTGCTGTCACTAAGGCTGCTGTACATACTATTGTACGAAATCTCTGTTGGAATTCTTGCCCATGTACCTTCTCTGCATGCACCTAGATCTCCGATTGCTGCTGCTATTAATGGCTCTTTGCTGGACACTTTTTGATATCATTGGATACTTGAAAAATCAAATGGAACAAATGTTTCGACATCCAATTTTTCTTGGAATGATGCCATGTTTCTTCACTTCCAGATTTTCATAATAGAAAATAGACATGAAATTTTTTGGAAACACATCACCATCATACCTCTTTTCCATATCAGTGGAGTCGACAGGTGAGTCTTCAAATGCCTTCAAACCTCATTGGATGTTTTGACCTACACAAACATCATGTCACATCAAAATCTTTTGAGGATTTGTTCCTTCGTGGAGTTGCCAAATGAGAATAAGATCTTCAAAGAAATGCCCTCATCAAATCTTTGTAGCCAATCCACTAAGTCTCGGGAATTGAACTTTGTGCTTGGCAACGACGTTGATTTGTTACCTCTCAAACCTGCACTTCAAATCTTACAAAGTACAACCCCAGGGGCACTTAGGAAGATTGCCCAATGTCACCACAGCAATATTTTCTCTATTTAGGTTGATTATTTTTTGGCACAGTGCAGGGGGCTAGAAATTATTGTCTTTATGATGTTACTTTTATTCAAATGGATAGTGGGATTTACAAAGACTAGAGACTATCCATTTAGATTATGGAGTCAAGACCAATGAACAAGAGAGTTTGAATGAGATGAAAGGCATATTTTGGCTATTAACCATTTTCTCTAACTAACCACATGGATTTTCTTCAATATGCAGAAAATTAAAGAAGGGCCCTTCCAAAAAGACACCTCACAAGTACAAAACAGCCAAGGACATGCAATGATGAACAAGAAAGGGACAACCATGCCCTCTCAATATGCAGAAATAAAAACAACAATATCTATAAAATGAACAATGATTACATCAAGAAATAGGGAGGGTGAAACTTATACCTTCAGACTTTTATTGGAGCAAAATTGCCCTTCTTTAAAGATTACACCAACAATTTGAAAGAGTAATTCCTAGCCATCAAATCAATCCATGAAAAGTAGAAAAATGATGAAAAACCTCACTTGCATTGGTTCTTCCTTCAATCTTCCCAAAGATATTCAACTAAGTTCTTTGAAGGAAATTCTATATCTTCAAACCATGCCTTTAGCAAATGAGTCTTATTCTTTTCAAACCAAACTCTAATCAATAAAATAATAATAAAAGAGAGTTAGAAACCCTAGAGTTAGGGTGCTCCTCTTAGAGTAACTTTTAGGGTTTGATTTAATTACAAATTGTGTGTCAACTTCTCCCTGAGGGTGCTCTCCAAATATGTGAACAACTTGCCTCGAATGATGTGTGATGTTCCATAAAGATTCCTTAGAATACTTTGGAAGCCTTTTTGAAGAGGATGGCCCTCTCTTAGAGGGTAAATTCATGATGAAGCCACAAAAACGTCCTCCTTTTCACCCTTGGAGTGGAGTAGTCCTCATCAAGTGATCCCTTATTGACCATACAAATGCTGCTAGCACTACATGGCAGCTTTTTAAAGAAGGCGCTCCACCTTGGTCTCTTTCCTTGTCACATGTCATGCTTCAAACCCCCTCCAAGGTAGGGCATTTGTGCTTTTTGCCTTTTTGATTGAATAAAATGGGTTCATAATGTCACTTGTCATTTTCATAAGCAAAACACCTTTCCTTTGAGTGTTTGATCATGTCAACAATACTACATGGCATCTAGTCATGCAAAGAACTTGTCTCTAGATATGTGGAAAACCCTCGAACATTGTGTCCTTACCCCCAAATAGCCAAAAAGGTGAAATATACTTCCAAATATTTGAAACTGGATTAAATAATGTGTCCTTATCCTTTAAAGGGGAAACACACCTCCAAATATGTGGAAGTGCTGCCATTAGGGTTATTTCTCACCCCTTCTTGTCTTCAATGTGCCCTAGCCACCTCCTTAAAGAGGGCGTTCTACCTTACATGGGCCTTTGACCAGGCCCAAGTGCAACTTAGTGCCATGTGACATTGTCCCAAGTAGGGCGTTTCTCCTTTTATGTTGATTAACCCCTTTGCTTATCAAATGTCTTGCTATAGACCTCTAATATGTGTCAAGTGTGGCCAAATAAATTATAAAACCTCATGGTGAGATATGTCTTTGGGAAATCCTCTATCAAGCCAACAATAATTCTACACCTTTGTTCTTCCACCAAATGATGAATAGTGCTTGGGCAAACTAGAACAAGGTGCATGGCTTCATAATCTCACCCTGCAATCTGTAAATGCCACTGAACTACAAAGATCTCTTGCTGTGCTTGGTGAGAGAAGGAAGGCCATGAAAAATGAAATTTTTTGACATCCATTCTGTAGGGGGGTAATAGGACTGAGGGATCCATAAGATCGCGTTGAAGTAGCTAGGGTGAAGCTCAAGCTGTTGTGCACAGGATAGCAGAACTCTCCATCCCCAATTAACGTTTTTTATTACTTTGTGCTTTATTATAAAGTAACCTTTTGTTCTATTGCTGATATGAGATTATAAAGTACTTCATGATTTAATGTTGACTTGACTAGTCTATCTAGTATCGACATTAAACAATTAGTAAATGCTACCCCTAGACAATTATTGAATATAGGATTCCTTACACATGAAACACTATTTATGGTGTCTCCACTCTTGATGATAATTCCTTTTGAAAAAGGGAACTTCTTGTACGTTGAAGGTATATGTGCATTCCAATTAGGAAAGCAACCTTTCACTGTAAACTAATTAGATATTCCTAATCATAACCTCTTAAATTAACTTTACAACCCCTTTATGGAACTTATAAAATGATTACATCATAACTTTATCAACTAAACGTGATATTATTGCAATGTCAAAGTTATTGCATGAGAAAACAGACCAAACAACAGAATATTACAATGATAAAACATAGGCTAATAGCTTGCATGGCGATTGGTGTTTGAACTTTTGTGAGTTTGCCTACTCATTGGAGTGGGGCTTATGAAGTCTTATGTGGAAGTTATTTGATTCCATGAAATTGATCCATTGATTACTTGTTGGAAAAATATTGCCCAAACTGACTCATTCAACCCTTCTCTGTCATGTCTAAATGGATAAATGGTAGTTATTTAGAATCTAGATGCACCTTTCCTTCTACATAAGATATTGCTGTTTTTATTTCAAGAGAATGCCTTAAACATTGCAATACTGACTTAAACATTGCAATACTGACTTTCTATTGCTTTTATGATTCATTTATGCAGCCGGATGTAGATTTGTTCATTTTCTTGGAGCGAGCAATTTCTTCCTTCCCAGCATTTTCTGTGAGAATTTTAGCCTGTTTTTACTTTATCAAGATTCTCAATCAAGTTTATTTATTCTTGTTTATGTTTGTTGCGGAAGTATATTTTGGATTTTGTGGTAAAAGTTCAGTAATATGGGGAACCTCCTTTTGATACAATTTTTTGTTGTCTCAATGTTTTTAATCAAATATTACCTTCTCAGGTTATCAATACGCTGATTTGGTTTTGAATTGTGCCTTACTTTGACACTATAGAGGATACCAGATAGTAATCCCTAATAGAGTAGATGAGCATGTTGATAACATTGAAGCAATATGAGCTGGATAATATTTTCTAAAAGATAAGCAAATGTAAATCAATGATTGAGGAAACACGAGTCAATGTCAATTTCAGAATGGTAGTGTTATCTACTTTCACTAAAGTAGCTGTTTTTGTTGGCCATCTATTGGATTGCATCCATTCACATCAAAACCACTTGCTTGTCAAACAACTAGGGAAGCAGAGCTAAAACCAAGCTAGATTGCTCCTCATGCAATCATCTTGACTATTGTAACAGTGTTGGGTTGTATGGGATTTGGCAAGACACCCCATTTGGAGTTGGAGATCACCGGGCACTTCTAATGCAAAGTTGCCTTGTTTTAGGCTCATCATTTGAGCAAGAAAGACATCTTCTTCTGGGGAGACTTGTGGGATGTAGTTGTTGATTCTTGTAAGGATTGGTGTACCTTGGCACAAGAGTATGTTCTGCTCCTCCTGATAGGCCATTGGTTATGGATTTGGTAAGGCTCACCCCTTGGCTAGGTTTGTTCAAAATGAACATTGGGATGGTGGGGATGTTTTGGAGGGATTGGGACTGGAGTTTTAGTAGGCCCTTGTAGTAGTATGATTCATGTCGATCTAGTTGCATTAGTGGCTTTCGTTAGCCCTATTTCTCAATGTGAGATGGGTGTTGGTTGATCTAGAGGATAGGTGGCTATGTAGACTTGACAACTTTTGGCTTTTCAGCTGTCTTATAAGTGAGTGTATTTGCATGGCTTGTCATCTTCTAGGGGTTCTTGTCTAAGTCCTAGTTGGAAAATAGTGGGCTTTTTGATGGTCTTTGCCCTGTTTTTCATCGTTTTGAGATGGTGAAGCACAACTTTTGAGGGTGCAAGCTTGCTAGGAGCTGCAAGAAATACATTTAGGACCAATATTCAGTTCTTCCAGCTAGGATTCAGTGGCATGTCGCTTTACTTTTGGTGATTGCAACTATTTGTTTCGCTCCTTCATTGGAATTTGGCAGTGTTTGAGAGTTTTTGCATTGTTTGCGCTCTAGAAGACTATCAAGACTAAAAATATCAATAGGAAATATTATGGAAGTGAAGATCAAATGACAAAATAAGAGCCAAAGAACGAAAGAATTGGGTGCTGCAAATTCTTTAACTTCCTAAAGAAAAAAAGTGGTAGTTGATCGGGTGCTTGGTGTGCACCGACTAGATGGTTCTTTTGAAGAGGGTCCTGCTGGGATGAGAGATATATGTTTGGACTTAATTTTTAGAATATTTTTTCTCCTTATGCTCTGTTGAATTTGGTTGTTTCAACTAAGAACCCTTGCTATCTGGTGCTTATGCATAAAGTCTTAGTTGGAGAACGTGACAGGTTAGGCAGGGATTTTACAAAGAATGAGCTTTTTGTTGACATTTGTTTGATGTAGAATGGGATATCTTCTGGAATAGATGGGTTTTCTTGTGAGTTTTACAAAGTGATGTGGCACACAGTAGGGGATGATTTTAGCTGCTTGGTGTCTAAGACTTTTCTGTAGTTTACCTGATCGAATCCCTTAACCAGGGGTTAATTAAGTTGATCCCCAGGAATTTTTCCAGTGACTCTAGGGAGATGGTGATCCATCACCTTGGTAAGTGTAGCTTACAAGATCTTGGTCGACATTGTATCTTTCCAGGTTCGTGATATCGCCAAAATTATTGTTTGGGAGGGAACAAACAATTTTTGTGCAGGGGTGATTTATCTTGGATACAATGATCTTAGCATGGGAGGATTTGGGGTGAGTTAGGGAGATTGAATTTGAAAAAGGATACAATCAGATTGCTCTGTCCTTTGCCATTGAGATGTTGACTTGTTCGGGATTTGGTCTTTGATGTGTTGGGATGGTGAACACTCTTTTCTCTAGTGCCTTTGCTTTTGTTTCAATGAATAACCCCCACTGTCCCTGTATTTTTCTACATTGGTCTAGTAGGAAAGTGTGCCCTTTAGCACCCTATATTTATGTGTTGACAACAGATGCCTTGTGTTACTTTCTAGAAGCTGCTTGGATACAATGCCACCATCTCTCCCCGACAGTTAATAACATCTTTGCAGATGATTAGCTACATTCAGTGCACACAGACCAAGGTTTAGTTGATGGAGATAGAGATTGCTTGGTTGTCTTTCGTGAGGTCTTTGGGGTGGTTGTTAGTGATCACAAATTATATTATTGGTTGGTTGGTCTTGATGAACCCCCTAATTGTATTCCTCCAATGTGGACTTTTGTTTGCTGTAGAGTTATTGTGTGATTGCGCCGAGAGGTGCTCTACAGCCCAGTATGGGGGTGATCTTGTTAGTCAAGTAACAAAATAATACAAAGTAAACAAAAAAAGAATAATACAAAGTAAAAAGTAATAAATATTATGTCGGCCATAAACAAAAAAGAATAATACAAAGTAAAAAGTAAATATGAGACTCAAACTAGAGACTTTAGAGCTTAGGATTAGGTGGTAAATATTATGTCGGCCATAAAAAAAGAATAATACAAAGTAACAAGTAAATATGAGACTTAAACTAGAGACTTTAGAGCTTAGGATTAGGTGGTAAATATTATGTCGGCCATAAACAAAAAAGAATAATACAAAGTAAAAAGTAAATATGAGACTTAAACTAGAGACTTTACTTTTTGCTTTTAATACAAAGTAAAAAGTAAATATGAGACTTTAGAGTGTTTGTCGAGTGTTTGTCCAGTAACAAAATAATACGAAGTAAACAAAAAATAATAATACAAAGTAAAAAGTAATAAATATTATGTCGGCCATAAACAAAAAAGAATAATACAAAGTAAAAAGTAAATATGAGACTTAAACTAGAGACTTTAGAGCTTAGGATTAGGTGGCTCAGGTATTGCACTCGAGGAGCTATTCAAGGAGAGGTTTGCACCTCGGGAGATTTGATCCCTCTCGACGCTTGATAGAGCCTAGGATTTGGATCTAGGCTGGTATCTTGACATCCCATTTGGTGTGGGGCTCTCTTTGGTTTCTGTTATCACACAAGTTGTAGTTTCCCCTAAAGGTGATCCTATCTAGGACGGTAGAGGTGTTAGGCAACTAAAGAGGTGACCCAAGAGGGCCTCGATTCCCAAGAAGGATTGGTTGTCACGCCAATCGAGGCACTCTTCGCTTCTTGCTATCCAAGCCTCGAATAACAAAGGGGGAGACCCTGATCTACTCTCAGAGAGAGAGATCCAAACCAATCACTAGATCAAGATGTTCAATGAGGGATCTATGGTGAAAAGTAATGAACCCTAGATTTAAGGAAATGCGTTACTGTAGAGGCTTAGGGATGTAAGATATGAGAGATGAGTAGATCAATTACAGTAACCCAAGATTAAGAATGAATCTAGGAGAGAGATGCTAGGGTAAATGATCAAAATCAGTTGCCTTGGGAAACATGTACTTAAAAGATGGAAAAGTGGTCCCAAGGAGTAGATATGAAAGAATAGGGGCTTCCTAGCAGGGCTTGATGATAGATCTGACAGTGTTTAAGCTCACAAGCCAAAAATGAGACTCAAACAACTGAGAAAAAGGGGCAAAATCAAGGAGGGTGCGATTGCTAGAAAGTAGTGCCTAGGGGTTAGGGTAGATGGAGTCTCCCAAGGGTGATGCCCTTAAGGACTCACTTGGGGCTAGGCCTTAAGTGAAAAAACCCGAAATCTTTTGCCCAAATTCCAAGTTGAGAGAGTTAGGGAATTTGTATAAGTTTTATGAGTTAGGGTTTGTATGAAATTTGACAGATGGGTAAGCTAAGGAGCCAAATACGTACCTTGTGAGCGCACCTGGATGATGAAGATGAATGCCGGTATTGTTGTTGTAAATGTAACTTCAGAAGATATTCATTTGTATTTTATATTTATATTATTATTGTATTTTATTTGTAACTCTGATGGAGATGTTTTTCCTCTGTTCGGGGATGTCATTATTTTGATTGGTCATGTAATATTATTGAGGTAAAAGCCTCCATTGTAAGTCGGGGAAATAACACCCCAAAGGTCAAATGTAAATTGTATTATTGAGTCTCCCTAGGACAGGTCGGCCCAGTCAAGATAGTGAGGTCGACCCCATTAGGTAAAAAGGTCACCCACACATAAAGTATAAATAGAGAGCTTGCTCTCTCATTTGGACACACCACTCACTCACTCAAGTTTGCATAAGCAGAGAGAGAATACAAGTTCGCTGGAGAAGAAAGAGAGAGCTGCAGAAGACATCTTATATTTGGGTTTTCCATTTTTGCTTGGTATTGTATTAGTGATGAATCTATCTTTGAGGAAGTTGCGGGGTTTTCTCCTTTATGGTTTCCCCGAGGAAAACTATTGTGTCTATTGTGTTTTGCTGTGCTTGTTTTCTTTCAGTTAAAGATCCTAGTTAAATTGAATTAAAGTTCAAACTCTAACATTGTATCAGAGCTAACCTGAAAAAAAGGCATTGTGCAGCAGTAGGAAACTAGAACTTCCTAGTTCAAGGTCTTTTCTCCACAGATCATCTGAAAAAGAGGGTTAGGATAATTCACCCTAGGAGGGTGCATCTTTTGGAGGAATCATAATCGAATTTGGAGAATTTTCATTTTTTTATCCAAACACTAGTGCCGAGAGAAAACTAGGGCATCAAGCTTTTGGAGTTTTCCTCCATCTATTTGGAAAAAGGATTACATCGGACAAATCGCCTTTAGGAGGCACATCTTCTTGTCCAATAAGAAGTTCAAAATTCCAACTTTGAAAAATTAGGGTTTCTCTAACAAACCCGAGACCAGCCAACTCCAGAACCAGGTTGGACATCTCAAATTGGTAAGATCTAAATCTCTGCTATTTCCATTTGAGGTTCTCATTTCAAAATGACTCACTACACCAAGCTTGAGGGAGCTGACAACTTCCGAGCATGGAAGTTTAGGATTGCTCTTGTCCTTGAAGAAAATGATTTGGACAAATATGTTAGCGAGGAGGTTCCAACACCAAAGGGAGATGAAGCAAAGGCTATCCACAAGAAGAATTTGGTCAAGGCCAAGAGGATTATTGTAGACTCCATTAAAGATCATCTCATCCCCCATGTGTCATCCTTGAAGACACCCAAGGAGATGTTTGATGCTTTGGCGAAATTATTTGAAGGGAAGAACATCAATCAGAAGATGACATTAAGGAACCAGCTCAAGAATGTGAAGATCCTAAACTTAGAGACCATGCAATCCTACTTCACAAGGGTCTCTCAAATCAAGGAGCAACTTGAAGCAGTTGAAGAAAAGGTAGAAGAAGGAGAGATTGTGATGACCACCTTGAATGGTCTCTTAAGATCATGGGACTCAGTTTCATTCAAGGAATATGTGCCAGGAAGAAGTTGATCACTTTCAACAGACTATGGGAAGAATGCACTTAAGAAGAAGCAAAGCAAAAGGAATATTGGAGATAATTCACTCAGATGTATGTGGTCCCATGTCTTCCAGCTCACTAAGCGGGTATGTATATTATGTTTCCTTTATATATGACTTTTCCGGTAAAACTTGGATTTATTTCTTGAAAAGTAAAGATGAGGTATTTAGCAAGTTCAAAGAATTCAAAGCCTTGGTCGAAATTCACACTGAGAAAAAGATCAAGACCCTACGATCGGATAATGGCGTAGAATTCACTTCGGAAGAATTCAAAGACCTATGCAGAGAATCTGGGATTAAGAGGGAGTTAAGCACTCCTTATAATCCTCAACAGAATGGCGTTGCAGAACGAAAGACTAGAACGATAATGGAAGCAATAAAGGCAATGCTACATGATCAGGATCTTATAATGCACTTATGGGCAGAAGCAACAAGGACAACTGTGTATGTAGAAAACCGTACACCTCAACAAGACTCCCGAAGAAGCTTTCTCAGGTGAGAAACCAGAAGTCAGCCATCTTAGGATATTTGGCTGCCCAGTGTACATACACATCCCGAAGGAAAAGAGATCTAAGCTAGATCTTTCAGGAAAGAAGGGAATATTTGTGGGATACAACGACACTTCAAAATCCTACCGAATATACTTCGCAGGATTGAAGAAGATCGACATCAACAGAGACGTAACCTTCAATGAAGGCTCAACATACATCAAATTGAGAAAACTACCTATTGAAGAGATTGAAGAACCTGAAGTAACCAAAGTTAGAGACACAGTAATGGAAGAAGCGATTTAAGAGGATCATGAAGACCACGACATGGGAGAACCACAAGAACCTGTAAATCCACCTCGTGACAAGAACTCCCACAAGAGAAGACTAACATGGGCACGAGAAGCAATACAAGATACAAAGAAATATGGCGCTCCAGAGGGGATGCACAGAGAAAGCAAGAGACCCAGACCATACTCCAACTATGTAGCCCTGCTATGTGACATCATTGAAAAAGTAGTAGAAAAGAAGGAATGGAAGGATGCCATGATCGAGGAGTACTAGTCGATTATGAAGAATGATGTCTGGGAGATAGTACCGAGACTAGAAGGGAAGTCTATAGTGACTTCGAAGTGAATCTACAAGATCAAGCATGCTGCAAATGGTAGCATTGAAAAACACAAGGCAAGATTTGTGGCACGTGGCTTCTCCTAGAAGGAAGGCATAGACTATGAGGAGACATTTGCACCTGTAGCAAGATACACTTCCATTAGATCTATACTTGCATTGGCTGCAATAATGAAATGGAAGGTACATCAGATCGATGCCAAGATGACATTCTTGAAATGGTGTAGTAGAAGAGGAAGTGTATGTGGAGCATCCACTGGGATTCGAGACACATGATAGACAGACTCATGTGTGCAAGTTGAAGAAAGCCTTGTACGGATTGAAGCAGGCACCCATGACATGGTACGACAGGATGGACAACTTCTTGATGAGCTTAGAATTTACCAAGAGTAAAGCGGATTCCAACCTTTACTTCAAGGTTGATGGTGGAAGACCAGTGATACTTCTGCTATATGTAGATGACCTATTCCTGACAGGCGAGGATGAGCTCATTGCAGATGCAAAGAGGAGGCTTGCCGCAGAGTTCGAGATGAAGTACCTGGGGATGATGCATTACTTCTTAGGCATGGAGGTGTGGCAGAGTGTGGATGGAATCTTCCTTGGTCAAGGAAAGTATGCAATGGAGATTTTGAAGAGGTTCAGAATGATGGATTGCAAGGCAATGGCCACACCAATGGCATCAAACTTGAAGCTACTGTGTGATGCTTCATCAGAGATAGTTGATGCCACGATGTATCGACAAATGATTGGTTCGTTGATGTACCTTACGAACACGAGGCCAGACATATGTTTTGCTGTGAACACCCTGAGTAGTTCTTGACGGATCCAAGACATGTTCACCTGACGGCTACAAAACATATATTAAGGTACCTGAAGGGTATAGTTGAGTATGGGCTCAAGTACAAGGCGAATCAGAAGATTAACCTGCATGGTTATGTTGATTCGGATTGGGCAGGCAGTGTCACAGATAAGAAGAGCACTTCAGGATACTGCTTCAGTATGGAATCCAATATGATCTCCTGGTTTAGCAGGAAGTAGTCATTCGTGGCGCTGAGTACAGTGGAAGCAGAGTATGTTGCAACTTGTTCGGCTAGTTGTGAGGCAGTATGGCTTTGAAAGCTACTGACAAATTTGTTTGATCTCGAGCTTGAGGCGACTTGTATCTTCTGTGACGACCAGAGTTGCGTGAAGTTGTTTGAGAACTCGGTGTTCCACAAACAAGTTGAAGCATATTGAGATCAAGTACCACTATATCCGGGATATGGTGTAGAGAGGAGCAATGAAGCTCCAATATGTGGCAACAGACGAGCAAATAGCCAATGTGTTGACCAAGTCATTAGCCAGAGTGAAGTTCGAGTACTTGAGAGAGAGGCTTGGTGTTATCCAGATCGAGGTTCCTTGAAAGAGGGAGTGATGAGACTGGAAGACGCAGATGCACTAGAGTTGGTTCTCGCATGGTGGAGGAAGCAGGTGGTCTTTGGGACGTAATGCACCTGGGGTGCTCCTAGGATGTACTCCCATGCTGGAGACATTGAGAGGTCCATCGGTCACAAAGACACTTTGTGTGCACCTAGGTCGGTTCTCGCATGGTGGAAGACGCAGGTGGTCCTTGGGATGTAATTCACCTGGGGTGCTCCTAGGCTGTACTCCCCTGCTGTAGACACGGGCTGACCGTTGAGAGACGTAATGCACCTGGGGTGCTCTTGGGCTGTACCCGCTAGGTGGGAGACGCAGGTGGTCTGCTGGACATGAGGTGTGCATCTGGGATGCTCTTCGTGTGTGATGATGAGATGATCTGGATACGATGAGTGATAGTAGGAGACGTAGGTGATTGCTGTGGCAATGTAATGTGTGGTCCTGGGATGTACCTACTTGATGGCTTGCTCGTGGAGATGATGAAGACCTAGATGAGAGCTAGGTCTACATCCATCATGAAAAAGGGCTGGCTCTGTAGGACTTCTTATGACGGATAGATTTGAGAGATGTCACTATTCAATGATCAATGAGATGAGGATTACTGTAGCAACGACGATGATCCGGTGTTGATGGTGATGTTCCAGCATTGAAGATGATCCAACGATGATGACGTTGTCCAGAATTTGTGTCCAGAGTGATGATGATTGTGGTGAGAGAATACCTTCCTAGTTAAGAGGGAGTGTTGTTGTAAATGTAACTTCGGAAGATATTCATTTGTATTTTATATTTATATTATTATTGTATTTTATTTGTACCTCCGATGGAGATGTTTTTCCTCTGTTCAGGGATGTCATTATTATGATTGGTCATGCAATATTATCGAGGTGAAAGCCTCCATTGTAAGTCGAGGCAATAACACCCCAAAGGTCAAATGTAAATTGTATTATTGAGTCTCCCTAGGATAGGTCGGCCCAATCAAGATAGTGAGGTCAGCCCCATTAGGTAAAAGGGTCACCCACACATAAAGTATAAATAAAGAGCTTGCTCCCTCATTTGGACTCACCACTCACTCACTCAAGCTCGCATAAGCAAAGAGACAAGACAAGTTTGCTGGAGAAGAAAGAGAGAGAGCTACAGAGGACATCTTATATTTGGGTTTTCCATTTTTGCTTGATATTGTATTAGTGACGAATCTATCTTTGAGGAAGTTGCAGGGTTTTCTCCTTTATGGTTTCCCCAAGGAAAACTATTATGTCTATTGTGTTTTGCTGTGCTTGTTTTTCTTTCAGTTAAAGATCCTAGTTAAATTGAATTAAAGTGCAAACTCTAACAGGTATGACGAGGATTAATCCCGCAAAAATCAAATGAAAGCTTGGTCACTTCTCTTGCTCCAACGAATTGCCCAAATCCACAAGTGCGTCCTCCTCTCTTTGCAAAACCAAGGAACAAAAGCTCAATCAGTAAACAAAGATGAAGGTAGATGCAAGCTAGAAGTAAAAGGTAGAGAATAATTGGTGCAAAGACAAAATTACTCCCTGTGTAAACGAAGATCTGATAGAAAGTAGCAGGGTGGGTCTCCCCAACCAATGCACCCCTCTCCCATGTCGCCTCCTTCACTTGCAAATCAAAATTTGTGGAACAAAATATACAAGATAGCTACCAAGATCCTTCATTGCAATGGAAAAGTAGTTTCAATCAGCATAGCCAAGCATTCAACCCAAGATCACAAGAATTCTCCAAGATATTTCTTTGTATTCCAAAAGCCAAGAGCCAAAAGTCCCTTTACAATGAGGGGGGTCTCTTCCTTAAATAGGAATGAGAGAGACCAAAACCGTAACAACTTTTTTAAATGAATGGTGGAGATCGAAAGATATAACAATAATAATCAATGGCTAAGATGAGCCGGAAATAGAATACATGGAACAACTCACAAATAGAGGGGGGCACACTCACTAAAACGTCCAAGGGGGATGCACCTCATGATAAGTGATTAAGACACATGACATAAGCACATGGTGGGGCTAGGATCTGTAACATCCTTCACTAGAATGGCCCCATGGCACAATAACAAATAATATGACAATATAACTTCATAAAGTGACCATATGACCAAATCGTGGCCCCTCAAATACACAATAAAATATCCAAAATGATGAATACTGGGACGTGTGGACCTCACTGATTCTGGAACAAGTGCTAGAAGGTGTGGACATCATCATCAAAATATCTTGGACCAATGTCATGCCATTTCTTTGCCCCACTTAGCCAAATCGATTTCCTCAATGAGCCATTTCTCTATCCGAAAACCACCTCTGAAAGTACAAAAATGCCTGTAACTCACTGTCAAGTGTTCCGGACACAAATTTGACTATGCCAAGATGTTTGGGAATGGGGTAAAATGGTAATAACAATTGGTTGGACCCTCATCTCCCTCTATAGCGCCCTAGGAGAACGTGCTAGCTCAATGAAAGTGCTGGATAGGCCATTTCTACATGGCAAATAGAGAAAAGTGGCAATCTGACCATATCATCACCTGTAAGTGCCCGAAATTGATAACTGAGTGCACCAATGAGCTCAAAATGCTCAAATCCAATAGGAATGAGTACTCATACACCATGTGACCATCAAAAGATACCTCTGTAAACTCATCCATGCCTAGAATAATAAACATATTGGTCCGTAAATAATAGTAATCAATAAAAATCCATCAAACCATCATCTGAAACTGTTGTCTGAGGCATGGAACCATCTAATGGACACATATGGGCTAATGCATCTCGAACATTGTCTTCCCAAACTCATCCTGGACTCTGCAGTTGACTTGGTCAAACTAGGTTGACCAGGTCAAGAATGATCAAAATAATGACCCAGACCATGAATAACTGCTGCTGCAAGTACAAATGATTATGATATGCTCCTTCAATTATATTAGTAGCTAGACCAAAGCATAAAATGACGTTTAACTGGCATAAGCATGTAAATAATATAAATAAGATAAGTCTAGATCAAAGTAACTAGCTACTAAAAACAATAACTAGCTACTAAAAACAGGATTTTCAAGTGTATACTCGTTTACTGACTTGAACAATTTGCTAACCATGGGTGAGGGTGGAAAAACAAAGGCTAGACTAGGGGAAGGACTCAACAACCTCAACATTGCAATCTCTCGGATGAAGGAACCAGGGAGACCACCGATACATATATTGGATAGAGAATAACACGAGGAATGGCGGTGTCTCACAAATGGGTAGAGTGATGAGAATGCTTCCAATAGACTCTAGAAAAGCAACCATTTAGCAATTTATTATTTGTTATCTTTCACATTTAAGATTTAGCATTTATTTCACTTTACAGATTTTCACTAGCCATCCTCCAAGAACACGTGCCCTGAATAGCCCGACGGGCCTCAGATAATGACTCGGTATGACTTGCATTGCCCGCCACCGTCCATAGGTGCGATGGAGTGACCACCCTGTTGCCCTGTAGGGTGAAATGACCTTACATCATACGAAGGATGAGTGCGCGTCCCTTGGCCACTGACTAGCTAATATAGATATGCATGGTTAGTGTTTAGTAACACTGTTTTTGCTGACTAAGCATCCCTTAGATATGACATTTAAGATTTGATGCTCTAGTGTTTAGCAACACTGTTGGTAGGAATACTTGGTTTTGAGCGCTAGAGGAGAACAACCACTGTGACTAAAATCACACACTCCAGAGCTGAGACATAATGCAAACTCGGAATCTATCCAACACAGAGGTCTAGGTGGGGGAAGTCCTTGAGATCATTGGCTAAGGTGTGAGTCAGGATAAAACCGATACTGGAAGATAACAGATGGACAGAGAAAATGACCAATGGGGCCATGGATAGCAAAGGCCCTAAAATAAGGGAATGGACAAGTCAGTACTTCATGGAGTAAGGGTATGACCAGCGAGTATATTCAAGAACCTCCTACTAATAGTAACCAACCACTTCTATTCTAAACACCAAGTGAGCATCAAATAAGGTAGAGCCAACAACCATCATAATATACCCAGTGATAAACTACCTAGATAAGAGGAAGAGCACATCAACAACCCATATGTACCAAAATATACCTGCTGGATCATATACTTGAGTCCCTGATCTGAACTACCTGAATCACACTTAAGCACTGCATCTGAAGATAGTATGGGCACTGTCATCAATCTGTTCTAGCTGTTAGAGAGGAATGGCTATCTCAGTCATCGACCTGGGGTCATGGGGCTCAGTCTTGGCATGAGACTGTAAATGTACAATCTCTGGATCCACTGAATGCATAGGAGTGATCATCAAAATGCTGCTCATCCTATGCTGATCTCATAAAAAATGTGTTAAGGATTGGCTCAAAAATTACAGGAAACTGATCTGCTATCATGGTAGCCTGGCTACTATGGATCTGATAACAATTTCCATGTGGGATTCTTGTCTTTAGTAGTTGCAACATTATCTACTCTTCTGGCATAATAAGGACCTCCCATTTGTTGGGAAATTGATCAATGTGGGTAGGACCATGCAAGCTTCTCATATTTACTATGTGTCTTGCAAGTTTCCCAATAGGGGTTAGTCTCATGACTTTCATTAGTTGGAGTAGATGTTGCTTGTTACTTGCCATGTTTCATGAGGCTTGCAATTGTGATTTTCATCACAACACTTCATTTTTGTCACAAGGATCGAGCTTGCGGGATCACACTGCTAGATGTATTGATGGACAGGGGTTGCATTTATGTTTTGGTTTAGAGGTGATGCTAATATGTGGTTGATTTTATGATGCTAAGTGGATAAGATGTTCTAGTGTACTAATGGTGGTTAACTGATGAGTTAGCTTGTGCCTAGTGATTTAATCTTTTCATGATGTGGTGCACTCTCCCTTTTTGATAACATTGGCATGATTGGATGGTTGGTTGCTTAACATTGATGCAATTATTTAACATTTAGTGCATTTTATGGAGTGGCAACCCATCAACTTAGCGTTTCCCTATGTTTGAAGTGTTAATAATTGTGCCTTGGTGTAATGGTTAGGTTAGGCGTGCTATACCATGGTTTTATAAGGCTTCATTACGATGTATTAATCTCAATTAATGTAGAGAGCCCTAGCACTTTTTATGCACTTTGGAATGTTGGGCATCATTCTCATGGAGGGCACCTAATATAACTACTCCTTGTTCACATTGTCTAGTGGTTATTTCTTGATAGGATAGGGTTGAAGGCTTCCTAGTTGGAATGCCTCAAGAGATATGAGAGCATTACACACATGTACAACCTTATTGTGGTGCATCCTAACACCCCTTGAAGGAGCACTAGCCTTGTACGCACATGTTGAGGGTGATTTGGGGTTTATTTGACCTTGGTTTGACTTTTTTTGGCCACATAGAGGCCTATATTGGAGCACCCTAGCTTTTGGAGTGATTTCACACTTGGACAAGGGTTATTTGGTGATAAATTATTCTTTCCTCATAGTGCCCTCTCTCTTGGCACACATGTTGACGCAAGAATGATATTTTTTGCTTGAAGAGGTTGGCACACCTCCCTAGGGCACACTTCTTTATATGCTTATGGTTTTGGCAAAGCAACACTTGCTTTTAGCTCATGTTTTGATGGATTTAATCACCTTGGCACGCTTTTCTTGGGTGCACTCTTCTTCGAGTTCGTTATATTATTTGTTGAAGGATGATCTCACAACCTTGGCACATTCTCCAAGGGTGCACTTCTATTGTTGGTTATGGTTTGGTCAAGGTTGTTAGCATGGTACATTTCACAAGGGTGCCTCATCTGCTCAATTCTATTATATTATTGCCTTGTTCAAAGGTTGTTACAAAAGTTGGTTGACTCATCTCTCTCACATGCGTGGAAGGTTGTTACACTTGGGATAATGTGTGTAGCGTCACTGTCCATCAACCTAACGACATAGAGGGGGATATGAACGATTATGGGTTCTTAATTAAGTCCGAAGGCCATATACAAATTTATATTGAGAATAATAGTGTGCATAAGCATAATAATAAACAAAGCGGAATTTAACTCATTGCTCATCAAAATAATGATATAATATAACACAGACATAATCATAAGTCATTGCTCATCAAACAATGACATTTCAGATTTAGGCACGAATAAATACTTATCTGGAACAAGGATCCAAGCAATTGGCTGTTTAAGTGCAATTTTCCACCCAACTGTAGGTACTCTATCAAACATATACTATTTCCGCTGAGAGTCCACCCCAAGTTGAGCTATGATTCCACCAGGGCGAAGGGAACACCTACTAGATTCTATATCTCGATTCACAACCCATTCTGCACTCCATGCTCAGCCAAACGCTTATATAGAGCTCTATAGTAGTCTTAGTTAGTGGAACCCCTCACACTACCCTCACTGAAAGTGGCAGATCCTGTTGCCCCCACACTTCTTGCTAGGCCAAAAGCTGCAATCTCAGCTCTGTTTGCGGCGATCTCATCCTTCTTTTTATTCTTTTCATGGATTGCGTCATGGGCAGATCTCATGATCTCTGGGGTCACTGCAGTACAAACGCCAACATCATGCCCAGGGAGTTTAGCTAGATGGTATTTCAACCTGTTAACCCCTCTTGATATGTGATGCCCACACAATTTGCAACTCAAATTTTGCCTGTTTCCATCATCCTCGGGCTCACCATACTGCCAAAACGGATCCAATGGCTTTGGCATCTTGGAAAATGGAATGGCAGCCTCAAAATGCAAACCTAGGGCACAAAAATACAAAAACAAGAAATTAAACCCCATTTGAAAAAATTACAACAATTTGGCTTAAAAAATCAGACCTCTAAATTTATATTTTTGGCCATGAAAAATGATAACAAGAGGGTGGCCAAAGATCTAAGAAAGAAAACATGCTATTCCATTCTAAAACCCCCTTACATTTTGACTCTTTTTGATATTTATAATTTTAGGGACATGGAAATCATTGGAAAAATGGCAAAAAAAAAAAAAGAATAGAGGAAAGAATATAGGTAAGCAAACATGCAAAAAAATCATAAAACAAATACAAGAAAATGAATCACTACATACCTGTGAGACGAATTGGTTGATTGGCAAAGTTTTGACTCTTGAAATTGAACCCTTTCTCCACAAAAATTCACAATGGTGAGCTTAGATGTTGTTTGGAGTCTTGGATGCCTCCAAAGTAGTTGATGGTGCCCTCTTGCCCTTCACACTCCTTCTCCAACAGTCAAATAAAACAAATGACCAAAAAAAATTCACTTTTGACCCTTTAAACCGCGGCCGTGATGGACTGGGTGCTTTTTTCCTTCGACTCGCGAGTTTTTGGAAAAAGTCGGCGATTTTTTGAAAAAGTCGGGAGTCGGCGATTTTTTAAAAAATCGCGATTTTTGCTCGCCGATTTTTCGGCAAGGGTTTCACCGCACGACTTTTTCAAAAAAGCGCGATTTTTCGGCGTTTTTTCAAGCTTGGGTAAAACCAATGAGTATATGTAGTGAACTTCTAAGTCTGAGTGGGGACAATAATATATATATAAAAGTACAACCAGGTCCACATATCTATATGATCACCAGATCATGATACTAAATGCTAAGACAAGATACAAGAATGAATATAAAAGCAATATAACCATAACACCACAATATACCTGCTGAGTCATATATCTGAATGCTCATCATCTGAACCAACATCTGTCCTCTGAAACTGCTGCTATAACTTTGGGCAATACTGACTGCTCTGTATAAATGGCTAAATGACTACATCGGTCATCTCTTTGAGTGTCCTGAAACTCAGTCATGGCATGGGGAATCAAACTGCTGTCCATAATCTAATAGTGATCCATAATAGATGCTCATCTCAGCATCTCAATGCAAGGGAACTGGCTGAATAGTGTACTGGAATCTGAAAATAATGTATGGTATCCCGGCTACTATGTATGTGTTAACGGTACTTCTCAAAGAGCTACTTGGAGCTGGTTCTCCCTCTGACCCTAGCACATTATTGCACACATCATCCTACATATTGGCATACCTCCAACCTAGTTGGTCGGCTGCTCCCTGATCACTGGAAGTCATGGAATCGATGGCGCTGCACATCAATGCCAATAAGTTTGAAAACTTTGTCAAAGGCCTGCTCTCCCTCGTTGTGCTCCTAGGTACCTTTTCCTGCTGCTGAGCATCCATCAATGCATCTCGTACCAACTAGGTCTCCTGGCAGAATTGGAAGGGGCTAACTTCCTCTTCCCCTCTAAAGGTTTATTCCCCACAATGGAAGTCTATGAACTCTGCTCACCCTTTGAATTCTTCTGCACGTTGACCTCTGTCACTGACATTGATCCATGATCCAAGATCCTCTTGGATCCAACTACAAGCTTTCCCTGTAACTTGTATACTTTTCTCTCTCTGACACCAAGAACTCGTGCTAAGTCTATGCCAGATCCCTTCAGTCGAATGAGAACTAGTCCACTCTCGAAAGAGATGACGTATCCACTCTCCTCCAAGGTCGATACTTAGGCCAAATTCATCTTGAGCTCCGACACATA
The DNA here is from genome assembly GCA_027924585.1 of Larix kaempferi. Lineage (NCBI taxonomy): Eukaryota > Viridiplantae > Streptophyta > Pinopsida > Pinales > Pinaceae > Larix > Larix kaempferi. The sequence goes on along the minus strand of BSBM01000259.1, from coordinate 19,154,908 downwards.
CAACACATTTGTCACCTCTAGAGATCCTCTTGACTCTAGCCGAAACCTGACTGTCCCAACTGTCTTCACGACACACTTGGCATGGGTGCCAAGCTCCACATGCAAATTTGAGTCTATCCTTGACAAACTAGTGAACAACTCATGTGTCCTCGTCATGTGACGAGAAGCCCCACTATCCACGAACTAGGCACTACAGGGAATTATGCCAGAAATACAAGAGATGAACAAGAAATCTTTGTCGAACCTCCCAACAAACTCCTTGACCCGAGCTTCTGCAGGTGCTACTACCTGCTAAGACTTATTCTTCCCTTTATTTCGTTTTGGACATTGTGAATCATAGTGGCCACACTTGTGGCATGCAAAGAACTTGACTTTGCTCATGTCCTTGTTTGCAACCTGTGAAGTTCACTCTCCACCTGTATTGTCCTTCCTCCTCCTTACCTGACTAGCAAGAGAAACATTCTCCTCAACAACACCCTGTTATCACACAGAGTGTATCCAGGATGGTAGAGGAAGACAACTAAACGGTGACACCTAAGAGGGCCTTGATTCCCTAGATAGATTGGTTGTCACACCAATCGAGGCACTCTTCAATTCTTGATATTCAAGCCACGGATAACAAAGGGGGAGACCTTGATCTAGTCTTGAAAAGAGAGATCTAACCTGTTACCAACTTATTTGTACCATAGATGGGTTATCTGAAGAGCCGCCATTTGACAAACATGATGAGTGTTTGTGTTCCAGTGTATCAGATGATCCATCCTTTGTGCCTGGCCAATTTTGGCTAGTCAGTTTGTTTTTGTCTTGACATGACCATGCCCCACGAGGTTTTTGTAATAAAAAGTGTGCTAATAGGGTTTGAGTGACTTGGTCACCCATGACTGGTTTATCAACTAAGGTATTCCAGGGAGTTTTTTACCCTGACCAATTATACTTTGCCTTCGGCCGAGATATAATTGACAAGGTTTTCTCCTGCTTCCTCCAAAGCTGGAATGCCCGATTTTGAAATTCTGGCCATGGGGGGTTATTAGAGTCCAACTGATGAATATAAACCTACTAGACACTATTAGAGTCGACTATGGGCATGTCTTAGGTCACTAGGATCCTCAGAAAAAATTTCGAAATTTTTTTACCGGGTCCTCCGGTTTTGGGTTTTTTAATTATTTTATTTTTTAATAAATTTTTCCATAGTTTAAATGGAAAAATTTCAATTTGTAATATGTCAGTCATCTGGGATCCGAATTCAGAGATTGAAGGCTTGAACCTTAAGCCAAAAATCATTCATGATTCCCGGACCAGCTTATCCTAAGTTTTGGATCGTTATTTAGCCACTTAATTAATAATTCCTCAAAAATCAATAAAAGAGGATTATTAATTAATTAAATTCAAAAAATTTAATAATTGGAGATATTCCAATTCTCTCCAAAATAATCCAAATTGGATTATTTCAGTGGCTAAATGACATGGCACCAGGCATTAATAATCATTCCAGTCATCTCCAAACAACTTCAGTGAGGTATCCAGTCAACACAAGTGATTAACTCCAAGAGAATTCGCCCACCTGCATGCAGAAGTCGAATTGGATGAGATGGCATGAATTTAGTGGTTGATTGAGTTGAGTTTAAAGCTAAAGTGTGCGCCTTCCTAAAGTCTAGGCCATCTCATGGCTTGGCTTTCATTGCAACTATACGTAATCCCTACATTAACTCAAGCTTAGTCTCCTTCATTCTCACGTCAATCTAGGTCATGGGCTCGTTTATTTGATATTGGAGCTCGAATATTACATGTGGCATCCTTTTGTTTGATGATGGAGTTTCCAAGATAGGGATGGGGGGTGCCTTGCCAAGGTGGAGGCCACCTCCCCATCCACATAGACCTCAAACTCGAGTTGTGTGGTGGGTTAACTCCAAGCTTTGAGTTAGACATGGACTTGATTGGGATTTAGACTTTGTGTCAAGTGCCATTGGCTCTTTCCAAGCCAATTCGAATTAGGCTAGGCTAGTGCTCTAGTTTTGTTATATAAGAGAGGTATTCCTCCTCTATTCTTCATGGAGATTTAAGCATAGAAACTCTGGAGAATTTTGTAATTTGTTTAGCATTTGAATAAAGTTGAAGACTTTGGAGGTCAATGTGAAAGCTTTTGGTGTGCCATGCTTCATCTTGTATGAGGTGATATAATGTTTTGTTTACATGCTTTTGATTCTTAAGTATTGGATTTTATGATTTAGAGGGCTAACAATCTAGTACAATATTATAAATCTATGCTTTTCTCTTAAGTGTGTGGCTTTCAGGTATTGTCCCAAGTGCAAGAGCTCTTGCTTGGTTTATACTTTCATTCTGCAGGTTACCAAAGAAGTTTTGCTTTAAGAAATCAAGAAACAAAGGGCTTCTTGCCTCCTCCATCAAGCAACAAACATTTATCTATCTGGTTACTATTTCCCTTCTTTCTGTTTCTATTTCCAAGTCTTGTCTTGAGAAAGTAAGCTTGGGATTTGATCCCAAGTGCCACATAACTTTGTGGCTACTTCTCTATCCGCATTAGCATCCTTGCGTGCATCCAGCTAGCTGGAAGGTAATCGGGACTAGTGTTTCTAGAGGTCACCTTGTTCCAAGGTAGATCCCACCTTTTGTTTGGCTCTTTGGGTTTTCTTGACTTGCTTTGGCCTCTCTCACTCTCGTTTTTTGCCTCTCTTCATCTATTCGTTTTTCTCCTTTGCTTGGCTTCATCTTCATTGGTTGTCCTCCCATCTCTCTCCTAGATCTGTCTTGCTCTCATCCATCTCCTTAGGGTTTCTTCTTTTTTCCCTAGTCTCGTCCCTCCCCTTGAGATCCTCTACCCTAGCTCTCGTCCTCCTCCATTGCTTTCGTTTGAGCTAGTCCTTTCCCCTCTTTCTCTTCCCTTTCGTCTCCTCTAGTCTTTGATCTCTTGCTACTCTCGTCCCTCCTCATTTTTGCTAAAGTCTTCTCTTTTCATCCTCCTTTGAAGCTCCTAAAAGACCTACAAAAATACAAACAAACAATAAAAGGTTTGGGTTAATTAGTTTGTTAGTTGCATTGTCTTTGGAAGTTAATAAGTTAGGCATTTCCATTTTTTTTAGATCTCTTTTAAAAAGTAAAAAGTTTGCATCTAGCTTTTGTTTTAAGTTAGATCTTGCATCTAGTTTATTTTTGGCTTGCATATTGGCATTTAGATCTCATTTAAAAGGTTGAAAGCTTGCATTTCTACTTAGTTTCTATTTGATTGATAGTTTCTAGATCTAAGTAATTTCATTTTTATTTTGATTTTCTAACAAATGCTAAAGGGTGCCTTGAGTTGAAGCTTTTGTGTAGGTGTTTTGAAAGGGAAAAGAAGCTTGAGAAATTTTGAAACAGGAAGATCTATACCCAAAAGAGAGCATGGAAGAGACCATAAGGATGATCCAAACCAAGAAACTATTTACATTCTCCTTTTGTAAAAGCTCTTAAGAGCTGCATATTGTTCTTTTAGTTGTTTCATTTTCCTCTCAAAAAGTCCTTTCAAAGGTTAAAATCCCAAGGCATTTGTACTTCATTAATAAAAAGGCTAAGTGGGATAAGGCCTCCCACATTTTGGTTCTTCTTCGCCATTTGGGGAAGAGTGTCTTATGTTCTTAGTTTAGATTTGCTTCAAGTTTCTAGAAAATTTTCATTTTTGTACTTAGAGTTTTAAATTTCATTTCAGTTTTGACCTGAGAAGTGTCTTGGGATTTGATCCCAAGTGCTGCATTGACCTTGCGTGCTACTTCTCTTTCCCCACTATGTACTGTGTACGACCAGCTAGCTGGAAGTTTCATGAATAGTGTGTAGAAGTCTTTTCTTTGACTTCACTTTCCTAGATCAGTTTCTTTTGTTGTAGAACACTAGTTGCTTTTTCATTTCATTTTGCAAGTAGCTTATTATTTGTTGTATCATTGTTTATCATTTTATCATTATTGAGCTATCATTTGGTTTATATTTGCAAGATGCTTGTCATATAAAACGAACCAAAGTCTCTTGAACTTGAAATAACCCAAGTCAAGAGCACTCTCTGTCGGAGAGCATTCCCACTGCATTTCCTTGCATCAAGCATATAGATTAGCTAAAGTCTCTTGAACTTCCGTTTTAAGACAAAGTCAACAGCGCTCTCTATCGGAGGGTTGAACTATGTGCTCTTAATAATTTAAAACATTCCAATTCACACCCCCTTTAATAATTTATCTCGTTGCTATCCGTCACTCAGTATGCTCTGCCGACCCTAAAAGGTTGGACTAGTACCCATAACGGTGATTGGATTTGTTAAGCTTGCAAGTGATAACCAAATAAAATCTTTCCCATAACCAACGAACCTACGTTGATTTTTCGATAAATACTCATAGTGCTATGCCTAGAGGTGATGCCAGAAACATACCGTTGTCATAGAGTTCTAAGTGCTGGTTAAGTCTTTAGACACCTAGTCAGAATATTGGACGGTCCGTCAGGTTGTTGGGGTAGCCACTGAAAGTATTATTTTCCGGTTGGACGCATGCCTTGTTTCTTTCAGCCTTAATAATCAAGATCATTAAAACACTTAAAAATTTACCAAGAACAATTTCAAAACGATCTCACAAACAATTACTCTGAGACTTACATTTTCAGTACACAAGCATCTTTTTTGACTCCATTTGGCACTGGTCTGCAAAACTCTCATGTATCACCTTGACCCAGACCATTAGTCCTTGTGCATTTTATTTAATTATCTTGTGGATGCTTATTTAAATTTCAAAGTCAAAGTATATTGTTTCATCTTGGTAAATTGTGTCTTGTAATTCTGCAACGTGGATTGCGTGTTTATTTGTTCTCTCATCATTAAAAAACTCCTAAACAACACTCATCCGCATCACTCAACACCCAAAAACACTTACATAAGAGCCATAGACAACTCTTTGTAGGGACTACCCCCCTTGGCTTCGTTAGGAGTTAGCCTAAACGGAGAAGCTGGGATTTAGGTGACAGTACCTGGTTCATTGCTTGCCCCCAAGGCCACACTTCTCCCACTTGTAGTGAGGAGACAACTTTCAAAAGTTTTCTATTGCTGGTGTGTGTCTCGGCGGACAACATAACCCAAACACTCAAACATGCAAATCAAATAGTGAAAATCAAGTGAAGGGTGAAGAACCCTTCATTTAAGGAATTGAACTATTGCAAATCCAGGATAAATGTGTTAGGGCAAATGATCAAAATCAACCGCCTTGGGAAATGTGTACTTAACTTGGGGAAATGGTCCCAAGAGGTAGATCTGAGTGGATAATGGATTCCTAACACTGCTTGACTACAGATCTGACAGTATCAAGGCTTACAAGTAAAAAATGAGTAGTCAAAAAACGAAAAAGGGGCAAACCTAAAGAGGGCGCATTAGCTAGAGATCAGTGCCTTGGGATTTGGGCCAGAAGGAGTCAACAGAGCATGACGCCCTAGGAAACCCACTTCATGCTTGGCATTAAGATGAAAACCGAGAAATCTTTTGCCACGATTTGAAGTTGTTTGAGCTAGAGAATTTTTAGGAATTTTTAGTGAGGGTTTTAACAGTGAATTTTATGGTGACGATTGGATTGGATCCCAGAATAACAAAAATACTTCGAAACTTACCTGGATATGCTTGCGGCCGCCTTGGACTTCCAGTTGCGACACCGTAGAATAACTCCGACGAAGAACTCCAATTTGTCGACATGTGTCCCCCCATTGGGGCTTCCCATCGGACTTTCTCTTTCGTGATGCCTTAGGACAACTCTTACAAAGAACTCTCAAACACTGACATGGATCTTGTCGAGATTTGCCATTGGAACTTCCCATTGGACCTTGCTTTCGTGACACCCTAAAACAACTCCGACTAGGAAACTTCGAAACACTGACACGTATCTTGTCGGGATTTGCCTTCGGACCTTCCTTTCTTGATGCCTTAAAACAACTTTGATGTAGAACTCCAAAACACTGACACGTGTTCTGTCAGGATTTGCCATCGGACCTTCCTTTCATGACACCCTAAAACAACTTCGACTAGGGAAGTAAATTTCTCCATAATTTCATGATGCCACAAAACAATTCTGACCAGGACTTTCTCCATAATTAGGGTCTTTCATGAAAGTAGATTTCTAGTTTTATGGGCAACAAGATAAGATTACGATTCTTATTTATTAGGGCTCTATAATCACATTTTTTTTACAAGTTAGCACCCACAGGGATTTGAACTTGTGACTTTCCATTTACAACTTCTCATCTCATTTACTCATTACCAATTGCTCTACCACCGTGGGCTGGCTGTATAATCACATGACAGAATACCCTTTTGTTGTTTTCCTTGACTCCATGTGCCCATTGGACCTGACACTAGGCTTGCTCGATCCATCATTCATTTAAAACCTATACTACTACCACATGTTTTGCTAAAGTCACTCTTCCATTTCACCTTGAACTTAATGCCTAATCTTTAGCAATCCTAAGATTGGGAAACCCCCATTGTGCTAGAGGAGAACTAGACTAAAGTGTAGAAGAGGGTTGGTGAGGTGACAATTGCCTTCCTCTTAGTTGCTCATGGGATAGCATTATTCTTTTTGACTTTTAATCCAACATTCTAGTTTGTGCTGTATTAGGGATCAAGTCTTCCAGTGGTATGTTGGGATGTTTGCATCATCACAAGGATGAGGGAGGTCTTGGATTGATTTATGTGGCGATCCGGGGGGGCATTCTTGCAACTAAATGGTTGGTGCGGTATTTGGAAGGGTCTTCTCCATAGCAAGTTTTGTTGAGGCACAAGTTACACTTAGCACGACATATTGGTAGGATTTGGAGGTCCTTTGGGTTATGCAATGTTATTTTAGTGCCCCAACATTTTTAGATGGTAGACACTTTTATCTTCAGGAGTATATGGTCTACATGGAGGAAGGTGGTGAGTTTGGTCTAGTGGCAGATGTTTGATAGTGATGTGCGGTGCGATTTGGCTGCAAGACCAATTTGGAATTGGAAAATGTAGGACCCTTGTCTTGTTGATCTTCTATGTTTCCACACGTGACAATTGAGCAAAAGAGGATCTTTCTCTGGATGGACTTATGGAATGCAAATGCTTAATGTTGGAAGGGTTGGCGAACCTTAGCACGTGAGTATGCCTTGTGATCCACTAATCGACCCACCATCATTGAGATAGTTGGTCTCATCACAAAAGAATCTCTGTTCAAGATGAATATTGACATTCAGGATCCATTTGGCATGATTGGTAGTGGAGTTTTGGGCTCCCATTGTTTTAGTATGACTTGGATAAGTTGTACTCCATCTTGCATCAACGTCATGAGCCTGGCCTTGTACTTAATGTGCATTGAGTGTCTACCAATCCTGAGAGCCAGTGGATTTGACAGTGTTACGACACAAACTAGCAAGAGAGATTAAATTCCAAAAAAACAATGCTAGCCTATGAGCAACTAAGAGGGAGGCCATTGTCACCTCACTAATCCTCTTCTACACTTTTGGCTGGCTCTCCTCTAGCACAAGGGGGGTTTGCTATCTTAGGATTGCTAGAGCTTAGAATTTAGGCTCAAGGTGAAACAAGAGAGTGGTTACAACAAAACAAATGGTTGTAGTATAGGTTTTAGAAAGATGATGGATGGATCGAACCGACTGCCAAGTCCATTGGGCATATGGGGTCAAGGATAATGATGAGAAGGTGCTATCATACGTGATTGTGTAGCCCTAATCAAGGAGAAAACCATCTTATTTTGCTGCCCTAAAATCCAAAATTTACTTTTGGAGGAATCCTAATCAAGGAAGACCTCCGAATACGCTTGAGGGTGAGTCTACTATTAAGAAATATAAATTGCAGCTAATCTTAATCAAAGAAGAAGATTAATATATGTATTTTCCAGCAGTAGACACAAGGAATTGGAATGGGATATAAAACACAATTAAATTTCTTCTTAACAATATGACAATTTTGTTGATGAGGAATTTTGTTACCTATGTTATAGCCCTTCAGGGCATATTTGATGCAAAAGATTTCAGCCTTTAGTATTCAACAAGTCAAATAAATTAAAACACCTTATACCTCACACAAAACAATCCTTGGCTTGCATTGCCTTAAAAATTTACAACAATAGCTCAATAGGGGAGAGCTCCCCAAATCCAATCGTGAGTGAGTGAAAAGAGCAAACACTTGCATAGGTTTTAACTCAACTTTCTTGTACAATAAAATATTATTTCTCTTGTAACTAACTTCTTGAGACAATTCAACAATAATAAAATAATGAGTTAGTTAGAAACCACCTCCAAAAAAGCTAAGACAATGGTGTTCCTTTCTAGGTGGTTGAGTGATTGACCAAGCAATATCCACTTATGTGTGCTTAAAGATAGTGTCCACAGCATGGGAGGTTCAAAGGTGGATGAATTGTGGTTTGACCTAGCAAGAAACTCCATGAAACTATAAATTATTCCTCTACAGGCGTGCCCTTGAAGAGAGAGAGAGAGAGTATAAGTGTGCCTGTCAAGAGAGTCCACACGTGTGGTTTCAACCAACTTGTAACAACTTTCTTGAGGCACATGTGTCATCCATGAAAGCACTTCTTACAATGCGTAACAATCTCCACATGTGTGAAAGGAACAAGGAGTCAAACCATGCATGAATAACCACTTTGACAAGGCAAATATAAAAATGATATTGGAGTAGATGAGGTGCCTGTTATCACCTAGATTGTAGTTGCCACTAAAGGGTATCCTATCTACGATGGTAGAGGAGAGGGCAGCTATACCGGTGACACTTCAAGGATCCTACTCTCCGAATGTAAGTCGGATGTCACACCGAGCAAGTTTCTTGTCACTTTATGCTCACAGAGAGCAAAGGGGGAGACCCTAGCTAGCCTATGCAAGACTAATTGACAGGCAATATACTCCACAAGCCTATAGAAATTAGAAGCATAGATATCTCATTGACTAACCCTAGATCTGAAAGATTGATAGCAAGAGAGGCTTATGGGACGGGATAATGATAGAGAAAGGAGTAAAATAGTCCCAAGATGATAAATTTTTGCTATCTAGATTAATTACCGAGATCGGTGTGGAAGGCGTTATGTGCAAGATAGCTAGACAAATACCTTGGGGAATTTGAAATAGGAAATTGTGCAGTGCCCAAGATATTATTCCAACTGTGAGTTTAAGTTTAATAAGACCTCGTTTGATTGCTTGAATGCTAGAATAGATAATAAGAGAAAACACAAGCAAACAAACCATCACAAATAGCAAAGAAGAGATGAGCCAACTAGGGTGTGCGACTTCACCTAGACAAACCAGTGCCAATTGGAAGGGTAAATGGAGTCAAAGGATTTAAAGCTCAAGGTAATTTGGTTGCTTAAGTAAAGAATAAAGATACCTAGCTTGGTTTTCATGAAAGACAGAGCTAAGTGACGGAAATCATTGTAATTTTTTTTATGTGGATTTTCAGTCTATTTTAATGCTGACCATGGAATGAAAATACAACAAAAGAAGGTCAAAGGACTTACTTGGACTGAGATGGATGATGAGGCCCGTATCTCCTTGCTCAATGGCTCCCAAATAAACCATGATTCATTCACCAAACAAGCAAGCAATTTTCCCCAAAGTCGCCCTGTTAGAAACACAAGATGAATATTAGCCACCTGCAAAACAATCAATCCAGTGAAAATGACAATGCTCTTCTATGACAAGAAAACAAGGGTGGTCACTATGGGAATAATGGCAAATGCAAATCAAAACCAAGAGTAACAAACTCCCTATAAGAAGCAAAGTCACCCAAGCCAAGGGAAGTCGCCCTCCAATTCGCTCCAACTAGTTCGCCCTCCTACCACAACAATTTAAAATGATTTTGCTTGGAAAATAAATGATGGTCTAGTGGTATGCAACAGCTTGGTAAGGTGAAACAGTCATCATCACATCGAAAATCGCAAGTGAAGTGCCAAAGAATGATTTCTGCTATTGATCTCCAAGAGCCCAAAAGTCCATTACAATGAGAGAGACATCCAATTTATAGAGGTCTCAATACAAAATCCCTAGCATCATTATGTCAACGGCTAGGATCTAATCATCAAAATGAGTGATCAACGGCTAAGATCAAGCCACAATAACGTAACATCGAGCTAGCTGAGAGGGGGGCGAAATACCCACACATGCCCAAGTATAGAAAATGATACATGATATGGCATAATGTATGTGGAAGGGGGGACGCTTAGGGGTCTAAAGTCTCCCTCAGGCTCCCAAACATAACACCATATAACGATAAGATATAACCATAAGTGATGATGACCACCAAGTTGCCCCCAAGGAGAAAACGATTTCCCGAGGAGGGGGAAATATAACATGGGGCCTCCAAAGGTGAGATAAAGCATAGCATATAGTCCCCAAAGCATCATAACATCAAAACATAAAAGCCCCAAGTCATTTCCTTGCCCAACATTAGCCAAATCGATTTCCTAGTTTAGCCATGGTCACTTTATTTTTTAATTAAAATGCTAATATATAATCTACCTGATAAATCTTCCCATAAACACAATTTCCCTTGCCCGAAAAGCTGATCTGAGTGCATGGATGAAATCGGAGGCCTCAAATCTACTAGGGGTGACTACTCACACCCCATGGATCCACCTGTATAATGACTATAATCATTTCTAAGCCAATCCACCTCCGATAATAAAAATATGGCTCAATAATAATAATAATAAAAATAACCATGAACCATAGCCAATAACCATCAGCTGATGCCTGGACCAATCTACTGGATATCCATAGGTACCAAATATATAAAATCAAACACATGTAGTCAAGGTCACCCTAAGCCTTGCCTGTTGACTAAGTCAAATCTAGTCAAACTGGTGATTGAGCTGAAATCTGGATGATCCTGCATACATGGGGGGGCACATGATGCTTCCTTGCGTATATTAGTAGCCAACTCTAACATCAGTAACATATACAATGCTGATCAAACAGAATACATGAAAAAACTAGACTTGTAAGTGAACAATTGCACAAACCTTCATGAAGTCCCTACCATATGCTCATTTACAAAATTGACCATTTCTTGCTAAGTTGGGTGAAGTGGATAAAGCAAAGCTAGGCTAAAAGGGTTGACTTATTTGACCTTGACTTTGTGATTTTTCAGAGAGAAGGGAAACATGAATCCACTAAGACATGTGCAGGATAGAGGACACTAGGGAACGGGGGTGTCTCACACATGGGCAGAGCTTTACAACTTTTCACATTCATCATTTACTTTAGCATGATCCTTCCTTCACTAGCCAGCCTTCGAGGGCAGGTGCCCTTGATAACCTTGTGGGCTGCATATAATGACTCGGTCTGACCTCCATTCCCTGCCCGCCGTCCATAGGTGCGATGGAGTTACCACCTTGTTGCCTTGTCAGGCAAATAGCCTTACATCATACGAAGGATGAGTGCTCATCCCTTGACCACTGACTACTGACTACCTACAGAAAGATTTATTTGATTTGATTTCATTTAGGCCTAGTGTTTAAAAACAAAACTATTCGCCGTTGGCCTTGCATTCTTTAGATATGGCTTGTGTCCTTCCGATGCATTTTATGAGAACAACTTGGTTAGAGGACTAAAGGAGACAGTCTGGTGGACAACACCACGTGCAGCCACACACTCCAGAGCCGAGATACAGGTAAACATGGAGTCTATCCAACATAGAGGTCTAAGTGGGGAGTGTCTTTGATCTCACAAGTCTTGGTCTAAGTAAAAGGGAGATTTTGCAGAACAGAAGTAAATGGATGGACGGAGGAAAATGAACAAGGTGCCAGACAAAGCAGGGAAATGATCAAGTTTGTATGTAGCCATTCTAAGCAAGTGAGCATATATCAGAGTCTAAACAATCCAGACCATTTAACTACTCATGACTACAAGTCCATAAGGGAAACAAATACAACCAGATCACCACTGTTAGTCACATATGCCAAGTCAAACTACTAAGATAAGCAAGAAAGGATGATAGTAATACTAATACCCATATGCAACATATCTGCTCAATCATATACCTGTACATGTCTCTGATGAATGATCATGAAGACTGCCTCTGACTGCATAGAGGGCAAGGGAAATATACTAGCTGGCTGCTCTACTATTGTGACCAAGTGAACCATGGCTCAACCAGTGCATCTCATGGGTCATGCGAGGCTCTGAAATGACAAGGGCATACTGGCATACTGCTCTGGATGCTCTGACTAGCTCAGGAAAGTACTCTGCCACTGATGATCACTGACATAATAGGATGCTCATCTCAAGTAATATGGACTGGCTCATGTCTCTGACAAGGTGATCTGCAACATGGTAGGCCAGCTACTATGGATGTGATAACACTGCCCTTGTGAAATGTACCATGAAATGTAACAAGTGTGGGGCCCTTCACACTGTCACCCACATCCTTTGACCTCATCATCACAACTTCGTAGCCTCAATCTTCACTTGCATAGCCAATCTTCTAGTTTTGCTGAGTTTCCTTCATTGAGTTGAATGATTAAAGCCCATTCGATGTTTGTAAATGCTAGTTGGCATGTGGAATAAGAGGAGAATTTGACATTTTTAAGATGCAAGAATTGATCATGGCTTTTAAGGAATTCATGGTCAATATAAAAGATTGGTTGATAGTGAAGGACAAAAGAATCCTGTCCTATTTAGAATTTAAGTATTTTTACTTTACTAAGTTGTATGACACTTGTACAATTTAGTCATGATGGTAACTTGGTAAGTGGTTGGATCCAAACGTTTGCAAAAGTGGTCCTTGAGGACGTAAGTTGCATGCTTTTGTTTGACTATAACATGGTACTTAGGATTTGTAAAAGTTTGTTTTAATTGGCTAATGATTATTTGGTTTTGGATATTGTTTAGCAAATAGTGCAGTATAAGTTTTATATAGTATTGGTATTGATTGTTAATTTGTGCCATTGTGTCAGAAGTCTGTATTTTATTACAAGAGAAGAATTTGAACCAAATTTTTTGTTTTGCAGGATATCGATGTTGAGAAAAAAAGTAGGATGATGAAATATGGACGATTGCTCCTTCAATGTGCTTTCCAATGGTTTTTGACTACAGGACGTCGACCCGTTCCTGTAAGTGTTTCAATGTATGGATTTATAGTTGTCGGCACTTGCACTAGAACACTTTATACATAATTTCTTATCTTTCCTGGTCTTAAATATTGTATGTAATTCATAAAGGGAGAACTTGTTTTTGGTTAATTGGATAATTAAGAGGATTAAATTTGCCTTCAAATTGTTAGTGGGAGATAATTCTTTCCATCATTAAACATTCTTTTATTTAAGTACTATATGGAATATCATGGTTATTTAAATTTTAATACTTATATTTGATCTATTTTTAATGAATGGACCTAAGAATGTTCAAAACCTTGGAAGGAGTTCTATTTATCATATCGGCAACTTATTAGCAATCCCCTTATTGTACTTAGTAATAAGATGAAAGTGTTGAAGATAAGAAACCAATTTAAGGTGCCTTTGTTCTTGAATCTTAGATTGTGAATTGAAAAACACGAGGGGTCGATGATTAGTATGAAGGCATTTTTTCGTTACCAAGGATGTAGTGCCTCCATTGCTTGGGCACTTGAAGCAATGCATGCAATCCTTTATCATATGTGTTGTAGTTTCGTTTTACTGCGGAAGTGTTCTTAAGGGATATGCAATTGGCTGGCCTTGTCGTCATCTTAGTTATAATAATCATTGTATATTCAACAAACTAACCAAAGAGGAAATCAATATGAGAAGCTAAGTGAAGATCCTATTATATTGAAGAGAAGTTTTGGCGTAGAATCTTTATCGTTTCCCAGATCACAGAAGTCATTGCCACACAGTTTTGCAGAAATTTGGATTAAGATGGTCTGACACTTTCACAATAAGATAGTTCTGCTTAATGCTTTGTAACACATATCTTCAACCATCACAGCTTCAAGAAAAGAGAATCATGAGAAGGCATTACAAGATAGAACAAAGACAAATTTCCATAAAATGCTTTGAGGACAAAGCATCTTGAATATTGAAAAAATAGGCAATGTAATGAACTTAATTATATAAATAAATTTCAGATAAATAATAATAATAGTAATTGAAGTGACACATATTAACTAAGGACATGACCTAACCTAGAGACATTACCTATCAACCATAGTGACTAGTCCATGCATACAAACATTCCGTCACATGGCATTGTACATTTACTATCTTATTCATTATTTATATATTATGAGATGGTGCATTTACTAAATATCCAACATAAGAAGGACAATAGGTCTTTAGTAAATCTACCAATTGAATGCATATATGTATTCCTTCACATGGCATTGGATCATATCATTCAATAATATCTTATTCATTATTTATAGATTATTTGGACAAATGGTATATAAATAATTAATACTATATGATTGAATGATATGATGCAATGCCATGTGACATAATATTTATATGCATTGAATTGGTACATATAATAAACAAGATTGTAACAAACAATATATATATATATATATATATATATATCAAAATATAAATAAATATTAATACTAAATCAATAGTTTATATTAATAACTAAAGTGTAATGAAGAGATACCTCCATGATGAAAGGTCACGTCTCTTCACAAGGGCACCCCTGCGTGGGTATTTATACAAGCCCTCAATTTTCATTGTATCATCATATCATATCTCTTATCTATTACATATTCATTCATTTATGGATTATTTGTCTTATTTACACTGGAAGTTTCTTTAGAACGAACTTTATTCACCTCATTTGGTATCAGAGCCTCATTGCTTGATCCGGCCTTTGGCCACGCTCCCTTCAGACCTTGTTTGGCTCGGTTTTTGACCATACTCATCAATCATTGAGAGGTACTCTCATTACACTAGGTCTTTGACCAAAAATTAGGCCCTTGGCCATTTTCAGAATTTCGCTAAAGATTAATTACTCCATTGCAAATCAAAAAAGAAAAAAATATGGGTAAAGAAGGAATCATCTACTGCAAATAAAATCCGAAGGAGGAAATTCAGCCAAATCACAAAGGTTGTTGCATCACGATTGTCCAAGAAAACGTAGGGGAAGCAAGCCAATTTTGAGAACATAAATACATTAAAGACGTTATATATCAAGGAAGCCACCATTCAGAAATTGCTTAAAAAGAATTACTTGAACTTGTTGCAAGTCATGTCCGATCTGTTCATCGATATCCTGATCGCTATGGAATAAGGGATTGACCACCATCGAAATTTAGACTGTCGTGGCAAGATCCGCTTCCGTGGCAGTGTGTCTTGATCAAGATATTACCAACGACTTGACCATCGTTTCAAAATTCCTTGTTGCCGTGGGGAGGAGGTTGAAAAGGCGGGTGACTTGTTGATCAAATCAATGGTTGTGACCCTTCAACATAAACAATGATTGAACCTGAGGATGTATTAGCCAAACGACCACAGATTTCCAATTAAGAGAATTAAAGTTAAGGTGCATAACACAAGGGTGGATATTTTATTGCCATGGTGAAAGAATTTCCAAGTGTAACTTCATAATCCTATATGAATTAAAACCCACTTGTTGGAAATAAATATATAACCCCAAGTTAGAATCCTAAGGAAGCTTGTGGGGGCCAGCTCAAGTGGTAAAGATGAGAAGTTGAAATCAGTTGTAAATGGAAGGTCACGTGTTCGAATGCCCCCAAACTTACCTGTGCGCCATGGTTTGGGCCCTGTGGATACACCTAGGGGTATAGTGGTAGCAAGATTGGATCCCTGGACCCCGTGTCATGTGAGTACCAACCCAACTCTAGTTGCCGGTTCCCTTAGTCCAAAAAAAAATTTAAAAAAAATCATGAAGGTGATATTAGAAAAGTGGAATTACTAAAAGCAATTGGGGTGATAAAGTTCAATTAAAGAGGTTATCAAAATAATATTTTTTTAAAGTTCCAATTAAAAGTTATTAAGAAGTATACCATAAAAAGAGGGTTGCGTTTAGTTAGAATAAGGTTAAAAATATCATTTATGAATTCTAGTTACTATAAAGTGTATAAGTAAAAGGGGTAACTAGTGACATCTAAAGGTGGAATCGAGAAATAAAAGGGTTTTATAATTTATTAAAGAAGATTCTAAGCTCTATTTCGCATCAATTTTGGGAACTATCACACGTTTTGTGCTTACGAATTATAAAGAAAAAAATACCTAGTTATTTAAAAAATGGGATCTATACAACTTGAGATAGTAGAGAAACTAAATTCTTATTTAGAAAAGAAGAATAAGGATATGCTCACTCAAATCATGGAATTAAAAAATGAGATTTATCGCAATAAAAAATTACTAAGGGAAAATGACAATTTCAAGAAAAAAGATGACAAAAGTTTACTAGAAAATGATGAAGAGATATCTCGCTTAAAAGATCATAGTCACAAACTACTTGCACAACTCAGGCAGTCGAAGGATTCGAAGAAATGCAATCACAAATTGGAACAAGGGAATCAAGAGCTCAACAAGAATTTATCAGAAAAAGATGAAGAAGCTACTAACCTAAGGATGCTTAATCAGATATTGCTTGAGAAAATCAAAATATTAAAAGAAGAATCGTCAGAAAACCAAGACCCCGAAAACAAAATCAGAAAGTCAGAAAATGACGAAGAAATTTTACGTTTACGACAACATAATCAAAGCTTACTTACTCAAATTAAGAAACTAAAGAGTGATAAGAAGTTGTTACAAGAAATGGTAGAGCAACTTAAAGGTCGACAAAGAAACAATGAACGAAACCATTAAAATAGTGACATCATCAGAGATACAAATCCAGACGTCGGAAAAAGAAACTAGTATAGACCCAATCAATGTTCAAATTCCGAAAAACGTTTATATTAAAAAGCTATCGACCAATAAATCACCAGAAGCACCAAAAGTTGAAGTTCCTCCAAACATTCCACAAGCGAATTGAATACCTTATCGTCATCCAAATCATAAGAGTCGTTACGACCAACGACAAAGTCAAGGGGAAAATAAACAATATTCTTTTCATAAACGAACCACCTACAACATTGAAAACACACGAAGACCAAATCAACAACTTGTATGGAAACCTAAAATGAGAAGTTTTGTCCGAACAATTGATCATCAAATAGTTCCAATGAAGGTAGATTTGGGATGGAGCACTTCACAATTGATGCAACATTTTTACTAAATGTTTAGAAGAACATATCGTCTTGTTTCGTCAAGTGTCCATTATTTATTACTGTGGGCTTGTCTCATGGAGTTGGTTACATGAGATAATGAATGTCTTGTCTCTTAACATATTTTATTAATTCTTCTTGGAGAGAAGAGTGCATTGTGATGAGATTTTGTTTTAAGGGTTTGCGTCTACATGAGAGAGTCTCCATTTGAGTGAGAGAGAGGGGTGTTGGGCTTGGGGTTTCCATAAGGTATTGGGCTGCTAGGCTTTGATCCATGGGAATTAAAGAAGTGTGGCCATGGTCGGCCATACTAGAACCCGATCGAAGGCTCAATCTAATTCAAGAGGTTGTTCTCCAAGAGTTGAATTCGATAGACATATTTACACTAGATGACCTCAATCATGGGAATGTTCTCGCTTGGAATTCGTTCCATTGGATAACCAAGATTTGGAGGGGTATTGTAAGGTGGCTATTTCTTTGAATGATAATTTTGCTTTGATTATGGTTCCTAAAGCTTATCGTAATGAAGAATGGCCTCTGTTACCACAAAACAATGTGATGGTATCTAACTTCACTAAGCAAGATCTGATTGTAAGTTTAGATGATGACAATATAGTAAATGATGGTTGAGAACTCTAAATCTCAGATTGAGGGTTCCACCTTGGTGGTGACCTCTTCAACTTTTCAACTATATGCTAAATTTGTTGAAGCTCAGTCGGACCCTATTAGGATTGGTGGGAAGTTATTGGTAAAAAATAGCGAGTTAACTTCTTTGAATCAACCTACTTCTCTGGCCTCGATAACTGAAAAAGTTGAGATCCCTACCCCTTAGAACAATGTGGATGTTGGCAAAGGGAATTTCAATTTATTCTTTCTAGTACAAAGGATTGTGTAGAAGGGAGACAAAATCTAGAACGTTGTGGGGTTATCGTATTTCTCTTTCGCCACATCTTGGATGAGGCGGCCTTCAACAAATAGTGTTTGTTGAACTGAGACGTGAAATGAGTTTCTCTGAATTCTTATTGGGGTTTGTGATTGTTATCAATATATCTTGCTCTTAAGCTAGAAATTCCAAAAACAATGCAAGATAATGGGCAACTCAAGAGGGAAATTTTATCATATTGTTTCCCTCGGGCCTCATGACTCATTAAATTTTTTATGACCCTCTCATAGGTTGGATTTCCCATGCTTGAATGATTAGGTGTATGTCCATCACAATCTTCGACTGTGGATGAAGCAGGTGGAGAAAACACTCGATGTGGATGCCATTTCCTTTGAAAATATTGATGTATTATCCAAGTGGAGGGTGGAGATTGAGCTGCCTATCATGGAGGAGGCACTTGCATGGTTAGAGTAGGAGCAGTAGCGACAATAGGAGTAGTAGTAGTAGTAGTAGGAGGAGGAGGAGCAGGAGGAGAGAGAGGAGTAGCTTGAAGACTTCATGGAGGGTGATGTGCTTGCATCAACACCACCTTCTACACCAGTTGATGTATCTAGTCCCACAGTGGCACCCACTAGGCACCATTCTTGATTTGGTGCAGGGCTAGGACCTTCTATTGCTAGGGGCAGGCTTGGCAAACAACCCATGATCTTTTCCCGTAAAAGAGGAAGAGGGCATTGATATCAGAGATAGATAGTTAGCTGCTAGTTTTGTGACTTTTTGTGATGCCATTTTGTATTGGACCATTGGTTGTCCACTTTTGACTACTATTGGACAACTATAAGGGTTCAAGATTCAGTATTGAATTTGATGTATCATTTTTTATTTGGCATCCACTACATCATATATATCAGTTGAAATGAACAAAGTTCGTTACTCAAGGAAACTTCCAATGTAAATATGATATGATATGATATAAAATGTATAAAATGAATAAGAGATATGATATGATTACAAATAGGAGAGCCCGCATATATAATGCTTAAAGGGCACATAGTAAGTCTTCGTAAAGAGTGGCAACTTTTAATAATTATTACTATTTTTATTTATTATTAATTAACAATTTAATTATTATTTATTAGTATTTGCATATTTTATATTCATAACATTTCCTTCCTCTTAGAGATGCTTTGTCCTCAAAGCATGATTATGGAAGGCTTTTATCCTTGTTCTTGCTCGTGACGCTTTCTCATGATCTTCTGTGTTGGTAACTGCAACACTTGACGATAGGAGACGATATATTCTTTTAAACATTGAGTAAAATTGTTGTGTCATTTGTGAAGTGGTCCATTCGAGATCTACCTTCAATGGAACTATTTGTTGATCGATTGTTTAGATAGAACTTCTCATTTTTTGCTTCCACCGAGTTTCTTGACTTTGTCCCCATTCTGTTTTGAAATCACAACTCGTTTGTTTATGTTCCTCTTGACCTTGTCGTTGGTCATATCTATTTTTATGATTTGGATGACGATAAGGCATCGTAATCTTTTGTAATTGTTCTTCGGAACCATATTGTCTTGATGTATGTAGTGATTTGCCAGTATAAACATTCTTATGGTTTTGAGCGCCATTTGACTTTGTATTGGTTCCCCTTTTTGGTGTTTGAACTTGAGTGTTTGATGACTTGTCTATTGTGTCAGTTATCGTTTCCTTGTCAGCTAATGATCCCTTGCGATCTAACTTTTCTTGTAACAATTTCTTATCAAGCTTTAGTTTTCTAATTTGTATGAGTAAGTCTTGATTGTGTCTTCTTAAGCGTAAGAGTTCTTCCTTATAATCTGACTTGTTGACGTCATTTTGAACATCTTGATTCTCTTTCTCTCTTTCTCTTAACATTTTTATTTGCTCTAGCAATTCTTGATTAACCTTCTTCAAGGAGGAATTTTCTTCGTCTTTTCTTGATAATTTTTGTTGGAGATCTTGAATCTCCTCTTCTAACGTTTGATTGCACTGTGTTTTATCCTTTGTCTTCTTGATTTGAAGTAGCAATTTCTGATTATGATCTCTTAGACGAGAGATCTCTTCAACTCGTTCTTGTATTTCCTTGTCAAATTTGCCTTTTGCGGTTTCAAATTCTTCAATTTGTTTGGTGGACTCCTGAATATGATCTTTCAATTTGGACTTTTCTGTCTTTATTAAACCATTAAAATATTTTTCTTTATCATTTTCAAATATTAAATTGTTATTGCTTTCCTTGTAGTATCCTAATTCGCCTTCCAATTTCAGTATTTGCAATTGCAATTGTGACTGACCTTGATTTTCTTTTATAATAAAATATTTACCACATATTGGACAAGAGTGATTGAAATTCTTAAAAATTGTCACATACTGGAATTCCATCTCGCAATAATGACACTTAGTTCAAAATTTAGACTTGTATATGGAATCTATAATTCGCCACTCACTTCTTCAATAGACACACAAATATGCTTTAATAACTTGCTTTAATATCTTCTTTTTTTTGTCCAATAATTATTATTACTATTATTAAAATTAATAATAATTATAACAATATGGAATACACCGAACTTTGAAAACCAAATAATATAAAATTTGATAAAGAATATCTTCCAATAAAACCAATAATATATATATATTATATAATTAATAAACTTTTGAATCTTTCTCTTTTTTGATTTTATTAAAGGGTTACTTTATATCCCCTTTTAGCTCACGATTAGTAATATATATATATATATATATATTACACCTTGGAAAAACCACATGTGGTTTTACCTTTTCTTTGTCTTTTTCGTTTCAAATGTTTTCTTTCTTTTTTTTCTTTTAACTTCTTTTCTAACTTTTTTTTCCTCGCTTCTTATTTGCACAGAATAATTAATTACTTCGAATTGATTGCCAAAGCCAAATTAGACTAAGTCTAAATAATGGCCAAAGGCTGGATCAGACAATAGGCTCTGATACCATTGAAACGAACAAAGTTCGTTACTCAAGGAAACTCCCAATGTAAATATGATAAATAATCCATAAAGGATAAATATATCATAAAATGTATAAAATGAATAAGAGATATGATATGATTACAAATAGGAGAGCCCGCATATATAATGCTTAAAGGGAACATAGTAACTCTTTGTAAAGAGTTGCAACTTTAATAAGTATTACTATTTTTATTTATTATTAATTAACAACTTAATTATTATTTATTAGTATTTGCATATTTTATATTCATAACATCAGTGCTTTCTCCATGTTTATGTGCGGATGTATTTATCTGATTTTGTTGTTGCTTTATATGTTTAAAATTATGAAACAAATGAATGTTTTTTAATGTTTGCCGCCGTTTGTTGATTTTTGTTGATTTTTTCGTCAATGTTTTGTAGAGAAGATGTTTTCTAGACCCTCGTCAATTTTTTGCCGATGTCGATTTTTTCAACTATGCTCACAGGTGAACCACTCATGGTGATAATTTGTAATAGGGACCACCGTACGTTGGAGTAGCAGTTGATCGATTACAGTGTTGATTTTTGGGCAGTATCGAGAGCCATTCTTCAGTAGATTGGCATCAAATTGGGGTTGAGGACCTTGTCGGGGACTAGGATGTTGAATAAACCTTTCTTATGAAGATTCTAGAAGACAAGTTTGACCATTGAAAGTGTGAAGAAGACCAATGTATAGTACTTATGAGAAGTTATAAAGTTGAGTCTAGGAGACTCAAGTTAGAAGCAATTGGAAGAGAGCTTATCTCTTGGCATGTGTGGATCATTTGAGAACTTGAGGGTTCCTTAAGAAGGAAGGAAGGGTGCTATATCTTTTCTATGACATATATGGACCATATCCATCACAAGAAGACATAACGACTTCATAAAAGGTCATGTAAATCTTGTGCCCATAAAGAAAGGGTCATAAAGACCTAGCGCCCACCTAGAAGAGGTCATGAACACCTAGCGCTCATAAAGTACTAGCGCCCAAGTCAAGTGATGAATGAAAGAAGAAAAGTTTATTATTTATAACAAGGAACATTGAGTTGACACGTGTGGGGCATAAATACCAAGAGAAGGCGTCCGAGATGACTTGGTTAAGGGATTATGGTCATATACCCCAATGAGGGTCCAAGAGCCCACTAGTAAAGGACCAAAAGATAAAGTCAAAAGTCAAGTTCTTGTATGAAGGGTTAAAAGTCAAAATTAAAATATTAAAACCCTATCTAAGTGGATTTTACTATTTGTTTATTCCTAAGACTAAGGAATTGATCCCAAAGGTGAAATATAAATAGAGAATATCTCTCATTTGAACAAAACATATAAGACATCTTGACCTCTGATCCAAAAGACAATTTTATGGGGTTTTATGCTGGTTTCTTCTCTCTTCTATCTCAGTGAGATTTGATCAATTCGTGGGGGTTTTCAGAGTTCCATGTTGTCCAAATCAACAAAGACAGAGTTCTGATCTGATTTATGAAGACTACTCAGGGTTCCGTATTTTCCAAATGTGCATAGACAGAGTTCTGATCTGTTTGTAGACTGATATCAGGGTTTGAAATCAACATAGACAAGGTTCCGATTTGCTCAAAGACTGATCTCAAGGTTCCGCCCAGCCTCAAACAGTTTTACGAACTGCTTGAAGATCAACCTCAGAGTTTTGTTCTGTGAAATCAGCAGCAGCAGGGTTCCGCCTTCCTCAAACAGGGTTCCGATCTTTGAAACCAGCAGCAGCAGGGTTTTGCCTTCCTAAAAAAGGATTTGTCCTAAAAAAGGATTTGTATTTGATCTTATTGTTCTGCCCTTGCTTAACAGAGTTCCAATCCGCTCAATCAGTTTTTTGTCTTGCTTCAGCAGGGTTCCAGATCTGAGTTTTTAAGTCTGGTTAGGGTTTGATGACAGTGGTCATTTTTGCCCAGGAGTTCATCTACAAGCAACCTTCTTCTTCTCTTGATCTACATGTTAAAATTCAGTGGTATGCAACAGTTAGGATTTGTTCAGTGTGACTTGTGGAAGCAGTCATCTTTCATCTCTCTTGGCAGCAGTCAATGACATGCCAACCTTAGAGCAGTATATGATAGAGATCAGGGTTTGTATCAAATTGCATAAGTCATCATCATCTACTGGCTGGCATGGTTTATCATCACTAAAGTTCAAGGGTTTCCCTAGCATGGGTGCACACTTACTCTTTGATATAGTACCATCACTTTATAGAGGATGACACCATGTGATGAAAAAGATGCCAACACCTACAACTATCCTAGGGCTTAGTGTTCAGCCCTTTATATAGTTCAGATCTAGTCATGCTATAGAATGGTACTATGTGATGAAGAGATAGAGGCTTGGTGTTAGCAGTATTATGTGATCTAGCATGACAATGCCAATGTGATGTGTGCCTAGGACAGTGCTTCTGTGTAGTACTATTGAGTGTTAGAGCTGATGCTACAACTTCTTGCAACACATACAAAGATAAGTGCTTGGTCTCTCTGTATATGTATACCCTTATGTGTTAAGGGTTTAGATGTTCATGGTCATTTGTATACTTGATCTTCTATTATGAATCATCATAAGAAAGGTTGCTGGGTTTTTCCCCTCTGAAGGAAAGAGGGTTTTTCCCAGGGTAAATCATGGTGTCTACTGTGCATGATTGATGTGATGTGATCTGTTTACTTTCATGTATGTTGTGATTTGATATGTTTATTTTCTGCTCTATGTTTGTTTACTATTACATCTAGTTAATGCTATACTGCTCATACATTTAGTTGTACTTCCAAGTGTAATTATGCTAAAGAAATTTTTTAAAATTACTCTCATAGTTACCAGTTTATGAAAGTAGCTAAAAATCAACATACAATAGGTGCAATGGAGGAAACCAACACTCCTCAAGTTGCAGCAGAGAATGTGGGTTAAAATTGCCAAATTTAGTTATCTGGGCGGAAAACGATTAGGCATAAATTGAAAAACTGTGCCAAAAATTATGTCAGGGAGAAAATCCATGGTATGGTTGAAGAAGTGGAGGTGGATGACATGGCGGTGAGAGCAACCTCCCATGTGGCGTGAGAGTGACGTCTTCCCCCCGATGAAAAGGGTTGGCCATCCAAGCCTGCTGAGGTGGTGGGTGTTATGTCTTTTCCCATAAGTCAAATCAAATCGTGAAAATATGTTGTGCATAATGATGATGATGATGACATATGAGTGGGCCGTCAATAATGCGGATGAGGGCCTCGTGGACAAGCAACAACCACAGATTGCCAAAAAGAATGCTAGGAGGTGCAACGAATGGGACGATGAAAAGAGGTTGGGAGTTGCAGCAACACGGATAGTGTAAGGATGTTGTATCCAATGAAATTTTCTTGGGAGTTGCAGTAGCCAAAAACGTTGGGAGTTGCAGGACTCGGAAAACACCAAGAGTTTCAGCACTCAAAAAATGCCGCGAGTTCTAACGGCCTAAGATAAGTGAAAGAAAGACTTGTAGAGCATAAAACTACAGCTGCAAGTGGTAACAAAAGGATGAAGATGTATTAAAAACTTGTTATTGTAGGTATTATTCTTTTTTTTGTTCATTAGAGCAAATTTGGTGTCTAAAATGGGCCTTATAAAAAAATGTGCCAAGGATGAGTGTGCAATGAGTGAGATTTCTCAAACCAATAGAATTTCGATATTTTGGTCAACCATTATGGTTGAGTTGGACCTATGAAGTCAATGATGCTTATGTGTCATATTTTAATTTGACAATATCTAACTCCATATAAATCTCACCTTGGTTAAGATCGTGAAAAGTTCATCTCGAAATACAATAAACGTACTTGAAAAAATAAATATATAATATTTTATAATATCACTACTTCCAAGTCTTTTAAAATATAAATCTCGCATTAATTAAAATGATAGTGGAGTAATTTTGAAATTATAAAAACAGTTATATAATTAATCTTTTAAAAATAAAAATAAATAATATTTAAAAAGATATCCTAAATAAGAAAATAGGAGAGGAAGAAAGAATCTTTTGCTATTTTTTAGATAACTTTCTCTCCTGTAGTCGATGTTGTCCGCCAATATGCACACCAGCAGCGGAAATCTTTCGAAAGCTGTCTCTTCACTACAAGTGAGAGAGGTGTGGCCTTGGGGGCAAGCAATGAGCCAGGTACTGTCACCTGAATCCCAGCTCCTCCGTTTAGGCAAACTCCTAACGAAGCCAAGGGGGGTAGACCCTAAAAAAGAGTTTTACTAAGGCTCTTGTTTTTACAATGTTTTTTGATGTAGTGATGCGGATGGGTGTTTTTTAGGAGTTTTTGTGAAATGAGAGACAATATAAAACTTTAATATGACACAAGATAGTGCAATCCACGTTGCAACAGAAAATAAAGGATGCACTTGAACAAATAAATGAATCACTTTTCACACAGATTAAGCTGAATACTCCAGTATAGATATTTAAGCATACAAAGATATATGATGAAGGACCAGTGCCTTATGGAGTCAAAAATAAAAGTGAAAGTAAACTTGACACAAGTGCTTGAAATGGAAAGTTTGTGAGAACGTTGTGCAGCTTATCTTGGTAAATTGAAAATTTTAGTTGTCTTGATTATTAGGGCTAAGACCAAAGGTATCAAGAGATGGTAGAACCCTACCCAAGAAAGATACTGGCAACCCTGAATGACATGTCGGAAGCACCCAAATTCGATAAGGATTGGTGTCCAATGTTTGAACCGCCCCTGAGTCTGACAGTGGGAATCCGGCGCCACCCCTCGCGGGAAGAACAGTATTTTGCCTTGGTTGAGGTTGTGGGAAAAATTTTAATTAAATTTATCGATCGTTATTATCAAGTCTTTCACCTTTCTGAGTACTAGCCCAACCGTTTCCGGTTGGCAGAGCATACGGGTGTAGGACAAACCAAGATAAATTAATTAGGGGAGTGTGAGTGGAAAATTTTATTTATTAAAAGAACCTTGTTCAACTCTCCGACAGAGAGCGCTCTTGACTCGGTCTTATGACCACAGTTCAAGAGACTTGCTAAATTAACAATGCCTAATGCAGGGGATGATGCAAGACTAAAAATGCCCTCCGATAGAGGGTGCTCTTGACTTGGATTTGGCCAAGTTCAAGAGACTTTGGTTTATTTTAAGCAAACAAGAGCAGTTGTGTTGTGAAAAGCAGTAAAATAACTTGAGAAAGATGAAACCACTTGATAACTTGAAAGATATAATTAATGCTTTTAACAATAACTACTTTGCCAAATAATATGAGATAAAACTAAAACTAGTGTTCTACCATACAAATTCTAATCTACTAGGTGGGATTGATCCCCGAAACAGGATCAACCGCTAGAAACCACCAATCCTGGAAACCTTCCAGCTAGCTGGATGTCCACAAGAAGTTGATGGGGGAGCGAGAAGCTACCACAAAACTATGTGGCCTTTGGGATACGATCCCAAAGTTAGCTATTCTCTGGTCAAGGATTGGAAGAGAAACAATATAATGATAAAAATTAAACTAAGCTACCCAAGAATCTCTTTCAGGTTCAAGACCCTACTCGGGAAAGCATGGGGGTAAGTAAAATATGAGATATAATCAAGATAAACTTATTGAAGCAAAATTTAAACTAAGAACATAAAAATGTAAATCTAAGCTAAAAACAACCACAAGACCCAACACCCTTCCCCAAATGGGGAAGAAGACCCAAAAAGTGGAGGCCTCCTCCACTTAAAAATTTTATTTGATAAGTACAAGTGCCTCAAGGGAAAATCCTTGAAAGGTCTTTCGAGAATGATGATACTTGGAAAAATATTGAAGAAGATATAGATTCTACTTGTTATTACAAAGGATAAGTGTATCAAAATTTGGTCATTCTTATGGCTTCTTCACTTTGTTTTGCTTCGATCCTCTTGTTTCAAGATCTTATCAAGTACTTCTCTCTCAAATGGCCTACACGAGTTCAAGAACATCTAAACAAGACACCCATTAATCATTAGTAAAAAATAAATCGAAATTGAAACTATTTGAGTCTATATTTAAGATTTTAACTCTAAGATGGAAAATGCATGAAAATTTGTCATAAAATGTTAACTATGGCAAAACGGACCAGCGAACAAAGTTGCTCCTAAAAATGCTAGAAATGAGATCTAAGACTAAAATTTTTTTGGAAAATTTTATGAAAAACTTTCTATCTTTAAAAAGGGAAACTAGATGCAAACTTAACAAATGCTAGAATGAGATCTAGTATGATTTTTAGAACTATCTTTTCAATGTATGCCAATGATCTACAAGATGCAATAATTTAAGATCTATCAAATCAAATTGAACTACTCTAACAAACACTAACTTATCCAATTCGTTTTTGCTTTTTGTGTGGTTTTTAGGGCACTTGAGAAGATGGACGAAAGGGCAAAGCAAGAGGGTGAAAGGGAGATCTAAGAGAATGGATCTAAGGGAGAAGAAAGAGGACAAAGGCTTGGATGAGAAACCCTTGAAGGGGAAAAACGAATGGTAAGGGAAAAAACTAGGATAGAGTAGGATGAAGTAGGATGAATGGGGATAGGAATGCCAAAGGAGAAAAAACGAGTGCAAAAGGGAGGAGGACGAATAGAGAAGGGAAAACGAATGGAAAGGGATGGATAGAATCTAGGGCCAAAGAGGAAGTAGGGCTAGCAAATTCAAAGGAAAAAGGAACTCAAGGAGAAAAATAGAAGGCTAGAAGAAGAGAGCCTTTAGTGACAAGGTTTTAAAAAGTAGAATTTTTTGGTTGATGAGAAACCTGAGAAGAGCTCTTCCTAGCCTTCTTAAGATGAAAAGATCTTGAGATTTGTAGATCCTGCAACCACAAAGTATTAGGCCAAAACTTGAAGATGAACAAGGGTTTGATGCAACCGAGCTCTTACCCCTCTTCACTTTAGGCAACACCTAAATCACAAACCCAAACACTCAACCAACAAGTGAGATCAACAATGCTAGAATGCTAGAAATATCAAGATTAAATCAACAATTTGTATAACCAACTACTCATGTCCATTTAGATCTTGATAAACTATGCATAAATAACCAACTTAAATTATGAATGGTTACTCTATTGTACTAAAAATAGTCCTCACAAGCTAACCATTGATCAAATACCATGCATAATCAAGAGATGGGTTTAGAGAAGATGTCACCTCAACAAGAGATGAATTCACACAAAAGATTGAAAGCTCATGGACCTCCAAAGTCGAAATCTTTATTGAAAATATTAAGCCAAAGCATATTACAAATTTTTGCAGAGTAATCTTGCATCAAAGTCTCCATCATAAGAGAGTGAAAGGCACCTCTCTTTATACAAAATACAAGAGCACAATACCCCAAGTCGAAATGGCTTCAAGGAGAGCCAATAGCACAAAGCACCAAGTCGAAATCTCAATCAAAACCAAGCTTGGAGTGAAGCTGCAATCACAACTCGCCTTAGTTGGTAGGTGAAATAGATAGGTGGCATAGCTCGACTCTAATGGTAGGCATGAGTGATCACCATCCAATAAACGAGTTACAACAAGGATAAGCGTGAGCTTGAGGTAGGAATGACGTGAGCTTGAGGATGATGCGAGTTGGTTGGTGAATGACAAGTGGGTAAAAGGTAGGTGCTAATTCGAATTTGCAATGAGAACCAAGCTTGGTAGGTATGAGGGCGCCTACTCCAACATTAATGCATATTCACCAATCCACAATACGAGTGCCACATAACCAAATCGTGATGCCCATGTTTAAGCTTGCACGTGAAGGCTAAAATCCGTACGGTTTAAATGGCTCACGTCATTCTCTTAGAAATATTTCCAAACTTTAATTATCATATGGTTTTAATCTCATAAGTGGTAGCTCATCACTTAAGAATGGGCCCCTCACTCATACCCCATACGAACATCACCCACGTGGATATATGCTCACGTTATCACTTGAATCCATTTTGCTATCCAAACTTTTAATTTGCATGTGCCTTTAATCACTTAAGTGGGTCGTACACCTCTTAAAATCATTACTCAACCCTTTCCATGGATTATTTTAATGAATTTTGACTTATTTGATTTTTGGACCTTAGTGCATTTTGTCATTTTTTGGCAATTAAATGTCAAAATGATGCATTTTTAGCCAAAATTGCTCCTGGGGTGATGTAACTGCCCGGAAACTGAATAATGAAGGTGCCAAGGTGAAGAGGATGCTCTGAGCGTCAAAACGAGCCTCCCCACGCCCAATTCCGCCTCCGGATGAGGTTTTTATCACTTCTTGAAAAAATTTAATTAAACCATTAAAAAATGGTCTAATTTTATGAAAAAATTATTTTTGCCGGAATCAAACGAAACTCCTAGGGGACCTAGTGCATGTTCATACGACTCAATCGATGTGGCTAACCCGTAAAAAATCCTAGACACAAGACTCTAATAACCACCTTAGGTTTTGACCACCATGGGAAATACTCCAGCTTTGGAGGTTTGAGTGAAAAACTCGGGGATTATACGCCACTGATGAGTAGCGCATAATTCCTAAGGAAAAAACACTCTAGAGTATCCCCCAAATGGCTAAACCTACGGATAGCCGAGTCTTTTATAAAAGGACCCCGTTTAGACCAACTTTTACAAATTCCCCATGGGGGTATGAACATGCAGTTATTACAAAAGGGGCAAAATTGCCCTGAAATTGACTTCTGAACTTCTGAATGCTGATGATGAACATGAATCATGTTCAATAAACTGGCGGCTCATCGAAAGTTCAACTATTTGTACAAAATAGGTGATAACAGTCGGAATTGGGCGCTCTTGCTACCATTGGAAAGGTCTCGATGAGTGTTGTGACTTTCATGTTTTGAGTTTTCCGAGATTTCACACCGATTTTCCATGGTAGTCATTTTAGTGACTTTTACTAAAATGACCGCCCTGGAAAATTGGTGCGGAATCTCGGAAAATTCAAAACATGAAAGTCGTATCACTCGTCGAGACCTTCCAATGGTACCAAGAGCATCCAATTCCGACTTTGGGAGAGAAAGTTATCTCAAAAATAGCAAAATATTTTTTTTCTCTCCTATTTTCTTGTTTAGGATACTTTTTTAAATATTATTTATTTGTAAGTTTAAAAGATTAGTTATATACCTGTTTTTAAACTTTTTATTATTTGAAAATTATTCCACTATCACTTTAATTAATGCGCGATTTATATTTTAAAGGACTTGGAAGTAGTGATAATATAAAATATAATAAAAATAGTGATTGTTTATTTTTAGTATTATTATAATTATATTTTTCCATTATAATTTTTTTTTAAAGTTTTAGATTTTGTTAAATATATAAAAAGCAGTGGTACATTTATAAAAAAACTTAAAAAAATTATAATATAAATTAAAAAAAATTACCACTATAATATATATCATTTATTGTGTGTGCATAAGAATCTAAACCTTTCATTAATATTTTCAACCCTCATCTCTTAATTCTACACCAACCAAGGATACTTGTTAACTACCATTAATGAGATACTAGTTTTTTGTTGTTGTTGGCAAAGTGGTGGAACCTCCTTGACTAGCAAGTTTGCCTTTGGCTAAGTTACCATGAACTAGGGGCATCTAAGCCGTCAAAATCACCCGGGGATCGCACCCGGCCTGGATCGCACCAACCCTTAACATGGTTGGATTTTTTTGGTATCCATGGGATTAGAACCAGCGACCTTTCTGCTTAGGGGGTGTCTTAACCATACCCCGCCACCAACTATTCTACATCTCACAGATATTAATGAGATACTAGTTGACCTTCACTAGATAACACCTTTAACTTAGTGTTACATAGCATATTTGTAGTGTGATGTGGCTTTTTTTTATTATTTTCCTTAGGAGGCTCATTTTAGACCCCAAATTTGCTCTAATGAATGTTTCTCTAGGTTGCCACATTGGGCAAACATTCCGCAGACATTCTCCCATGGAGGTCATGTGTGTTAACCAGTGGCTAGTGGAGAATGGCCTTGGTGTAGCCTTGATTAGTCATAGACTCATATGTGTTGACTAAGAGTGAATAAGGCTCGAGGTGCTTAGCTTTGATTAGTCATGTCTGTTGACGAAGAGTGAATAAGGCAAGAGGTCACATTGCATACTCTGTGAGGGAGTGCTCCGTGATAGACTTGTTTATTTGATAGGGGATTTCATCCCCTTGTGAAATATACAAAGTTTAATCTAATGTTGAATTTGACATAGGCTCTAAGAAGTGTTCAGGACTTCTTAGAGTGGGGTCAAATCAACGTTAGGGCTCTATGGGTGAATAGACGTGCGTGTGAGGATATGAACATCAACAAGGACAACTTTTCTATGATGAAGTAATAACCAAGAAGTCAAGTCAACCATTGAAGAAGTCCCAAGGAAAGATTGAAGACAAAAAGCAAGTCGTCTGTGAAGATAAAATAAAAGATGAAGATCAAAATAGCAAGTCGGCCCCAACAAGAAGACAAGTCGGCCCCACTGGTGAAAAAGTCAAGTGAATTGAAGAATATAAATAAAGTGCTCCAACATTTCTTTTTTACACTTATCATCCAACATCATCTCTTCTCCATTGATGTGCACTTTCTAAGAAGGCCTAGCAAAAGGCACACGAGGTAATTTTGGGGTTTTCTTATTGTCTTTAGAAGTTTGCTACCCTTTTTAGGGTTTTATGTAAAGAAAGGCGAACCTTTTGTATGCTAGGGTTTCTCTTCATGAATGGTATTGTATTTGAATTGGACTGATTCCTTCTAAGGAAAATTGGCTAGGTTTTCACCCTTTTGGGTTGCCCAGGATAAATTTTTTGTGTCTCTTGTGCATGCCTATCTTTCTATGATCCTTTGTTTCTGCTACAATTTAAGTTGATGTTTTCATTGTGCAATTATTCAATGAAACTGTGGGATGGAATGAATACTTGAAATCATTGTGAAATAATTGTCAAGATCCGGAAATAGATTAAAATTCAACATTTTTTAACAGAGTCGAATAACATTGTATTAATAAAAAAAGGGGAAGCGCTGTGGCCTAACCGTCCATCCTTCTTACACAAAATTACAAAAATTATATAAACAAATCCATATCTGCAGTAGTAAAGTTCTTTTTCCTATCACTATTTTTTCTATCTCCTGCTTCTTTATGCATTTCCTATGATTATTATTTACTAGACTTGTATACATATACTAAAGAACTTCCCCAAGATCCATATGCTTATACAAAACATCATAAAAAGAGAGAGATAAGTTCTTTGCTTTGCCTTGAGTGATCATTTTCATCTTCTTCTGTAATTGGTTATGCTTATTTGAAGAGACATTAGGATGCAAAACTAGAATTCGAAACAAAATTTTGTTCTGATTACAGCTTTGGATGCTGCAATTGTCAAGTTCCTTTTTGCTTTCCTTTCGTTCTTCCTTGCCCTTGGAGAGATCTTTCCTTTCCATTGTCCAAATATAACGGTCATGATTCTGATACCAAGGTTGAATGACGAGGCTATCCACATAGGTGGTGAGGCTCAAGATGACAGAATGGTCGTTAAGATTGGTCCCAGAAACCGAAATTAGATGCTAGGGTTTGAGGGAAACAATAGACTCAAAACATAGTGCTATTAGTCCAAGGGAGGGAGTAATTAAACTAAGACTATAGAGATTCTTAGGCCAACTTTAAGGAAAATCACAGAAGTCGTGATTGAGTTATTGATCTGAAGCCCAAGATAGGATATGCCTTCTAATTTTTTTGTAGAGGAGACAACTCTGGTTGCCTCTTCTGAAGGCATGCATGAGAATCCAAATGAAGAACAACATGGTGCGAATAAAAATTGGGTCGAGAGGGGAATTTGAACCTCTTCCCATAGGACGAGAGACGATGATACACTCAGTAAGCTGGCCGCAAAATCTCAGAGACCAAGCAAACAAAACAAGGACCAAGCAAACCAGAGCAATTGAAGCAGAGACAAGCATACCGCAATGACTCCCAAACTCAAATTATCCATGGATATATCCATTTCAGAGGGAAATTGCGTAATGATACCGCATTCAATGGAGGGGGTGGGGCGTACAGGCTTATTATAACCATAATAGATCTTGGTTAATTCGAAGTGATGGGAGCTATAAGGAACATGATTGCAAGGAGAGGGGTATGTGCAATGTTTTAATAACCGGAACCGGGAATCAAACCGGTCTGGGGTCAACTCGGACCGGAACCGGAACCGGTAATGAACCGGAGCGGTTTGATTTCAATGAACCGGACTATTAAAAAATACAAAAAAAATTACAATTTTAATCATAAAAATTATATTTAACATTCCAAGCTATATTTCGAAGCATTAGACACATAATATGCATATTTGAAAGTGAAACCATTAGATTAGTAGACACATAATATGTAAAGTCTACTCATATATATAAATCGGAAATCCATAAACCATGTATGGGTCACAAAATGGCACCAAGTGCACTACATACTCATAGTAAAGTCTCATAGCATATATCTCAAATTCTGAAACAAAATACAATATAAATGAGGCTCTATATCCTCTAGAGTCTACAGTCCAAAATGAAAAAACATGATCAATGATGAGTCATGACTCATAACTAATCAATCATCAAACTCAGCACCACTGCTAGAAATGGAATGCTCAACATCAACATATGGCTCAGACTCCTCGGAGTCGGACTCCTCACGGACATCTACGACCCTAGCAGTAGCACTAGTAGAAGCACGGGCTGTATGGCTAGGTTGGCTACTGCCAGTGCCAATGCCACCATCATTGTCCGCCATGCCTGGATCCTGCTCTGCACCTGCATCTCCTACTCTCAATGGATCAACATCTAAAGCCAAGTCATCTGTGACTGCATCAATATCAAAATCGGGACCAAACTCTGGCTGTTGGGTCTCCTCTACCCATTCTGAGGTTGGATCAATATCATCCAACACAATGGGAACTGTATCAGGTCTTTTGTTTAGCAATTGGTTGCGCCTTAGTCGGAGGTTGTACTGCACGAAGACAAGATCATTCAACCGTTTTTGTTCCAAACGGTTTCTTTTATTCGTGTGAATCCTCTCAAAGACAGACCGGTTGTACTACACGAAGACAAGATCATTCAACCGTTTTTGTTCCAAACGGTTTCTTTTCTTCGTGTGAATCCTCTCAAAGACGGACCAATTGCGCTCACACCCGGAAGCACTGCAAGTCTGACTAAGGATACGAATTGCAAACTTTTGCAATAGACCACAATGGCTGCCAAATGAATCCCACCAATTTGCTGCATGGACAAATTAAATTTAACAAGTTAGATTGTGAATTGAACATAAACAACTTAAAGTTAAAAGTTAAAGCTTAACCAATTGAACTTAAAGTCTTAAGCAATAAAACTTGAAATTGTTTACCTGGTTGGTCGCAATCTCTCATCTTTATTGCTACGCTTTTTCCAAAAGTGCCTGTGGCTCTTTTGAAAGAGGTAAGCTGTCGATGTACTTCCATCTGGTCATTCTCATCAGGGATCATGCGCTCTATGCAATCATACAAACCATCTTTCACCTCCCCTGTTAGATCATCTCCTAGCCGAGTTCTATAATGATACTTTGGGTTCAAGAAAAACCCAGCTGCATGTATAGGGCGGTGGAGTTGATTGTTCCATCTGTTATCAATGATCTCCCAAATAGGCCCATACTTGGCTACTCTATCTTTGTATGCTGCCCTTATCTGCTCCTTTGCCTGATCCATAGCCTCATAAATGTAACCCATTGCCAATTTTTCCCCATCCACCAAGCGCAACACCTTAACAAGGGGCTCAGCAATTTTCACAACCTCTACTGCTTTTTTCCAAAATGCACTATCATTAACTCTTTTTTTGGTGTCTTTTGCATCTTGCTTACGGGCCCACTTAGATGAATTCCATTCATCACATGAAAACATCTTCTGCAAGTTTTGTTCTTGGGAAATGAGAGATTGCAATGTGAGGAAGTGTGTTGCAAATCTCGTGATGGCAGGCCTAACAAGTTCCCTGTTCCCAGTGCTTTTCCTCATTAGGTTCAAGACCCATGCATGGTTGTAGATGTATTTTGTAATGCTCTTTCCATGCTCTACAACATTCTTGACCCAATCCAGTTTGCCTATATCCTCAAGCATGAGGTCTATGCAGTGTGCAGCACATGGGGTCCAAAATATGGTTTTGTGTTTATTCTCTAACATCTTACCAGCAAGAACATAATTAGATGCATTATCTGTGATGATTTGAACAACATTTTCCACCCCCACCTCCATAACAACTTCATCCAAGAGTTGAAATAATAGGGTTGCATCTTTCACCCTATCAGATGCATCAACTGATTTCAAAAACATGGTTCCTTGTGGGCAAGAGACAAGGAAATTGATGATAGTACGGTTCCTTATATCAGTCCATCCATCTGACATGATGGTACATCCCGTAGTGGCCCATGACTCTTTAAAACCCTCCAAGTATTCATGTATGGACATAACTTCCTTATGCAAAATTGATCCCCTCAACTCATGCATACTAGGGCCTTTGAAGCCCTTACCAGCTGCAAGAACAGAATCCCACATGGGTTGATAATAAGTTGAGCGAGAAGCATTGAAGGGAATATCTGAATCATACCACCATCTAGCTATGTACTCATGAGCAACTACTTTGCATTGCTTCTTCCAATGCTCATCTAAGGTGGGATGAATGTGGGTTGGTTGAGATTGAGAAGCATTGCCACTTGGAAAGGAGGGGGAAGGTGAAGAATAATAGTGCTGAAGGGTCTTCTTCTTTTTAGGCTAATTTTCTCCAATGTTTTGGGTCTTTTGACGAGAGGGAGGAACATACTGGAAGGGGTCCCTAGAAACGGTAGAAGGGGCAGAGGAAGAGCCTTCAAAATCATGTAAACCAGATGCCCTCCTGGCAGCATTTGCAAGTTCCCTCTTCCTCCCAATTTCAGCTTCTATTTCTTTATGCCTAGCCTTCTCTTCTTGATATTTTTTAAGTTGATTTAATATCTCAACTCTAATCTCCCCAATCACATCATTCAGTGCATCACATGGGAGAACTTGGCCTCTTATCCCAACCAAGTGTTGCTTCACCCTATGAATGACCCCCCCACCCATGTGTTTGTGGCAATATTTGCAAAAAATTTCCCCCTCAACACACTCAACATGGACCCATGCAACATCTTTCACTCTAGGAGCCATTGGGAAATTTGAAAATAGATTCTGCAAGTGCAAAATAATGGAAAAAAAATGAAAATGTGCAAAACAGATTTAAATTTTAAATTTAAAAAAAAAACAATTATCAGTTTGCAATGTGCATTTGCATACAAATTTAAAAAAACAGTGCCATAAACAGGCTAACAGCAAGCATACTCAAAGTCTCAAACAGAAACTTGGAGTTTGGACTTTGGAGTTTGGACAGCACACTCAACAATCAGCATACTCAAAATTAAAAAAAACAGTGACTGCCAACAGCAAATTGCAATCAACATACTCAAAATTCAAAAAAACAACAAGCATACCTTGAACTTTGAAGTTGAAATCTGTAGCTGGATTGAAGGATTGAAGATGATTGAAGTTTGATGCTGAGCCGCCTCCTCCACAGTCCACAGTCAGCTGGCTTCACACTTTACAGTTCACTCCTTGCCAAAACTTGAACACTCAAGTTCTCAACACACTCAAACTTGTTACTTGACTGCAGCAATGAGAGTCGAGATAAATCACTCTTGGCGGCAGCAATGAGACAATGAGCTCTTGAATCGCGAGTGAATGAGAAGGTGGGGGCTGGGCACTTATTTATTGACTTTTGGAGGGCGAATTAGGGTTAGGTTGTATGTTTTTTTTATTAAAAAAAAAAAAAAAAAAAAAACGTGATTTCTGGGCCCACGGATGTCACTGTTTGCTGGCCGGCTAGTTTATTACGGGACCAGACCGGTTAGTTCCGGCTAGGCCGTTTTGGTATTGAACCGGTCCGGTTAGGGCCGGTTCAATACCAAACCGGGCCCCCGGTCCGGTTTAAACACCGGTTTGGTGCTCATCTTAAGCTAACCGGTCAAACCGACCGGTTCCGGTTTGGACCGGACCGGTTTTTAAAACTTTGGGTATGTGTGGGTGGCTAGTGGCTATAGCCACTAGCCCCATCCCCTAAGTCTTATTTCCCTTTATCCATGAGTCTGATTGCAAGGAGAAAACCCTGCAACTTCCTCAGAGATAGAATCGTCACCAATACAATATCACAAAATGGAAAACCCCAAAACAAGATAGTCTTCTGCCGCTCTCTCTCTTTCTCCTATGCGAACTTGTCTTCTCTCTCTCACTAATGCGAACTTGAGTGAGTGAGTATGTCCAAATGAGAGAGCTTAGCTCTCTATTTATACTTTACTTTTGGGGTGACCTTTTACCCAACTATGTCTGCCTCAATAAAACTAACTGGGCCGACTTCTCTAGGAGACTCAATAATACATTTACATTTGACCTTTTGGGGATCTATTGCCCCGACTTACAATAGAGGCTTTTACCTCAATGACCTAGTATGACTAAGCATAATAATGACATCCCTGAACAGAGGAAAAAACATTTTCGTCAGAGGTTCAAATAAAATACAATAATAATAACAATATAAAATACAAGGGAATATCTTCCGAAGTGACAATTACAACAACATTCCCTCTTAACTAGGAAGGTATTCTCTTGCCACAGTCATCAACCTCTTTGGACACAATTCTGGATAACGTCATCATCGCTGGAACATCATCATCGCTGGAACATCATCATCAACACTGGATCATCATCATCGCTGCTGCTGCAATCCTCATTTTGTCGATCATTGATTGGTGACATCTCTCGAATCTACTCGTCATAGGAAGTTCTACAGAGCCAACCCTTTTTCATGTTGGATGTAGGCCTAACCCTCATGTAGGTCTTCATCATCTCTGCGAGCAAGCCATCAAGTAGGTACAACCCAGGACTAGTCATCACATTGCCACAACAATCACCTGCATCTCCTACTATCGCCTCATCGTATCAAGATCATCTCATCATCACACGGAGCACATCCCAGATGCACATCACATGTCCCGCAACGATCAGCCCGAGTCTACCAACATGGGAGGACAATCAGGAGCACCATGGGGTGCATTACGTCCCATGGACAACCTATGCCTTCCACCATGTGAGATCCTGTCCAGGCGCACACACAGTGTCTTATGACCGGTGGACCTCACAACGTCTCGAGTATGGGAGGACAATCAGGAGCACACCAAGTGCATTACGTCCCAAGGACCACCTACGCCTACCACCATACGAGAACCACGTCTACCAACATGGGAGGACAATCAGGAGCACACCAAGTGCATTACATCCCATGGACCACCTACGCCTACCACCATGCGAGAACCATGTCTACCAACATGGGAGGACAATCAGGGGCACACCAAATGCATTACGTCCCGAGGACAACCTACGCTTGCCACCATGCGAGGACTAGCCCTTACATCTACCAACATGGGAGGACAATCAGGGGCACACTAAGTGCATTACGTCCTGAGGACAACCTACACCTACCACCATGCGAGAATGGCTCTAGTGCATCTGCGTCTTTCGGTCTCATCACTCCCTCTTAGGAGGAACCTCGATCTGAATAACACCAAGCTTCTCTTTGAAGTACTCGAACTTCACTCTAGCTAATGGCTTGGTCAACACATCGACTATCTGCTCGTCTGTCGCTACATACTGGAGCTTCACTGCTCCTCTCTGCACCATCATCCCTAATATAGTGGTACTTGATCTCAATGTGCTTCGACTTGTCATGGAACACCGAGTTCTCAGACAACTTCACACAGCTCTGGTTGTCACAAAAGATACAAGTCGCCTCTAACTGGAGATCAAACGAATCAGACAGTAGCTTCCTAAGCCATACTGCCTCACTACTAGCCGAACAAGCTGCAACATACTCTACTTCGGCTGTACTCAGTGCCACACATGACTGCTTCCTGCTAAACCAGGAGATCATACCAGATCCCATACTGAAGCAGCATCTCGAAGTGCTCTTCCTATCTGTAGCAATGCCTGTGCAATACGAATCAACATAACCCTGCAGGTTAATCTTCTGATTCGCCTCATACTTGAGCCCATAGTCAACTGTACCCTTAAGGTACCCCAATACATGCTTTGCAACAATCAGGTGAACATGTCTCGGATCCGTCAGGAACTGGCTGAGGGTGTTCACAGCGAAGCATATGTCTAGTCTCGTGTTCGTCAAATACATCAACGAACCAATCATCTGACGGTACATCGTGGCATCAACTGACTCTGATGAAGCATCACACAGTAGCTTCAAGTTTGATGCCATGGGTGTGGCCATAGCCTTGCAGTCCATCATTTCGAATCTCTTCAAAATCTCCACTGCATACTTCCCTTGTCCAAGGAAGATTCCATCTGCACTCTGCCACACCTCCATGCCTAAGAAATAATGCATCATACCCAGGTCCTTCATCTCAAACTCTGCGACAAGCCTCCTTTTCGTATCTGCAATGAGCTTATCCTCCCCTGTTACAAACAGGTCATCTACATAGAGTAGAAGTATCACTGGATTTCCCACCTCAACCTTGTAGTAAAGGTTGGAATTTACTTTACTCTTGGTAAAGTCTAAGCTCATCAGGAAGCTGTCCATCCTGTCGTACCACGTCTTGGGTGCTTGTTTAAGTCCGTACAAGGCTTTCTTCAACTTGCACACATGAGTCTGTCTGTCATGTGTCTCAAATCCCAGTGTTTGCTCCACATACACTTCCTCTTCTACTACATTATTCAAGAATGTTGTCTTGACGTCCATCTGGTGTACCTTCCATTTCATCACTACAGCCAGTGCAAGTATAGATCTTATGGAAGTGTATCTGGCTACAGGTGCAAACGTCTCCTCTTAGTCTATGCCTTCCTTCTGGGAGAAGCCACGTGCCACAAATCTTGCCTTGTGTTTTTCAATGCTACCATCTACAACATTATTGATCTTGTAGATCCACTTTGAAGTCACAAGAAACTTCCCTTCTGGTCTCAGAACTATCTCCCATACATCATTCTTCATAATCGACTGGTACTCCTCGATCATGGCATCCTTCCATTCTTTCTTCTCTGCTGCTTCCTCATAGTTGGAAGGTTCTTTATCAATGATGTCAGACAGCAGAGCCACATGGCTGGAGTATGGTCTGGGTCTCTTGATTTCTCTGTGCATCCCCTCGGGAGCGCCATACTTCTCTACATCTTGTATTGCTTCTCGTGCCCATGCTGGTCTTCTCTTGTGGGAGTTCTTCTCACGAGGTGGATCTACAGGTTCTTGTGGTTCTACCATGTCGCGGTCTTCATGAGCTTCTTGAATTGTCTTTTACATAACTTGCTAAATCATCGTTACAAGTTTCTCACGATCTTTCGTACAAGTGAATTTAGTTGCGTGATTAGAAAAATTTCATAATTTTCAAAACAAATTCTTATGCATAGGTCACACAGTCATGCAACTATCGTAGCCAATGCTTCAAGACAACATTCATCCATATCCTGTATTCATACGATAACTTTCTAGATGCCTTCCACCTCTACCAGAACATTATTAAGAGCATGCACTACTCCCAATATGTTAGCAAAGAGGTTTCATTCTAGATAAGTAGCAATTGAATGTTGTACAGTACCATAGGCCACTTACCCGTTACTTGTATATTAGTAGTATTTTGTTCATTAATGCAACTTTTCTAACATGCATAATACACATCCTAACTCTAGGAATATAAGTATGTACACGACTGAACAATATCATTTAAATAATTAGATATACAAGAAATGACAATTCAAATACTTATCTTTGTTTGGTTGTTGGGTGGACTCCCTCTTGATCTTTGCTTCCTTGCAGGAACTATTAGAGTCTCTGACAGTTGCTCCTCTTCATCGTCTGATTCTGAGGACCTGTGCCTTTCTTGCTTATGATTAGAAATTTAGATCATTAGTTCTTTGTACTGGAGTAGACTCTGTGTGTCCCTTCTTCTTTATTCATCATAATACATATTCTTCATCACTTGAAGAATCATCTCTTTCTTCTTCTCTGGTTCTTTTCCTTGTAGGTTCATCATCTTCCGTGGTGTGAGCATGGTGTCTTCTCTTGTTTGTCTTCTTGTTGGAGGAACCTCTGTTTTTGGGACAATCTCTAGAGTAGTGTCCCTTCTCATCGCATGTATAACATCTAATGTTGGATAGATCTCTTCTGGGTCTTCTTTGTCGATCGTAGTTCTCCCTTTGATTTTGATGGTGATTCTCCCTCTTCTTGTGATGGTGTTGCTCCCTCTTGTTATGATTTCTTCTGGCGTGTGCTCTGAGAGCTTGTTCATCATTTGCTCCCATCTTCTCTTCCCGTGCCACAAGTCGAGCTTCTTCTTGTGTACATTCTTCCCATAGTCTACTGAATGTGATCAAATTCTTTCTGGCACATATCCCTTGAATGAATGAGTCCCATGATCTTGGGAGACCATTCAAGGTGGTCATCACGATCTCTCCTTCTTCTACCTTTTCTTCAACTGCTTCAAGTTGCTCCTTGATCTGTGAGCTCCCTCAAGCTTATCCTCAAGCTTGGTGTGGTGAGACATTTTGAATGAGTACCTCAAATGGAAATAGCAAAGTTTTAGGTCTTACCAATTTGAGATGCCCAACCTGGTTCTGGAGCTGGCTGGCCTAGGGTTTGTTAGAGAAACCCTACTTTTCCAAAGTTGGAATTTTGAACTTTTGATTGGACAGGAAGATGCGCCTCCTCAAGGAGAGTTGTCCAATGTACTCTTTTTCCAAATCTGTGAACAAAATTGCAAAATAGCTGATGCTCTAGTTTCCCCCCCAGTAGTAGTGACAGGGCCAAAAATGAAAATTCTCAGTTTTGAATTCTGCTTTCACATGAAGATGCGCCCTCCTAGGGTGAATTGAATTGACCCTCTTTTCAGGATAATCTGTGGAGGAAAGTGCTCGGAACAGGAAGCCCTAGTTTTCCTCCTGCCAGCAGTGACGAGCCAAAAAATGAAAATTCTCGGAATTTGATTTTGCTGCCTCTAAAAGATGTGCCCTCCTAGGGCGAGTTAGCCTAGCCTTCTTTTCTTGATGATCTGTGGAGAGAAGACCTCAAACTTGGAAGCCCTAGCTTCTGGCTGCTGCACAATGTTTTCTTTTCAGGTTAGCTTTGATACCATGTTAATGTTTGTACTTTAATTCAATGTTAGCTAGGATCTTTAACTGAAAGAATAACAAGCACAACATAACACAAGAGACACAAAGATTTTCCTCGGGGAAACCATAATAGAGCAAACAACGCAACTTCCTCAGAGATAGAATCGTCACCAATACAATATCACAAAATGGAAAACCCAAAAACAAGATAGTCTTCTGCAACTCTCTCTCTTTCTCCTATGTGAACTTGTCTTCTCTTTCTCACTAATGCGAACTTGAGTGAGTGAGTGTGTCCAAATGAGAGAGCCTAGCTCTCTATTTATACTTTACTTTTGGGGTGACCTTTTACCCAACTATGTCGGCCTCAATAAAACTAACTGGGCCGACTTCTTTAGGAGACTCAATAATACATTTACATTTGACCTTTTGGGGATCTATTGCCCCGATTTACAATGGATGCTTTTACCTCAATGACTTGGTATGACTAAGCATATTAATGGCATCCCCGAACGAAGGAAAAAACATCTCCGTTGTAGGTACAAATAAAATACAATAATAATAACAATATAAAATAAAAGGGAATATCTTCCAAGTTACAATTACAACAACAACAAACACTTCTCGACTGAAGGCTTAAGCTTCGTCCTCTTCTACTCAGGCATATGAATGTAAATTGGACAACCAAAGATCCTCAACTGTCCTATCTCTAGTGTCACTCCTGTAAATGCCTCCTCGGGAGTCTTTCCCTCCAATATCCTGTGAGGGCTATTGTTCTGCAAATATAGTGTTGTGTTACATGCCTATGCCGAAAGAAACATAGGTAGTCCCTCATCATGAATCGTAGCCTTTGCAGTACAAATGATGGATCGATTCTTTCTCTTTGCAACCCCATACCGCTGAGGGTTGTATGAGACTATCTTCTCCCTCTTGATCCTTTCCTTCTTGCAGAAGTACTTGAGTCTTGAAGTCATTGGAGGTGTACTTTCCCTCATTGTCTGACCTCAAGACCTTGATCTTCTTACCTGTCAAGTTCTCCACCTGAGCCTTGAACTCCATTACCGACCGAAGACCTCATCACTGGGCTTCATAAGGAAGATCTAGGTTTTCTTGGAAAAGTCATCAATGAATATCACATAGTACGATGTTCCTTGCACAGATACTGCGAACATCGACCCACACACATCTAAATGA
Organism: Larix kaempferi; assembly: GCA_027924585.1. NCBI lineage: Eukaryota > Viridiplantae > Streptophyta > Pinopsida > Pinales > Pinaceae > Larix > Larix kaempferi. The sequence goes on along the minus strand of BSBM01000259.1, from coordinate 19,111,495 downwards.
TTAAGATCCAAGATCCTCTTGGACCTACTCTCATTGCTTGGAAAAACAGTCTTGACATTCTTACCAAGTGCACACCCTTTGCATACTCCCTGTTGCTCAACATTGAAATTTGGAAGACCAATGATAATCCCCCTCAGGATTGGCAACGCCCTGTAATGCAAGTGTCCCATCCTCCTGTGCCAAAGCTGGCACAAGTTGTTATTGTCATGTACGAAGGCCTGAACAAGCTTCCCTTTCAACTTGTATAAGTCGCCCTCTCTATCCCCAGTCCTCACTGCCGTGTCAGGGCTAGCACCCTTTGGATGTATGAATACTTGCCCTCTCCAAAGATAATGACAAAACCCTTGTCCACCATAACTGAGACTAAGAGCAATTTCTTCTCCAGTCCTGGTACAAATAGTACATCCTCGGCATCAAACGAACCTCCCGACTCAAGTTGGAATGAGGCTGACTGTTCCCTCACCTCTGACTACATACTTGGCATCATTACCAAGCTCCACATGTATCCCTATGTTTGACTCTGTCAATATACTGAATAACTCTCGTGCTTCTGTCATATGACGAGATTCACCACTGTCCAAGTACCATGCACTCCTAACTCAAGTTGGAATGAGGCTTGCTGTTCCCTCACCTCTGACTACATACTTGGCATCATTACCAAGCTCCACATGGATCCCTAAGTTTGACTCTATCAGTCTGCTGAATAACTCTCGTTCTTCTGTCCAAGTACCATGCACTCCTAGCAACTGTGTTGGTGGAAAGGCAGAAAACTAGTAAGAAGTCACTCTTGAACTTCGTAGCAAACTCAATTGAGTCTTTGCAGATTCTGCTACCTGCTGTGTTTTTTCTTATCTTTTCTTCTTCTCCGGACATTGAGATGCATAGTGCCCATTCTTGTGGCACACTAAACACTTGATTTCACTTAAGTCCTTCTTCTTTCCCGGCTGTGAGGCTTCCCCTTGATTGTTACCCTTCTTGCTGAAACTCTTTCCTTTTCCCTTCTTTGCCTTGCTGACAAGGGCCAAGTTCTCATCGCTTTCTCCCTGGTTGCGAGCCCTGGACTCCTCTCGAGTCTCTTCTTGGATGCAATTGTCCCAAAGTCTCTCCAAAGTGGGGAGCTTCTCTCGAGCACAAAGTCCTTTTACAAATGGTTCTCAAGGCTTGGTGTATCCATTCAATGCCACACTAACAAGCTCTGCATTGGCTACTTTCTCTCCAACAGTTGCAAGTTGATCACATATCTGAGTGATCGTCATGAGGTAGCTGGTAACATTGTCAAATTTGGTCATCCGAACATCTCTAAGCTTGTTTCTCAAGATCATCTTCCTGTTCTTGTTGTCACTCTGGAACAAAGCCACTAGAGCTTTATACATTGCATGGGCCGTTGTCTTCTCTGCTACATGAGGAATCAAGTGATCCTTCACAATGTCTAGGATCACTCTCTGGGCTTTAATATCTTTCTTCTCATGAGCTGCTAACTGTGCTGGATCTGTTGGTAAAGTTACTGCCTTCTCCACAATGTCCCAAAGTTCATGTTCCTTTAAAGTAATGTAACCATCGCTTTCCATGATAGGAAGCTAGATGCCCCATCTAACATGTCTTCAAATCGAAGATTGATTGCTGCCATAACTAGATTTGCACAAAATAATTGCCATGTGCTTATTCCCTTAAGCACCCACCAAAATCTATTGCTGTAGGCTTCAGGTCTGACTTCAGAGTGTGAGCTCTGATACCATGTTAATTTTTCTAACCCCAACACTAGATAAACAATTCCTAGTGATTTTTCCTTGCTAAAAATTAAGTTTCAGCTCATTGATATTTATGCTTGCTGAGATCTATTAACAGAAATTTAAATAGCGGAAGCAATACCAATGGAATATAGATCTACTCAATAAAAAAAAAGAATTTCTATCCTTCAAATCATCTTTTCATTCAATAAATTCCAATCTTACAAGGGCTCCCTTACTAGGAAAATGGCCCGAGAAAATATACAGCATCAAACCTGGCAAAATGCCCTCCGCATTGTGTGCCCATGACTCTATATGTACTTCCACGACTTGCTTATGGTGCTCTTGCGGCTCTGTCAATACAATACTCCTGCGGTTAGTACAACTTTTGTATGGACTGTATGGACAACTGTCTGCCTGGAACCTCTGCCTCGATGGTACGGTCCCTCTTGAAGATCTCTGATTGTTGAAATCTCTCTCTCTGCCAAATTTGACAAGTGGAAGTCCTTCTCCACTTTCTCTTGTGTCTCTTTTGTGTCTTTCTTCTCTCACCTTGGCTTCCTTTTATCCTACTGAGATGAACCAGAACCCTAACTCTGATGGCTAAGATTAGATCTCACTCACTTAAGATCAATGGCTAATGTTCATTTAATTAACTTAAATATCTAATGCCAAAAACTTAGGCATTTCTCCAAATTAACCTCGATTAATCTAACAAGACATTCATTTTAATAATTGACTTTAATAAAGTGAATTTCTAAAGTTCCTGAGAGGTATTAATGACGATTTTCATAAGCAAAACACACACTCATGGAAATCCCTGTCTGAGCTACAAACATCAACATCAACAATATAAGGTGCATCATATACCTCAACATCTTTGGCCATTCATGATCAATGGAAATAGTATGTGCAATGTATTCTTTATTCACCATGAAATGGCTCCTAATGCTGATCGGAAATGGAATGTGTAAATTCATGTTTTCTACCACCAAGCTTTCACTATCTGTGTCATAGATGGGGTCTTCATGATCAAACCAGCAATCAACATCCCAACTATGTCTTCTAACCAAACAAAGAATTCTTATGTCATCTTGGTTGCCATGCTCTATATCACATGAGATAATGGAAGTCCTTGAAATGTTTTCATCCTGCAAGGGTTTGTCTACAAGATCTATCCATTTCAACTCTTCGAAGATTTCATCATCATGTTCAACAATTTGAAAAGGAAATTCACCATAACGTACCAAACTCTTGTCCTACTCGGAAACAATGATGAAAATAATGATAACTCTCTCTTTTTACAGGGCTGTTATGGATAAAAGCATAATAACATACTGATTCTATTCTCAAGGCATTTTGTCAACGAAATTTTCCCTGTACAGAACTTGTAACATCTAACATTTTTATTCATCATTTGCTTTCCTATATTTTCTTTGGCTAGATATTTAGCTCTTAGATAGGCACTCAGTTCTTTATCTTTGTGCTTTCAGAACTTATTAAAGAGTTTCTATCACGCTTTCACTTTTTAACTACACTGGATGTACATCTTAGTTCCATTGACGTACTTTTGTGGTCATTTGTTGGACATTAATAAATTATCTTATCTTATCTTATCTTTATCCATCCTTTTAACCAGAAGTTGTAGGATTATCCCATTTTCACTGAGAGAAAATGATTGATAAAATGTCATGGGTATTTTCGAAGAGGAGAGCTTGACTCGTAGTATTGGCACTGTCCTGTTGAAACTTAATGAGGTCATGCTCTCTTTCACCTAATATTGGTGCCTTGTAATGCATGGATGGGTGGGATTGTGACCATAAAGGTGCATCATTGTAGCTTTATCTTACCTTCTCTAAAATTTCATCTTGAATTCACTTATTTACAGTAGAATGTCCCAAGTTGAGTGCAACTATTACAATGCTGTGATTTTTCCTAAATTGAATTCAAGCGTTCTGCATTTCTTAACAGTGCAGCTTCCAACGGGATCTAGGCTTGCTTAGTGATGCTCTGAGAGAATTTCATGTTTGATTTACTTTGCATTGTGGCATTCAAGAATGCTAAATTTCTTTGAACACATTGCAGATTGTGGCTGCTATATTGGCGTTTCTTGCTGAAGTTAATGAGGTAACAAATTCATCTCATACAGTGTTTCTTTGCTGACATTCAATTTAAATCATTATTTTTTTAAAATTTAGTCTTTTCTGTTTGCTATTTGAGAATTGCATCTTATATCATATTGCAAAGCATTAGGAACAAAGCTCAGCATAATAAGGCACTCTTTCTGCATGATCTATTGTTTTTGAATCATTTTAATATTTTAGAATCAACTCAAGGTTTTTAACAGCTGTCAATTGTTTGACCTTGAAGTGTACTTCGCAAGTTTACTTAAAGTTCCATCAACTACTTTGAATCTTGGGTTGATATTCTTAATGAATGCATATAGCAGGTCAATATTGGACTTGAAGACCTTTCAAAAGAACTGAATGTACCAGCTCATACTTGCAAGCTACGATATAAAGAGCTCCAGGTTTCCAGTTTTCTTTGTCCTTATTTTTAAGAGTGTCCTCTATCCATGTTCTGATCACTTAGATTGCTCTATAACTACTAGAAGCACTTTGAGATTCTATTTTTTCAAATTACAAAGTGGATTATAAAAGGGTGTTGTGTCTTTGAAACTTTAGCTGCATTTTATACTAGGATGGTAAGAAGAATCACTCTTGCAGAGTTCCATTATAGTTTGTGGAAGTACATTGCATCTTATTTGATATTCCATGTCATGAATGAAGTTGATATTAATCTATGTTTCACAATGGCTGGGGGATGGTTGGGTATGAGACCCAGGAGAACCCCTGGAATATATTAGAAATACTAAAAAATTGCCAATTTTATTACGAATGAATCATGATTAATTGCATATGTAACATCCAACTACACAACTTGAAACTCAAATAGTGTATCCACACACCTATGCATCATACAATGATTCATCCATACACAATCATTTGACACGATACAAAACTTTTATATGAAATACTTTTAAAATCTTTTTCTTTTTCCTTCGAAAAAAGTCATATCTATTTATACAATAAACAAGCTGACATTGAGCATATGATTTGTACCAGCATTCCAAACTAGTCAAGCAAAAACCAGCTCAAGGGGGTAGCATTCAAAAAAACTAACCGGTCAGAGGCCAGCTAGCACTTTAATTTTCCAGAGTAGATAGAAAGTTACATTCCCTTTCTTTTTAGAAAGCAGAAAATACTGTAAACTGTCAACTTAGTGACCTTCACAAAAAGAACTGTCCACGAAAAGGATCATCTCAATTTCAGTATTTTATTGGGGCTGACATTGTGATTTATGGAGGCTGAACATTGAAGTCCAAGCATCTGCCAACTCATTGATCTTATCCAGCTGATATCCATCCATACGAAAGCTGCAAATACACTTGTTTAGTGTGGAATTTAAGGTACATATCTGTCCTCAGCTCTTCAGTCTCCATACTGAAGTTTATGGACTCCTCGGTGCACGAATCAGTCATTTATATCAGCCGCAAATATTCATTGTTTGAATGGAGTTGATGATTAGTCACCTACAGCAATAGTTCGCCCATATGGTAGCTGCAAATATTCCCTAAATGAACGGAATTAGAGGTACCGTCAATGCTATATTCTATTGTGTTTATCATTCCTAAAGAAGCCACTGTTATATTTATTTACTGCCATATGTAACCTACAGGAGTTTAGATCTATAAATCTGGTGTCTTAAAGTGTAAGCAGATCTACAGCAGTAAATAACCACAGTGATTAAATAAATGCCAAGTCAGAATGGCCAAACAGTAACTACAGCAGTACATGTGCAAGTGTTTGTTAGAAGTTCACAACTAAGACCTTCACTAGAGGCTATAACAGTCAGCTTGGGTCAGACTTACCACCTACAGCAGTATGTTAACAATGTTCACAAGTGTTTGAAGAAAGTACTCACACGGAAACCTGATCTATATAACTGTGATGGAAAAACTTTAATATCATATTTAAGTTGGAACATTACAGTGGTATTAGATCCCAGATCTTTGCCAACTGTGGGTGCATGTCAATTCCGGTGAAGTGCTTGTCAGTGCATGTCAATTCTGGTGAAGTGCATATCAGTGTCGGTGAATATTGATGGTACTAGAGGATACTGCATACGTCCCATACAGGAGTAGGGGTAGGAACGAAGAAGAGGGAGAAGAAGAGAGAATACACAAAGAGGATCAGAATATGCACATGGAAGAGACAGGTTCAGAATCACCACCTGAGGTAGATAGAGGCAAAAAAATCACAAGAGACAGGGAGGAACAAGCATTTAACAGCCTTATTAGCTCTTTGAATGACTTGGCTAAGGGCCAAAAGGAGTTGATGGCGTTAATGGGCCAGCTGGGGAGCCAAAATAGACGAGGGAACAATGGTGACAGAGGGTCAAACACTGGGAATGGGAACCATGCAGAAGTGAACCATGGTCGCACTACTGTGCAGATTCGCAGAACCACCCCCATTTATATAGCAGGACTCCCAGACCTCTTCTACCTACTTTCTTGGACAGTTCAATGACAAGTAATGAAGGGCAGGCAGAACAAGATGAGCCATTTGGGGCATATTTGCAGGAGTACAGGGCTTTAGGTGATTTCGATTCTGCTATGTCCTTTGCGTATTTTTGCAACTACAAGAGTAGAAACAGGCCAAAGGGGCTTAACATGAGACCCTACCAAAATTTTGAGCTACAACGGATAGTCGGGAACTTGACACTTCCTTCCTTTGATGGGTCGGCGAAATCCACAGCAAGGGCATGGGTGCAAAAGTTGGATACTTACTTCCAACTCAATCAGATGACGGAGCAAAAGCCATTAAGTTTGCCACCTTATATTTGGACGGAGAAGCCTGTGAGTGGTGGTACCATGGGATGGTGACACTGGGCCATGCTAGCATTACATCTTATTTGGACTTTACACAAAGGCTCATAGAGCGCTTTGACAAGAACGATCTAGAAATATATTTTAGGGAGCTAGCCCAGCGCAAGCAGACAGGTTCTCCGAATGCATTCATATCAGAGTTTTAGAGGATCGTAATGATGGTGACTGATATCTCTGAGGCTCGGTTGGTTATGTTATTTACAGAGCCTCTTGCCGAGCTACTACGCGGTTGGGTGAAGGCTTACAGGTTGATCATTCTACAAGATGCCATCAGCAGGACCCGTGACCTGCAAGATTCCATTCCCAAGAGCAAGCCTCCACCAAAACCCACCAAACCCCTAGAAAACAAGGAAAAGACACTCCCTTAGAAGGTATGGTTGGATAAGAACAAGTTGGATGAGGAAACAAGGCGAGATTTGAGGAGAAAGAACTTATGTTTCACCTGCAAAGAGCCATGGGAACCATGCCACCGATGTTTGGGTAAAGGGAAAGTACACCTTATAGAGGTGCGTTCAGACAGTAGTGAGGAAGACGAGTTGGAGTAGAAACAAAATGAGGAGCTACCCAGTACAGATTTGGAGCAGCTGGGAACTATTGCTACCCTCACAGAGTCCCCACATTTTTCACCCTCAGGATTAGGGGAACAATATAGGAGCAGTGTGTGTTCGCTCTAATAGATGGGGGAGCAACCCATAATTTCATTGATGCATCATGGGTATCCATATGCCAGAAAAATACCCTAGTGCCAACTGTTACCAACTATTTTGTACAATAGTTGAACTTCTATTGAGCCGCCAGTTATTGAACATGATTCATGTTCATTGCCAGAGTTCAGAGGTTCAGATGTTCTGGATTTGGCCTATTTTGGCCATCTTTTTGGTTTTTTGTTTTGAAATGACCATGCCCCACAGGGTTTGTAATAAAGTGTGCTAGTATGGTGGTCTGAGTGGCTCGGTTCCCTAGGACTTGACAACCAAATAAGGTATTCCAAGGAGTTTTTTTCCTTGTTGATGATGCTTTGCCTTTAGCCGAGTAATAATCGATGAGTTTTTCTCCTACACCTCCAAAGCTGGAATGCCCAAATTTGGCGGTTAGGCCTTGGGGGGTTATTAGAGTCCAACTGTAAAATATAAACATACTAGACACTATTGGTGTGTTTTGTGGTCATTTCCTAGGTCCCTAGGTGTGCTAAAACATTGTCCAATTTTTTTTTTAGCGGATGCGCACAACTTTTTTATTTTTTATTTTTTAATTATTAATTTTTTCAATTAATTAAGCCATTTTTCCTATGGTTTAATTGAACATTTTCAATTTGTAATAATTAAGTGGTTTGGGGGTGGATTTTGGCAAATGGAGGCTCATTTTCTAAGCTAGAGTATCCATTTAACCCCTAAACCTAAGTTGCACTGAAACGGATACGGATACGGATACCGGGGGCGGGGGGACACAGATACGACAAATTTTCAAAAAATATGGATACGATACGGCAGGGAAATGACGTATATATATAATATAATAATATATATATATATATATATATATATATATATATTTAAATCTAACTAAAATAAAAAATAAAAAAATAAAATTTAAAATGCTAACATTTATGAAACATATTACATAATCATCATATTAACATATTACATAATCATCATCATCAACATAAGTCAAATATAGATATTACAAAACGAATTAAGTGGCAACCTACTATCATATTATGATATTCATTGTTCAGTGTTCATACTTCATTGTTCAAAAGTTCAAAACATAATTATAAATTACATTTACATATCATCAAAAATGTCCTCGTCCATATGACGAAGATCAACATCAACACTTGCACTTTCATCGCCTCTAGAAGTAGAAGCGGGAGCATTGCTACCATGTCCACTTGATGGTGCCCCCTCCTCAAATGGATTCATATGAGCCATGGCATTCAATGTCATATCCAAGTCAGGTAACTCTGGTTCTAGATCCCATAGTTTGGTGGGCCCCGATTTGTATTCATCCTTCTTATGTGACAAAAGGCAAAGGTTGGAATGGACATAAACAAGTTCCTTAGCCTTCTTGGAGCCCAATCTATTTCGCTTCACCGAATGGATGAAGCCATATGTGCTCCAGTTCCTCTCTGCTGATGAGGAACTAGCAACTTGTGACAAGATCTTGATGGCCAATTTTTGGATATTTGGAATTTCCCCACCATGGAAGTTCCACCAATTAATTGGACTTAGTCTAGTCTTGTCCCGCATAGTCTCAATATCTGCATCCAAATTTAAAACTTCAAACCCTTAGATCTTAAACAAATATGAAATGATTAAGAAACCAATATGAAATAACAATGAACTTGATTCTTAAGATGATAAAGAATCATTACCTGCACCCAAACCCTCAGATCCCACAAAATGTGAAAACTCTTCACGAATCTGATAGGCAATATCAGGGTCTACAAATAGCTTTCGAAAAGCTTTCTTAAACCCTTGGGACACTTCTGGATCTTTGTTTGGTGCAGTTCTTTCGGGATCATTTAGTAACTCTGCAGAATAATATTTAGGATTCACTGCATAGGCCAAAAGGGTCAATGAAGTGGTCATCTTGTTCCACCTTTTGGTCAATATGTCTTTTACTTCTCTGTAAAAGACTTCATCTGGATCATGCTCCTTGGCATTGATGACCACTCGTATCTTCTCTATCATGGAGTCAATGCCCTCATACACCTCTCCCAAATTGGGCCTATCTGTGTCAAACATGCGTAGCAAATCCACAATTGGCTTAGTAAATGCCAAGAGATACTCCACCTTATCCCACCATTCATCATCAACAACCAACCTCTTCACTGCTTGTGCTCTTTTAGTTTGGGATTGCCTCCATTGATTCCAAAGAGAACTGCATACCATTGACTGCAAGGCTTCTTTCACCTGCATAAGCCTCGTCAAGACTATGATGTGAGAGGCAAAACGAGTCTCTGCAACCTGCAAGTGACAAGATTTCAATAAATTAAAATTTAAAAATTAAAATTTAGAGTCCTAAGCTCCTAACATTTATGAAACAAACTTTGCAAGTTTAACTTTAAACTTTAATCTTAAAATTTTTGGTACCTTAAGAAGCTCCAACTTGGCAAATTCCCTGTAAATTCCTTGGGACATGTGGTGGTTTGTGATGAAGGCTTGTATTTCCTTTGCCTCTTCAAAAATAAGTCACATCCACTCAATTTGAGTCCCCATCTTACTCAACATCAGGTTCAATGAATGAACAACACAAGGGGTCCAAAAGATGTGTTGATATTTTCCTTCAACAATTAGGCCTGCTGCTCTACACATTGTTGCATTGTTTGTTATGACCTGGGCAACGTCTTCTGCCCCCACAAATTCAATTGCTTCAATCAAGATGTTAGCAATGAATTGAGCATCTTTTTGCTGCCCCTCACAATCCACTGCCTTCAAAAACATTGCCCCTTTAGGGCTTTGAGCAATCACATTGATCAAAGGCCTATTCCTTTGATCTTTCCATCCATCAGAAATGATGGACACCCCTGATATGCGCCATGAATTACGAATGGGGTTCAATGCACGCTCAAAACGTAACTTCTCACTTGTCAACAGTGTAGTGCGGATCTTCTCATAACCAGGGCCAACATATCCTGTTGGGGCTTTATTAACGTCTCTAATAATTTCTGCCCAGTAAGGAGATCGCACAAGGTTAAAAGGAAGGCCATTTGCGTAAATGCACCGGCCTATAGATTCATCCGCCGTGCCTCGAGCACCATTATTAAAACTCTTTTCAAGCGGTCCCAAATTAGACCGCTTTGAGTTTGAACTTGAAGGACTACCAAATTCACGAGTGGGAAATGGAGTCCTTGATGAATGTGCTCCCATTCTTGTTGGTTGTTTGAACTGAAAGGCAGCATTTGATTCATTTGCCTTAGTATCTGCCTCATCCTGTTCTTTCTTATACTTTGCTATTTTTTCTTTGCTCAAACCCTTTCCATCTTTTCCATCCGAGCTAGGTGGACCGGTGCATACCCAAAACCAGTGTTCTTTATCCCAAGCAAATGTGCTTTCACCCGGGTGTAGGATGCCTTGAATTCCTTTTGGCATTCACTGCAAATCCATATTAATGAACCCCCTCCTTGGATCTTCCCCACAACAGTTACATATTTCCAAAGAGGAGACTTTGGATCAATTTTTTCTATAGGGGCAGATTCAATTTCTTGCTCCCCAACATTTACGGATGACAATTCATGTTCCATGATGCAGATGACTAGTGGGCTGTAGCTATGCTGCTATACCCTGCAGGACCAAAGTTTTGAAAGTATTGTTAGAATTTTGTAAAGAAATCCTGTCTGCAAGTACTTCAATAGTATGGCTAAGGTAAAACTAAATACTAACTAAATTGAAACTAACTAAATTATGCAACAATGGCAAAAATTCTAAAGCTCTGTTTCACTCTCATTTCAATTAAATCTGTACCCTTTTCTCTACTACATTCATGCACAGTAAATCACGATGACAGTGTGATCACATATTAACATGTTCCAACTTCCAAACAAATGTGCAAATTTGCAAAAGATGAAGCTGTAGTTCTTAATACTGTCTGGCATTTGGCTTCTCATTAGTATTTCAATCTCTCCTTGTAACTTGTAAGTTATAGACTGTTAATCCTATATTCTTGAATTCTTCTCTGTCGTATATGTGCAAAACTTAAAAGATGAAGCTGTAGTTCTTATCAGTTATCACTGTCTGGCATTTGGCTTCTTGTTTGTATTTTAATCCCTTATTATAAGTAAGTTAATTCTTATTCTGCTCTATTAGAAATGCTCTTTCTAGTAGAAAGCTATTGCTTTCCCTTATTTAAGAATGCTTTTATAGAAATAGCTCAGTTGCCAACTTGCCACTCATTTTCAATTTTGTTTACTATATAGTATAGTTAAAGCTTGATAGAGTCTGTGACTCTGTATGCTGGATGCTTTTTTTCTTGTTCAAAAAACATCAGATATGAGATAAGCTCATAATTGATAATTCTGAATTCACCTACTAAAAATGGTTAAATAATTTCAAGTTTAACCTAGTTGAGTATTAATTTTTTTGTCTTTGATATTCAACAATGGAGAAGCTGCTGTGGGTTTGAAACTTGAAAGTGTACTTTGGATCTCCTGAGCAATTGAATTCATTTGTCATGTGTGCCCAATTAAAAAATGAATTGAATAGCTAAGGCAGTTCACAACTTCACAGTTAGTTGTATTTTAGACTTTAGTTTGCACACAACACAATGCTTTCTAGAGGATGAGCTAACAACGGACAGTGTATTGTTTGAGGTCTGTGCTATTTGGGTATCCAAGTAAGATAGCGGTTTACGGTTTCTCTCTGGAGTCTGTAGATTCTATAATCTAGTTAGTGATTACTACAGGAGGCCCGAGGGTAGCCCCATTTGGCCTTTGGCCCTAAAAAACATTAAAAAAAATTAAAACAGAAAAAAAGGAACTAAGTTGGACTCGAACCTCTAATCTAGCAACTTCACAAACTTCAACGCCGACCACTCAGACCTCTACTAGACTAACACAGACCACTGCTCACGAACATGGACCACTGCCTGCAACTCGGACCTCTGCTAGACGAACACGGACCTCTGCTAGATGAACATGGACCACTGCCTGAAACTCGGATTCTTGGACCACTACAAGACGTGCCATTGCCAACTTCCAAGCGCCGGCTCAGTGCTAAATCGATGATATGCTTCCCGCGGAGACAAATATGTGAGTCAACAATCGATCGGTTTAGGGATTAGAACGATAACATTTCTAAAATCGATTTTTTAAAATGCATGAAATTCATATTTAATGACTTGAAATGTATCACGATTTCTCTGATATGCATCAACTTCAACGAGATCCGTTTCCTCCAAGCCGGATCTGCATCAAATTTTTCCGATCCGTTTCTCTTTTGAGTAGATCTGTATCAAAAATTTTTGATCCGTTTCTCTTTTGAGCAGATCCGTATCCGTACAGTATGGAAACGTATCAATTTTTCTGGATCCGTATCACAACCGTATCTTATCTGTATCCGTTTCTGAAGCGTTGGACAACGTTTCCACAGGGTGGGAAGGCCGTTTCCGGTAACTTAGCCCTAAACCTACTTATCCTAAGTTTCTGATGATTATTTTGCACTTAATTAAATATTTCCTCTAAATTAATAAATGAGGAATATTTAATTAAAAATAATCAGAAAATAGTAAAATGGAGATAATCCAAATCTCTCCAGAAAAAGCCAAATTGAATAAATTAATGGGTTGAATGACATGGCATGGATCAAAGAGGAATATTCCAATCACACCTACCTGATTTCAGTTAGCCCTCAGAGCACTGGAGATGACTTCTACTTGGGATTTGCACCCTCCTTCACTAGCTCTCACGACTTTCCTTGTTGGGAGCTTTCTATTGGTTGGATGATGATTACAAAGCTTAGGGGTGGGCGGCTTGCCTAGGTGGAGGCCACCTCACCCCATTCACACCTTCCAAGCTCAGTTAACTCTAAATCAAAGGCTTGGCACTCCAGTTAGTGGTTGGAATGCGCCCTCCTTGGCCTCTTCTCATGAAATTCGACCTAGCTCCTTTGCTCTCTCATTATTTGTATAAATGCAGAGCCTTGCTTCCATGTTAGTGTGGAATTTTTGTGCAAGGATACTCTGCTCATTTTTGCTGTTGCTTATTGAATAAAATCAAGACTTTGGAGGACCATATGGTGTGCAAATCGTGTTCATGCGGAATTGTTGATGCTTCATTGAGGTGATACTAGTTCAATTATATTTCCTTTTATGCAATTTGTTGATCACTTTTCTAGCTTAGAAGGCTTGATCAAGTCCATAGGATGAACATTTATAGTTTTAACTTGTTCATTTATGCTTGGTTATATGAGATTTAAGAAGTAGCAGACTGTAGTTGGAAATACTTATGCTCTTTTTGTTTCATTTGATTAACCATACTAGATCTGATCACATCTTGTGTTGGAGTTGTATACTTTTGCAGATCTCCTAAAAGTGAAGAGGGATCTTGAGCTCGGTTGCTTCTTCCTCCCCTTCTACTTCCCTCTTCTTTCATTCCCCATCTTTTTTTTGTGCTTTCAAGCAAAGACAAAAAACATCAAAGCATTGTAAAATTTAATAAAGGAGCAAGTGGGATAAAGGCTCCCACACCCCACTTCCCCCATTTGGGGGAAGCTTGTATCGTCTCTTGTCCTTTTTGCATTAGCTTAGTTTTATTTTTGCAAGTAGCTTAGATTTCTTTTGATAGAGTAGTTTCATTTTCCAATAAAGTGTTAGATCTTAGAAGTAGCTGAGTTTAATTTGTCTTTTTTCAAGTTCCAATTTAATTTCAATTTGATATAACTGCTTAAAAGGAAAATAAAATATCTTGAATTTCACTGAAAGGTGGATCAAGAGTGCTCTTTGTTGGAGAGTTTACTTGCATCTTGGTTTTAGGCTAACCCCCTTGCTTTCTCGAGTATGGTCTTAGACCTGAAAGAGACTCTTGGGTGGTGTAGATTTCATTTTCAAGCATTTTTTATCTTTCATAAGTCTCTTGAATCTCGCCATAAGGAGGATCAAGAGCACTCTCTATTGGAGAGCTCTCAATGGTTCTTGTTTCACATTCATAATAAAATTGGAACGAACGTTTGCTACACTGCGTATGCTTTGCCCACTTGTGGGATACTCAGAAACAATGTAGACTGTTTAAATTTTCCACATTTAATTCATTTCAACCATAATAAAACACTCTCCCATATAAACCAACGAAAAATCCGGTGTTGATCGTTAAATAGTCGAAAGTGGGCAAATTTTGCCTGCCGACGCTGGAACTCCTGGACCGAGACCTTAAGGGCACCGTTAGACTACATCCCTGGTTGGTGTAGTGTTGAACACGCTCTAGAGACTCCGACCAACCAACATGTCCTTGTACGGAACCACTTAGACCATTTTCTAGACATTTCTCCTGTACTAAAAGGTATCTCTTGGAGATCCCCTTCCCTTTTAATAATCAACCTCACCCTAAAAATTTTACAATAAAATTTACCAAGAGCACTCGCAAAACAGTTCTCAAGCACACCCAAGACATGTATCAAGCATCCCAAGCACCACACTGACTCCATAAGGAACTGGTCCTTCAATTCAATATTTATTTTGCTTATTATCTATTTGGAGCATTTGTTTTATTTGTTTAAATCATATCATGCTGTGTGTTGTCCGCCGAGATGCACACCAGCAGCAGAAATCTTTCGAAAGTTGTTCCCTCACTACAAGTGGGGAAAGTGTGGCCTTGGGGGCAACCAATGAGCCAGGTACTATCACCTGAATCCCAGCTCCTCCGTTTAGGCTAACTCCTAACAAAGCCAAGGGGGGTAGTCCCTACAAAGAGTTTGCTATGGCTCTTATGTTTAATGTGTTTTTGGGTGTTTGAGTGATGCGGATGGGTGTTGTTTAGGAGTTTTGAAATGATGAGACCACAGTTTTACTTAAATGAAACACAAGATAAAGTAATCCACGTTGCAAAATTACAAATCACAATGATTTAAGATGAACAGAATATGAAGACTTGGAATTTTTAAATAGCATCCACAATATGAACTTTAAGTAGATGACAAGGACATATGGTCCAGCTTTAAAATGTGAGAGTGTGAAGAGACCAGTGCCTTATGGAGTTGTTATCACATATATAGTAACCGGGCTACCATACATTATTTTTCAGATTCCAGAGCACATTTCAGCCAGTTCCTTTACTTTGAGATGATAAGATGAGCAGCTATCTATGGATCACTATCAGATTTTGGACAGCATATGTATTCCCCATGCCATGACTGAGTCTCTGGACACTCAGAGAGATGACCGATGTAGCCATTATACCATTTATGCAGAGCAGTCAGTAGTGCCCAGAGTTACAGTAGCAGTTTCAGAGGACAGATGATGGTTCAGAGGATGAGCATTCAGGTATATGACTCAGCAGGTATATCATGGTGTTATGGTTATATTGCTTTAATATTCATTCGTATGGCATGTCTTAGCACTTAGTGTCATGATCTGGCGATCATATAGATATGTGGACCTGGTTGATCTTATTATATATATATATTCTACTATCCTTACTCAGACCTAGAAGTTCACTACTCATACTCATTGGTTTCACCCTCCCTAGGGAGAATAGAGGTGATCATTCCACCATACCTTGGCTTGCTAGTGTTGGCTCCATTACTCATTGTCTTCATCCATCCATTACCTACCTTTTAGTTTATCACTCTGACTTACTACTTGACTAGTGGCATGGAGGATCTTTTCCCCACTGTAGCCTCTGTATTGGATGAGCTTCCCTGTTTATTGTGTCTCGGCTCTAAGTTGGTGACAAAACTTACCTCTGGTGAGTTGGATTGTAGGCCTAAATCATTCTGGTCGGTTGTTCCGATGTTTGGCATTGGCTCGAACTCCCCCTAGTCACTTGAGATGTTGTTGGCTAAAACTGAAAGCTCATGTACTACTTATGGAAACTGATAAATTCGCCCATGGAAACTAAAAAGGGCAAGAGCGATGAACTGCTGAAAAATACTCCTCGAAGAGTATAAGAAAGGTCCAAAAAGCAATGATTCTTAAAAGCTATATCTAAACAATTGTTGACCTTATATATGTATGAAAAACATGCCCTGGATGCAAGCTGCATCTAGTTGTGCTTATCAGCACACCTGAGATCCGAAGGGTTATGTAGGCCAAAAGGCCATGAAATGAAATTGAATGATCCTAATGAACCTGGATCAACTTGATGTAGACATGAAGCCTAAGTTGAATAAGCACTTTCTAAACAACTTATCCATTTGTGAGACGCCGCCATTCCCTGTGTTGTTGCTCATTCAGTATATACTATGGTGTGTTTTCCCTTTCCCATATCTAAAGTGTCACAATGTTAAGTCAGTCAGTCACCCTTTGGCCTAGCCAGTTTATTTTTAGCCTTCACCCTTCACTAGCAAATTGATCACAACTATGAAGTGAGTATGGTCTTGAAAGTCTAGTCTGAGTCATATAAATAATTAATGACAATATATATTTGGATTTAGACTGCCAGTAATGACTACTTTGTGTTATAATTGCTATTTGAATGAGTTGTAGAGCATACATTAACCTTTGACACTTTGCAGCAGCTTCAGATGGTAGTCTGAGTTATATTGGGTCAATATTGACCTGGTCAAACCTAGTTTGACCAAGGTCAATCACAGGGCATGAGATTATTGGACCTTATGATGACACAGGTAGATGATATATGGTCTATGTACATGTACATGATGGTTCTATGCATCAGATACAGGTTTATGATGATGATCTACGGTTTTCAGCATTATTTGATCATTTACAGATTATTATTATTTCACCTGTTTCGGTATATTGGATATATTATATGATCATGCAGAGATCTATATGGTGTATGAGTACACATCTTAGATAGTTTTGGACCTTCTGAGTCCAATGAGTCAGTCTATTTTCAGTTCCGGGCAGTTACAGTGATGATTTAGCCTCAGCAGGCTGTCCTAGTGCAGTTTTGGTCTGTCGGAGACCCTGTCAGAGCAGAGATGATTTTATTTGGTTCACCTAGGGCGCTGATGATGGAGGGCGTGGTCCAGCCACTTGTTTTTACCATATTACCCCCCTTCCGGACACACTGGTACCCTCACCTTGACAGCGCAAGCACTCCAGGAGGCAGTTTGGGACAGGTACATGCTTCCCGAGGCAGTTTTGGATTGGTAGAAATGGCTACAGAGGAATTCGATTTGGGCTACTGAGGCAAAGTTTTGGCATGGGATGATGAGTGATGATGAGTGGGATGTCTTCCGCACCTTCTCTAGCAGTTTCAGCTTCATCGGGGCCCACATCCATCACTTATGGCACTTTTCGATGATTTCTGAGGCCTTTTGAGGCCTACGATTTGTCCATAGAGGCACGATTTGGTATATTGATGACTATTCTATTATTATTGTGCTATGGGGATTGACCAAGGGTGGATAAAATTACCCCTTGGACCCACCATAAGCTTATTTTTATATTTTGTCATCATGATTTGGTGGGATCCCCTCTCTTAGGGCGATTTTATCCACTTATTATTATATTTTATGGTTGATCCATGTATTTTATTGTTGAGCTCATCTCAACGATTGATTAGATCTTTTGATCTTTTAATCTTAGCCACTCATGTAAAAAGTGGTTAGGATTATTCTCTCTCCCCATCCTATTTAAGGAGGGAGCCTCTCATTGTAAAATCATCTAGAGATTTTTGGCTTTTGGCTCTTGGAATAAAATTTCTATCTTTTGGAGTACATGCTTGGGTTGGAGTGGATGTTGGTTGTTTTGATTGTAAATGCTTTTATCCATTGCATTGGAGGATCTATTGTAGCTATCTTGCATATTTGCCAGATCTTTTTTACAGGTTGAGAAGACTTCTTCAACAAGTGCGAATTGGTGGGGAGGCTTGCCCTTCAAGCTTGGAGGAGGACGTTTTGGGTTAAACAGGGAGTGGTTTTGTCTCTGCACCAACTATTCTTTGCTTATCTCTTTCTTGCTTGTATCTACCTTCAACATGTTAAACTAATTGATGCTTTGCTCCTTGGTTTTGACAGGTTAGAGGGACACATATGTGGCTTGGAAAAATCGATTTGGTAAGAGGGCTTCAAAAATTCTCCATTTGATCTTTGGCAAAAGTAATCCTCATCTCAACTAGCATTCATCTCTTCATCCAGGTATGCTCCAAAGGTATGATCTTCTTCTTCCTTGAATCATCCATAATTTCTAGATCATAAAAACCCTAATTGATCAAAACCCTCATTTTGGTTTTTCTTAGATCTACTTAGATCTAGCCTCGCTTTTGAAGAGATATTAAAAACCCACCTCTATAGCATCCACCCCTAGTGGGATCTATAGTTTGGTGGTGATTGGGTTAAAATTGACACACTTTTCAAGGCAATAAAGCCCTCTTGAGCCAAATCGCACTTCCTTGGAGAGGCTTGTTTGGTTAGATCTAGCACATGGGTAGGTGAGATCCCACTTGATTTGCAATCTACACACTTGATAACCTACCCCCAGACTTTTACTTGGGTGATTTCTACCTTGTGGGTATCATTCCACATTTTAAGGGATTAAAACCCCCTTTTTAAATTACTTGGCACCTTAAAACTCAGATCTAGTAAGATCTAACCCTTGGATTGACTTGATTTTATAGATCCACATAGATCGGTGCCTAAGCTACTTGGATCTACAATTTGGTGGCCATTGGACTTGATTTGACACACCTTATCCCCTTTTTAGCCCTCCTTGAGCAAGGTCGCACTCCCTTGGGTGATTGAGTTTGCCCACTTTGAGGACGTGGGTGGTTGAGATTTTTGTGGATTTGGAACGGGCATACCTCGAAACCTAGGTTTAGAGTATCATTTTGTGACGATCTGCCTTGGGGGTAGCATTCCTTGTTTTAAGGGATTGTGGTCCACTTGGTTCATTTCATGAAAACCTAGATCTAGCAAGATCCAACCACACTATCTCAATTAGCCCACTTGTCTTGACCTCTAGGTGTCCCGATCTACACTTTGACATATCTTTTGACTCCATTAGCCCATCCAACAAGGCACTAGTCCTCCTCAAAGCAAGTCGCACTCCTTGGGGATTGTGTCAAACCTTAGATCCGGTACATGGGTACTCCTATTTTCAACTTAGATCCATAGATCTACTCATTGTATATCCTCTAGTGCCAATTGCATCCCTTAACTTCACCTTGTGGGTCCATATCAAGCCATTTCACAAATCCCAAGAAAGTGGGACCCACTTGTGCAACATATGGTATTACATCTTATCATTATAACTAATCATGTGGCCTAAATCATACATTGGTTGAAACACTAATCATTCCTCAAACCACCTTCAACCATACTTTAAACTCTAGGTCCACTTTACCTTGCATTGGTTTCCGTAACTTACCACTTACTCATCCCTAGGAACCTTTGTTTGTGTCCAATCACCTTTGATTGGTTATAGGGTCTCCCCCTTGGTCTTGATTCACCTTGACCTAAAGTGAAGAGTGCCTCAGTTGACGTGACTCCCACCTTGCATTGGGAACCGTGGCATCTCTTGGGTCACCTCTTTAGTTGCCCATCTCCTCTACCGTCCCGGATGGGATACCATTGGGAACCCTAATCCAACTCTAGATCCAGATTTTTGCAAATCAAGTGGTAAGACCTAAATCTTTTCTATTTCCATTTGAGGTACTCTTTAAAGATGTCTCAACACACCAAGCTTGACGATAAGCTTGAAGGGGCTGATAACTTCCGAGCATGGAAGTATAGGATTGGGTTAATTCTAAAAGAGAGTGAATTGGACACCTACATAAGTGAAGAGGTTCTAGTTCCAGAGGGAGAAGAGGTTAAGGCCTTACACAAGAAGAACTTGGTCAAGGCTAAGAGGATCATTGCTGAAGACCATCTCATACCCCATGTGTCTTCTCTAAAGACACCTAAGGAGATGTTTGACTCCTTGACTAAGTTGTTTGAAGAAAAGAACATAAATCAGAAGATGACTCTGCGGAACCAATTGAAAGGGGTAAAGCTTTAGAATGGAGAGACCATTCAATCCTACTTTTCTAAGGTCTCTCAAATCAAGGAACAACTTCAAGCTGTGGATGAAGTGGTGGAGAATGGAGAAATTATCATGACCACTTTGAATGGCCTACCTAGGTCATGGGACTCCTTCATCCAAGGAATTTGTGCAAGAAAGAAATTGATCTCTTTCAGTAGATCGTGGGAAGAATGCTCACAGGAAGAAGCTCAGATTGTAGCTCGAGAAGAAAAGATGGGGAATGAAGATCAAGCTCTCACAGCACATACCAAGAAGAGGTCACTTTTCCTCAGATTGTCCTAAGAACAAAAGGAACAACAACAACAACTACTACAAGCAATCTGACAGGTATGACTTACAGGTATGTTTTGAAATCTGTTCATGATTAAGTTTATAATATGATTGTCTTCATGTTATTGAGTTTAGTAACAATCTTGTTTATTTTTAGACTTGTCTTATCACCCTAGTAAAAGTATGAATGCATGATAGAAGACATCCATTGATTAGGGCTGTGACACTTATGATTGTATTATGATTGTACTAATGCACTGTGGTGTTGTATGAGGAGAATGTTATCCGCTAACATGAAAGGTACAAATCAAGTTCTAGATCAAGACCATGATGACATGAAGACAAAGACTCATCCATAGTCATGGATCACATAGAGGTATGTATATTTTGGTTCTACAATGGTTAACTTATGAGTTATGCAGGTCATTGAAGAGAACAAGAAAACATTGCTAGACATAACTAGCAAATATGATAACCAGGTATGTTTTTCCTACATCAAGTTAGAATCCTACCTTGTGTTAGGATCTTATACCTTTGTATGATTGATAATGATTATTCATGAAGTTAGAAATTTAAGTAAGCAAGGTTTTATACATATTATGTCTCTTATCTTGATTGATGATATGACTAACCAGAAGAGTCCTATGGTCAAATAAGAATGTGCATGAGTAAAAGAAGTCTTCCCTGAAACCTTGAGTACTAATGCTTATTATCTGTGTTTGAAATGATCATGACTATATATGCTTAAGATTATTGTGTTTTGATAGTATTAAGATTATACTAATAAATATATGATTATGGATGAGATCTCGAGGATAACACAATGACGATACTAATAAGCATGCATATTGATCGAGGATGGATATAAGTTCAAGGATAGGTAATCCAGGAAGCAAAGATCAAGAGGGAGCACACTCCAGTAGTTCCTGCAAGGAAACAAAGATTGAGAAGGAGTCCACCCAACAAACAAACAAAAATAAGTATTTGAATTGTCATTTCTTGTATATTTGATTGTTTAAATAATATTGTTCAAAGATGTATATACTTATGTTCCTAGACTTAGGTTGTGTATTATGCATATTAGAATAATTGCATTAATGAACAATATACTACTAATACGCATGTAATGGGTAAGTGGCCTATGGCACTGTACAACATTCCATTGCTACTTATCTAGAATGAAACCTCTTTGCTGACATGTTGGGAGTTGTGCACACTCTTAACAATGTTCTGGTAGAGATTGGAAGGCATCTAGAAAGTTACGGGATATGGATAAATGTTGTATTGAAGCATTGGCTAAAATAATTGCATGACTGTATGAAATATGTCTTTATGTGTAAGAGTTTGTTCTGAAAACTATGAGAAGTTTCTAATCATGCAATTAAATTTGACTTATAGGAACGATCATGTACAATCACCTACAAAAGAAGGACTACAACATTTGTTCCAGCAAAGAAGTTTAAAGGAAACTATCTATTGAAGATATTGAAGAAACTGAAGTTCCCTGGATTCGGGATGCAGTAATAGAAGAAAGCCATGATCGAGGGATATTAGTTGATCATGAAGAATGATGTTTGGGATGTGGTCCCAGGACCTGAAGGGAAGTCTGTTGTGAATTCCAAGTGGATTTATAAGATCAAGCATGCTGCAGATGGTAGTATAGGCGAGATTTGTTGCTCGTGGCTTCTCCCAGAAAGAGGGGATAGATTATGAAGAGACAGATACACTTCCATCAGAACAGTACTTGCTTTGGCTGCAGTGATGAAGTGGAAGATACACCAAATGGATGTCAAGACAACTTTCTTGAATGGTGTAGTCGAAGAGGAAGTGTATGTGGAGCAGCACTCGGTTTTGAGACATATGACAGGGAGTCATATGTGTGCAAGTTGAAGAAAGCCTTGTATGGATTGAAGCAAGCGCCTAGGACTTGGTATGGTAGGATAGACAGCTTTCTATCCAGTTTGGGCTTTACCAAGAGTAAAGCGGATTCCAACCTTTACTACAAGGTTGAGGAAGGCAATCCAGTGATACTACTATTGTATGTGGATGACCTGTTTGTTACAGGTGAGGATAGATTGATTGCCGACACCAAGAGGAAGCTTGTTGCCGAGTTCGAGATGAAGGACTTGGGGATGATGCATTACTTTCTAAGCATGGAGGTGTGGCAAAGTGCAGATGGAATCTTCATTGGACAAGGGAAGTATGCGGTAGAGATCCTGAATAGGTTCGGGATGATGGACTGCAAGGCCATGGCCACACCTATGGCATCGAACCTGAAGCTTCTGTGTGATGCTTCATCTGATCTGGTTGATGTCACTGTGTATCGTCAGATGATTGGGTCCTTGATGTACCTGACGAACACGAGACCAGACATTTGCTTTGCGGTGAACACATTGAGCCAGTTCCTGACGGGTCCGAGAGGTGTTCACCTGGTTGCTGTAAAGCATATTTTGAGGTATCTGAAGGGTACAATCGATTATGGGCTCAAGTATGATGCGAATCAAAAGTTTAACCTGCAGGGTTATGTTGATTCAAACTAGGCGGGAAGTGCTGCAGATAGGAATAACACTTCTGGGTGCTGCTTCAGTATGGGATCAGGTGTGATCTCTTGGTTTAGCAGGAAGCAGTCCTGCGTAGCATTGAGTACAGCCGAAGCAGAGTATGTTGCAGCTTGTTTGGCTAGTTGTGTGGCAGTATGGCTCCGGAAGTTACTGTATGAGCTATTTGATCTCCCGTTGGATGCTACTGGTATCTTTTGTGACAACCAGAGTTGTGTGAAGCTGTCTGAGAATCCGGTGTTCCACGACAGGTCGAAGCACATTGAGATCAAATATCACTATATCAGGGATATGGTGCAGAGAGGCGCAGTGAAGCTCCTGTATGTTACGACGAATGAGCAGGTTGCAGATGTGTTGACCAAAACCACTAGCCAGAGTGAAGTTTGAGTACTTCAGAGAGAGGCTTGGTGTTCTTCAGATTGACTTCACTTCAAGGAAGAAGTGAGGGACACATTTGTAGGAGCCATTCCAAGCATGGTGAGAGGAGGATCCTTTCCATGGCTGTGTATGTAAGCGCTGTATGATGAGCATCAGGACGATGCTCCAGTTACTGCTTTGTATTTGCATCAGTTGGATGCTTTGATCAGTTGGATCATGTATGATGATATGTATCAGGTGGATACAGTGTATGATCAGGTTGATCATGGATGATGAGCATCAGGATGATGCTCCAGATGACTTGCATCAGGACGATGATCATGTATGATGAGTATCAGGACGATGCTCTAGATCACTTGCATCAGGACGATGCAGTGACGATGATCAGGATGATCATGTATGATGAGTATCAGGACGATGCTCCAGATGACTTGCATCAGGACGATGAAGTGATGATGATCAGGATGATCATGTATGATGAGTATTAGGATGATGCTCTGGATGACTTGCATCAGGACGATGCAGTGACGATGATCGGGATGATCATGTACATCAGGATGATGTATGATGAGTATCAGGTTGATACTCTGTGGCCGTGGACAGGTTGTGCAGGTAGCATAGAAAAGATCCTCAAGATCCGGACAGGTAGAGCAGTGTGCTCGTAACAGCCTGGGATATAGAGATCCGGACAGGTTGAGCAGTAAGCTCGTAATCCGGACAGGTTGAGCAGTAAGCTCGTAATCAGTCCTGGGATGCTCTTTCGAGGTTTTGCTACTAGAGGCATATAATCAGCCCTAGAGATCCGATAGGTTGAGTAGTAAGCTCGTAATCAGTCCTGGGATGCTCTTTAGAGTACTTGCAGGTTGCAAGACGCTCTTTAAAGGTTTTGCCTAACCACATGTAATCAACCATAGAGATCCGAGAGGTTGAGCAGTAAGCTCGTAATCAGTCCTGGGATGCTCTTTAGTGTACTTGCAGGATGCAAGACACTCTTTAAAGGTTTTGTGGTGTGTGGGTCACATATAATCAGTCCTGGAGATCCGATGGGTTGAGTAGTAAGCTCGTAATTAGTCCTGGGATGCTCTTTAGAGTTCTTGCAGGATGCAAGACACTCTTTTAAGGTTTTGTGACAATCAACATGTAAAAGATCCTATAGTTTGAGCTAGGTTTTGTTGACGCACGTAATCAGTCCTAGGTTCCACAGTATGGTCACTGATGATGAAGACCTACAGGTGGTGGGCCTACATCCAGCATGAAAAAGGGATGGCTCTGTAGAACTTCCTATGACAAGTAGTTCAGAGATTGATTGAGATAGTAGCAGCAACAGTGACGATGACGATGATCCAGTGACGATGATCCAGAGAAGAAGACTTGTGCTAGCAGATCTGTGTCAAGAAATAACTTCCTAGTTAAGAGGGAGTGTTGATGAATTTGTAACTTCGGAATGTATTTCATATATGTATATTGTATTCCTATAGAGATGTTATTATTCCTCTATACGGAAGTGTCGTCATTTATACTGTAAGTGTCGTAACTTATACTTGATGGGTTATTAGACCACCTTGATGGGGTTGGCCCTGTATAAGTCATGTGGGTTAAAGGGTTATTAGACCACCCTAGTGGGGGTCGGCCCTGTCAACATTATGTTATGTGGTTAAGTTGAGGCCGACCTAGTAAAGGTTATTAGGCAAGTCAAGTCAAGTATAAATAGAGTGCGGGAGACACTCTATTTGATCATTCACTTTCTCACTCATACACTCATTGGAGAGTGGCGCACTAGTGGAGGAGGAGAAGCTGCTGCTAGGAGACTATCTCTCATGCTTGGGTTTTGTATCATTGCTCTATCTATCTTTGGGGAAGTTATTGGGGTTTTTCACCTTTATGGTTTTCCCCAAGGAATGTCTATTGTCTCTTGTGATTGCTTCTTGTGATTGATATGTTGTACATGTTATTCTCTCAGTTAAGATCCTAGGTCATATTGAATTGATGCTAAAAAATTAACAGCTTCGAGCCCATATTCTTTAGCCTCCTTCTATGCTAGATACTACACAACAGATCTCTTCTTTCTTTGCGGTGCTACCTTCAGGAAGGGGCACCAAGCAACATGCTGATATTAGTACAGATTCAGACTCCAGATCAGTGCGGACCTGAAGGTCCTTCCCCTGTCCCATGAGATTTCAGTAGCATGACTAGATCAGATCCTTCCCTAGGAAACATATGAGACCCCTAAGACCTCAACGACGCACCACCTCATCCAAACGATAGCATGTTGAATGGTCGAGGCATCCCGACAGTTTTTCTTCTAGGCATCATACTATACTGAGTTTCCTGCATTTGACCTCGGATGTTAGGAGAGATGGGTTTGTTCATTACTTTTGGTTCTTTTGATTCTTCTTGGTCCTGGATCTTCCCTCCCCATACATATCCGTCCTAGTGGGAGCTCTTGAACTTGGAGCCGAGAGTTATCCATGTCGCAACCCTACTCTCACCCTCTAGTTTATCTTAGATTGCTTTGCTTTCTGCATCTTGCTTTTTATAGGAGACCTTTTGGTATTCCCGCTTTGTAATGACATCATTGTATTCAGCAGCCCCTTTGACCTACTTTTGTGGTAATTAGTTGGACATTAATAAAATGATCTTATCTTATCTTATCTACATGTTCATTTTCTTGCTTTTCTTCTGGTTTGGGTTTTAGTGATTTCATGATATGCTCTTTTTATTCTTCAATGTTGGACATCGACCTGATTCCTCCCCATGTCTGCCACTAATTTGACATCCACATGGATTATGTAATTATGCACCCCCCAAAAATATTTTCTTGAGATTTGGTATTAACTTATCAAGTGCATTTGGACTAGAAGAATCAATTTTAGTACTGGTAGTGCCATGTTGTATTCAGTACCAGATCTAGTTTTGTTTATGTTTAACAATTCAAAATACCATGAACAATAGGCACAATATTTAGATAATGCTCTACGATACTTGGTGCTCTAAGTAGATCGCCCTACCCACCTGAAAACTATGATTTTTTATGGAAGCAGAAGATGAGAACCCCCACCCCTGGCTCTGCCAAAATTCCTGAAAAAGTGCTCAAGTTTACAAAAGATTGCTGCTTCCAAATTTGAAGGTGATCTGATAATTCTTTTGCATTAGTGGGGTTTTTTAGTTCACTCAAAACTGTTGTATCAGGACAGGATCAAATATTGCTGCAGAAGGAGAAGATAATACAGAGATTTCAGGGTGTTCAGAGCACTTTCATTTCTGCACAGATTCAGAGGGTTTTGAAAGATAGCTGTAGGCATAGAGATTTAGGCATGGTTGCAAAAGCGTAAAACAATCAAGCTGTTGAAATTATTGTCTTCAAAAATGTTTTGGGCCAATCTGAAGATTGTGACTTTCGCATGATTCTCAATTTGTCGTGGTAGAGGCTTAGAGAAAAAAACGTCATGAAAAACTCCATTCTCGTAACTGCAGGCAATCTTTTCTGTAACTATATGGAAGATAGGAAAAGATAATCAACCAAAAATTTTATGCCTCTTAGAATTGATTGCCATAGAGACCTGCATGGGAGATTGCTTGAATAGCTAGTTGAATTGAACCTTTGAATAGTGACCATATTTCAAAAAAGGATTGAGGAGGACCTCTCCCATTTTAACCTACAGGATTTGAGGAACTCTAGGCAGGAGTTGGCCTTGCTTGTGAGAGTTAAATTTAGTGTATTCCTTAGAGATGTTGAGTCACTTCTTGGTTCACAGGCCTATATGCTTGCCTTTTTGGTTGCTTTAGGGTGGGATTTTCCCAGTACCCCTGTTGTTTGTGTGTTGTAATTCTCTGTATTCCATGGTGTACTTATTTGTTCGATGAAGTAATATATACAAATTTTGAAAAAAACACAACTCAAGAGTGCAATTGCAGGTAAAAGATTGCATGACTGCAAGGGTGGAAATCTCCAAAATTTAATCAACACACCTCTATAGATTTACAAGTAGAAGGTATAGAAGAAGAATGCCTTTGTGCATGGGACACGTTATTTATGCATGGGGCTTGCAAAAATAGACAGGATGTGAGTCAAGTTGAAGAAGGGTCAAGATACGAGAATAATAGGAGAGTGAAGAGGGTCACAGCATCATACCTATAAAAGTCGACCAGCAAGTTGTATGCCTGTCATGAATCACAAAATCCAAACTCTGATATCATCTTCAATTCAAAATTATGAGAATGGCATGGGTGATGGATAAAACAAATATGATAATCTTGAAATTGTTATTAAATTGGTCACATTTCAAGAATCAATTAAAATCCTTTGCCAAATCTTTGAGGAAATCATGTTAGTATTGTCATGTTTCTAGACCTTAACTACAATAGTTCACTATATAACGACTCTCTATTGTTTTAATGTGGATGCTTTGTAGGAATCTTTAGTTAGAGTTGGGCAAAGATTACCTTGGGGAAAGGACATCACATCAAAGACTGTGATAAGACATGCACCATTTCTTCTACAGGTGAATTATGCCCCTGCTTATATTTTTATTGTTTTTTCTAAAATTATTCTCTTGCATATCCACTCTGAAATTTTTCCTTTTTCAACAAAAAAATGCCATTTTAATTGGAACACAGGTGATTCACCACCCTTTGTAGAATGTTAAAAAAGTTTCATACTTTAGGATAGCTTGTGTTACTATTGTGGCTTTTTGAGAGAAGCCAATATGCTTTTATTGGAATATTACTAAGCATTCTAGTAGATATTATGATATCTTCTGCATATTATATTCAGATAGGTATATGCATGGTTCCATAGTCATAGTATACATGTTCCTTTGAAATTGATACATCTTCATGTTTTGGCTCATGAAATGGCCAACTCTGACTCAGACACGGTCGAGTTGACCAAGTCTACCTGAGAAAATTCTGATTTGGCCTATTAATCGGATCGGGGACTGGTTTGGTACCAAACCAGCTGAATTGGTGTACAACTCCACTTGTTCAGTACCAAACTGGTCGAACTCAGCCGAATCCCTACCTACTTGGTTGAGTCAATCTGATTTGCTGCCCTACAGGCCATGACACACAATTTGAGGATTTTTTTTATAATTTTTTTAAATTTACACCTAAAACCTAAATTCTGTCAACCTGAACCCTAAAATCTCACGTCCGCTGCAGTTACAGATGTCCCTAGTATTGCTACTGCAGTTGTATATGTCCTTGAGGAGTCCGACAGAGGATGGTCCTGTAGCTCATGCTGAGGATCCCATTTCCAGCAGTGGTGATGAGTTTGATGATTGATGATGTTGATCAGTGATATGTAGTTTGATATGTGATATGTAGTAGTGATATATAGCATGTTGTTTTTTGGACTCTGGAGGCCATTTAGAGACTTTTTGCTTATGTGTTTTGTTTCAGATATCTATTGCACTCAGTGCCATTTTGATATATTCACCCTTAGAAGCATTGCATTTTTGTATCTAATGGTTTAGAAGCTTTAAAATGTATTTTTTCATTAAAACTTAAATATTTTATGTATTTTTTGGTAAACTGAGCTATAAAATTCAAACCGGTCTGATTCCATTCTGAGTTCGAGTGGTCTTAATTGGCATGAATGTTTTTTCCATATTTAGTTATTTACTAGGTAAATACTTCTTATATTACATAAACTAGAAAAAACAAATGTACAAAGGAGAATAATGTAGAACAAATAATCTCTGCTTTATTGGGGTTGTGGATGCAATAAGGTCAGAGTAGCTGAAGCTGATGTATCTTTTGCACTTCTAACAGGTAAGTGACCTTTAGCATGCTCTGTTTCCACCTTTCATGCAAGTAAGTGATCATGTTCTGTTTACTCTTTTCGAAAGATGTATTCAAAGGAGTATGTATTCATCTCTTATTACAATACTTCACAAAGCAGTGCATTAAAGTATACAACTTCACAAAGCAGTACATTAAAATATACAACACAGGATGCATATCAATAGGCTAGGTTGTGATTATACAGACTACCCCTCCCTACATGGCTAAGGAGTGTCACTGTATCTTCCTTATCCGCAATGTCATGGTAGTCTACATCTTTTCTTAAAAATACAATTTTGGCCGAAACCTGAATTTCTAGCTTTGCTTAAACAATACCATCAACCTCAAGTGTAAGGGAGAGGAATCCCCACTGAATGTCCTGCATCTCCTCTTCCATGAAAAGGTAATAAATCAGACGGTACTCTGAATGTTTCTTGGATGCTATCAAATCATTCACCTGTCTCCTAAGATGACCTCCTTTTAGCGAATAGGGTTGACAACAAGGATGGTATATTTAGTAGCAACCCATTACAAGAAAAGTTTAGTTCCTATGCACTCCTAGAAGACATTCAATGATCTCAACTTTGTGACACATAATGCACCATTCAGAGTAGTGCAATATCTTCTTAAAAGCTTGTCTCTCATTCCGAATGAAGGGTTCATGACATAAAGATGAATAGGTTTTCTGGATGCCATGAGATATTCGAATCAGCCAGTCCTAATCTCATGTAGTCCGTGAGTCTTGTTACCCCTCAAAATGCATTGCATTTTGAAACATTCTTTTCAGCTTGCCATTCTCAGATCAGGGGTCATCTTTTGCTTGAGTACTTCCGTTGACTGCATTTCCAGCAGATTTGAAGGTCAATGGATCACGTATGTGTTGCCGCCTAATACACACCTGGAGGGGACGCGGCAGGAAACCTTCAAGCCGCTCGGTGTGTCCTTGGGAGCAAGTGAGAGTCAAGTGCTGTCACCTGATTACTCGACTCCTCCGTCTAGGCTTACTCCTAGCGAAGCCAAGGGGGGTGGTCCCTATGAAAAATAATCTAAGGCTTTTAATCTATAACAAAAGATAAAAGTCTATTCTAGGAGTTAAAGATGACGAGATGATAAAATATAACAACAAAGCACTGCTTGTGAATTAAATCAAATAGCTAACCCAACATAAGATAAATAAGCATTCACGACATTTATGATTGACTTAAACACAGAAAATTAAAGACCAGTGCCGAGAATGTAAAAATGCTTGTAAGTACTATTGTGTGGGGTTGCTTGTGTAGTCTCAGTGAAAGTATTGCAGTGGCTCGGTTGGTAAATTTTATAGTTATTAAATGAGTAGTTAAGGAGTGGGTTGACTCTTGGTTTGGCCCAAAAGAAAACCTAAACTTCGAACTGAGTGCTCTAGCAACCTTACCAAGTGTCCAACCAGGCGAGGATGAACCCGCTTAAGAACCTGCTGACTCTGTGGATTCAGTCCATGCAACCTCCCGAGTTCTTAGGATTGGATTCTGATGGATTATCCTATTAACACTAATTACCTTGCACCCGTTTCTGATTGAGCCAACTGTTCCGACTAAGCTGCAGTGGTCAAGAGCATACTCCGAGTTTGGGGCGTTGTTCGTTTTATTAAATAGGTATGAGTGGATGATTAATCTACACTAAACCCCAAGCGTAAAGCAAGGGGGGTTAATTTTAGGATTAAATTTTAAGCACAGGATAATAATTCGAAATAAACACAAAAGCATATAAAAAAGATAAACAGGTCCTCGGAGGACGTTGTGTGCTTGAGTGAGTTATCTAATTACTACTGCTTGAAAGAAAACTAATCTAAAACGAAAAAATAAAAAAAATGAACAAGGGTGCGAATCCCCCCTGGGGGGATTGGGTTCAGGCGCTGGAATTGCCTGCTGTGCTCTTTTTATTTTTTTGATTACAACTTGGAAACTTAAGAGAAATACTGCTTGCCCTTTATCATTAGGGAACAAGTCAGTTTACAATGTTAGAATGATGTAAGGGAGGTAAAACTAGCTCCCCGGATGGCTACGGACACCTCTGAATCTCAGACTTTGAGCTTTAAAAAGCTCGGACCTGCTAAAAGACAAAAAAAACCAGCGAACTGAATTAGTCTTAAAAATGCCAAGAAACACTTAAAAAGTGTCTTTGACGTTGCTACAAAAGATTGCAAAAATTTCTAACTTAGCTAGCAACCTAGAACTAAATAAAAATGAAGCTATTAGACTCTTTAGATTGCTACTTGCTTAGATCTATTAATCAAATGAACTTTGAAGCAAGATTTAGATTTAAATAGGACAGTAACCGAGATAGAATAAAAAATGTGGATCTAGAAAAGTGAACCCATGGGGTTTGAGTGCTTTTGAAGAGAAGGGTTATGGAGTCAAACTCCTTGATGCACCGATAAGATCTACACTTCGATCGACAATGTTGAAATGAAGACAAGATCAAGCAAGTTCTTTGTGCTCTCCAACTTGGGCTACCTGTAAATAGCTACCAAGAACTAACAAGGGGATTAAGAGCATTTGTATAACAATAAACCATAAAACAATAGAAAAATGAATTTCAAGCAAGAAACACCATCATTCTTTGCATCATGATATCATTTACATATGTAAGCAGCCTATAAAGAGTTACTTACAGATCTATAAGAAGATAACTTCTTTACCCAAGAAATGCAATCCCAACAATATTAATCAATGGAACATAAGTACAGTTTACCTCATTCATGCATGTAGATCCAATCCAAGACAATCACCAAATCAGATTAGCCTCCAAAGCCTTCTCTTTATTAACTCAAAAATAAAAATATTACAAATAGAAATGTGCAGAGGTTCCACCTTCCAGATCCTTACAATGGAGCCAAGCTCCTCAATATATAGCAAATGGCACGCATCTAGGGCGCAAAACCCTAAGGAGCTAGATTGTAGAGCAAGGCAAGCTCTCAACCAATGGCAATGCACCATCGTATTTGGAAAAAACAGTTCAAAGTAGAAGCTGCCCTCTCAGTGAAAGCTGCTCACCACGTGAGAGGATGAGGATGCCAACTGATGTTTCCAAACTCTCGAGCTTTTCGTGTGAGGTAGGATTGGAAGTTTTAATTGGAAGCTACGTGGGTTATTGCCACCTCATCGAACTCATCCTCAAAACAGAAATGAAACCGGCCATGTGAGAAGTTGGCCCCACGTGAAAGTGAAGGTAGCGAATACATGCTAAGTGGAGCATTCGGCTGGCCCACGTGAAGGAGAGGTATGGCCCACGTGAAGGAGAGGTATGGCCCACGTGAGAGAGATCCGTACGTTTCTCTTTAATAATACAAATGATCATCTTTTATTTGACCTTCACTTGCAATAGCTTATCAAAAACGAATTTATGCCATGTCATATGAGGTGGCCCCCTTTTGAATTCACTCTCCATACCTCCATTTGTACGGCCGTACGGTTGCTCACGTGGAGTGGGGAGCATGGAATATAAATATTCCAATTTTGACCTTTTATGTAACTTTTAACATATGCTTTTCACTTGGATGTAGTCGTTCACCTTAAATTGACTTATTCCAAGTCATTTGGCATGTGCCAATATTCACTTTTTAAATATTTTAATCATTTGGCCAAAGTGCATTTTGTTGCATTTCTGGCATTAAAGTGCCACTTTGTAGCTCTGATAGGCAAAACTGCTCCACGAGGGGTTCTCGGTCACCCGAAACATAGGAAAACTGGGTACCGGGGTAAAGAGGATGCTCTGAGCTTGAAAACGAGCATCCCTGCGCCAAATTCCCGACTCCGGATAAGACTTTTATCACCTTTTGAAATTTTTAATTAAACCATTAAAAAATGGCTTAAAAATGCGGAAAAATATTTTTTGTCGGAATTGGCTGAAACTTCAGGGGAACCTAGTACATGACAAAACGATAAATTCTAGTGTCTAGCATGTTTATACATGTTACAAAATGGGCTCCAATAATCCCCCAAGCCTAACCACCACTTTGGGCATTCCAGCTTTGGAGGAGCAGGAGAAAACCTCATCGATTATACTCGGCTAAAGGCAAGGCATAATCGACAAGGGAAAAAAAACTCCTTGGAATACCTTCTTTGGTTGTCAAGTCCTAGGGAACCGAGTCACTCAAAGACCACCATGCTAGTACGCTTATTACAAACCCCGTGGGGCACGGTCATGTACTACAAAACATAAAAAAAGGGGGCCTTGAACAGCCAAGCTTGGAACTTCTGAACACTGAAAAGCACAAGTGAGTGTGCAACACTGGCGCTCACTGAAGTCCAACTAAAGTCCAACTTTAGGTGGTAACATCTGGCTCCAACTGCGGGACGTGTGCTTGATCTAGTCTTGAGGCAAGGAGAGCATACGAGAACACCAGAATCTCCGGTTTTTATGACCTGTAAAAACATCTCAACTTGACAAGAAAACCTTTCAGTAGCACAAGTGTTTGCAATAAACCAATGAACCATAAGTTACTTTATTCAAAGGAAAAAAAACTAACTAATAAAAGGAAATGCAGAAAGTAAATGCTCACTTTGAGGAGCTTATTTCCTACTCTAAGCATAACATGATAAAAATGCTAAGTAAAATGATAAATCCAATGCAACCACCTTAACATTTCATCAAAAAAGAAATTTGCCTTGTGTTTGGTTACCAGCCAAAACAAGGACACCTTATTCACAAGATGCAAACCTGCGAAAATGATGAGGATGGGAGGGCTGGATGGGAGATCATGACCATGCAAAATATCATCAAACTGCTTCCTCAACTGGCAGGTCCTCTCGCGAGGCTGCTTCTATCCAAGATTGGATAGGACTGATGTATAAATCTGTAGGATGGAGTAGATCAACCACTCCACCATACTGCCTTAGAGGGCTTATGCGATGAAAAAATTCTGTAGTGACATAAGCCCCCAGGATGCTCCAAATCATAAGAGAATTCTGAATGTGAAGTTGAAGGTTGTGATTGACGTTCAATTGACTGAGTCCCATCTGAATCTTCAATGCATAGCACCTTGCGGTCTTCAATACTAGTACTCATGTTTGGTTCCGACTGATCACATGAAGCACATGCATGCTCCTCTTTTATATCAAGATCTCCCAATATTTCTGAATACACACTCCCTTCTCTAGATACATCAAAAATGGGTTTCTCAATGTATGTCCAATAATCATCATAGGTATTTTTGGCAAAGATGGAGGAGTCTTCACTATTCGTATCATGTCCCTGGCTAGATCTATCTTCCTCATGGTCATAATAAACTTCTTTACAAGGCTTGTCTTCAAAATGTTTACAAGAGAACAAGCTTTCCCTAACTTTGTTACCATGTGGAGAGTCAAGAGGGGTATCATCATACATAATATTGTCTTCGTCATAAATTTTTCTATAAGCCTCTGTACTGGTTTCTTCTGAAGGTAGATGCGAAGTACAAGTGTCATCATCCTCTCTGAAATTATGCTGAGAAAGCTTCAAATATTCAATGCTTTTCATCATGGCAATATGAAGAGGTTCTTCAATAACATCTTCCATCAATGGTTGCTTAAGAGTTTCTTCATCAACCTCCATAATGGCTTCTCCATACTCATAATCCTCTTCTTCAGAAAAAGGGTCATAAGGAAGTAAGCCTTCCAAACCATCATCATTATACACATTGCAAACTTCCTCATTTTCAATAAGGGTTTCTGTGATAGTTTTTTCTGGAGGTGGCTTAGGAGTACAAATGTCGTCATCTTCACTAAAGTAATCTTGAAATCCCAAATCTTCAATGTTTGTTACCATGGCAATGTGAGAAAACTCCTCAAAGACCTCCTCAATTAAAGATCCCTCATGAATGTCTTTGTTAATCTTTGCAATGGCTTCTTCTTCAGGTAAGTTTGGAACATACATATGATCATCATTATTGAAGTGGACCAGGGAACATTTTGAATCTTCCATATTTTCTTTTAAAGTGAAATGCGAAGGGTCCTCCACAATGTCCTCAATCAAGGATGCTTCATGAAACTCTTCAATGGGATAATCATGGGTCATTCTCTTAAAGTCAAATTGTGCTCCAGGGAGAATGGCACCATGATTTTCAATAAGCTGCATAATCTCTTCTTTAGTGAGAGAGGCTATAGGAACCTCCACATATTCAATGTTCTCTGTCATGACAACACGAGGAGGCTCAGGGTTTTCCATGTGATATTCTATCTCGGGTAAGAAGTAAGCCAAGGATTTTTCAATGAATCTTTCCACAGTGTCATCATCATACTGCCATTGCTTTAAGAAAGTTCTAAGGAAGCATGAAAGGGAGGTAATACACTTGTTAGGAAGGTCCTCAGTAAACCAATAATAAGCCTCTCCTTCCAGAGTACCCGCAAACATCTGCATCATATTATCTTCATACAAAACATTGAAGTCAGCCAGAACCTTAAGGAAAGACATGATGTGTTGGACAACTGGATCACCATTTCCATAAAACCTCGGAAAATAGCTTGATATATCCTCCTCACCATAGTGAAAGTTAGGAAAACCTGGGATATATGCAAAATTGAGGGGAGGATATACACTAGCAATTTGATCACCAGACTCTTCATCATCCATATTGGTGTCAAAAGCGTCAGTCTGAAATAACCATGGAGGCCAACTTGTATTGAATCAAAGGAGTTGTCAGAATGATGAGCTTTTAAGTTTACTGTGTCGCATGGGCTCATCTACACACAACCAGTCTCAACAAATCTATGAGATACAAGGGTTTTATCCCCTCAATGGAGTCACCATGTGAGAAAAAAAATAATATGCATTAAAAGCTCTCACAAAAATATTTTTTGTTTTACTTTGAAATTTTATAAAGAGAAAAAGGTTAGTGGAGTCGCCAGATGAAAGAATAAAGGTCTACTCTAAACAATCATCAAACAAAGCAAAAACAAAAAAGGAGAAAACAAAAAGTCGTGACCCGGGAATAGAAAGGTTTATCCCCGGCAACGACGCCAAAATGTTGCCGCCTAATACACACCTGGAGGGGACGCGGCAGGAAACCTTCAAGCCGCTCGGTGTGTCCTTGGGGGCAAGTGAGAGTCAAGTGCTGTCACCTGATTACTCGACTCCTCCGTCTAGGCTTACTCCTAGCGAAGCCAAGGGGGGTGGTCCCTATGAAAAATAATCTAAGGCTTTTAATCTATAACAAAAGATAAAAGTCTATTCTAGGAGTTAAAGATGACGAGATGATAAAATATAACAACAAAGCACTGCTTGTGAATTAAATCAAATAGCTAACCCAACATAAGATAAATAAGCATTCACGACATTTATGATTGACTTAAACACAGAAAATTAAAGACCAGTGCCGAGAATGTAAAAATGCTTGTAAGTACTATTGTGTGGGGTTGCTTGTGTAGTCTCAGTGAAAGTATTGCAGTGGCTCGGTTGGTAAATTTTATAGTTATTAAATGAGTAGTTAAGGAGTGGGTTGACTCTTGGTTTGGCCCAAAAGAAAACCTAAACTTCGAACTGAGTGCTCTAGCAACCTTACCAAGTGTCCAACCAGGCGAGGATGAACCCGCTTAAGAACCTGCTGACTCTGTGGATTCAGTCCATGCAACCTCCCGAGTTCTTAGGATTGGATTCTGATGGATTATCCTATTAACACTAATTACCTTGCACCCGTTTCTGATTGAGCCAACTGTTCCGACTAAGCTGCAGTGGTCAAGAGCATACTCCGAGTTTGGGGCGTTGTTCGTTTTATTAAATAGGTATGAGTGGATGATTAATCTACACTAAACCCCAAGCGTAAAGCAAGGGGGGTTAATTTTAGGATTAAATTTTAAGCACAGGATAATAATTCGAAATAAACACAAAAGCATATAAAAAAGATAAACAGGTCCTCGGAGGACGTTGTGTGCTTGAGTGAGTTATCTAATTACTACTGCTTGAAAGAAAACTAATCTAAAACGAAAAAATAAAAAAAATGAACAAGGGTGCGAATCCCCCCTGGGGGGATTGGGTTCAGGCGCTGGAATTGCCTGCTGTGCTCTTTTTATTTTTTTGATTACAACTTGGAAACTTAAGAGAAATACTGCTTGCCCTTTATCATTAGGGAACAAGTCAGTTTACAATGTTAGAATGATGTAAGGGAGGTAAAACTAGCTCCCCGGATGGCTACGGACACCTCTGAATCTCAGACTTTGAGCTTTAAAAAGCTCGGACCTGCTAAAAGACAAAAAAAACCAGCGAACTGAATTAGTCTTAAAAATGCCAAGAAACACTTAAAAAGTGTCTTTGACGTTGCTACAAAAGATTGCAAAAATTTCTAACTTAGCTAGCAACCTAGAACTAAATAAAAATGAAGCTATTAGACTCTTTAGATTGCTACTTGCTTAGATCTATTAATCAAATGAACTTTGAAGCAAGATTTAGATTTAAATAGGACAGTAACCGAGATAGAATAAAAAATGTGGATCTAGAAAAGTGAACCCATGGGGTTTGAGTGCTTTTGAAGAGAAGGGTTATGGAGTCAAACTCCTTGATGCACCGATAAGATCTACACTTCGATCGACAATGTTGAAATGAAGACAAGATCAAGCAAGTTCTTTGTGCTCTCCAACTTGGGCTACCTGTAAATAGCTACCAAGAACTAACAAGGGGATTAAGAGCATTTGTATAACAATAAACCATAAAACAATAGAAAAATGAATTTCAAGCAAGAAACACCATCATTCTTTGCATCATGATATCATTTACATATGTAAGCAGCCTATAAAGAGTTACTTACAGATCTATAAGAAGATAACTTCTTTACCCAAGAAATGCAATCCCAACAATATTAATCAATGGAACATAAGTACAGTTTACCTCATTCATGCATGTAGATCCAATCCAAGACAATCACCAAATCAGATTAGCCTCCAAAGCCTTCTCTTTATTAACTCAAAAATAAAAATATTACAAATAGAAATGTGCAGAGGTTCCACCTTCCAGATCCTTACAATGGAGCCAAGCTCCTCAATATATAGCAAATGGCACGCATCTAGGGCGCAAAACCCTAAGGAGCTAGATTGTAGAGCAAGGCAAGCTCTCAACCAATGGCAATGCACCATCGTATTTGAAAAAAACAGTTCAAAGTAGAAGCTGCCCTCTCAGTGAAAGCTGCTCACACGTGAGAGGATGAGGATGCCAAGTGATGTTTCCAAACTCTCGAGCTTTTCGTGTGAGGTAGGATTGGAAGTTTTAATTGGAAGCTACGTGGGTTATTGCCACCTCATCGAACTCATCCTCAAAACAGAAATGAAACCGGCCATGTGAGAAGTTGGCCCCACGTGAAAGTGAAGGTAGCGAATACATGCTAAGTGGAGCATTCGGCTGGCCCACGTGAAGGAGAGGTATGGCCCACGTGAAGGAGAGGTATGGCCCACGTGAGAGAGATCCGTACGTTTCTCTTTAATAATACAAATGATCATCTTTTATTTGACCTTCACTTGCAATAGCTTATCAAAAACGAATTTATGCCATGTCATATGAGGTGGCCCCCTTTTGAATTCACTCTCCATACCTCCATTTGTACGGCCGTACGGTTGCTCACGTGGAGTGGGGAGCATGGAATATAAATATTCCAATTTTGACCTTTTATGTAACTTTTAACATATGCTTTTCACTTGGATGTAGTCGTTCACCTTAAATTGACTTATTCCAAGTCATTTGGCATGTGCCAATATTCACTTTTTAAATATTTTAATCATTTGGCCAAAGTGCATTTTGTTGCATTTCTGGCATTAAAGTGCCACTTTGTAGCTCTGATAGGCAAAACTGCTCCACGAGGGTTCTCGGTCACCCGAAACATAGGAAAACTGGGTACCGGGGTAAAGAGGATGCTCTGAGCTTGAAAACGAGCATCCCTGCGCCAAATTCCGACTCCGGATAAGACTTTTATCACCTTTTGAAAATTTTTAATTAAACCATTAAAAAATGGCTTAAAAATGCGGAAAAATATTTTTTGTCGGAATTGGCTGAAACTTCAGGGGAACCTAGTACATGACAAAACGATAAAATTCTAGTGTCTAGCATGTTTATACATGTTACAAAATGGGCTCCAATAATCCCCCAAGGCCTAACCACCACTTTGGGCATTCCAGCTTTGGAGGAGCAGGAGAAAACCTCATCGATTATACTCGGCTAAAGGCAAGGCATAATCGACAAGGGAAAAAAACTCCTTGGAATACCTTCTTTGGTTGTCAAGTCCTAGGGAACCGAGTCACTCAAAGACCACCATGCTAGTACGCTTATTACAAACCCCGTGGGGCACGGTCATGTACTACAAAACATAAAAAAAGGGGGCCTTGAACAGGCCAAGCTTGGAACTTCTGAACACTGAAAAGCACAAGTGAGTGTGCAACACTGGCGGCTCACTGAAGTCCAACTAAAGTCCAACTTTAGGTGGTAACAGTATGGATGGATCAGAAGTTCTTAGAGCAGATTCAGATGCTTTAAGAAAGGTATCTGAGTATATGAAGAAGTCTCCAACCAGCAGTTGGTAGGACCTTGTGGAATTTATGGAAGAAATTTACCAGATTACTGGAGCTGTAATGTCAAACTGGGTCCGAGAAGATGCTACTGGGTTTCACCTTATAGCATATCGACTATTTGGCTGCTGGAAAACCCCTCTCTTAGTATAGAACAGGTACTTCAGATCCAGTGAAAGCTACAGGAACGCCTCACCTTTAAATGGAGAACAATGGCTGTATGACAGAATATATAGGGAGGATCGTTTCCAGCATGCGTATGAATCCTTAACACTCAAATCAATCTATTTTGAGAAAGTACTCATTGGAAGACTGCTGATTTAAGGGCATCTAACTTCATATCATGGAAAGCAAGGGTTACACTACTCTTGAAAGAACAAGATCTTTGGGACATTGTGGATACGGCAATGACTAAACTGATTGATCTAGTTGAGTTGGAAGCTTATGAGAAGAAGGAGATTAAAGCTCAGAGAGTGATCATGGATGCAATAAAAGATGATTTTATTACTGATGTAGCTGAGAAGTCAAAAGCCCATACAATGTACAAAGCCTTGACGGATCTATTCCAGAGTGATAATGTAAACATGAAGAAGATTTTGTGGGACAAACTTAGAGATGTCTAGACTAGATCGGATAATTTTACCATCTATCTTATGAAGATCATCAAGATTTGTGATCAGCTTGCAACTGTTGGGGAAAAGGTAGCAGATGCAGAGCTCGTCAGAGTGGCATTGAATGGATTCACCAAGCATTGGGAACCATTTGTAAAAGGTCTCTGTGCTCAAGAAAATCTTCCAAACTGGGAGAGGCTATGGGATGATTACATCTAGGAAGAGACTAGGGAGGAGTCTAGAGCCCGCAAGCAGGAAGATGACAAAGAGAACTTGGCCCTTCGCAGCAAGACAAAAAGGGCAAAGGAAAGAGTTTTGGTAAGAAGTGTAACGGGAGGGTGAAGCATCACAACTGGGAAAGAAGAAAGGCTTGTGTAAAATCAAGAATGGGCACTGTTGCCGCCTGGTTCCACACCTGGGAAAACGCAGCAGAAGTCTTCAAGCTGCTGGTGTGGCCTTGGGGGCAAGTCAGAGTCAAGTGCTGTCACTTGGGACTCGACTCCTCCGTCTAGGCTTTCCTAGCGAAGCCAAGGGGGGTGGACCCTAAAAAATAAAAGAAACTAAAGCCTCTAATCTAGGAGTTAGGAAATATTTTTGGTAACCAAGAATAAACAACACATACATTTGTCAAATAAAAACATCATTTATCATTTACTCCCATTTAGAATAATCATCATTTAACTGCATACTAGTCAACAATATAAAATGAAATTTGCAACAAGACCAGTGCCTTATTATGGAGTCGAATAACAAATGCATAAACAGAAAAGGTAAATGTTGTGAAATGTTCTTGGTTTATTTTAAAAATTTATGTGATGGTGATCTTTTTATTAAGGCAGGTGGGTTCCCGATATACGCAAGGTACGGGGGAACATGTCCGGAAATTTGAAGCGTGGCTTCCCTCTCAGGCTTTGGGCTGAATCGGAGTCTCGAGGAGGTGTTCAGATGCTATACCAACGAGGGCAAGCCTAACGGTTTCCAAGAGGTCGCTATCCAGTTTTATCCCAAGCCTTCTGGGAAATTTGCCCACGACAACAAATTGCGTGTTGTGCCGGATTTTCACAAAAAGGATTTTTTATTGGGGTGGTGTTAAGTCCTATTACTAGTCATCCACTCCTTTCTGGTGTGTACCAACTGGATCAGACTAAGCTGCAAGTTGGCCACAGAGCATACGGGAGAAGACCTTGGTATTTTTTTAATAAAATTTTAAGAACACAAATTTTATCTTTTTTATAACCCCAGGAGTCTCTTTTCAGGCATGTATTTCGGGCAAGCCCTCATACAAAACCCTACTTCGGGAAAGCAAGGGGGGGCGTTATGAGTTTGTAAAAAAAAAAATGTGAAAAAACTAGGTTGTGAGTGAACTTGTGGCCCGCCAGTGGAACGGACCAACAAGGTTTATTTTAACCCTAATTTATTTTATTAAATGCCGGAAAACAAAGAAAATAAACTACTCTAACAATCACGCCATAAAAATGAGACGACACAGGCCACCCCTGGGGGGATGGGGTATGGGCGCTGGCTAGCCCACTTGCTCTCGTTTAAAATTGTTTACAATGATATAGAGAAGTGCCCCAGTCAGCTTAATGTGACTTGGTGGCTTACAAAATTATAGGAAAAATGCCCGGTTTTTGAAAAATATGGAAGTTTGTCCTCCGGATCGCCTGGATGCTCGAAATTTCGCCAGCACTTCCTCCTACCTGTTCGTCTTTTGCTGCAAACCAGCAAGCAATAATTAGTACAAGATGCCCAAAAACACTTTAAGAGTGTCTTTGGAACACCTCCTAAAAAACCCAAAAAAATCTAAGTTAAAAACTAAGCAAAAATGACGAAAAATAACCAAGTAGAACAAGCTATGGGGCTTGTCTATTTGGGATCTTTGCTAGCCCTTTAATGGCTGCAAATTTCAAGCTCTATGGCAGCGAGATAATACTTTACAATCAGATCTAATACTACTTTAGAAAAAACTTGAAAGATTTCGACAACTTAAACTAGTTTTTTGAAAAGAAAGTACTAGATAACCATAAAATGTGATTTTTTTTATAAACGAGGGAGAGAGAGATGGAACAAATCCTTGTTGAAAATCGAAGCTTTGAAGATGGTTCAGTGATGTTTGAAGGGACTATATCTGCAAACAATGATTAGTAAAAAGCGGAAACAAACAAGATCCTGCTTCTTGCTAACTCAAGAAAACACCTGCACATCACAGATCTCACCAAACAAAATATCAAGTGTAGATATACATATACTCATAAGAAACTAAGCTGCTACAATAAACAAATTGAAAACAACTTATCTCATAGATGAGCACACCACACCATTGAAGAATGAAACTTATGCACAAGCCATCTTGGAAAAAGAATCAAGATACTACATCCACATATGCCACAACACCACAAGTTGACCTCCAAAGTCTTCTTTTATTCAAATGAGAAAACAAATTACAATCATAAGTCCGCTGCTCCAATTCTCACTAACTCACAATGAGAGAGCAAGCTGCAATATATAGGAAAAACCACCAAGTGAAGGGGGGCGCACTTGCCTAAAGAGAGAGAGAGGGCGTGGCATAGATGGTGGAGGGGAATGGAGCTGCCATCCCCTATTCTAGCTGCCCATACGCAGCACCTAACGTGCTAACATAGCAGCACTAATAGTGCTTCCCATTCCTTAAACTATGGGCTGCCCACTCCATGAATGCGCCCCCTCCTTTAGTGAATGCGCCCCTCTATTATGGGCAAGGTTTATCTCCACCTTTGGGGCTGCCAAAACACTCTCAAATCAGCCCAATATCCTCCACATATGATGCTGATCCAAATCAGAGTTGTCATTACTCCAAAAATTTAATAATTTTTTAAGTCATTTTTTCACTTTTTTCAATTTTTTCATGACTTTTTGATTTTTTTGGGTTTTTTGGCCATATGAAAATATTGAAGCACCCAAACCTTAGGAAAAGTGGGTTTAGGGGTTTAGGGGGTACTCTGAGTTAGAAAACGAGTACCCCTAAGGCAAAAAATACCTCCAGACGCCCCAGATAGGCCAATTACAATTTTTTTTAATTGAACCATTAAAAAATGGCCCAATTTACGGAAAAAATAAAACATGCCGAAAATTAAAAAACAACCTAGGGGGACTTAGCACATGTCCATA
Source organism: Larix kaempferi (assembly GCA_027924585.1). NCBI lineage: Eukaryota > Viridiplantae > Streptophyta > Pinopsida > Pinales > Pinaceae > Larix > Larix kaempferi. Next base: position 19,067,932 of record BSBM01000259.1, on the reverse strand, counting down.
TGACTCAAAATTAACGCCTAGCATGTTCATATACATTGACCCATAGACTCTAATAATTTCCTAAGGCCCGTCAGCCTCCCCAGGCATTCCAGCTTTGGAGGAGCAGGAGAAAAACCCATTAATTATGTTATGCACTAATGCAAGACATAATAGATAGGTGAAAAAACTCCTTGGAATACCTGACTTAGCCAAAAAGTCCTAGGGAACCAAGTCTTTTACAAAACACCATGCTAGTACGTTTTGTTACAAACCCCGCAGGGCCATGGACATGTGGAAAATTTTAAAAACGGGGGCCTTTAAAAGGCCAACTGGATATCAAATCACCAAAAATGAACATGTATCATGTTCCACTCTGCCCGCTCGCTTGATAATCCAACCAAGTACAACTTAGTTGGCAACAGGCACTATGCATCTCAATGTCCGGAGAAGAAGAAGGGTAAGGGGAAGAAACGGGAGGTAGCAACATTTACAAAGACTCAGTTGAGTGACTTTGCTACTAAGTTTGAGAATAACTTCTCACTTGTTTCTTTCCTTTCTACCAGCACAGTTGTGAGGAGTCCTTGGTACTTGGACAATGGTTTATCTCGTCACATGATAGAAGCACGGGAGCCATTCAACAGATTGAATGAACCAAACTCAGAGATCCATGTGGAGCTTGGTGATGATGCCAAATATACAGTTAGAGGAGAAGGAACAATTTCATTCCAGCTTGAGTTATGTGGCTCATTCAATGCCCAACACTATTTGTACCAGGAATGGAGAAGAATTTGCTCTCAGTCTCAGTTTTGGAGCACAAGGATTTTATCGTTATCTTCAGGAGAGGGAAAGTACTCATCTATCTAGAGGGAGCTAGCCTAGACATATCAGTGAAGATTGGGGTTAGAGAGGGAAACTAATACAGGTTGTGCTACGAACATAAAATAAGATAATAATTAAATAATTAATAATTAGGTTAACTAAAGTTAGGTTATGAAATGAGGCGTCTCCTCAACATCAAATGCCTGAGCCATATTTAAGGCAAGGCCATCATTGTAACATATCATCTTTTATCCTATCATCAAATATATTATTCTTATCTATTATTCAATATGAGAGTCGGATTCGACTATTAACTTAGTGAACGGATACGTTCACTGCATTTGGTATCAGAGCTCGGATTCGGCTCCTTCGACCTGAGCTCGGATTCGGCTCCTACACTCAGAGCTCGGTTTCGGCTCTCCCTTTAGAGCTCGGTTTCGGCTCTCCCTTCAAGTCCAACCGGAGACGGTTGCTGCTCAGAATTTATCCATTTGGTTGCTGCTCGGAATTCATCCATTTGGTTACTGCTCTACATCAGGACTCGTTTTCCACCTTACTCACCAACCTTCTGCTCACGCGACAATTGCTCTCACTCCACTCTCCATTCCACGCCTTCCCTCCACCATTCATCGACTCCATCCACCCTACGCATACATCATCCTCCCTCCTCTCTGCATTTTCCTCACTACACGCTCCACAACCACCTGCGCATGCCTCGCGCTCTTCCCTCCTGCTGCGACTTACCTCCTGCTCCATATCTCTGCTCCACGTCCGGGCTCCATGCCCGTCACTTCCTGCTTGCTTCCCATCTTCCTTCCTCTTGCGCGTTCCCCCCACCACCACCATTCTCTCCACTCCCCGCGCCTACACACCTCCATCCTGCACGCCCTCCCGCACCTGCACACAACCCCCGCGCACTACACCATCTCCGCCGCCATCCACAACCTCCATCCTACTCTCACCTCTCCGCCGCGCCTGCCAACTCCCACTATCACGCCCGCGCATGCATACGCCCTTCCAACGTCTCCATCTCCCACACTCTACCAGCGCCCTCCTCCACTGCCAGCGCCTCTCCCTCCCTTTGTTGCCCCTTCTCCCATCCGCCACGTCTCCACCACGCCTACTCCTCGAAACCGCCATTCCGTCCTTCAACCCTAATTAAAAAAAAATACAAATTTTAATTAAAACAAAAATTATTATAATAAATTAAATATTATTATATAATATTTAATATTATTACCATTTTGTTTTTATTAAAATTTTTACTATCAAAAGTTTGCCATAAAATTATATAATTATAAGAATAATCATATTATTATATTATATATATATTTTTACTTCATTCACTCTTACCTATTCAAAAACTTCATAGTGATATTATTATTACAAATAATAATAATTATTATTATTTAATAATTGTTTCACAATTATTAATTAAAAAAAAAGAAAAAAAAAGAGAAGAAATACCGAAAGAAGACAAGAAGAAGTCAAGGAAGACAAATTATCATCGAAAAAGTTGAAGGAAGAACCATCAAAGAAGTCAAGTCAATTGAAGACTCAACAAAGAAGTCAAAGGCCATCTATAGTCCAGAACGAGCATCCATCACCAAAGAAGTCGAAGACCATGGAAGCCGGGTTGCGACTACAAATAGAGGAATTAGAAGCCACGTTAAAACGTTATAAAAAAGACAATGAAAGATTGCACGACATAAATAACAGTTCAGAAATAAGAATTGAATTACAAGAAAGGTGCAATCAAATAAAAATCTCTGACCAAGAAAGGCGTATAGAAAAATTGTATGCGCAAATTGATGAATTAAAAGCCGAAAATGAATTCAATCAGAGGTCAGGAAATCAAGATATAAAGAAGGAAATAAATAATTACGAAGCAGAAATAAAACGCTTGAACAAAATCGTTAGTGACAAAGATGAAGAACTAACTTAGATACGACATAAATTAGAAAGTCAAGAATCAGAGGTCGGCCAATGTCGACAACAGATAAAAGTTCTTCAACAACAAAATGACGACTCTAAAAAGGCACACAAACTGGAGATCGCAAAGAGTAATAAAACACTATCCAACAAATCCGAAGAAATTTTCAGATTAAGATATCATAACAAGACACTAGTCACAAAAATTAAGATGTTGAAAAATAGTCGAAAGACAGAACAATCTACGGAAGACATTGAAGGAAAACTTCTAGACAAGCAAGAAGAAAATAGCTACATCAGAAGTCATAATGAAGATCTTAAGGAACAACTTAAGAAGTATGAAGATGACAAAAAATCGCAGGTCGAATTGATCAAGAAGTTTCAAAATGATAATAGGCAGTTAGGAAACAAGTTGGAAAAGATACAGAATGAAACCTTAAAACCTCAAGAGACGAAAATAAAACTCCCAGCTCAGATCAATGCTCAAAAGACGATGCTCGTAAAAGAAAATGACATTGTGAAAATTCCCTATCGACACCCCAACCATAAAAACCGATATTCTGAAAAGTGGGAAATGTCGAAAGACGATGGTACTAATGTGATCAAAGCTCTTAACGACCGATCAGTGGGGAATCCCAACAGTCAACAACAAATCAATTTGGGATGGATTGACCCATCCACATATCGGAGGTTATGCTCTACACTTACCAGTTCGTATCGACATGTTTCGTCAGCCATGACATCGCAAAGAACAATGTGACAAAATTATAAGGCTTTGAGGACAAAGCCTTTCTAAGAGAGTGGCAATGCTATGAACATAAAGTAAGATAATAATTAAATAATTAATAATTAGGTTAACTAAAGTTAGGTTATGAAATGAGGCATCTCCTCAACATCAAATGCCCGAGCCATATTTAAGGCAGGGCCATCATTGTAACATATCATCTTTTATCCTATCATCAAATATATTATTCTTATCTATTATTCAATATGAGAGTCGGATTCGACTATTAACTTAGTGAACGGATACGTTCACTGCAGGTTGCAAGGGAATCCTGTTTAGGCCTTGATACATGACTGTGACAACCTGTGCGAGCTTTGGCACAGGAGGATGAGACACCTGTGTTACGGAGCATTGGCAATTCTAAGGGAGATTATCATTGGTCATCCAAAGTTCAGTGTTGAGCATCAGGGAGTATACAGAGGGTGTGCACTTGGAAAGAATGTCAAGACTGCTTTTCAAAGCAGCGAGAGTAGGTCCAAGGGGATCTTGTATCTCATTCATTCATTGTAGTATCGGTACAAGGAGCATCATGCTACATGACGCTTGTTCAAGGCTCAAGTGGAGAACTTGACATGAAAGAAGATCAAGGACTTGAGGTCAGACAATAGGGGAGAGTACACCTCCAATGACTTCAAGGATTTCTGCAAGGAGGCAGAGATCAAGAGGGAGAAGACAGTCTCGTACAACCCTCAACAGAATGGTGTCGTGGAGAGAAAGAACCAGTCCATCATCGGTACTATAAAGGCTATGATTCATGATCAGGATTTGCCTATGTTTTTTTGGGCAGAGGCATGTAACACAACAGTGTATTTGCAGAACAGTAGTCCTCACATGATATTGGAGAATAAGAGCCTGAGTAGACATTCATAGGAGTGAAGTCGAAGATTAGTCATCTCAGGATCTTTGGTTGTCCAGTCTACATCCATACGCTTGAGGAGAAGAGGATGAAGCTTGAGCCTTCAAGAGAGAAGGGTGTGTTTGTGGGGTTACATTAAGACCTCGAAGGCTTACATGATCTTCATGCCAGCACAACAGAAGATAATTGTTAGCTGAGATGTTAAGTTCGAGGAGAACTTGGCATCTAGGACGTCTCATGAGTTGCCTCCAGTGGCATAGGACGAGGAGCAGGAGGCTCCGAAGAGAGAACAGGGTCCATAAACTTCTAGTTCAGGGAGTCATCCTTCAGATGATGAGGAGTTAGCTCCTTCTAGTTCTGTTAGGAGACCCAGATGGTTTGAGCAGACATTGAGAGATGCTTGGGAGCATGTTGAGGCTCGCACACAATTATTCAGGGAGAGTAGGCCTTCGAAGAAGTTTTCGAACTATTTGGCATTGATGAGTAGCATCATTGATTCTGAGCCTTCCAATTTTAAGGAAGCAACCGACTAGTAGGCTTGGAAGGATGCCATGGTGGAGGAGTACAACACCATCATGAAGAATGATGTTTGGGATGTTGTGCCGAGACCAGAGGGGAAGTCTATGGTGACTTCCAAGTGACTTTTCAAGATCAAGCATGTTGTAGATGGAAACATCGATAAGGTCAAGGTGAGGCTTGTGGCGAGAGGATTCTATCAGAAAGAGGAAGTGGATTACGAGGAGACATTTGCTCCAGTCGCGAAGTATGCTTCCATATAGGCTGTGATTTCTCTTGCCTCAGTCACGAGGTGGAAGATTCACCAGATGGATGTGAAGACAACCTTCCTTAATGGATTATTGAGGAGGAAGTATACATAGAGCAGCCTCATGTGTGTAGGCTTAAGAAAGCCTTGTACGGATTCAAGAAGGCACCCATTGTTGAGCAAGGTTGTCATTGATGACAAACCATTAATGACAAGGGCATAATGAAGATTGATGATATGGACAAAAGAAGGTTGATGGCATGGCAAGAATATATGCACTAGATGACAAGGCATGATATGGGCATTGAATGGCATGAAGAATGTGGCAAGAAGAACATGACTTGGATATTGGAACATGGGGCATGGCCAAATGACCCATTCTGTGGTCATTTGTGACTTGATGGGGTCATGGACTCTTGGAGATGGCCCTAGGGCTTGGTAAAGACTTGGTACCTGTTATCACACCATAGTAGCAGGGCTACTATTCTTGCTTAGCAGATATCTGCACATTCCAGAGCTTCCATTATTCAGAGCATGGCTATGATGATTGTATATTTTGTGATCACTCATGATCAGAGCAGTATATTATTCAGACTTATGTTTGACCTTGTGTCAAGGCTGAGCCTTGAGAGTTCAGATTTGATGACCGATGTGACCTTTTATCCCATATAGTTTCAGTTCAGTGCTTAGAGATGTATTGCAGCAGTGTTTCAGATGGTATATGATGCTTCTTACTATGATGATGTTATATGATCTATGGATGCTTTATCACTGACTGTGGATTATTATCTTGTTGATTTAGTCATGATCACAGCATCTGCTTGGTATATTATTCCTGATGTGGCAAACTGTTTAAAATGAACTATAAATCATAAAATGGACAATTGCTTGCACATTTAGGTCATTTAACAAAACCCACTGGTTTCCCACCTTACATAGACATGGTCTTTCCTGACACCAGTTGTCTGCTAGTATAGGCTCCATATTCACTTGACTCCATCCATACATGACTTTGCTATTTGACTTTATACCTTGACCTATCTCATTTGACTTTCTGATACTGAGGACTTCCCCATTTTTCTACCTCTGTGTTTGGACCGCATCCCTGTATATTCAGTGTCTCGGCTCTAAGTTGGTGACAAAACTTGCCTTTGGTGAGTTGGATTGTAGGCCTAAATCATTCTGGTCGGTTGTCCCGATGTTTGGCATTGGCTCGAACTCCCCCTAGTCACTTGAGATGTTGTTGGCTAAAACTGAAAGCTCATGTTCTACCTATGGAAACTTATAAATTCGCCCATGGAAACTAAAAAAGGGCAAGAGTGATGAACAACTAAAAATACTCCTCGAAGAGTATAAGAAAGGTCCAAAAAAAAGCAATGGTTCTTAAAAGCTATATCTAAACAATTGCTGACCTTATATATATTTGAAAACATGCCCTGGATGCAAGCTGCAACTAGTTGTGCTTATCAACACACCTGAGATACGAAGGGTTATGTAGGCCAAAAAGGCCATGAAATGAAATTGAATGATCCTAATGAACCTGGATCAACTTGATGTAGACATGATGCCTAAGTTGAATAAGCACTCTCTGAACAACTTATCCATTTGTGAGGCACAGCCATCCCCCGTGTTATTTTGTCCAGCACAGAGTTTGTAGCTTTCCCTCTTTTCCCAGTCCAAAGTATTTTTGAGTTAAGTTAGACAAGTCAACCCCTTGGCCCAACCTTGTTCCTAGCCTTCATCCTTCACTAGCAGTTTGACCATGTCCAATGAGTGAGTTTGTCATTTGAACTAGTGTGCAAGTAATTTTATATAACAAAGGAATATGCTAACTTGATTAATGCCACTGAATGGATGTTATACTTTGAGCTTCGCTGTGAGAATGATTAGAGAAGCATGTCTTAGTCTACTGATGTGATTTATCCTTGGTTGTGTATTATTGGGATCCGTGATGATGTGGGCCATATATATATGCCTATTGATGATGATTGATGGTCCCACATACGTGGTGATGATATCATATGATGGACATATGGTTCAGATGATGATTGATGCAGTTCAACAGGTTTTATTATTACTCCAGATCATCAGATTATGCATTGTCCGTATATGGTGGACCCTACAGCTGGCCCATTAGGGAAACCCATGGTGTATGAGTACACATTCTTAGTGGATTTGGGTCTCCTGGATCCAATGAGACACTTATCTTTCAGTTCCGGGCACTTCTGACAGTGATTGATGCAATTTTACACTTGTTGACTAGATTTGGGGTTGATTTCCTAGCCTGAGCAACAGGGGCCATGAGAGGCCAGTTCACCTAGGGTGCTGTATGAGGAGGGGGTGGTCCAGCCACTTGTTTTTACCATTTACCCCCCCTTCTGGAGAGCCTAGTGGGCTCAGATGGACAGCGCAAATGCCCTAGGAGGCAGTTTTGGCACTTTCACAGTTACCGAGGCAGTTAAAAAATGGGATAAAGTGGTCACTGAGGAATTCGATTTGGGCAATTGAGGCAAGGTTTTGGCATTTGGTTTTCACAGAGGTCTTCCAGGGTGATCCCACCATCTTCCAGCCAGTTTTCACCATGTGGGTAGGCCCACATCGATCACAGGAGGTCTTTTACTGCTTGTCTGTCACAAATTTTGAGGACAGATTTGATCATTTATATTATCTTGGACATATTTTATTATTTTATTGTGCCTTGGGGATGAGCTAGTAAGGATTGATGCCTCCTAGCCCCACCATGTGCTTATTTTGTCATGTCCTAGTCATTATGAGGTGGATTTTTGTACTTTTACCCCTCTAGTGGATGACGTCATCCTCCCTTTGTACCATTTAGTTAGGACGTCATCATTATATTGGGTGATCCATGTGATGTATTGTTATGATTCATTATTAGCCATTGATTAGATCTTTTGATCTTTTAATCTTAGCCACTCATGTAAAAAGTGGTTAGGATTGTACTCTCTCCCCATCCTATTTAAGGAGGGAGCCTCTCATTGTAAAATCATCTAGAGATTTTTGGCTCTTGGCTCTTGGAATAAAATTTCTATCTTTTGGAGTACATGCTTGGGTTGGAGTGGATGTTGGTTGTTTCGATTGTAAATGCTTTTGTCCATTGCACTGGAGGATCTATTGTAGCTATCTTGCATATTTGCCATATCTTTTTACAGGTTTTGAAGACTTCTTCAACAAGTGCGAATTGGTGGGGAGGCTTGCCCTTCAAGCTTGGAGTGGTTTTGTCTTTGCACCAACTATTCTTTGCTTATCTCTTTCTTGCTTGTATCTACCCTCAACATGTTGAACTGATTGATGCTTTGCTCCTTGGTTTTGACAGGTTAGAGGGACTCATATGTGGTTTGGAAAAATCGATTTGGCAAGAGGGCTTCAAAAATTCTCCATTTGATCTTTGGCAAAAGTAATCCTCGTCTCAACTAGCATTCATCTCTTCATCCAGGTATGCTCCAAAGGTATGATCTTCTTCTTCCTTGAATCATCCATAATTTTTAGATCATAAAAACCCTAATTGATTAAAACCCTTATTTTTGGTTTTTCTTAGATCTACTTAGATCTAGCCTTGCTTTTGAAGAGATATTAAAAACCCACCTCTATAGCATCCACCCCTAGTGGGATCTATAGTTTGGTGGTGATTGGGTTAAAATTGACACACTTTTCAAGGCAAAAAAGCCCTCTTGAACCAATTCGCACTTCCTTGGAGAGGCTTGTTTTGGTTAGATCTAGCACATGGGTAGGTGAGATCCCACTTGATTTGCAATCTACACACTTGATAACCTACCCCCAAACTCTTACTTTGGTGATTTCTACCTTGTGGGCATCATTCCACGTTTTAAGGGATTAAAACCCCCTTTTGAATTATTTGGCATCTTAAAACTCAGATCTAGTAAGATCTAACCCTTGGATTGACTTGATTTTTTGGATCCACATAGATCAGGGCATAAACTACTTGGATCTACAGTTTGGTGGCCATTGGACTTGATTTGGCCCACCTTACCCACCTTTTAGCCCTCCTTGAGCAAGGTCGCACTCCCTTGGGTGAGTGAGTTTGCCCACTTTGAGGAAGTGGGTGGTTGAGATTTTTGTGGATTTGGAACGGCCACACCTTGAAACCTAGGACTATAGTATCATTTTGTGACGATCTGCCTTGGGGATAGCATTTCTTGTTTTAAGGGATTGTGGTCCACTTAGGGTCGTTTCATGAAACCCTAGATCTAGCTAGATCCAACCATTCTATCTCAATTAGCCCACTTGACTTGACCTCTTGGTGTCCCGATCTACACTTTGACATACCTTTTGACTCCATTAGCCCATCCAACAAGGCACTAGTCCTCCTCAAAGCAAGTCGCACTCCTTGGGAATTGTGTCAAACCATAGATCCGGTACATGGGTACTCCTAAATTCAACTTAGATCCATAGATCTACTCATTACATATCATCTAGTGCCAATTGCATCCATTAACTTCACCTAGTGGGTCTACTTTAAACCATTTCACATATCCCAAGAAAGGTCGGAGCCACTTGTGTAGCATATGGTACTAAACTTTGTCATCATACCCAATTAAGTGGCCTAAATCATACATTGGTTGAAACTCTAACCATCTCTCAAACCACCTTCAACCATACTTTAACTTCTAGGTCCACTCAACCTTGCATTGGTTTCCGTAACTCATCATTTACTCATCCCTAGGAACCTTTGTTTGGGTCCAATCATCTTTGATTGGTTATAGGGTCTCCCCCTAGGTCTTGATTTATCTAGATCTAAAGTGAAGAGTGCCTTGGTTGACGTGACTCCCACCTTGCATTGGTAACCGTGGCATCTCTTGGGTCACCTCTTTAGTTGCCCATCTCCTCTACTGTCCCGGATGGAATACCACTAGGGGCAACTACAAGTTGTGTGATAACAGTACCCTCAAACATGGGGCACTTGGACACATTTGTTGTTGTTGATAATTGTCCATGACATCATTCGATGATGGACTTGATGATGTGTGAGGGCTTGAAACAAGATTAAAACAATCTATATGCTTGAAGAAGATAATGAGGAATATATGATAAAGCATTTTTCTTTGTTGATGCCCTTGAAGATACTTTGAAGCCTATATGTTGGTGGATGAAGGCACCCACACCATATGTAGGAGAACAAGCCCTAAAGGCATATAAAACAAGCCCTAAGTAACACCAAGTTTGACCATTGAAATGGTAACTCAAAGTCAAAATAATACAAAAAGAAAATCACAAATAAAAGGAAGGTCGGCTCAGTCAATAAATAAAAATATATAAAAAGGAATAAAAATTATAGCAGGTCGGCTCAGTGAAAATATCATGAAAAAACTAGTATAAATACCAAGTGAACAACCTCATTTATTGAAGGTAGATTTATGTGGTGAAATGCTTTGAATTTCGGGCTGCTCTCTGAGAAGAATTTCGGGTACTGTAGTAGCTACAGTAGACAAGAATTTTTTTTTAAAGGGTTTCTTTTTAGCTCTGATTTTTCAGTGAAGAATTCGGGTAAAGACAGGAGGTCTGATTTCGGGGCTCTAGAGAAGAAGAAGACAGGTTCGGAGGGAGCAGGAGAGCAGCACCAGCAGCAATGAAATAATTTCTGTTTATCTTTTATATCTGGGTTGGATGATTGATGAATACTCCATGACATAACAACAACATGAAAAGATTTTTATATCTTTGATTTTCTGGGTCACACTGGTCAACAGCATGATGAAGACATGATTTCTGGGCAGCAGCATAACATGGACACAGTGGATACATGCATGATGATATTGTGTTTTGAGTAACAATAGAAACAACCAGATAGTACCATGATGTATATACTAGTCATGATCAGAATGATATGTTGAGTTAGTAAACATGCTGATAACATGAACATAATTATGATGAATAAAGATAAGCCAGCAAACAGAATGAGGATGTGCTTACATTGAATGAAGCTTGGACAAAATAATGATTTAGAAGATTAAATGAAGACCAGATGCTAGCTATGAATTGTTAAGGTGTGTTTTTGGACAGTATGGACAGAGTTGAGATAGGGCAGCAGTATGACATGTTGTGTATAGTATGTTGAGTAATTTGCTGGGTATAGAATGAAGATTTGATCACATGCTTAATGTTCACATGAAGATAGCGTTTTCTAGGGCAACAATAGAGACAACTTGATGACATGGACAGTACCATGATGTATATGCTGATTTATATATGAATTGGTGAACATGCTGAAGATGCTGAATTGAATGATGGTCTAGGGAAGAATGATTGTTGATGGATAGAATGATGATGATTTCAGTGGATGAACAGAATGCTAAATGAACATAATTATGATGACAGGACAGAGGACAATGGTTGATGAGTGTGTGATGACAAGCTTGATGAAGGGGACAGTGACAAGACAAAGACAAGTGCTAATGTGACAATAATGAAATGTAATGTGATAAATGCATGTTTACTTACGAGCAGGGTCTTGTAATGAAATGTACTTGTTAATACAAGCATGGTGTTGTAATTATTTTTCTTAGTAGGATCTAAGAAAAAGACCAAGCAGTGTCTTGGATTTGAAGTTGGTGCTTCTATTTCAGTAGGTGCTGAATTGCCTCACAGTTGTAGCCGTTTGAAACAAATACAAAAATATTACAACTATATCTTGTGTCTCTTGTGCAATGAGTTGGTGATTAGGTATTTTACTTGATGAATGACTAATGATTTAGGTTATTGATGAATATGATATTGAAGTAAATGAATGAATGATAATATGAGATTGTGATTGAAAGTTTAAATTGATTAAAGTGTAAGCTCACTGATTCACCCCCCCCTCTCAGTGAGCCATTGTGTTCAACAATTGAAATCAGAGCAGGCCTTTAGCATAAGCATAACAAGCTTGAAGGGATCAGTGAACACAAAATGGAAGGATCAACAAAACTCATTCACAATGAAGTTCTAGTTTTTGATAAGTCAGATTATTTTGCTTGGAGAAGCAAAATGAAGGATTACTTGTAAAAGTTTGGTGTTTGGGAAATAGTGGTTAACCCACCTAACCAGCCTAGCAAGAAGACAAAGGCAACAATTGAAAAAGACAATAAAGTTGCTTTGAAGTTTTTGTTGGATGGACTCTCATGCCCTATCAAAGAAAGTGTAAAAGATTACACCTCTGCCAAGGATCTCTGGTTCAAACTGGAAGAAGAAGGTCAAAGGAGGAGTCAAGACAAAGAGGAAAAGTAGGAACAAGTCTCAAATACAAGTGAAGGTAAGATCTGTTCAGTTAGTAATAATTCTGAATGTAATGATAGTGAAATTTCTCTTATTGAAGATGAAAGACAAGAAGAGAAGGTGGCACAAGCCTTGAATGGAAGAGAAGGTGAGAATCTTACTGATTTCAGTAAAATATTTGTGATAACATTAAAAATGATCTTGAAGATGCTAAGAAATTTTTTCTAACAAACCTTTTTAAGGTACAGGATATCAAGCATGATCGGATGCTTAAAAAGAAGATTGAGAAGTTTATTGAAGAGTGCCATGAGAAGTCAATGAATCTGTTTTATAAACTCAATTATAAGATGACAACTCTCCAAGATGGGTTAGAAGAAAATGTTGATTTAAAGACTCAGCTGGAAGAAGCTAAAAGAAAAGAAGAAAATATGAAGATCCAGCTAGAAGAAAAAGAGAAGACTATGGACCTATTCAAGACAAGCGTACAAGGTGATATAGATGATCAAAATCTTGAGGTTAGAAGATTGAAGGCGGAACTAGGAAAAGAACAAGACAAGCTTGAAGAGTCAAGAAGAAATAACATTGGCTTGAGGATTCAACTTGAAGAAGCTAAAAGAATGGAAGAGGTCTTGAAAAATCACTTGGATGAAAAGAAAAAGATTTGTGAGCATCTTGAAATGGAAGTAGTTGGACTCAAGAAGAAAAATGAGACGTTTGATGCATATGACAAGTTCAAACACAGCTCAACTATCCTAGATGAAATTTTAGATTGTCAAAGGTCCCCATTTGACAAATCTGGCCTTGGGTATAAAAATGGAGAAGATAATTTGGAAGAAGGCAATGAGTCCCCCAAGACTCCTGAAGTTGGATCCACATCTTCCAAAGAAGATAGCAAAGCTCCTCATGTACCTACACATGACAACAAAGAAGGTGGAAGATCACAAATGACTCATGAAGCTGCTTCCATTCATCAAAGCAATTCATTTGGAAGAAGGACAACTCCTAGATGGAGCCAAACATCAAGGTATGAAATGGTTTTAATGGCTATTGCTTTTCTTGCTCTAACTTTGGTCACAAAGCAGTGGATTGTGCATATGAAGGAGTATTGAAAGACAAAATGTCAAGGCAAGATGCTGGACATGTGGTCAAATTGGACATATAGCTGCAAATTGTCACACATTGAGATGCTTCACCTGTGGAGGTTTTGGGCATAAAGCCAAAGTATGTGCAAGTCCAAAAAGACAATTCATGAGAAGATTAACATACAGCTCAGCAAGCAAAGCCAATGAAGAAGATGGAACAAATAATGAAAAGACTGAGGTCAAGAAGAAAGTATGGGTAAGAAAAAATGTCTTGTTAAATTCAAATGAGTTTGACCACAACAGTGATGATGGCTGCCTTATGGCAAGCCAAATTTGAGGTCTTTTAAAGACCATGGACAGACCTTGAGTTCATGGTATTGTGGAGGATGAACTCAATGGTAAGTGAAGGTCTCTCCAAACAGGTCCATGGTTACAATTGACATTATGTCCAAAATGGATGAAGTAAATGACAACAATCTTGAAGCAGCAGAAGGATATTGTCTGGATGAACTTTGAGTTTCATTAGATATCCAAATCGAAAACCAGAATAAGTCAGCTTGGAAGTGCAACTTGAAGTGATTAGCTTGCTGAAAAATGTAAAACAACATGTGACCAACAATGATAAAATGTAGAAATTGGTTTTGTGGCAGATTTGTGACAATTTTCTTTGAGGATGTCTGAAGGGTATTTACACAGTAGTTTATGACAGTCTTGTAGCTGCACTTGACCATAGCATCATACTATAATTGATACCATTGTCAAAAAGGTCTAACTCCACACATTGTTCTAAAACAGCTTGAACAAAGAACCAATTTGAAATAGAGTTATGGTGGATTAAAAGCAGTATTGGTATATTGATGACTGAATCTTTTTATGATAGCAATGTGTGGGCAGCTCTGTAAACGATTGAGCAAATTTGACTGAGAAGATTTGGAAGAGAACACTTGAGAACGAATTCAATCTGAACATGTAGCATATAGAAGAAGTCTATGGTTATTATCATGGAGTTGGTAGTGTTGAAGTGGAAGTTAAAAGTCATGTAAAAATTGAAAAATAAAATAGAGTATGGTGGTTGCTGAAGTAAAGACTTATTAACTAAGAAACAGGACACGTCCAAATAGCCAGCATGTCACGTGTTTTGCGTGTCGGACACGACACGAGCCCTAATACGGCTGCGACACGAAAATGAGCGTGTCCCAAAATCGTGACACGATCCGGCACGTGTCCGACACGTGCCATGATCGTGTCACGATTTTGGGACACGTGTCCTGTCAATTAGCGATTTCGCGGGTTAAAAAATTGTCATTCTGTGGGTTAAAAAGACGTGGGCAGAGCTGGGGCCCGTCTTCATTTCGATTTGATCGCTGGTGGAGGAGAGAGCTCGCTCATTAGCCCATAGTTCTCATCGCAGCAACACTATAGAGATCACGTGGAGTTGAGGGTTGCCGGTTGGAGTGGAGGGTTTCCCTTTGTTGACACCGGTGGAGTGGAGTCGAGGGCACGCAGGGTTGCCCCTTTGTGGACGCCGGTGGAGTGGAGTCGAGGGCACGCAGCACCCCCAACAGTTGCTTCTCAAGGCAGTGCCGCAGGCCCGCAACAGAGATCACGTGGGGGTTTCGTATTTGTTGAAGCCGGTGGAGTGGAGAGCCAAGGCCACGGCTCTGTGTAGCAACTGCCAGCAACGAACGGAGGAGTTCCACTTCCAACTTCAGTCAAGCTTCACTCTTCGATTCACTATTCAGGTGAGAAATTAATTTAATTTTAGTTTTTATTTTTTATTTTTTAACTTTTTACTAAATCAGTAAATAGTATTAAGTTATTAAGTTATTAACTATGTCATGCAGTGGCTTCTCAATGATTGGACCATTATATCCTGCCACATGCTGCCTATACCTCTTACTACCAACACTTTGGCATCAATACCCAGTGTTTATGGAATAAATAAATAGATTTTGCAAACATATATCTGCTTGTCCAATAATCAGACCAATAAATGTGATTAAAATCCTACCTCAGTACCGAAAACACCAAGTTTTGAACATGTCTGGTGCAATGCAACCAAAACCTGTGCCTGAGTTGTGTTCTGACTGACGTAGTATGTTGCCTCTTCTATAAGTTCCTCACACATCGCACAAGTTTTCTCATCACCTGCATTCAATGAGGGGATATTTCTGCCCATACCTAACTTGTATTGTAAGTCATCGTTGTTCTTTCCATCACATAATCCTGTACCAATGCAAAGCTTATCTTGACTCAAGTAATCTTGCAACACTGAAACAGCCTCTTGTATATACGTTCCTAACATTTCATCACACTGCAAAGAGCATAAAGACAATTAACTTAGTACACAGAAAAAAGACTTGGTAGCCTAGAACGCTAGAACTTCCATGAAAGATTTGGCACCTTTGCACTTAAATCGGATGGCAACTCATTACAGATACTTTTTGCAAGACTTTCAACATTTTTCAGTGTCTCCGGGTTTGATAGGGCTTCCTCAGCTTGCTTTGAAACCTCCATACATGTATTACAAAAAACACCAAGTGACGATCCATGGAAGTTAAGACCCCCACTCTTAGAAACAGTTTTTTCCAAAGGGACTGCAGATAGGCGGGGAACAGTATTTAACATTTTCCACAGACCTGAAACAGAAATACATACATTACCCATGTTATCTTGAATTTTTAAGAGGCATTTCCTTCCCAATTGCATAAGAATCTATTGATTGTTATGTCGTGGCATTCTGAATCTTGTTCCCACCATCATTGCAAATTAAGATTCTCATTTAATCATTTTGTATTCAATGCCCAGCAATGCATGTATTCATTTTGTATTTTGTATTAAAAATCAACCATTTAAGAGTGTTATTTATTGGATTTCAGGCAGCTGCCAATGACTGTGTGAAGGAAATTCGATGGCTCAATCTTCCAAGGCAGCAGGCAGAGGTCAAACTCAAAGAAAGAGCAGAAATATTTCTGTGTCAGCTGGTGGCAGTGCTCCAAGTGTTTCGAGTGATGTTTTGGGAGCTACTATGCCCTCAGGGCCCTCACATAACCTTGCTGCTTTAGCAAAACAACAGGCACAGGAAAAAAAATACCCCCTATGGAAGTATGTAACCAAGAAAGAAGAACCTGGAAGTGGAACAAAGAGGTCTGCAGGAGGAAATATTTCTTGGTCTTGCAATTTCTGCAACGGTGCATTCAAGAGCACTTACTTCAGAGTTAAGGGCCACTTGTTGGCTCTTCCTTGTGGACTCGGACCATGCAGAGGGATCACTGCCAACCAAAGAAGACAGCTGGAAAAGGAGGATGCAGTTGGGTTGGGGAATGTGGTGGCAGCAAGCAAACAAATGTCAAAAAAAGATGATCCCCTTCCATTCTTGAGGAATACATCTAACCAGTTTGGGAGTGGGGATGAATTTCAGCCAACAAAAAAAAGGGCAGCCCAAACTTATGGTCCAATGGACAAAATTTATCAAAAAGAGACTCGAGATGAGGTAGATCTTACTGTTGCATTCCATTTCTATCTCAACTTCATATCATTCAATGTTGCACGGTCTCCTTAGTTCATTGAGATGTGTCGAGCTTTAGTTGAAAAGGCTCCAAGAGGGTATGTGCCTCCAAGCTCAGAGAAGCTTAGAACCACGTTGTTGGTTAAGGCAAAGAAGGAGGTGGACAAAATCCTACAACCTGTCAAAAAATCATGGATTTCATCCGGGGTTAGTATTGTTTCTGATGGATGGACAGATTCAGCACGCCATCCACTCATTAATTTCATGGTGTCTTCCCATAATGGACCGGCCTTCTTGAAAGCAGTGGATGCTCTCGGAAAGTACAAGGATGCACAATATATGGGTGATTTGTGCATTAAAGTTATTGAAGAGGTAGGTGTTGATAATTGTGTGCAAATCATCACTGATAATGCACCTGTTTGTAAAGCTGCTGGCATGATTGTGGAAACTAAATATCCACAAATATTTTGGACACCGTGCATTGTTCACTCCTTGAATTTAGCAATTAAATCTATTGCTTCAGAGGTGATATGGATTGGCAATGTTATTGAGGATGCACGTTATATCCGCATTTTTGTACAAAACCATACCAATGCCCTCACAATATATAAAGAGTACACACATTTATCATTGTTGAAGGTTGCGGATACTCGGTTTGCTTCCTCATTCATCATGCTTAAGAGGTTGAGGGAGGTCAAGGCCGCTCTTGGGGCCATGGTTATTTCAGATCTTTGGTCTTTTTGGAGAAAGACAGATCAAGTTGCTTCAAGAAAAGTAAAGGAAATAGTGTTAGATGATGTTTGGTGGGAGAAGGTAAATGTTGTCATTGAGATCATGGAGCCTATCATTTCCTTGTTGCGGTTTGCAGACACAGACGAACCCATCTTAGGAGATGTTTATGAGGGGTGGGATTCCATGATTGAGTCCGTGAAGAACATTGTTATGCAGAATGATTTCTCTGAGTATGGGACATCATCAGAGAGCTTATGGTCCACCATACAGGACATTCTTATCTCCAGGTGGGATAAGAATTGCACACCTTTGCATTGCTTGGCACATTCATTGAATCCCAAGTTCTACAGTCAGGAATGGCTTAGTGGTGGGCCCTCACGCAGATTTGCTCCTCACATGGATATAGAGATATCAAATGGGAGGAAGTTAGCATTTAGGAGGATATTTCAGGATAGTGCATCCCTTCAGGAGGTGGAGGAGGGCTTCATAGGGTTCTCCACTTGCATGGGGAGATTTGGAGGGTATGATATGCTTGGAGACATGGGGGTCAAGAAGGCCCATGGTTGGTGGGCAACTCATGGGGCAGCATGCCCTATTCTACAACAGTTAGCCATGAGGATCCTTTCCCAGGTTACTTCATCCTCTTGTTGCGAGAGGAATTGGAGCACATACGGAAATTTGTACAGTTTGAAAAAGAGCAGACTTGAGCAGTCCAGGGCAGAGGCAATGGTGTATGTGCACACCAACCTTCGTCTTATTTACAGGAAGAGGCAAGAGTGGTTGAAGGGTAGAACCAAGATGTGGGATGTATTTCCTGATCATATGGGTTTGGATAACAATATAGAGTTGGCATTGGCCAACTTGGATCTTACTGACCCAGTGTTAGAGCCAGTGACTTTTGATGATGAGCTTGAGGGATCATCCTCCACACCAGCAGATGCATCATCCAATCTTGGATTGGGTATAGAGGAGGAGGAGGAGGAGGAGGAGAGTGGAGAGAGCAGCGACAGTGATGCTCATTTTGACATGGAGCAGCAGGAGATCGATTGACAGTGGCTAGTACCACTGATACTGATAGTGATCTAGTATTTACTATGTGGTATTCGCATTTTGCATCTAGTAGTGTTGTAGTCTTGTAGATACTAGACTGTAGTTTGTAGTAGTATCTACTCCATTTTGTATTTGCCAGTGGCATTCTCTCGATATCTATCATCTATGTAATACATTATGATTTTCAGATTTTGATGGTTTAATATGAAATATCAAACATGCAGTTTATGGTTCAAACTCAAAGTTCATGATTCAATGTTAAATTTTAATTTTTAATGTTATTGTTCATTTTTCATTGTTAATTTTATTATTGATTCATCATGGATTCATGATTCATTGTAAAATTGGAAATTTCAATTGATTCATTGAAAATTTGAATGATATTATGATTCAGATTGATGTACATTGTATAGACTATAGACTTTTAGTATTTTAGTTTTTGAAAAATGTGGATCTTAATGTATTTTTTTAATATATATATATATATTTATATATATATATATATATATAAAACGTGTCCCCCCGTGTCCTGTTTTTGGGGTCGTTGTGTCCCGTGTCGAATACTCGTATTTTCGTGTCCTCCATGTCCCGTGTCGCAGTGTCATGTGACTTAGCTTATTAATTATTCAGATCTGTTTTGAGAAGCTTAAAATGTAAGATGGGCAGCCCAGTATGGATGCCATGCAAAATTAAGATAAAGTAACTTTGAAGGCATAACAAGATTTACTTGAGAAACAAGTATATGACTTGATTTGTGAAACAGTCTTGAAGAAGTTTGAAGTGTTTTGTTACAGGTCCTAGGAAGTTGGCAATCATTCTCAGTCAGGATGTTTGTTGAGTTGGCATGTTGATAGGGGGAGCAAGGGTAATTTGCAGTGATTTCATAGTTGAAGCAAATGTAGTGAAGCAACATGGTGATGGTTGGAGGATTATCCTTGATGTATGCTTACCTTTTATAAATTTACTGGATAGCACATGTTCTGATTCTTACTACATTGAAGAACTAGCAATGCTCTCATTGTTTGAAGTAGTGCCAAAGAACTTAACCTATGAATGGAAGCTGACTGAGTAGATATGGAAAGCCCGCAAGACTTTGGGAAAGCTTGAACAAAATGCACGCAGTAAAGAATGGCAGACTCTGGTAATATGAGCAAAATTTGAATAATGCATGCAGATGTAGTTAAAATGCATGCAGATCTAGTGCCTGCAGCTTGAAGGGGAGGAACAACCAACATCATATTGAAGATAGTGAGGAACAATGACAGGAAGAGTAAGTATGAAGCAGTCGTACATTACTCATGAACAGTAATGTTTGAGTCCAAGCAGAGTTCATTCAAACAGACCAAACTTGTTCTTAGGGGGAGCAGATAGCTCAATAAATTAAAAAGTCTACATGAAAGGAGGAGCAGACACCAGCATGATGTCAAGAAGCAGTCTTCAAGAATTAATTTTTTGTTTTTTTGAGCATTGTGAAGCCTTTGATGGACAATTCTTTGACCCTTTGTCATTAATGTCAAAGGGGGAGAGTAATTGATGAGGTGTTGCCATCAATGACAAAGGGGGAGTTTGTTGAGCAAGGTTGTCATTGATGACAAACCATTAATGACAAAGGCATAATGAAGATTGATGATATGGACAAAAGAAGGTTGATGGCATGGCAAGAATATATGCACTAGATGACAAGGCATGATATGGGCATTGAATGGCATGAAGAATGTGGCAAGAAGGACATGACTTGGATATTGGAACATGGGGCATGGCCAAATGACCCATTCTGTGGTCATTTGTGACTTGATGGGGTCATGGACTCTTGGAGATGGCCCTAGGGCTTGGTAAAGACTTGGTACCCTCAAACATGGGGCACTTGGACACATTTGTTGTTGTTGATAATTGTCCATGACATCATTCGATGATGGACTTGATGATGTGTGAGGGCTTGAAACAATATTAAAACAATCTATATGCTTGAAGAAGATAACGAGGAATATATGATAAAGCATTTTTCTTTGTTGATGCCCTTGAAGATACTTTGAAGCCTATATGTTGGTGGATGAAGGCACCCACACCATATGTAGGAGAACAAGCCCTAAATGCATATAAAACAAGCCCTAAGTAACACCAAGTTTGACCATTGAAATGGTAACTCAAAGTCAAAATAATACAAAAAGAAAATCACAAATAAAAAGGTCGGCTCAGTCAATAAATAAAAATATATAAAAAGAAATAAAAATTATAGCAGGTCGGCTCAGTGAAAATATCATGAAAAAACCAGTATACATACCAAGTGAACGACCTCATTTATTGAAGGCAGATTTATGTGGTGAAATGCTCTGAATTTCGGGCTGCTCTCTGAGAAGAATTTCGGGTACTGTAGCAGCTACAGTAGACAATAATTTTTTTTTAAAGGGTTTCTTTTTAGCTCTGATTTTTCAGTGAAGAATTCGGGTAAGACAGGAGGTCTGATTTCGGGGCTCTAGAGCAGAAGAAGACAGGTTCGGAGGGAGTAGGAGAGCAGCACCAGCAGCAGTGAAATAATTTTTGTTTATCTTTTATATCTGCGTTGGATGATTGATGAATACTCCATGACATAACAGCAGCATGAAAAGATTTTTATATCTTTGATTTTTTGGGTCACACTGGTCAACAGCATGATGAAGACATGATTTCTGGGCAGCAGCATAACATGGACACAGTGGATACATGCATGATGATATTGTGTTCTGAGTAACAATAGAAACAACCAGATAGTACCATGATGTATATACTAGTCATGATCAGAATGATATGCTGAGTTAGTAAACATGCTGATAACATGAACATAATTATGATGAATAAAGATAAGCCAGCAAACAGAATGAAGATGTGCTTACATTGAATGAAGCTTGGACAGAATAATGATTTAGAAGATTAAATGAAGACTAGATGCTAGCTGTGAATTGTTAAGGTGTGTTTTTGGACAGTATGGACAGAGTTGAGATAGGGCAGCAGTATGACATGTTGTGTATAGTATGTTGAGTAATTTGCTGGGTACAGAATGAAGATGTGATCACATGCTTAATGTTCACATGAAGATAGCGTTTTCTAGGGCAACAATAGAGACAACTTGATGACATGGACAGTACCATGATGTATATGCTGATTTATATATGAATTGGTGAACATGCTGAAGATGCTGAACTGAATGATGGTCTAGGGAAGAATGATTGTTGATGGATAGAATGATGATGATTTCAGTGGATGAACAGAATGCTAAATGAACAGAATTATGATGACAGGACAGAGGACAATGGTTGATGAGTGTGTTATGACAAGCTTGATGAAGGAGATAGTGACAAGACAAAGACAAGTGCTGATGTGACAGTAATGAAATGTAATGTGATAAATGTATGTTTACTTACGAGCAGGGTCTTGTAATGAAATGTACTTGTTAATACAAGCAGGGTCTTGTAATTATTTTTCTTAGTAGGATCTAAGAAAAAGACCAAGCAGTGTCTTGGATTTGAAATTGGTGTTTCTATTTCAGTAGGTGCTGAATTGCCTCACAGTTGCAGCCATTTGAAACAAATACAAAAAGATTACAACTATATCTTGTGTCTCTTGTGCAATGAGTTGGTGATTAGGTATTTTACTTGATGAATGACTAATGATTTAGGTTATTGATGAATATGATATTGAAGTAAATGGATGAATGATAATATGAGATTGTGATTGAAAGTTGAAATTGATTGAAGTGTAAGCTCATTGATTCACCCCCCCCCCTTAGTGAGCCATTGTGTTCAACACCCAGGGCGTGGAGTTCCAGTATTGATGGATATTTGCAGAGCATGGGATTGACCAAGAGGGAGGTGGATCCCAACTTGTACCTTAGTCTTGTTGGATTGTATCTGTTACCACCTTAAGTTGCACTTCAGTTGGACTTTAGAGAGCCGCCATGTTTGCAGAATTACTTGTGCTTATCAGAGTTTAGAACATCCAAATTTGTCCTTTTCAGGGCCCTTTTTTAATTTTTGTAATACATGACCATGCCCCACTGGGTTTGTAATAAAGTGTGCTAGCATGGTGGTCTTTGAGTGACTCGGTTCCCTAGGACTTAACAACCAAAGAAGGTATTCCAAGGAGTTTTTTCCCTTTTTAATTATGCTTTGTCTTTAGTCGAGTATAATCGATGAGTTTTTCTCCTACACCTCCAAAGCTGAAATGCCCAAAGTGGTGGTTAGGCCTTGGGGGGTTATTACAGTCTATATTATAACATTTATAAACATGCTAGACACTAAAATACTGGCAACCCTGAATGACCTGTCGGAAGCACCCAGATTCGATAAGGATTGGTGTCCAATGTTTAAACCGCCCCTGAGTCTGACAGTGGGAATCCGGCGTCACCCCTTGTGGGAAGAACAGTATTTTGCCTTGGTTGAGGTTATGGGAAAAGATTTTAATTAAGTTTATCGATCGTTATTATCAAGTCTTCCACCTTTCTGAGTACTAGCCCAACCGTTTCCGGTTGGCAGAGCATACGGGTGTAGGACAAACCAAGATAAATTAATTAGGGGTGTGTGAGTGGAAAGTTTTTATTATTAGAAAGCCCTGTTCAACTCTCCGACAGAGAGCGCTCTTGACTCGATCTTATGACCGCTGTTCAAGAGACTTGCTAGATTAACAATGCCTAATGCAGGGAAATGCAAGAAACTAAAATGCCCTCCGACAGAGGGTGCTCTTGACTTGGATTTGGCCAAGTTCAAGAGACTTTGGTTTATTTTAAGAAGCAAAAACTGTAATAGCAGTATATTTAACTTGAAGCAGATTTGAACAATAGTATTGATCAACAAGATAAAAATTTCTACTGACAATAATGCTTGTAAGATAAAGAAATCTAGTGTTCTAGCACACAAGTTCTAAACTACTAGGTGGGATTGATCTCCGAACAAGACCGACCACTAGAAGCCACCAATCCTGGAAACCTTCCAGCTAGCTGGATGTCCACAATGGCCTTCGGGATACGATCCCAAAGTTAGCTATTCTCTGGTCAAGGATTGGAAGAGAAGCAAGATAAAATATAATAATCAACTAAGCTACCCAAGAATCTCTTTCAGGTTCAAGACCCTACTCGGGAAAGCATGGGGGTAAGTAGATATGAAATATGATCAAGATAACTTATTTGAAACAAAATTTAAACTAAAAGCATGAAAATGTAAATCTAAGCTAAAACCAACCAAAAAACCCAACACCCTTCCCCAAATGGGGAAGAAGACCCAAAAAGTGGAGGCCTCCTCCACTTGAAAGTTTTATTAGATAATTACAAGTGCCTCAAGGGAAAATCCTTGAAAGGTCTTTTTGAGAGACTTATGATAAACAAAATAATTGCAAATAAAACCTGGAAGCCTTTGAAGGCTAATACAAAAAGGAGATTGTGTTTTGGTTTCTTGCTTGGTTTGGATCTTCTCCTTGCATGTGCTTGCTCTTCTTCGAATATGCTTCACAAATTTCGTCTTCTCTTTCAAAAAATGGACCTACAAAAGCTTAGAAAAAGCACTCAACAAGCACCCATTAGAGATTAGAAATCAAATAAAATTGAAATGCTACCAAGTCTAGTAATGAAAACTAAGTTCTAACATGTGAAAGCATGAAATTTTGTTCGAAAATGTTTATATGGGGAAACGGACCAGCGAACAAAAAGTATCCTAAATGTGCTAGAAATGAGATCTAAGATGTAAAAAATTTAAGAAATTTTTATGAAATTTTTTCTATCTTTAACAAGAAACTTGGAAATGTGAACTATGCAAGCTATACTAACAAAAAGAGATCTATAATGTAATTGAAACTAAAGATAAGATGCAAACAATAATAGATCCTAACTATGCAAAATGGAAAATGAAGACTAAATACTAACTTCTTCAAAGGAAATACTACTAATCTAGGACTAATACTTAACCATTTTTTGTTGTTTGTGTGAATTTTTTTGGGCTCTTGGAGAGGTGGACGAATGGATCTAAAGGAAAAGGATGGAACCAAAGGTTTGGACGAGAGGAGACAATGAGGGAGAAACGAGGGGAATGAAGGAGAGATGGAAACTAGGATGAGAAGGAGCAAAACGAAAGGAGGAGGAGAACTAGGGCAAGGAGGTGGATGATGGTTTGTAGAAGAGGAGGATGGACAAAACGAGTGGGTGAGAAAGGCTAATCTAGTGAGTATGGGCTTGAAGATATAAGCTTAGAACCAAGATATTTGCTTTTGAAAGTGGTTGATGGTGAAACAAGAGACTCTTCCTTTGCTAATGTTTAACAAGTAGAGATCTTTGGCCAAAAAATGGAGTGAAGGAGAACCTGCAAAAGCTCACAAAACCATTAGCAATACTTGCAAACAACATATGTTTTAAGAGAATAGAGAAGATATACATGCATGTGCTAGATTGTTAGCCTTCTAAGCATATAAATCAAAACTAAATAATCATAAACACATGAAAAAATGACACAATATCACCTCAAGCATGTAATAAAGCATGGCCACCAAGAGCCCCCAAGAATTTGACCTCCAAAGTCACAACTTTATTAAATATAATTCCAGATACAATTGCTCAGAGTTTCTTTGCATAAAAGACCATGCGATAATAGCTCCTAATGAGCCTCTCTTTATACTAAAACTAAGTGCCAAAACCCTAGGTCGAATTTGGCAATGGAGAAGGTCGAATTCCAATCAATCAAGGGCTTGGCATGGTAAACAATGGCCCAAAGTCGAGTTTGAGGTTGGTAGGATTGAATAGGTGGCAAAGGGCTCGACTTTGTGAAGGAGACACAACGAATGGGCATTCTACACAAGGAAAGGCGAGCTAGGAAGACAAGGGCGTGAGCTCATGTGGAGGGCGAGCTAGGGAGTGGTAGGCACTAACTCGAGTTTAGATGAGAGCCAAGCCCATTTGTTATTGCATTTAACCAATCCCTAAACTCCAACAAGGATCTAATACGAGTTCAAAGGAGACTGACGTGAGGAATTAGGGTAAATGCGAGTTGGTTGCTAGTTCATTGGATGGCACGTTGTAGAGGTAGGTACTAACTCGTTTTTTGATCCAAAGCCAAGCCAATCAACATATCTACTAACCAATGAACAAGCAACAACAAGGAATGGCGTGGATCCCTAAAGGATTGACGTGAGGGATAAGCTCATGCGAGCTAGTTGTGAAGACAACACGTGGGGAAAGGTAGGTACAACTCGAATCATGAAGGAGCCAAGCTATGGTTTGGATGGTGAGTCAATAGGGCGCCTTCTTTAAGTTTTAAATGCAAGCCACCAAACCATACATCAAGTGACACATCACAAAATCGAATTATGCATGAGGGAGGGCGATTTTACTCAAGGAGATTCTTTGCTGGTGACTGGGTGAGTGACTGGATGGGCTTGGAGTTGATTGGAATCTTCCTTAATGCTCATTGCCATGTCATTTAGCCCTTTATTTTAATCAAATTGATTAATTTTGGAGAGATTTGGATTATCTCCAAAATAATCAATTTTATTATTTTAATTAATAATTTCTCTGTAAATGACTTTTCAGAGAAAACATTAATTATGGGGCGGAATTGACATCCGAAAGTTGGGTTTAGCTGCTCCATGGGTCATGTGTGATTTTTGGCTTATGAAACGAGCCATCAAACACTGAAAACGGACCCCGGATGACTGACATATTACAGACTCAAATTTCTCTATTTAAACTATAGAGAAATTTAATTAAAATTTAAAAAATAATTAAATAATTAAAAACCCCAATTTCGACGCGTCCGGTAAAATTTTTTCGAAATTTTTTCTGGGGGTCCTAGAGACCTAGGACATGACCAAAACCTATTCTAATAGTGTCTAGTAGGTTTATACATTATAGTTGGACCCTAATAACCCCCCATGGCCAAATTTCCAAAATCGGGCATTCCAGCTTTGGAGGAAGCGGGAGAAAAACCAAGAGATTATATTTCGCCTGAAGCAAAGTATAATCTGACGGTGAAAAAACTCCCTGGAATACCTTAGTTGTTTAATCCAGTCATGGGAGACCGAGCCACTCAGACCCTACTAGCACACTTTGATACAAACCCCCATGGGGCCATGGTCATGTCGACTCAAAAACAAAACTGGCTAGCCAAAACTGGCTATACCCAAATACAATGAAACCCAGATACTCTGGAAGTGAACACTGATGTGTTCCAACACTGGCGGCTCAATAAGGTTTCAACTATTGTACAAATCAGTTGATAACAGGGTCCAACAATATGACGCGACAAGGAGGATTGGGACCGTACCCTTGCCTGCATACCCGCTTACCTGGACAGTACATGCGTGCTAATCTCCCCGAGTGCTGTTCTCGGTGTATTGCTTTGCCAAGACGGCCAAATGGTTAACTCGGTTGGTTTCAGGAATCCTAATGGTGTCTCCCGATATACGCAAGGTACGTGGGAGCTCAAATCCATAGTGGTGCTGTCTAATGCACAGCCGTTGGTATGAGACCTTCCGATATACGTGTCGAGTACGTGATACACCCTTCGATATACGTCAAGCACGGATTATGGTACTTGGTGGGTACGTGAAGGAGCTCGATATACCGATGTACGTGGAAGACTACAATACCCCCGGACTACAGTGCTGGCAAATAACGACAGCTGCCACGCTTAACAACGCCGGAACACGTCTCTAACTTACACACAGTTACTAAATGATTTTAACTTAAGCTAGCGTTAATTTTATCTTGTACGGTTAGGTGGATGCATGAGGTGAGTAAATAAATGTAAACATAATGCAATCCTCAACTACATGATAATGCACATTTTCCTTTCCTTTTCAATGAAAACTACTTAAGGTAAGGAGAGATTTTTCTTTCTTTCAAACCAAAAGTACTTAAGTAGTAGCGAAAAGAAGAATTCCTTCCTAGAGTGCAATAATTCTAACTTTCTGCAATAATCAGCTAAAGAGCGCAAAGAAAATGAAAGATGCAACTAATCTTAACAATGTGTAAGACAAAATGATGAAGCACTTTTTAATTTTCAAATGCATGTACCAAAAATGAAATTTGATAACTCAACGCTTTTCATATCTATATACAGAAAGTGAGAAGATATCTACAGCACTCTAATCTTTTAGAAATTCCCAAAGAAAAATGGCAAGCACCCAAACAACTCAAAGGCACTCAAGAGAGGCTCAAAATCTACCAAATGCAATAATTATAACTCATTTCCTATCTTTTTACACTTGAAAAAGACACATCTAAGCTACGGAAAGAAGGATTCCACAAACGTTTCCAATCAAATGCAAGACAAAGATAAGCGCTTAACAATCTTATCTAACTCAAATGCACACAAAGCTGAAACAAGCCTTTCTTCTTCTTATGATGGTAAGACCAAGAATGTCAAATGATCAAAAACAAAGTAAGAAGAATATTTACGTTTTCCAAATTCATGAATATAGCAAAATAGTGACAAAATCAAGCTTTTCTTTGAACTAAAGTGGAGACAAGGAATCAATCTTCCCCAAAAATGATTGAATAGCTCAGCATGTAAGGGAAACGAGATGCATAACCCAAGAAAGAGAGGCTCAAAAAGACGTGGACATCCCACACTCTTCAAGTCTTTAAAACAAGCCAATCACACTCAACCAAAACTGATCTCAAAAACCTTGAGATGGGTCAAAACGACTGATGAATCCACGATGGCTCAAAAATAGAACCCATTTCGCTTAAAAAAGCAAGCAAAACACTAGTTTTTACTCAAGGGGCCAAACATGAATCCAAATCTCAAAAAGACCCAAAAATCAATACAAACAAGCCAAATAACATGTGCAAAAAGAGGTTTGGGATCAGATCTAGTGCAAAGATTAGATCAGGTGAGGAGAGTAGGGATAACAAGGTCAAGTGGATGAAGGTGGGGGAACCAAAGTATCCACCACTACCAAGCTGAAACTTGTTAGAATGGGACCCAATACAAATCCACACAAAATACCAAACACTTTCAACACACAAAATCAAACAATGGGGTCTCTGACTCGATCGTACAGTATAGAGGGAGTTCATACATTAGACCAAGGTTCAAACTGTTAGATGAGGGAAGGGATGCCAGTATTCCAACTTTTGACAGATCGACGCACTCTGTCTTCACACACAGTTCGACGTCGCAGTTTGCCTTCACGGGAGGTGCGACGATGTCGCAGTATACTAATGTAAAGGATGCAACGGGTGACTAATAGGTGAAGAACAGAAGCTCAGAATGACACAGTGTCGCTCTGTTTTCACTGCCCAGGTGCAACAGGCGAGTTCTAGATTAAAAAATGAATCAGATCTCTCAAAAATGAACTAGAAACAGGTTTGAAATTGAGTTGTATAAACTCAAAGGAAGAAGATCAAGATTTTCAACGTGAAGATCTGACAATGGAATCAATCCTAAGAAAGAAAATGGTGAAAAGATAACAAGGCTTGTGACAAGTAATCGACTGAAAATGACTCAGATTAACGATCACTAAACAAGAATACTCCCCAGTATGGTTGCCAGATTTGTTACCGGACAATCCACTCGATCGGAGGCGAGCCAGATCTCCCTAGCTCAATGCGAGTCTAGAACAAATAGAACAGACTACAAACACGTTTCCTAGATCTACTTAAGGATCAAGTGCTATATGTCTTACCTCTTTGATTCGCTATCCTTTCTCCCGAATGTTGCTCCACGCCCCACGGTCGTCAGATCCAAGCTGCAAGACCTGTCAAGACACAGAAAAGAGAAACGAGTAAAGAGCATCTATACAATAAGAGATCTATGTAAACAGTTAAGCAGGTAAACAACACAACATCATTACACATAAGAACGATATTGGTGGAAAGCATTTGTATTACTGCAAATAGAGGAGTACATGATAGAGATATAGAACTACAACCAATGACTTAACATAGCAGCCCTTCTCCACACAAGCCAATTGCCAAGCCCTTCCAAGGAAGCATGAATTCTCCAAGAGGTGAGTGAAGGTGTCTCAAGAGAGATTTCACCAGCATGTAGATACCATAGTCTTCCCCCCTTTGGTATGGGAGTGAGCTTCACTTATATAGGACTAAGTGGATGAGGTTATGGATAGGATAGGTAGAGAGATGGTAGGAGAGAGATAGGGGATCCTCCCAATGAGTTAGGGGTCGAGTACCAGCTCTCCAACAGATCAAGGATAAGTCCCCAAACGGGCAAGCTTCGAGAAAGATCTTGATATGGCTATTTTTGCCCATTAACAGACCTCGTCGCACCTTGCTATGGAGCAACCTGCGACGTCGCATGTTGCTAGTGTGCAACCTGCGACGACCTCTCAAAAGGTTGTACAAACTGAGTACAAATCCTCCCAAATGAGTACTTGGTCCAAGTGACTTCAGGGATGTATACACTAAATCACGATGATGGGTAGATTTTAGGTGTAACATCTTCATCAACAGAAAGGAATTGGAGCACTTATGGTTTTATTCACTTTGTGAAGCGCAATAGGTTGGGTTCACAAAAAGCTGAGGATCTTGTTTATGTGCACTCCAACCTTCGCCTTGCATCTTGTAGAGGTCCAGAATATAGCTCGGGGCCTTGTAAATATTGGGATGTGGAACCAGAAGCTGCTGACTTGGACATATCTCTTGTTGCACTGAATATTGTTGATGAACCTGGAAGTGGAGTTGGAATTTCTTCCTCCAATCCACAATCCTTTGTTCAGCGTGCATCTTGTTCCATTTTTGAGGAAGACTATGATGATCAGGATGATAACTATTAGTCTTTGACTCTTTGAGTCTTACTCTTTAGTTTTTAGTAGCTTTTGCCATGTTATAGTTATCATTTATGTGTTGACAGTTCACATTTTCATATATGTAGCACTGTAGTTTGTACTTTGTAGCCTCATATATAAAGGCTGATTTTGGATATTACTATTTGCCATTTGGCAACTTGCATTTTATAATAGAAATGGAGTGATGGACTTATGAATGAAATGTGATGACTCATGAGTAAAAATGTGATGTTATAGTTAAATCAAAATGTTTGATGTTTGAAATTATCATTAATGATTTATCACTTGTAAGTTGTCATTTATGTTTCACATTTAATTTGTTAATATATAAATTATATATATATATATATATATATATATATATATATATATCGCATTTCCCCGTTTCCTAAATTTTGTGGGGTCGTATTTCCATCGCGTTCCCGTATCGGATACACGTTTCTGTTTCCCCGTATCATCCAACTTAGTTTGAGTCTCATATGTTAGTACATACTCATAAAAACACAAACTCAACAGCTAGATCTCATTACCAAACTGAAACACATGCAATCACACAAGGAACACCAAATATACCCTGGAAACCCCAACCGGGGACAACCAACAATCTGTGGGGCTATTTTCTCTCTCGAGCCCAGAGCATATATATAAATAGACAAGTACAATACAGGATTAGCTCAAAGGTAACTCAATCCCTGAACCAGACAGACTCTAGATCTGCATGCATCAGCTGATGCATGCACTGGAAGATTAAGCCCTAGCTGGTAAACTGGATCTGAGTGTCTCTGCAAGTGCCTCTAACTGATCTGCCTCCTTTGTATCACATTGCTATGATTTGCTCTCTTTGAAGACTGCCCTCTGAAGAATGTGACCTCCACTGCATGTAGAAGTGTGCTCTCCCCTCTGGATCTCTGATGCTAGTACCAGACCGGATCTCAGCAGATCTGAGCTCTAATCGTCCCTAACCTTCCTTGAATGATGAGGCAAGGCTATCCTGGAAGTCTCAGACTCTGAATCGGTCGATCTAGCTCCAAATGAGCTTTTCCCTCCTTGGGGAATGCGCCCTCCTCCAAGTGAACACGTCCTCCTCTATATTGAGCAGAATGCTCTATGATGGACTGTCTCAGTCCACAGACCTGGGTACCTAGTGACTCTGGAGCTAAAGGTCACTGATCCAGCTCAGATCTGACCTTCTTATCTTCTGTAGCAGCTCCTCTCTCTCTCAGAAAGTCGCCCTGCATGCACAATTGTGCCCTCCTCACTCCAGCACTATCACTCTCTGACAATACAACTGAGCAACCTCATCCGGTGACCCCCTGCCTCTATAAGCCTCTATAAATAATCTCACCGATGAATTAGGTTTACCAAAACCCTAATTCTCGGTCCATGCAAAAGTCACTTTTGCATGCATCCAATGATCGCTGACAGGTCATGCAAAACTCATGCATGCAAAGGTCAAATCAATCCGGAAGGTCCGCATGCAGCCACCACTGGACTCATGCCACTGAGTAGAGTGCATCTCATCCTCTACTCCATATTGATGCCTATGCAGCTAATGTACCTCCATTCAAGGCATCAGAATCATGGAGGACATCCCGAAGTTACCATACTCTAACTGGTATAATAGTAGATTACTCTATTATCTCTTCTGTTGAATTGCAATAGTTATGTGAGATTAGTATGTTATTTTTGTTTAAATACATGCTTTCTGGATTGCTATTTTAGTTCACACCGGTGCTTTTAACCCTTCTTTTGTAAGTTGATATAAGTGTGCAGGTTACCTAGGTTAGAAAACAAGCGGTGCATGTTAGTGTCCTCTTGACTTCAAACTTTTTTAAACAAGAAGTTTTTCCCTCAGATCCCCACTTCAAGCAACTCCATTTTCCCAAGTTCAAGGGCTTAACACACTTCACTTCTTCTCATCCTCTTTTCTTAAATAACTTTGGTTACTGGTTACCTATATCATATTTACATTTTTTGCAATTTTAAACCTAAAGTAGATCTGATTTTTATTTACTAGATCATAGTCATTTTAAAAAAGCATAAACTTCGAATCTAGATCTAGGATTAAAACATTCTATTGTTGCAAATTAAAATCTAGCATATCTCAAGTCTTGAACATTAGTTTGTCAAAAGTATTTAAAAGATTTAATTGGCTAATTGAGAGCTTCAAAATCGCTGCTCCTTTTGAGCAAGCAGAGATCCTAAGAAGGCTAGCTTCATAGCTTGTCCTTCTTAGTTACTTTTATGCACTTTTACTAAGCATTTTTTATAGAAATTTTTGGGTTTTCTGGTAAGTCCCAAGACACCTTTAAAGTGTTCTTTGGGCACTAATTTGTAAATGTTTGTTTGCTGGTTTCCAGGTTTCAATCATAAATAAGAGAGGCACGTTGGTGGAAATTCATTGATTTAACCCATCTGGAACCTTTTGGGAACCTTCTACTTGTTTCTATTCATTCTCCTTAGTGTAAACTTGTCACTCCTATTCTTCAAAGGACTACAAGTATATTCAGAAAAGCATTGTAAAAGAAGTTAAACGAGAGCAGGTGGCTACTTAGCGCCCACACACCATCCCCCAGGGGGGATCTGTGTCGTCTCATTTTTTGGGTTGTTTGCTAGTTTAAATTTTAATTTTTGTTTTCTAATAAAACGAACAAACTAAAATCAACCTTGTCCGTTTCAAAAGCGGATTACAATTGTTCTCAGGACCTCACATTTATTTTCAGTTTGTTCCAAATTAATTAAAATCAACTTAGATTTAAAATTTAACTTGTTGGATATATTTTCACGGCTGAAAACAAGTGTTCTCAAGACTAGCTTTTCTCACTTTTTTAACAATTTCCCGCTTTTCATAGTAATTTTATCCTTGCCTTCCCAAATTACGGTGCCACAGAAAGAGCTTGCTCGAGTACTGGAATTCGGCTGAAAAAGAGATTCTTGGAAGTAGATTTAATCAAGTAGAAAATCTGTCTTGTTTAAATAAAATAAACCAACGTTCCAAGCCCAAAGTATGCTCTTGACCGCTGCAGCATAGTTTGAATAGTTTGGCTCAATCAGAAACGGGTGCAAGGCACTTCGCTTTAATAGGGAAATCCAATCGAACCAAATTCTAAGAACTCGAAAGGTTGCATGGGCGGAAAACTATAGAGTCAGCAGGCTACTTTAAGAAGGTTCATCCTCGCCTGGTTGGACACTGGATGAAGTTGCTAGAGCACTCAGTTCAAAAGGTTAGGTTTCTTTTGGGCCAAACCAAGAATTAACCCATTCCTTTAAATACGCATTTAATAAATCTAAAATAAACCAACAAGCCTCTTGCAATACTTTCACAACACTACATATCAAGGCCTCGCATTAATTTCTCGGCATTGGTCATCTATTTTTATGGTTAAGTTAATTTGCAAAATGTTGTGAATGCATCTTTATCTTATGTGTTGTATTATTTAAAACTACATACTGCAAATGATGTCTTATTGTATCATTTTTTCTCATCACATGAACTCCTAGAATAGCTTTTATTTCATTGTCATAGTTTAAAAGGATTAGCTTTTTTTTATAGGGACCGCCCCCCTTGGCTTCGCTAGGAGTAAGCCTAGATGGAGGAGTCGAGTTATCAGGTGACAACCCTTGACTCTCACTTGCCCCCAAGGACACACCAAGCGGCTTGAAGGTTTCTTGCCACGTTCCCCCATGTGTGTATTAGGCGGCAACATTTTTCTGGCTCCAACTGCGGGACGTGTGCTCGATCTTGTCTTAAGGCAAGGAGAGCATACGAGAACACCATAATCGCCGGTTTCTATGACCTATAAAAACATCTCAACTTGACAAGAAAAACCTTCAGTAGCACAAGTGTTTTTCAGAAACTAATAAACCATAAGTTACTTTATTCAAAAGGAAAAAACTAACTAATAAAGAATTCTTATAAGAGAAAAAACACTGAAAAAGAAATGCATAAAGTAAATGCTCACTTTGAGGAGCTTATTTCTTGCTCTAAGCATGTCATAATAAAAATGCTAAGTAAAATGATAAATCCAATGCACCCCCCTTAGCATTTGATCAATATAAAAATTTTTCCCCTTGTGTTTGGTTACCAATCAAAACAAGGATACCTTATTCACGAAATGCAAACATGCATGGATATTCTGGATGGGAAATCATAGGCATGCGATAGATATTTGAAGCGCTTCCCCAAATGGTAAGTCCTCTTGCAGGCTTCTTCTATCCATGATTGGATAGGGCTGAGAAAAAATTGAGAATGATGCAGCATATCAACTGCTTTATCATGTTGATCTGAAAGGATCCTCTGATGGTAATTCTCTGTGAGAACATACGACCCAAGTTGCTCCAAATCATAAGCAACCTTTGTATACGGAGACGATGGTTGAGACTACTCTTCAATAAGTTGTATCTGATCTGAATCCTCATTGTACTGCTTCTTCAGGTTCTCATTGTTGATGCTCATGCATGGCTCATATTGATCATATGCCAAAAATTCATGCTGCTTTTCCATGCAAAGATTTCCCAAGATCTCAAAGTCCATAAACACCTCATAAATAGGTTTTTCAATAAAACCATCAAAAGACTCCAACTCAAAATTTCTTTCCTCAGATGTCATAGATAGGGTTCTCAAATATGCTCTCAAAGGACTCCAGCTCATTATTTTCTTCCTCAGACATGGCATAAATGGGGTTCTCAAAAAATGTCTAGTTATCATTGTCAACATCTATGTCAGTCATGATGGACTCTGCATCACTTGTATCATGATCTAGGCTATATCTGTCCTCCTTGTGCTCAGAATCCTCCTCTTCAGAAAAAATATCATAAGGAATAAAACCTTCCACACTATCATCATTATACACCACCTCATGGATTTCAATATGAGCCTTTGTAATGGTTTCTTCTGGAGGAACATCTGGAGTGCAAATGTCGTCATCTTCACTAAAGTAATCTTGAAATCCCAAATCTTCAATGTTTGTTACCATGGCAATGTGAGGAAACTCCTCAGAGAACTCCTCAATTAAAGATCCCTCATGAATGTCTTTGTTAATCTTTGCAATGGCTTCCTCTTCATGTAAGTTTGGAACATACATATGATCATCATCATTGAAATAGAGTTGAGAACACCAAATCTTCCATATTTTCTGTTAAAGTGAAATGAGGAGGGTCCTCAACAATGTTCTCAATCAAGGATGCTTCATGAAACTCTTCAATGGGATCGTCATGGATCATTTTCTCAACGTGAAACTGTGCTCCAGGGAGAATGACACCCTGCATTTCAATAAGCTGCATAATCTCATCTTTATTGAGAGAGGCTAGAGGAATCTCCAAATATTCAATGTTCTCTATCATGACGACACGAGGAGGCTTAGGGTCTTCCATGTGATATTTTATCTCGGGTAAGAAGTAAGCCAAGGCTTTTTCAATGAATCTTTCCACATTGTAATCATCATACTGCCACTGTTTTAAGAAAATTCTAAGGAAGCATGAAAGGGAGGTAATACATTTTCTAGGAAGGCCCTCAACAAACCAATAATAAGCATCTCCTCCCAGAGTACAAGCAAACATCTCCATCATATTATCTTCATACAAAACATTGAAGTCAACTAGAACCTTAAGGAAAGACATGATGTGTCGGATGGCTGGATCACCATTTTCACAAAACATTGGAAAATAATCTGATATATCCTCACCATTGTGTTAAGAAAACCTAGGATGTATGAAAAATTGATGGGAGGATATGCACTAGCAATTTGAACACTAGACTCTTCATCATCCATATTGGTATCAACAACCTCAGTCTGAAATAACCATGGAAGACATCTTGTACTGAATTAGGGGAGTTGTCAGAATGATGAGCTTTTAAGTTTACTCTGTCGCATGGGCTCATCTACACACAAGCAGTCTCAACAAATTTATAAGATACAAGGGTTTTATCCCTTCAATGGAGTCGCCATGTGAGAATATGCAAAAAACTCTCACAAAATTATTTTTTGTTTTACTTTGAAATTTTATAAAAAGAAAAAAACGGTTAGTGGAGTCGCCAAATGAAAGACTAAAGCTCTACTCTAAACATTCATCAAACAGAGCAAAAACAAAAAAGGAGAAAACAAAAAGTTGTGACCCGGGAATATAAAGGTTTATCCCTGGCAACGACACCAAAATGTTGCCGCCTAATACACACCTAGGGGGAATACGACAGGAAACCTTCAAGCCGCTTGGTGTGTCCTTGGGGGCAAGTGAGAGTCAAGTGCTATCACCTGATAACTCGACTCCTCCATCTAGGCTTACTCCTAGCGAAGCCAAGGGGGCTGGTCCCTATAAAAAAAACTAAGGCTTTTAAACTATGACAATGAAATAAAAGCTATTCTAGGAGATAATGTGATGAGAAAAAATGATACAACAAGACATCATTTGCAATATGTAGTTTTAAATAACACAACACATAAGATAAAGATGTATTCATGGCATTTTGCAGATTAACTTAACCATAAAAATAGATGACCAGTGCCGAGAAATAAATGCGAGTGCTTGATGTGTAGTGTTGTGAAAGTATTGCAAGAGGCTTGTTGGTTTATTTTAGATTTATTAAATGCGTATTAAAGGAATGGGTTAATTCTTGGTTTGGCCCAAAAGAAACCTAACCTTTCGAATTGAGTGCTCTAGCAGTTTCACTAAGTGTCCAACCAGGCGAGGATGAACCTTCTTAAAGTAAGCCTGCTGACTCTATAGTTTTCCACCCATGCAACTTCCCGAGTTCTTATAATTTG
Organism: Larix kaempferi; assembly: GCA_027924585.1. NCBI lineage: Eukaryota > Viridiplantae > Streptophyta > Pinopsida > Pinales > Pinaceae > Larix > Larix kaempferi. Next base: position 19,030,673 of record BSBM01000259.1, on the reverse strand, counting down.
GTTCGATTGGATTTCCCTATTAAAGCTAAGTGCCTTGCACTCGTTTCTGATTGAGCCAAACTGTTCAGACTATGCTGTAGCGGTCAAGAGCATACTTTGGGTTTGGAGCGTTGGTTTATTTTATTTAAACAAGACATATTTTCTACTTGATTAAATCTACTTCCAAGAATCTCTTTTCTGGCCGAATTCTAGTACTCGAGCAAGCTCTTTCCGTGGCACCGTACTTCGGGAAGGCAAGGACAAAATTACTATGAGAAGCGGGAAATTGTTAAAAAAGTGAGAAAAGCTAATCTTGAGAACTCTTGTTGCCCGCCATGAAAATGGATCCAACAAGTTAAATTTTAAATCTAAGTTGATTTTAATTAATTTGGAACAAACTGAAAATAAATGTGAGGTCTTGAGAACAATTGTAATATGCTTTTGAAACGGACAAGGTTGATTTTAGTTTGTTTGTTTTATTAGAAAACAGAAATTAAAATCTAAACTAGCAAAGAACCCAAAAAATGAGACGACGCAGATTCCCCCTGGGGGGATGGGGTGTGGGCGCTAGGTAGCCCACCTGCTCTCGTTTAACTTCTTTTACAATGCTTTTCCGAATATACTTGTAGTCCTTTGAAGAATAGGAGTGACAAGTTTACACTAAGGAGAATGAATAGTGTTGCTGCCTAATACACACCTGGGGGGGATGCGGCAGGAAACCTTCAAGCCGCTCGGTGTGTCCTTGGGGGCAAGTGAGAGTCAAGTGCTGTCACCTGATTACTCGACTCCTCCGTCTAGGCTTACTCCTAGCGAAGCCAAGGGGGGTGGTCCCTATAAAAATAATCTAAGGCTTTTAATCTACAACAAATGATAAAAGTCTATTCTAGGAGTTAAAAAGATGATGAGATGAAAAATTAACAACTAACCACTGCTTGCAAATTAAATCAATTGATTAACACCACACAAGATAGTTAAGCATTCACGACATTCAAGATTGAAACTTAAACATGGAAAATTAAAGACCAGTGCCGAGAAAGTAAAAATGCTTGCGATTACTGTTGTGTAGGGTTGCTTGTGTAGTCTCAGTGAAAGTATTGCAGTGGCTCGGTTGGTAATTTTTATGATTATTAAATGAGTGGTTAAGGAGTGGGTTAATTCTTGGTTTGGCTCAAAAGAAAACTAAACTTCGAACTGAGTGCTCTAGCAACCTTACCAAGTGTCCAACCAGGCAAGGATGAACCCGCTTAAGAACCTGCTGACTCTGCGGATTCAGTCCATGCAACCTCTCGAGTTCTTAGGATTGGATTCTGATGGATTGTCCTATTAACACTAATTACCTTGCACCCGTTTCTGATTGAGCCAACTGTTCCGACTAAGCTGCAGTAGTCAAGAGCATACTCCGGGTTTGGGGCGTTGTTCGTTTTATTAAGACGTGTGAGTGGATGATTATCCTACACTAAACCCCAAGCATAAAGCAAGGGGGGTTAATTTTAGGATTAAATTTTAAGAACAGAAAAATAATTTGAAATAAACACAAAAGCATATAAAATGATAAACGGGTCCTTGGAGGACGTTGTGTGCTTGAGTGAGTTATTTAATTACTACTGCTCGAATGAAAACTAATCTAAAACGAAAAATAAAAAAAATAAAAAAAAGGTGCGAATCCCCCCTGGGGGGATTGGGTTCAGGCGCTGGAATTGCCTGCTGTGCTCTTTTTATTTTTTGATTACAACTTGGAAACTTAAAAGAAATACTGCTTGCCCTTTATCATTAGGGAACAAGTCAGTTTACAATGTTTGAGACAAATAACGATGGTGCTTGAAACTGGTTCTCTCTGGGTGGTTCAGGAAACTCCAAATGCAAGTTTTATTAAAATTTCTCACTCCAACTTGTGATGAAATCAAAACAGATCAGCGATCTATATTGGTTAGAAAATGACAATCAGAACACTTTAAGAGTGTTCTGACAATGCTAGAAAATTATCAGGATGAGGTCTAATGCAACTAGTATGTGAAAACGTATTTTTGGGCAATTTTTTGGGTTTTTAAACTAACTTTCAAATGACTTTTTATGTACAGAACCAAAAAACCAGCGAGCTAAAAAGTTTGTAAAATGCCTAAAAACAACTAAGAAATTACTCTTCTTCGAGATGCAAACTAAGTCTGAAAAATGAAGCTAAAAGGTGCAATGAAACGAGACAAAAGGTAACTAGGAAGACAAGCTAGGGAGCTTGCCTTGCTAGGATCTTTGGCTGCTCTCTTTCAAGTTTGCAAGCCAAATTACAAGCCTAACAATGCTAGATAAGTCTTTTATAAGCACTTCTTCACTAATGAACTTTTAAGATTTGGACTTCGATAAAATGAAAGCATTAGTAAAGGATACTAGATCCACTTCTTAAGATTTCGAAATTTTTAGATCTAGAACAATATAGAAACCGTAACCAAATTAGATTTGAAAATATTTTGAGCCAAAGGTAAGAAGAACCGAGTTTTGAACTGGAAAGAGATGGGCGAATGGAGCCTTCATGAGAGTGGGAACAAGGGGGACTACGCTTCCGTTGAAGTAGCTTTGGAAGCGGCAAAGCTAACACACATGCCTCCTCCCTAAGCTCTGGTAACCTGCAACAAAGACTTTATACAAGCACTTGCACAAGAGGATTAAATGGCACCGATATCAACAATATAAAAGACTTGCAAATAGAAGCATTCAAACAAGATATGCATAATATTTAAAGCATTTTACACTATCATCAAATAACAAACAAGCATTAGATCATATTTGTTACCCTACTGAAATGTAAATTTCCTTCAAAGGTCAGTGCGATCCTAACAATAAGCAAGATACTTATGCAAAAATACAAGTTACCTCCATGGGTTTTGAAGCATCAAGCAACCACACATAACATGAACCCACAATGTAGCCTCCAAAGCCTTCTCTTTATTAACTCAAGAACTCATAAAAATATTACAAACACAAGAACAGAGGTTCCACCTTCAGATCCTTACAATGGAGCCAAGCTCCTCAATATATAGCAAATGGCAGGTGAGCTAGGGCGCAAAACCCTAAGGAGACAAAGCTCCTAGTTTGTAGAGCAAGTCACCCTCAGAACCAATGATGAAACACCATTGCATTCGGACAAAAACACTCTGAAATGGAAAATGCCGATTTGATGAAGAAAGCACCTCACGTGTGGATGAGAGGTCGAGTGGATGTTTCCATATTAGTTGGAGAGATGCTTTGGAATGTTATAATTTGAAATCTGGCATGTGATTGGGCCACCTCCCAAGCAAGAAAACGCCCCCACCATACTCTTATCCTCAACAAAGGAGAACACGGCCATGTGGAGAAAATATGGCCCACGTGAGGATATCGTACGGACTTGATATTTGCTCACACCTTTGATTTATATTATGTGCTTTACACCTTGGAATAATTCAACCATAGATAAATAATATGCCATGTCACTTGTGGGCCTCATCACTACTTGAAAATCGCCCAAGAGCCAATTCGTACGGCCGAGTAAGGAAAGCATGGCCCACGTGAGCTCCACTTCGTATGGTTTTGGCAATAATATTCAACCTTTTAATTTATAACAAAGGTTTTGAGTCATGATTTAAAAACCAACCATATACCACACCTCTCCTCCAACAAATCGCTCACGGCTAAGTGGAGAAGGCCCCACGTGAGGAATCCGTACGGTTATGATAATTTAATGTCATAATCTTAAATTTGCCAAAAATTAAAAGCCTTGGTACTTTAGTAAAGTCGCTCACCTTATGTGATGTCATGCCACCTTAATTGGCATGTGCATTATTAAATTTTTTTTTAGAACTTTGACTTTTGACCATAGTGCATTTTGATGCATTTTTTAGCATTAAAGTGCCAATCTGAAGCTCTGATAGGAAAAACTGCTCCACGGGGGTTTTTGGTCGCCCGAAATGTAGGAAACCGGGTATCGGGGTAATGAGGGTGCTCTGAGCTTGAAAACGAGCATCCCTGCGCCAAATTCTGACTCTGGATACCACTTTTATCACCTTTTGAATTTTTTTAATTAAACCATTAAAAAAATGGCTTAAAAAAGGCGAAAAATATTTTTTCTCGGAATCGACTGAAACTTCAGGGGAACCTAGTACATGACAAAACGATAAAATTCTAGCGTCTAGCATGTTCATACATGTTGCAAAATGGGCTCTAATAATCCCCTAAGGCCTGACCCCCACTTTGGGCATTCCAGCTTTGGAGGAGCAGGAGAAAACCTCATCGATTATACTCGGCTAAAGGCAAGGCATAATCGACAAGGGAAAAAAACTCCTTGGAATACCTTCTTTGGTTGTCAAGTCCTAGGGAACCGAGTCACTCAAAGACCACCATGCTAGTACGCTTATTACAAACCCCGTAGGGCACAGTCATGTACTACAAAAACTGACAAATGGGCCTTGAAAAGGCCAAACTTGGAACTTCTGAACTCTGAAAAAGGCACAAGTAAATGTGCAATACTGGCGGCTCACTGAAGTCCAACTGTAGTGCAACTCAGTTGGTAACAAATAGAAACAAGTAGAAGGTTCCCAAAAGGTTCCAGATGGGTTAAATCATTGAATTTCTGTCAACATGCTTCTCTTATTTATGATTGAAACCTGAAAACCAGCAAACAAACATTTACAAATTAGTGCCCAAAGAACACTTTAAAGGTGTCATGGGACTTACCAGAAAACCCAAAAATTTCTATAAAAAATGCTTAGTAAAAGTGCATAAAAGTAACTAAGAAGGACAAGCTAAGCTAGCCTTCTTAGGATCTCTGCTTGCTCAAAAGGAGCAGCGATTTTAAAGCTCTAAATCAGCCAATTAAAACTTTTAAATACTTTTGACAAACTAATGTTCAAGACTTGAGATATGCTAGATTTTAATTTGCAACAACAGAATGCTTTAATCCTAGATCTAGATTCGAAGTTTATGCTTTTTTAAAATGACTATGATCTAGTATAAAAATCAGATCTACTTTAGATTTAAAATTGAAAAAATGTAAATATGATATAGGTAACTAGTAACCAAAGTTATTTAAGAAAAGAGGATGAGAAGAAGTGAAGTATGTTAAGCCCTTGAACTTGGGAAAATGGAGTTGCTTGAAGTGGGGATCTGTGGGAAAAACTTCTTGTTTAAAATGGTTTGAAGTCAAGAGGACGCTAACATGCACCACTTGTTTTCCAACCTAGGTAACCTGCAAACTTATATCAACTTACAAAAGAAGGGTTAAAAGCACCGGTGTGAACTAAAATAGCAATCCAGAAAGCATGTATTTAAACAAAAATGACATAATAATCTAACATAGCTATTGCAATTCAACAGAAGAGATAATAGAGTAATCTACTATTCTAGCTTACTGGAAAGTAATTTCCTTTCAAAAGCCAGATATACACCAACAAATTCTTATACCTTACTGAACTGTCCTCATACTGACCCTCGGAATCAGAGCTCACTTATACCTCTCGAATTCTCCACACTAATTCACTTTTCAATCCAACGAATTTATCTTTATTTATAGTTGACTTGTCCATGAATTAGGAGGCCGACTTGTCTTATTAATTTTTGTCATTTAATCATTTAACATTTCCATAAAATCCTCATCAAACATATATATAAATTTATATTATCCTTTTCTTTTGCCACATCGTTAAGCTTGACAAGCTTACTTCATATGCCCGCGTTGGCTTCTCAATTATGCCCACAAGGGCCATTTTACTTGCCCACAATGCTTCTTCTGTATGCCTTCATGTCTCTCCCAATTATGCCCGCAAAGGCTTGTTCAACCCTTCAAAAATCTTCCCTCAACTCTTCTAGATAAATGCCCGCAGGGCTTGTCTTCCAGGATGCCTGCAGGGCTTCATAACAATGCCTGCAAGACCTTTAAAATATGAGGCCCATACAAATGCTTGCAGGCCTTTATTAAAAATACCCGCAGACAGGGCTTTGCAGATGCCCACATCATCCTCCAAATTCCCATAGGCAGTCTTTCGAAGATGCTCGCAATATGAAAATTCCCGCAGCCTTGTCATGTTCTCAGCTTGCCCTCAACTTTCTGCCATTGCATCATCCTTTGCCAAGTCCTCATTCTTTGTCATGTCCTCCATTTGTCCTTGTCTATCTTGTCTTCAAGCCATCCACATCATCATGTGCTTGCCATGTCCAAGTCCTCTTCTTTAATTGCTTGTCCTTTGTCATCACCTTGTTCATTCTTGCCAAGTCCTCCACCATTGGCACTTGTCATACATCTTCATGTTTGTCTTCTTTGCCATCTACACCTTGCCATGTCATCATGCTTAACCTTCGTCATTAATGTTGTCATCAATGACAATCATATTCATCAATTCCCCCCCTTTGTCATTGATGGCAACCAATCTTTCTCTTCCCCTTTGTCATTGATGGCAACCAATCTTTCTCCCCCCCTTTGACATTAATGACAAAGGGTCGACCACTTAGCCATTAGAGACTTCACATTGGCCAATATATATATATATATATATATATATTCTTGAAGACTTTTTGAGTTTTAAATGATCTCTTCTATACTTTACTTTAGTGGCTTTGATTACTCCTCCTGATGTGGACTTCTTCAATTTCTTCATTAGAGTGTTTGGATAAATTGTGGGACATCATCTCGATTGAAGAACAACAATTTCGTCATTTCTTAAAGTGTAAGCAGTGCACCTCAAGGATCTTTTCAAGGTTTGGAGAATTCAACCAAGAAGACACTAATCCACGAGGTTATGCTCGTCCCTGTAGTGCCCCCTTTATTTTATTTCTGCTAACTTCTTAGCTTTCACTTCTTTTCACCTATGGTTGTGATGTCACTGACAAACAAACAATCATCCAATTGTAAATTGCTCTTGCTCCCCCTATCATGTAGACTTCTTGATCAACTACCACTGTCTTTCTCCTTTGGATATTCTGTAACTTCGGATGCCTTATGAACTCAGTCACCAGTTTCAAGATGACCAACTTCTGAAGATGATTTGCCCTTTATCGTTGTCACAAATAACTCATCCAATTTTTTATCAATTATGTCAGCATCAAACTTCTTTGTCATTCTGATTTCATGTAATCAAATATCAACAACAAGTCTTTCCTGAAGACATCCTGGCAGATTGGTTTCACAGAGTCAGATGTCGTATGCTTCTCATTGGATGCCTGAATTTTGTATTTGTCCTCTTTCAATACAAACTTCCAAGCAAGCTTCTATTTCATGGTTGTATCAACATTGACTAATTTTTGTCTGCTCCCCCTATCATTATGCCACTTCTTTGGATCACCTCACATACTTCAGACTTCATCCCTGCCTTCTACAGAACACAATCCTTGGACCTGTCACTTGTCTTGGAGTGGCCAAAATTTACCTTAGAGTTCATCCTGCAATAATGAACTCAAGGTGTACTCAAGGTCTTTAGAAGACCTTAAGTTTGGCTTGCCATATGGCAACTGTCTTCCCTGTATTGATCTACTTGATTCATATTCAACAGATTAATCTTTTTCCGCCATATTTCTTCCAAAACATAAACTCATCCAGGTGATTTGACTCCTCTCCCTGTAACTCGTTTGGATCCGTTTCTTCTTATTTCACAATGATGTGTAAAGAAGGTGACATTAAAGTTGGCATCACAGAGTTGTCCAACACTTAGTAGGTCATGCTTTAATCCTTCTACATAGAGAACATTCTGAGCTTTGTCATTCCCTTTTAAAGGTACAGTTCCTTTTCCAAGTATTTTGGCTGTTCCATTGTCTCCAAATGATACTTCACCTCCATTGTTCCTTTTTAGAGTGAGAAACTTGTCCTTATTTCCAGTCATATGCTTAGTACACCCGCTGTCAATGTACCATTTAGCTTCATCCTTATGATCATAGAGGGCCAAACCACATATATCTTTTGTTGTGTCATTATCATGAGTCATGACTGTCAAAATACAGGTTATGTACGTTTTATCGCATATAAAAAGCTTGATACAAGAACATGTAAACAAATGTACTGCTTAATTAAATTTAAACTGAGTTAAAACATAAATAACATAAATTTCATCTCTTTCAACTTAATGCTCCATTTGGTCACTGCATAAATGTTGGTCCTCGAGAATCATCAAATGCTAAGTTCAGAAAATAAAATGAATCTCAAATAACATTTACAGTAAAATAACCATGTACTTCATGAAAGAATTAAAACCAACATTTGGATCCAACTTATACTCAGATAGTTCTGAGTTTGATCTTGTCACTGAAAGGACAAGTCAAACTGGTTAAACCATATACGTACCTTGAGAGAGAGAAAAAGGTTCAGGTAAAAATAAACAACTCTCGAGTTCTTCAATCAATAAGCAAATGACAGGGATAAAAGAAACACATAGGTGCAGCAGACTTTGAGAGTCAAGCATGTAAGTAATTCCCACACATAAGAACTCACACAGACAGAGACAAATCAATCACAGCTGAAGTAAATCACAGAGATAAGATGGGTCCATAAACATTCTTAGACAGATCTGAGAAAGAAAGAAAATAGTAGAGATCACCGTGAAGAGATCAAATAAGCGAGACAGACCCAATTAAGAAAAATGTAGAGATAAACTCCTGAAAGCTTGTAAGACAGCTGTGAAGCCGTGAAGGGTGAAATCAAGAGTGAAACCGAGAAGGGAAGAGGCAGCCGTGAGAGTGATCAGCATGAGAGACAACAGTGTGAAGGGTGAACTCGTGAGAGACAGCCGTGAAGGTAATCAGTTGTGAGACAAAATAAAATCAAATGCAGAGCTAAACCCGTGAGACAACCGTGAAGGTAGTCAACCGTGAGAAAAATAACAAAAATCAAATGCAGAGCTAAACCCGTGAGACAGCCGTGAGACAAATAACAAATCAAATGCAGAGCTAAACCTGTGAGACAGCCGTGAAGGTAATCTGTCAGACCCGTGAAGGAGGAAAAGAAGAGCGACTGTATCTCCTCGTCAAATTCGTAGAAGAGAAGACCAAAAACAAATGACCGGAGAAGAAGTGAGCACGTGAAGTGTAAGTTTTTCATTAGTTAGTTTGGAGCAAAGGTTAATATATAGTTTTAAAGTTAGAGGACTTAGGATTAAAATAAAGTAGATAATAATAAAAAAAACTTAGGATAAAAAATAGGAATAAATAATAAAAAGAAAAAAAATAAAAATAAATAAAATAATAAGAAGGTAAAAAGATAAAGTATCGAAAGGTCCAAAGGTCTTTATTAAAATAATAAAAACATAAAATCTTTATTAATAAAAAATTAATAAGACAAAAAATTAATTATTTAATAGGTTTACCATAAAGTAAAGGTCCAATAAAAGGTAAAAAGATCAAAACCATAAGTGGGACAAAACATAGGATAACTATAATAATAGATGGTCCTTAATATACTCTTAGGTAAAAATATTCCATAAGGTAGGAGTCATCATAGTCAAATGTGCACACAGGTGAGAGTGCTAGGACCAAGTAAGAATAGGACCATGAGTCAACAACCACAAAATCAAAGTGGACAAGCAATCAAATAGGACCAACAGGACCAAAGACTTTTCTCTCTCTTAAGATACATATATATTTTTTCATCACTGTATAAGGGAGAAGATCGAAACGGATGGTACAATCCTTTTGTCCTTAATACTGCTCCTAAGAGTTAGATACTAGGGACATCGTCAAGGGGTGGCCAGTCCCTTGAGAAGCAACCTAGCAATAACCGATTAGGAGAGGGGACAACAATATCTTCCATTCTCAATGAATGGCTTTCAGCTCAAGGCTGAACCTCAGTCCTAGACTGGGACATGTTGATCAACCATCTGGTCCATGACTAGGATCTCCATTCTCCCAGAGAATGGTCCTCAGCCTCAAGCTGAGCATTCAGTCCTAGGCTGAATGTTGATCAACCATCTGCAGGACCTAGGAAGTCTCTGTCTCAACCTGCAGGATCTGCTTAGTCATCATGACCAAGAAACCGTCTGGTTCTGGACAAGAATACCCTAGAGACAAATAGGGGCCCTAGCCACATGTTAGGGACTTTGCCATGGCATCAACCTGCTTGGTCCTCGACCAAGAACCCTAGGAGACAACTGGGGGCCCTAGGGTACCTTCTAGGGTCTTACTCATTACTCTGCCTGGTTAACTTGACCAGGAACCCTAGTTAACTGACTAGGGTACTGTTGTCCACCAAACTGCACACCACGAGCAGAAATATTTCGAAAGCTATCTCCCTCACTGGAAAGTGGGGAGAGGTGTGGCCTTGGGGGCAAGCAATGAGCCAGGTACTGTCACTTGAATCCCAGCTCCTCCGTTTAGGCAAACTCCTAACGAAGCCAAGGGGAGTAGTCCCTAAAAAAGAGTTGTCTAAGGCTCTTTGTGTGTTTAAATGTTTTTTGATGTGGTGATGCGGATGGGTGTTGTTTAGGAGTTTTTTGTATGAGAGACAATATAATATTTGAATGTAAAACAAGATAGCGCAATCCACGTTGCAACAGAAGGTAAGGGATGCACTTGAACAAGAAGCAAATCACTTTTCACACAAATTAAGATAAATACTCCAATATAGATATTTAAGCAAACAAAGATATATGATGAAGGACCAGTGCCTTATGGAGTCAAATATAGAAGTGATTGTAAAAGCTTGATACAAGTGCTTGAAAATAGAAGTTTGTGAGAACGTTGTGCAGCTTATCTTGGTAAATTTAAGATTTTAATTGTCTTGATTATTACGGCTAAAACCAAGGATGTTCAAAGAGTGTTCGGAAAGTAATTTTAAGCAGCTCCTTTAAGAGACATGTCGGAACCTGTCTGGAATCACAGCGAGGCGCGCAATGCTAACCAGCCACCATGTCGCAGATTGGGCACTCCGGCGCCTCCCCTGAGAACTAATTAAAATACTTTATGAACAACGCCGGGTCGTTGGTTATGGGGGTGAAAGTTTTAATTAGATTTTCACTTGTGAATTATCAAGTCTTCCACCTTTCTGAGTACTAGCCCAATCGTTTCCGGTTGGCAGAGCATACGGGTGTAGGACAGAAACCAAGGTAAATTAATTAAAGGGGTGTGTGGGTTGAAAAGTTTTAAATTAAGAGCACTTTAGTTCAACTCCCCGACAGAGAGAGCTCTTGACTTGGTCTTATGACCACAGTTCAAGAGACTTGCTATTTTAACAAATGCCTAATGCATGGATAATGCAAAACTAAAAATGCCCTCCGATAGAGGGTGCTCTTGACTTGGATTTGTCCAAGTTCAAGAGACTTTGGTTCGTTTTAAACAAGCAAAAGGTAGATTGTAGTAGCAATGAATTCCAACTTAAGCTTTGATTAAACAATATGATAGATCAACAAGATATGGAATATTACTAAAAATCACTACTCGCAAGATAAAATGAAACTTGAAAAGTCTAGTGTTCTACCACACAATTTCTAATCTAATAGGTGGGATCGATCTCCGAACAAGATCAACCACTAGAAGCGCCTACACTTGAGAACCTCCAGCTAGCTGAAAGCTCTACCAAGGAAACCGATGGGGAAGGAAGAGTAACCACAAATTTATGTGGTCCTGCCCTTGAGATGAAATCCCAAGGATACAACTTCCGGTCAAAGGCTTTGGAAGAGAAATACAAGATAATAATAAACAAAAATAAATCTAAACTACCCAAGAGTCTCTTTCAGGTCAAATCGGGAGAGCATGGGGGTAAGTAAATCGGAAAAATAGAGCAAGTATAACTTAGTGAAATAAAACTAATCTAAGAGCATATAAAAGGATCTAAACTAAGCCAATCCAACAAAACCCAAGACTCTTCCCCAAATGGGGAAGAAGACCCAAGAGTGGAGGACCTCTCCACTATAAATTTTATTAATTTTTTACAAGTGCCTTAAGGAAAATTCCTTGAAAGGTCTTTGATGGATACTAGAACAAACTTATAACAATTGAGAGCTTGAAGCCCTTAATGGCTTTGACAAAGGATAAGAAGATGTATCTTAAAATGTGTCTTATGATGCTTGGTTTCTTCTTCTCTCTTTGGTTTGATCTTTTGATTCAAGAAATCTTTCTCTTCCCACAATCCTACCACAAGGATAAGCCAATAAACTCATGCACCCATTAGCGTTAGAAAATTAATCAAACTTTGAACTATCAAGTCTAAGTTTGCAAAATAAGACTAAAACATGAAAGAGCATGAGATTTTGACTTGAAATAATTAGTATGGTAAAACGGACCAGCAAGCTAAAATGCTCTAAAAAATGGTGGGAATGAGAATGCAACCATAAGATTTTACACTATTTGATATGCCAATTTGTTTATCTTTTGAAATGAGACTAAGAACTTTTAAGGAAAGAAACTAGATGCAAGTTTAAATGCTACTTCTAAAGCATGGACTAGAAGCTACTAAGTAACAAATGATGAAAATCTAATCTCTTGCAAAAAGAAAGACAAGATCTATGCTTGTGAAAACAAATTCTATGCTTAACCAAAAATCAAAGATGTTTTATGTTTTTGTGTTTTTTGTTGTGCTTTAGGGCAAAGAAGGAGATGGACGAGAGGAGACCTAAGGGAAATAAGGAGGGAGATGATAGGCTAGAGCGGATAGGTAGAACGAATAGGATGAAGGGTAGAGGGAGGAAATAGGACGAGAGCAAAGAGAGGAAGGTAAGGGATGGACGAGAGGAGGAAGGTGAGGAGAGAGGGACGAATGCAAGAGGGAGAAGGGACCCAAAGTATGGTGGACGAGAAGGAGAGTTTGAGGACAAAAAACGAATGGGAAAGGTAGGAGATGAAGACAAACCTATGGAGAAGTAGATCTAGGGCAAGGGTTTCAAGTGGAACACTTGAGATGGTAAAACCACCGTCTTGGAAATCCTCCGGTTAACCGGTGATACGTCGACAACGAGTGTTGAAGAGAGCACAAGGGAACAAATCCCAATCTATTCCCCAAGGTTGAAGGAACTTCAACCTTATGGCAAACTAATCTATGGCTTGAAGACAAGAAAAATCTCGGATCAAGACTAGAAGGGCTAGAAAGGGCTTAGCAAGTCAAATCAAAGATTCAAGGAGCAACCAAGAAGGCTTGAAGAAATGGAAGCCTAAAGTAACAAGTAACCAATATTGTGTTTTGAATGTTTGATGGAGAAGACCCAAACTCCCTTTGTTTCTCAAATCCAAAAGCTAGAACTTCTTTGGTCTTATATAGAGTGAAGGTATACCTGCAAGAACCTTAAGCATAGATAATATATATGCAACAAAATATTTAAGTGAAAAGAACTAGATACATGCTACTTGTGCTAGATTGTTAGCCATCTTGAACATGACCTAGCACTTAAGAGCCTCAAATAGAATGTAAAACAATATAACCTTAATCTCAAGTGAAGCAATGCACATCAAGAGCCTCCACGTTTTTGACCTCCAAAGTCTCAACTTTATTCTCAATAAAAAGTGCTTACAATTTCATCAGAGTTTCGATGCATAAAGAATCCATGAGATAATAACCCCAAAGGGCCTCTCTTTATAGTAAAAGACACAAACTAAACCCTAGGTCGAATTTGGCAATGGCAAGTAGTTCGAAATCCAATCAAGGCAAGGCTTGGCATGCTAAACTCGAGTTTATGGTAGGTGAAATGGCATGAGGTGGCAAGACTCGACTCTAATGGAAGCATAGGGAGTGTCAACAACCAACCAACGAGCTACAACAAGGAAAACGCGAGCTTGAGAGAGGATTGACGTGAGGATTGGTAGGTTGACGTGAGGATGTGGAGGGTGCGAGTTAGTTTGGTGAGTGACATGTGGAATGGTAGGTGCTAACTCGCACTAGCAAAGGGAGCCAAGCTTGTAGGTGATTGGTGAGTCATGAGGGCGCCCATCTCTATCATTAATGCTAACCACCAACCCAATCATCAAATGACAACACACTAAATCGAATTTTGCATGAGGAGGGCGAATTTGTTTGAATGGATAACCTTCTAGTGACTGGATAGTTGACTGGGAAGACTTGGAGTTGATTGGAATCCTCATAAATGCCCATTGCCATGTCATTTAGCCTTTTATTTTAATCAAATTGATTAATTTTGGAGAGATTTGGATTATCTCCAAAATATTCAATTTTATTATTTTAATTAATAATTTCTCTGTAAATGACTTTTCAGAGAAAATATTAATTACGACGCTGAATTGACATCCGAAAGTTGGGTTTAGCTGCTCCACGGGTCATGTGTGATTTTTGGCTTATCAAACGAGCCATCAATCACTGAATTCGGACCTCGGACGACTGACATATTACAAATAATTATTTCTCTATTTAAACTATAGAGAAATTTATTAAATTTTAAAAATAAATAAAACCCAAATTTCGACGAACCCGGTAAAATTTTTTCGAAATTTTTTCTGAGGGTTTTATGGACCTAGGACATGACCGACACCTATTCTAACAGTGTCTAGTAGGCTTATATACATTAGTTGGCCTCTAATAACCCCCCATGGCCAAATTTTCAAAATCGGGCATTCCAGCTTTGGAGGAGCGGGAGAAAACCTCATCGATTATACATCGCCTTAAGCAAAGTATAATTGACAAGGGAAAAAATCCTTGGAATAACTTAGTTGCTTAATCCAGTCATGAGGAACCGAGGCACTCATATCCTACTAGCACACTTTATTACAAACCCCCATGGGGCCATGGTCATGTCGACTCAAAAAACAAAACAAGCTAACCACAACTGGCTAGCCACAACATGCTGGATCATCTGATACACTGGAATCAAACATTTATCATGTTTGTCAAATGGCGGCTCTCCAGAAAATCGAACTATGGTACAAAAAAGTTGGTAACATCTGGCTCCAACTGTGGGACGGGTGCTTGTTTGATCTATGGTTCAAAAAGAGTATTCGAGAACCCCAGAATATCAGTTTCTTGCACAGAAACGGAAGTGTCTTAGTAAAACATCTCCATGATAAATAATACCAAAATGAAATACCAACATAACATTTTTTCTTTTCTTTTTTCAAAAGCATATGAAAATAAAATCTTTTCTTTTTCTAGCATATATATGAAATATGATACAAAAACTAACATATGAAACTATGATACATCAATAAGGTACAAAAAATTGCATAATTTTTGAAAAAGATAAGGTTTAGGAATCTCCTGAGATGACCCCCTGGTCATCTTGAATGTTGTTCCGATAAAATGATTTTAGATGTTGCCCGTTTCTGGGCAATGGTATCATCTCTCCATCCATGGTATTCAGAAAGAAAACATAAACAGTCAAGAAATAGGTAGAAGAAAAGCCCAAACTGTGGGTTAAAGAGGTTCAAAACAGTGGGCTAAGGCGAGCTGGGGATGATGGACAGAAGCTCAAACTTGGGAGAGTAGGAGGGGTCCAATGCCTTTAGAAGAAATGGCCCAGCTAGGGCATACCTAGAGGGAAACAATAAATGGCAAGAAAAGATAAAAAGAACAAAGCAAATAAAACAAGAGATGAAAAAAGAAAATCAAAGCTCGAAGAAACTTAAGCTAGAGAAATTGTAACTAAGTAGATTTTAAATGGGTTTGAAAGATGGAACCTTGAACTTAGGCTTATTGCCAAATCTTTTAATGCTTGGGATTGACTCTAGAAAGATCCTGAAGCACACACAATTTGTTAGAAAAATGTAGGCCTTTTGAAGAGATGAAAGATGCAACCTAGCTCAAATCTCTCTTCAAACCTGTGGGATCTGCACAAGCAATCACTCATAAACACATCTCGATCATAATAGTATGCATAATAAAAGTGGGATTAGAATAGTATAGGTATTTCCAACTACAGTCTACTCCTTCTAAATCACACTTAAACCAAACATAAATGGACAACTTGTATTCAAATGCCCATCCTATGAGCTTAAGAAAGCCTTCTAAGCAAATTATAGATCAATATATGAAATTACAAGCAAATAACAAGAACAAATTCACCTTGATATTATGAATACATTTCCATGAAAAGTATTTGACAACATATGGACCTCCAAAGTCGCTTTATTTCTTTAAGCCAATGGCTTTGCAATCACAAAATGGCAGAGTAAGTTTACATCAAAAATTCCATGTGAGAATGGCCAAAATGCCATCTCTTTATAGTAGAACCACATACTAAAACCCTAGGTCGAGTTTGGCAATAGTGAGAGCCAAAAAAAAACAATAGACATGAAGTTAAATTGCAATCAATACCAAGCTTGGAGAGCTAATTCGAATTTGTTAGTAGGTGACAAGAGGATAGGTGGCAAACTCGCCTTTGGTGGTTGCATGGGAAGTATCACCATCCAATAACCAATCTCCAACTAGGATACACGTGAGCACAAGGCAAGGGCGTGAGCTAAATGATGGATGGCGAGTTGGTTGGTGAATGACAAGTGGAGATGTGGTAGGTACTAAATTGAGACTTGAAAAGGAGCCAAGCTTTGTGATTTGGTGAGTCATGAGGGTGCCTACCATAAACTTAAATGCACATCCACCAACCCAATTACCACTTGACAACTCACTAAATCGACTTTTGAAGGAAGAAGGGCGAATTAGCTTAAGTGGATCTCTTGCTGGTGACTGGATAGTTGATTGAAACCACTTGGAGTTGATTGGAATCTTCATAAATGTCTATTGCCATGTCATTTAGCCTTTTATTTTAATTATTTCTGATTATTTTGGAGAGTTTTGGATTTCTCCAAAATATTCAAAAATATTAATTTAATTAATAATTTCTCTGTAAATGACTTTTTAGAGAAAATATTAATAATGAGGCTAAATTGACATCCGAAAGTTGGGTTTAGCTGGTCCATGGGTCATGTGTGATTTTTGGCTTATGAAACGAGCCATCAAA
This sequence comes from Larix kaempferi, assembly GCA_027924585.1. Classification (NCBI taxonomy): domain Eukaryota; kingdom Viridiplantae; phylum Streptophyta; class Pinopsida; order Pinales; family Pinaceae; genus Larix; species Larix kaempferi. Next base: position 19,013,856 of record BSBM01000259.1, on the reverse strand, counting down.
CACTAAATTAGGACCCCGGATGACTGACATATTACAGACTCAAATTTCTCTATTTAAACTATAGAGAAATTTAATTAAAATTTAAAAATAATTAAAAAATTAAAACCCCAAATCCGACGCGTCCGGTAAAATTTTTTTCGAAATTTTTTCTGAGGTTCCTAGAGACTTAGGACATGACCAGAACCTATTCTAATAGTGTCTAGTAGGTTTATACATATTAGTTGGACTCTAATAACCCCCCATGGCAAAAATTTCCAAAATCGGGCATTCCAGCTTTGGAGGAAGCGGGAGAAAAACCAAGAGATTATATCTCGCCTGAAGCAAAGTATAATCTGACGGTGAAAAAACTCCCTGGAATACCTTAGTTGTTTAATCCAGTCATGGGGAACCGAGCCACTCAGACCCCACTAGCACACTTTGTTACAAACCCCCATGGGGCCATGGTCATGTCGACTCAAAAACAAAATTGGCTAGCCAAAATTGGCTAGACCCAAATATCTGAAACCCAGATACTCTGGAAGTGAACACTGATGTGTTCCAATACTGGCGGCTCAATGAGGTTTCAACTATTGTACAGATCAGTTGATAACAGTCTCAACTTTAGATTTCTTTTGTTGAGGCTCTTCTTCTTCTATAGCAGTCGAAGCATGGTGCTTCCCTTTATGCCAATTCTTGTTAGGAGGATTTCTACAAATGTTGGCATAATGACCGAGCTTGTTACATTTAAAACATCTTACTTTTGACTTATGAGAGTGATTACCTTGAGGTCTCTTACCTTTGTTCTGGTGCTGAGGGAAACTTCTTTCTCTCCTTGTCTTGGTAGTAAGAGCAAGGTTCTTTTCAGTTTGAGGTCCAGATCTACTCTGGATTCTGCCTTCTTCTTCTAGGCAATCATGCCATAATCTATCAAAGCTTGGTTGAGTTTCTCTTCCATTCATTGCTGAAAGGAATGTCTCCCAAGATGTAGGGAGGCCATCTACAGCTGTTTGCACAAGATCATCATCATCTACTTCAACTCCAATTGCCATGAGTTGATCTTTTAACTGAGCAATCTTTGAGAAGAAAGAGGCAACTGTTTCTTTATCCTCCATCTTTAATGAACAGAGCTGCTTTTTCAAGACCCTCTTTTGAGTAGGTGCCTTCTTTTCATAGAGATTAGCTAGGGCATCAAAACATTCCTTGGCTGTCCTTAGAGGAGCTATTATAGGCATCAAATTATCTTTTACTGAGCCAAAAATCACCCTCTTTGTTTTAGCTTGCTTCTTCTTAAATGCTGCTCTTCCTTGAGCTGTTGTGGGTTCTTCCACAACATTAGTGACCAATTCATCCAAATCATTTTCCTCCAAAATATTTAAAACCCTGGCCTTCCATGCATTAAAGTTTGAGGCGCCTTCAAGCCTATCTTCTACCTTTACAGAGTTAGAGGCCATTTCAAACCCTTACAGTCAACCTGCCAAGTAAGCTTCTGTGAAATAGAGATCTTGTCTTCGGATCGATGTAGTTTCTGTTGGCTGCAAAACAGAGTTAGCTACACCCTAAAGCTCTGATACCATGTCAAAATACAGGTTATGTACGTTTTATCGCATATAAAAAGCTTGATACAAGAACATGTAAACAAATGTACTGCTTAATTAAATTTAAACTGAGTTAAAACAGAAATAACATAAATTTCATCTCTTTCAACTTAATGCTCCATTTGGTCACTGCATTAATGTTGGTCCTCGAGAATCATCAAATGCTAAGTTCAGAAAATAAAATGAATCTCAAATAACATTTACAGTAAAATAACCATGTACTTCAGTAAAGAATTAAAACCAACATTTGGATCCAACTTATACTCAGATAGTTCTGAGTTTGATCTTGTCACTGAAAGGACAAGTCAAACTGGTTAAACCATATACGTACCTTGAGAGAGAGAAAAAGGTTCAGGTAAAAATAAACAACTCTCAATAAGCAAATGACAGAGATAAAAGAAACACATAGGTGCAGCAGACTTTGAGAGTCAAGCATGTAAGTAATTCCCACACATAAGAACTCACACAGACAGAGACAAATCAATCACAGCGGAAGTAAATCACAGAGATAAGATGGGTCCATAAACATTCTTAGATAGATCTGAGAAAGAAAGAAAATAGCAGAGATCACCGTGAAGAGATCAAATAAGCGAGACAAACCCAATTAAGAAAAATGCAGAGATAAACTCGTGAAAGCTTGTAAGACAGCTGTGAAGCCGTGAAGGGTGAAATCAAGAGTGAAACCGAGAAGGGAAGAGGCAGCCGTGAGAGTGATCAGCATGAGAGACAACAGTGTGAAGGGTGAACTCGTGAGAGACAGCCGTGAGGGTAATCAGCTGTGAGACAAAATAAAATCAAATGCAGAGCTAAACCCGTGAGACAACCGTGAAGGTAGTCAGTCGTGAGAAAAATAACAAAAATCAAATGCAGAGCTAAACCCGTGAGACAGCCGTGAGACAAATAACAAATCAAATGCAGAGCTAAACCTGTGAGACAGCCGTGAAGGTAATCTGTCAGACCCGTGAAGGAGGAAAAGAAGAGCGGCTGTATCTCCTCGTCAAATTCGTAGAAGAGAAGACCAAAAACAAATGACCGGAGAAGAAGTGAGCACGTGAAGTGTACGTTTTTCATTAGTTAGTTTGGAGCAAAGGTTAATATATAGTTTTAAAGTTAATATATAGTTAGTTTCTGTCCAGTGAACTTGAACCTGCAAAACAAATGAGAAAATGATTAGAAAAGTGAATCACATTAACCAAAAGATAAGCTCATTGTTTCCAAATCGAATTAGCAAGTAGAGGGAGCAAGAGGAAATAACAAGAATTAAATAGCATATGCAAATTGATTTCATTCACAGAAGAAACCCCTTATCACAAGAGACCAAGTCGTGCAAGTCGCCCTAGGCAAAATCACCCTCTTTCCCTGCAAGCGAATCACAAAGTAGAAATATCCAAGGCGAGAAATAATAAAGATCTAGAGGTAGAAGGAGCTCAACAAGATAAGATAAGATAAGATAATTTTATTAATGTGCAACAAATGACCACAAAAGTTGGTCAATGGGACTGTGTAGTACCAAGGAACAATACAAAGTGGGAGTGTACAAGTAGCCCCTATAAAGGGATAAAAAAATGAATTCAAACAAACCCTAGTTCTATAAGAGAATAGTTGGTCTCAAAGAAAAATATATACGAGATATATGAAGAGAGCTGGTCCAAAAGAGTGGATCCAAGAACTGTGATTTGAAAATGGTAATGGTGAAACTGTCATGGGCCACTGGAAGCATTGGAAGTATCTCTCCTACAATCCGAGGTCCACTGAAGGAAACTCAAAATAGTACTCCATTTGGAGGAAGAGCTAGAAGAAGATTTGCAATGAGGTGTGCGTCGCTGCCTAGAGGAGGGTACTTGATGATGCGACCTGGAAGAAGTCGTTTCCCTGTCAGGATGGGGTCGAGACTGTCCCCGTCGATGGTGTTGGGTGGAGGTAGAGGTGGACCGTCGTGTCCTTACTGAACGGTCAAGGTCTATGTAAGAAAGAAAATCTATCAAACTCATACAAGAATCAAGAGATTTTGCACCACAAAAAGTTTTGATATTAATCACTATTGAAATGAGCCAAGAGTCCCTTACAAGTGAGGAACTCACTCTCTTTTAAAGATTGAGAGGAGCAAAATCCCTAACTCATCCTTATACGGACGGTTGAGATTATAAGATGCCAATACATGATCAATGGTTGAGACTTAATCTCATTTTATCTTTTTACATAGCTGAAAATGACTATCTAATGGAGGGGGGCGAATTACTTCCAATGGCCTAACTACAATATCATGATACATGATAGATGTGTTGAATACAATGCTAGGGGGGTCAAGTTATCCCCTTGATGATCATAATACAATTTTATTTCATTTCCTAGCTCAATATCTAAGCCACAGCTTGATGAAGTCGCCCCTTAGGTCTATTCGCAGTGTAGTTTGCCCTAATTGCATTGTTAAAACTATACTCTATGTCTGTCCCATTGACCCCATTTGCCCAATCTTGGATCTAGGCACGTCTTCCCTTTCAGCCACTCCAAAATATAAAAACTCTTATCATTTTATTTCTGTTTTGAAAACTGGAATTTACTGCTGTAATTTATAGAAATCCAATTTGCCCTAGGTCCTAGTGAGCTTTCTAATCCATTATCATTTGTTAAACTTAGCTTCCTTTAGAGATTCCCCCATTGTGCTGGAGGAGAGATGGCCTAAAGAGAGGTAGAGTACTACCGAGGCGACAATGGATTCTTTCTGTGTTGCCCCCACAGTTTCACTTTGTGGTTTGGGTTTTTACACCTTAAGTGAGAGATTGGGAGGTAACACACTTCTTACAATGCGGCATCTTAGGGAAAGAGACTCAATAAGACGTAATTCTAAAAACTAAAAAAGTGTGTACTCACCGATTAGTCGGTAATTTCTGCATATTTGGTTCAATCAAAACTTTATTGAAGGTTGGACTTCATGCATAAAATATGTATTTTTTCCTAAAAATAGATTTTTTTCATAAATAGCTTTGACTCTGAAGCTGAACTTTATTGCCAGTTTTGAACTCATTGAATTATTTTGTAAGTTACTATCATTCACTATGGCTTAGAAATAAACACTTTTGGCTAGATATTATCTCAAGTGGACTGAATATAATTTGATATATCGTCTTTTTAAAAATCGTCTTGTTGCAGTATATGGAGATAAAAGCAAAGACAAAACTCAAGGAGAAGGGAAAGATCACAATTGGCAAAGATTCAGTGTTGCCTATGGAATTTGAAACAGCTGCAAACAGGACTTATAGGGCATTGAAATATTTGTCTGTAGAGAAAAGATTAAAGCTATCTGAAGAACAGACACAATGCAAATTGGTGGATATCACTGGTGGCCCTTTAATGTCTGAGAAGCACTCACAATCTGGATTAAATACTAATGGCACAGCTACAGATTTGATTGAGGAACAACAGCCTGGATTGGATTCGGTTGATGCAGGTGAAGATAAGATATCTGCAAAAGGCTTATGTAAAATACATGACCAATTCTTACTACAGCATGCCTCAAGAAGAGCAAATGTGTTAAGGACTGAGGAGAGTATCAGAAAGAGACAACATGAAATCACTGGTAAAAAGAAGGGACATGGCCAGAATATACTTGCCAGATATCAACATGGCAGTACTCTTCCTCATCAAAGGATTTCAATGCAGGAAATTGTGGATAGGCAAGTTGAATCTGATGCTCTGCCACCATCTTTTGTGGCAAGCGTTGAGGCACGTGCAAGGTTGGTGCAACTATAACCTCAACAGATTTCCGTTATTTTGTTCTTTTACTGGTTAGGAAGTTCATTTGTTGATTGAAATATTATGAACCACATAAGAAAGCTGGTATGGCCTAGTGTCTAGTCAAGGGAATGTTACAAAGAGTGTGTATAATGTCTATGAAGTCAATCATGTCTATACTCTGTCTGAGCAACAAACTGTATATTATTGCAATAACCCAGTGATTCTGGCTCAATATTCTTCTCTATGCAAACTGCAGTTTAGACTTCAGAGTTAAAAAATTTCTCTTGTAGCTTTCACTAGAGAAATCCTGAAAATGCTGAAAAGCTTTCCACATTTATAGGATTGATATTTTTTGGACACAGTTGATAAGATTATTGTTAACAAAGCAAACATCTTGATTCAATATTGCTTGTCAAAACTTGAAGCAACTGAGGTATTTTAGTCAGACTCAAGCTTATTTATCATTTCTGGGTGATAGTTTCATTTTGTGTGTCAATTCTTCAATGTGTTAAATTTGTTTTATGTTTTAATCCCCAGAGATTGCAGCATTCTCTGTCTACATGCATGCTTGTTTTTAGAGGCATTCCTGTCATTGAATGCCCTATCTTTATCGATTGCGAAATAAACACCTTTGTAAGTTCCTATATGTGCATGTAAACATGCTGAATTACTATATTATCCTGAATTTATTCATTGATTGGGATGACTTTAAACGCCTCTCATATAGTGAGTAAATACTTTTACTACAAGGAAATACAGAAAAGCTAGGTAAACACTATCGCTAAAAGGAATAGTGTTATAGGTAGGTATTGTACAGTAGCTGCCAGATGTCTGTCAGTAAGTTGGGGTTTTAAATAATGAAGAAAGATGATTGATTCAGCCTATGGGGTAGTTAATCCACGTGATTGTAATCTACATGTTCTGTTATGCTTCTTTACATGTGGTGAACTAGTTTTAGTGGTAAAATCCCATAAGATAAGATAAGATAAGATAATTTTATTAATGTCCGACGAATGTCCATATAAACAACTATTATTGAAATTGTATATTGTTATTTTTAATCTTTTTTCTGAAGCTGACCCGTAGATTATACAGGCATCAATAGTACTGTGTTACTAGATCTGCTGCTCCAGTATGTAGGATCCACGGATTGGTGGATCCAATCCGGATCTTCCATGGAAACAGATCCCCTGCAAAATAGTACTGTTACTGGATCCTGTGGAAAATGAAACAGGTCTTCAAATTTTGAAATGGATCCTGAGACTTCTAGTGCTTTTGTGAACCCCCATTCCCCCAAAAAATCAATTTGTAATGGAAAACTTCCAAAACCCTAAACACTTAAAGGTTAAAAGTTAAAACCATAAACCCCATTCCTGGTCAAGGTCTGATTTATCCTTATGTCAAGATTTGTTCTTGAACTCTGATCTATCAAGGTCGGCTCTCAAGGTTTGTAATGTTCCGTTTTGATAAACTGGAACAAATGACATACAGAGCATGTGAGCCATAGCTCAAGAGCGCGCAAGCATGCATGCAAATGTGAGATGCATGCAACCATGCATGCATGCAACAAGTGAGATGCATGCAACTCAACTGGAAAATAGAAGAGAAAAGTAACTTAGGTATACAAAGTTAGGGCATGCAATGTCAAAGCTATAAAAGAAGGATAAAGTGAGTTACTAGGTATCCATTATTATGATTGTTGATTGAGAATCGGTTTAGAGAGCTCTGAGAGCTGATTTAGGGTTGAGGGCGGATTGCCCTAGCCAACATTGGTTTTGACGGTGAAATCTATCCGTCCTAGTCAACTTATTGAGTGGATCACACAGATCTACTATTGGGTTTCATTGCTGTGGTTTGAGAATTCGTATTGAGTTCATTTGATTAGTTTATGGAGGATTCAAGCTTCAAAGAATAACTTGCTGCAGAGACAGTTTGAAGAATCCAAAGACTTTAGGAATTTTTGGATGCTGCTACAGTAATCCGTACTGTTGCTACAGTGACCCGCACTGCAGATACAGTGATCCGTACGGACGCTACAGTACGGATGCTACAGTGGATACCAGCGTGAACTCTAAAGTCTGTCCCTATCTTCATGTGATAACAGCAGATTGAGTTTTCCATTAACAGTGGTTTCACACAACAGCGACCTCAGTTGAAGCTGCCTCAAAACATGTGGATGCCATGCATGTCTCCTTCATTGTGGTAGCATGATCTCCCTCATAACAGCTGCGCTCTATTTGTCTCTATTCATGTGTCCTAGCTCCTAGGAGAGACCACGATCTATTCCATAACAGCTGTGATCTATTGTGATGATCATCTACTGTGGAAGGGCGTACTCATATAAAATATTTGGATCTTAGCAAGGCTGCATTAATGGAAATAAGAAGAGCATCGAGTCTCCCCTGTGAAATCATGGCACCATTGGACAGTGACATTTACATCAGTGGCCAGTAATCAATAAATTAAGGTATTAATTCGTTATAGACAGCAGCATTTAATTATAGCAGCAACAACTTGTATTGGGCAGCTCGATCTACCTTGGAAAGGGCATAACAAGTGCGGTGGGAATACTTCATGAGAAGACCGCAAATAGCTTCAAAGAAGGGCATCACTTTCCTTCTAGAGATTTGCATTCAGAGAACATGTGGACTGTCCCAAAGTTTCCAGCAGTTCATCACTCCTTCAAATTTCTGATAAAGGTTAGACTGTCCTATATTTGGATCTGTTTATTATTGGATAATATTAAAGTAATTTCATATTCAGAATTGAGTGACAGTCTTATTGAATTTCTGGGCATTCCAAGTTTGTTATTATTTGATTTTATGAGGTCCCATTTCAAAGCTACATTCAATTGATCTGGGGTAGACAGATGTCCTCTGACTATAGAAAAATACCAAATTAAGCAAACTTAAACCAGCAGTGAAGCAACTTGAGATTGGATTCAAGTTGGGATCTTACAAGGTTTCCATTTGATTTATCTTTATGGTCAAGGCCTGCTGTGAAGGTCTGATCTATCCTTATGTACTACATTTTTGCTTACTTAACCCACTCTGTTATTTGGTTTTCAAAGTTATCAATTGTCAAGCATGGCTTTAACTTATCAAATTATGAGTTATGGTACATTAATGATAATAGTAATATGCATGAAGACTCTTTTTTTCCCCTATAATGTATAGTTCTATGCTTGTGTTTTCTGAATAGTTTTGATTCTTCACTCTATTTTCTTATTTATTATAAAAATATTTTATATTTTTTTGTAGTTGCTGTTTACCCGTTGTAGCCGGATCCTGGCTTTGAAAATATCTGGCGAATCCATATCAGTTTCCTGGTAACTTAGATAATAATAAAGAAATAGGTGTCTAGTAAAGATTTTCTCCTCCCTATCCAGGCATGTAGGGAAAGCATCTTTGACTTATTTCATAGATCAGCTTATGTGTTATATTTCCTAAGAAGATAGAGCTTAGCATCAATTTCTGGTGCTAAGTCTTCCATAGAACAAAAAACATCTATATCAAAAAATCCTCAGTTAACACCATCAGAAGTCACCCTACATCTTACTCACCATAGTGAGGATATTGCTATAAGTCCAAGAGCAAATTAGAAGCTCCAAGCCACCTTCTTACAAAGTTGTAACTCCCAAAAAAGGTTTCTCTCCATGCAAATGTGTATAAAATATATATTGGAACATATGTAGAATTTTGTTCCATATTTTCTTTGCAGGTTTCCACTTCCAAAGAAATTGTCTTATGCCCTCCTCTATCTCACATTTAGCACAAAGTCTTTATACCAAGCCTGTTTTGCTGAGTCTATATTTTCTCACTAGTCATTGGGAGTGTTACCACTCAAACTAGCAGTCCTTTCAAAGCAGGCCATTTATGCCCTGTGCTAGTGATGGTAAGCATATAAGAGGGGCTAGACCCACTTTCACCTCGGTCTAACCTCTCAACTTCTTCGGGTAACACCTAAATCCAAGGGAGAGTCCCTAATCAAGGAAGGACACCTGCAAACACCAACACACATGCAAATACCTTTCTACAAGCCCTATAGATGAGATTAGTGCCTTATATGGAGTCAACTATGGATAATGAAGACATGTAAATCATATAAAGGATTTAATTTAATACACCAATCAACATCTATCAATACCGCAATTTTCAATCCAATTACACAACTCCCAAGGTAGGGTTTCACACTTACAAAGGCAATATCCCAGAAAAGTGCACTCTGAAAGGGAGATGAATAAGTAGCCTAGGGCGCACTTGATGGTCCAGTCAAGACTGCAAAAAATGTAGTAGAAACCCTAATTTAGGCAAATTCATGTTTCCTAATGCACCAAAGCAAATGGGGTGATTGCTACAACAGAGATTCAGAGGGAGTCTGGATCAAAGATCAGTGATTGATCAGGAGGTTACTTTTGGAGCCACATTGGAGTTGGATTAGGGTTCTACAGGTCAGAGGGCAGCAGTGATAGGTAAGACAGTTGGGTCAGTGTTTGCAACAGGGGACTTATTGGATCCAGGCATCAATGGATGGACTTCCCTCGATAAGAGGGAGTGTTAGAGATAGTGGTATCTCGAGATGTCCTCCATGTTCAGATGCCTAGCATGGAGGTACACTTATTGGATAGGCATCAAGAGGAGGTAGAGGATGAGATGACAAAATCACATTAATTATGAGCTAAGTAGATGTCATTATTTTCATCAGGATGTAGTGCAATGATTGAGGAGATCTTGATCCCGAATGCCTTCAAACCCTTGCCAACGAGAAGGGCTCCTTTCACAAGGCCCCTCTATCCAAGCTTGGACAGGGCTCAAGTACAAGCTGCCATCATCATAAGCCTGCTTATTGATCTCTGTTTGCTGCCCCAAATGACCCTCAAAACCGACAACGAACCCTGCATAGTGAGCTTGGAAAAATTCTGCCTTGTTGCTCATAAACTTGTGTATATGTTTTTTGTGATAAAAAAATTGTTGATCTTCAAAGTTATCAAGAATTGAAGGTCTGAAAACTACTTGCTTTTGTCACGGGTTAGAACATGATGTATTATCATGTCAAATGGATGGACCGACGGAAGGAACTGTACTGTAATAAACTTGTCTCTTTCCCACAGGGAACCATGTTTTTGCAATCATATGATGCATCTGATAAGGTGAACGATGCAAATTTGTTATTTTAGCTTTTGGATGAGGTTGTTATGCAGGTGGGGGTGGCTAATGTTGTGTAAGTCATCACATATAATGCCTCTAACTATGTTCTTGCTGGTAAGATGTTAGAGGAAAAATACAAAACCATATTTTGGACCCCATGTGCGACACATTGCATAGACCTCATGCTTGAGGACATAAGCATGTTAATGTATTTGTAACTTCGGAATGTATTCACTTGTATATTTTATACTGTATTTGTATTTTATTATTGTACCTTTGATGGAGATGTTTATTCCTCCAGTCGGAGAAGTCATTATTGTACTTGGGTCATGTAAAGTCATTGAGGTCAATCCTCCCATGTAAGTCGGGGCATTAGTTCCCCTAGAGTCATTTGTATTGGGGTGTTTAAGTCCCCTTGTTATCAGCTATTTTGTACAATAGCTGATTTTCTTGTGAGCCGCCAGTTTATTGAACATGATTCATGTTCATCATCAGTGTTCAGAAGTTCAGAAGTCATTTTCAGGGCAATTTTGCCTCATTTGTAATCACTGTATGTTCATACCCCCATGGGGAAAATGTAAAAAGTTGGTCTAAATGGGATCCTTTTATAAAAGACTCGGCTATCCGTAGGTTTAGCCATTTGGGGGATACTCTAGAGTGTTTTTTCCTTAGGAATTATGCGCTACTCATCAGTGGCGTATAATCCCTGAGTTTTTCACTCAAACCTCCAAAGCTGGAGTATTTCCCATGGTGGTCAAAACCTAAGGTGGTTATTAGAGTCTTGTGTCTAGGATTTTATACGTGTTAGCCATCTCGATTGAGTCGTATGAACATGCACTAGGTCCCCTAGGAGTTTCGTTTGATTTCGAGAAGAATAATTTTTTTATTATAAATTAGACCATTTTTTAATGGTTTAATTAAAAATTTTCAAAAAAATGATAAAAACCTCATCCGGAGGCGGAATTGGGCATGGGTAGGCTTGTTTTGACGCTCAGAGTGTCCTTTTTACCCTAGAGCCAACTTTTCTAAGGTTTCAGGCGACTACATCGCCTTTGGGAGCAGTTTTTCATTATTTTGGCATTTAGTGGCCATAACATGACAAAAACACATAAGGACAAAAAATAAAAAAAAATCAAAAAATGATTTTTTAAACTTTGGAAAGGGTTAAATATGAATCTCATGAGGAGTACGACTCACTTAAAAGATATAAAGCACATGTTAAATAAAGATTGGAAGTGCGAATTGCTTTGAGAGGTTGACGTGAGCATGGCTCACGTGGGCTTCTTCACGTGGGAGGTTTCCATTTAATGTTGGGCGATATTACCAGTTATCTTGGGCGAGATTTCTTATGGAGAGGGGCTCCACCTCTACGACTCCACCAACCAAACGCCATCTCTCCTTCAATCAACGCAAATCACCACTTACCTCCACACATGGCTCAATCACTCACGCCATTCTCACATGGAGGGTTCAATCAACCGGTTGGCATCTTGTGGTTGACTCGTTGTTAATTCCAATGCTGGATGGTGGGCTCTTGGCTTATGTGGAGGCCATGTCACCCATTCCCATCTACCAAGCTCCAATTAAGCATTCGATCAAGACTCCAATCTCTTCAATCAGGTGGAATTCGACTTCTATTTGGCTCTCTTGGATGCCAAGTTCGATTGAGGTGATTTGAGACTCTCTCATTGTATAAATAAGAGGCCTTTGGGCTCTCTTATCATGGATTTTTGGGCAAACTTACTCTGCCAAATTGTAATAGCTTTTGCTAGTTGAAATAAAAGAAGACTTTGGAGATCTATATGGTGTTGATCTTGTTCATGGGAATTGCTTCAAGTTAATCAAGGTGATCTTGTTCCATATTTTTGCTTACATTTTCATTGTTTTGATCAAGTTCGTTAAAGCTTAGAAGACTTTTTTAAGTCCGTAGGATGGGCATTTGAGTTCAACTTGTCCATTGATGTTGGGTTGTTTGTGATTTGGAAGTAGCACATTGTGGTCGGAAATACTAATACTCTTCTAATCTCTTTCAATTTTGCATACTAGATTTGATCAAAACTTGTTTGTAAGTGATACATTTTGCAGATCTCATAGGTTTGAAGAGGAGTTGGAACTCAGTTGTCTCCTTCATCTCTTAAAAGGACCCTTTTTTCCTAACATTTGTGCATTGCAAGATCTCCCAAAGTCGATCTCATAACATCAAAAAATTTGCTAAGAAGTGTTAGATTCAAGGATCCATCCATTATTCGAAAAGACTCTCTTAAACTGGTTACTTTGTTCCTAAGGCTAACTTCTTCAAGCCTCTCTTGTTTTCTCCTTGATCCTTTCTACCTTGATCTGCTAGCCCCTCTCCTCTAGTCTCGTCCTAGCTTCTTCTCTTCCCTTCATAGCTCTCGTTTTCTTGCCCTAGATCCCTCTTTGCCTTAGCTTTCGTCTCCCTCTCCTTTACCTTCTCTTCTCCCGTCGTTTTCCCTTAGCCTCCTACCCTTCCTCCTCTCCACCTTGCTCTCGCCCTCCTTCTCCCAAAACCCCTTTGCTAGCTCTCATTTTCTCCCTCTCGTCTCCCCTCATCTTCCTCTCCTCTCTCCTCTCGTCCACCTTCTTTCAAGCCCTAAATGCACAACAAAAAACAAAGTAAAAACTTGTTAATGGTTAAGATCTAATTAATAGTTAGATTCATTTTTGTATCTTATTAGTCGTTAGATCTTGCATTTCTCATTCTAGGCTTTGCATGTAGTTTACTTCTTTGCATTTTAGATCTATCATTTAAAGGATAAAAGTTGCATACAAAATAGTTCATTTTTTGTCATAGTTTAGATCTCTTTCCTAGCATTTTTAACATAAATTTGTTTGTTGGTCCGTTTTCATTTTTTAAATAATTCGAAGTTGAATCTCATACAAAATTTCATCTTTAGACATCATTTTGCAAACTTAGACTTAGCTAGTTTCAAAATTTGTTTTGTTTTGTCTAACGCTAAAGGGTGCCTTGTTTAGCCAATTTGAACTTGTGTAGGTGTTTCAAAGAAGAAGAAAGTCAAGGAACTTTGAGAAACAAGGAGTTCTCTACCCAAAGAAAGCATCAAGCAAACCATAAGGATGATCCAAAATAAGAGAACCACATTCTCCTTTTGTAAAAGCTCCTAAGAGCTCTATATTGTCTTTCATGGCTATCTTATCTTTCATAAAAGACCTTACAAGGGTTAAATTCCCAAGGCAATTGTAAATCAATTAATAAAAAGGCTAGGTGGGATAAGGCCTCCCACACATCGTTTCTCCTTCCCCATTTGGGGAATTTTGTTTCATGCATGCTTTAGTTAATTTTGCTTCAAGCTTTTCTAGATTTAAGATTATTTTTGTACTTAGATTAACTCTCTTCCAAGTTTTGCCTTGAGAAAGTAGCTTGGGATTTGATCCCAAGTGCCACATAGATTTGTGGCTACTTCTCTTTCCCCGTTAGCATCCTTGCGGACATCCAGCTAGCTGGAAGGTTTTCGGGACTAGCGGTTCTACTGGTCACCTTGTTCGGAGGTTGATCCCACCTTGTTGTTTATTTCTTAGTTAGTTGTTAGTTTTGGCCTTAGAAAGTGTGCACTTATTATTTTCCTTCATTACTTGTTTTACTTCAGAAAGTGTGCTTTTTCTTTATGTGCAAACTGCCTCTATCTTAATAAAGAACAAAGCCTCTTGAACTTGCAAAAACCCAAGTCAAGAGCACTCTTTGTCGGAGAGCATAATAGTTTTGCATTTCCCTTGCATTAGGCATTTAGATTAACTAAGTCTCTTGAACTTTGGTCTTAAGACTAAGTCAAGAGTGCTCTCTATCGGAGAGTTGAACTGTGTGCTTTAATAATAATAAAATTTCCAACTCACACCCCCTTAATAAATTTATCTTGGTTGCTATCCAACACCTGTATGCTCTGCCAACCTGAAAAGGTTGGGCTAGTACTCAGAAAGGTGTTAGATTTGTTAAAATTTTGATAACATAATAAAATTTTCACCCCACAACCAACGAACCGGTGTTGCTTTTGATAAATACTTGAAGTACTATTCTGGGAGGTGGAGCCGGAGTGCCGTTGTTTCAGACTTCGGAGTAGTTAAGTCATTGGACACTTACTCCTCGATAACTGGACAGTCCGTCAGAGCACCGTGAATAGCCACTAAAAGTATTTCTTCCTATTGGACGTTTTATCCTTGTTTCTTGCCAGCCTAATAATCAAGATCATTAAAACTTTCAAATAAACCAAGATAATTTGCAAAACGATCTCACGAACATATCTTTCGAACTCTTGTATCAAGCAACCCAAGCACTCAGGCAATTTTTGACTCCATAAGGCACTGGTCCTTGACATCATATTTTTATTTGCTTATTATCTATCTGGAGTACTTGTTGTTAATTTCCCATATGTGAGTGACTTGTACTTAAAGTTCTTCAAGTGGTTGTATATCAAGTTATCTCGTATCTTGCATTGCAACGTGGATTGCTCATTTATCTTGTGTTTATTTTTAAATCTTAATTATGATCTTTCATCAACCAAAAAACTCCTAAACAACACCCATCCGCATCACCATACACCAAAAAATATTAAAGAACACATAGAGCCATAGACAACTCTTTGTAGGGACTACCCCTCTTGGCTTTGTTGGGAGTTAGCCTAAACGGAGGAGTTGGGATTCAGGTGACAGTAGCTGGCTCATTGCTTGTCCCCAGGGCCACACTTTCCCCACTTGTAGTGAGGGAACAACTTTCGAAAGATTTCTGCTGCTGGTGTGCATCTTGGCAGACAACACCCCTAAAGGAGTCGGCCCAAGCAACTTTAGTTGAGGTCGACTTGTCAAGTGGTAAAGGTAAAGTGAAAGGTAAAGTATAAATAGAGAGCTAGGCTCTCTATTTATTTAGTCACTCACATTCACTCACTCACTCACTTCGCATTAGTGAGAGAGAGGAGGAGTTCGCACAAGTGGAGAAGGAGGAAGCTGCTGGAGACCATCTCTTTGTTTTGGGGTTTTGTATTATTGCTCATTCTATCTCTGAGGAAGTTGTAGGGTTTTCTCCTTTATGGTTTCCCCGGTGAAATGCTTTGTCTTTTGTCTCATATGTTTGATATGCTGTGCATGTTGTTCTCTCAGATAAGATCCTAGTTCATATTGAATTAAATGATGAAAAACTAACATGGTATCAGAGCTAACTTGAGAAGAAGACACTATGCAGCTGCGGATGCTAGGGCTTCTTAATTTTTGGGTCTCTTTCCACAGATCATCAAAGGCAGGAAGCTAGGCTAACTCTCCTAAGGAAGGTGCATCTTTCCCTCGAAACAAAATTTGATTCCGAACATTTTCAGTTTCTGGCCTGTCACTACTGCGGGAAATTAGGGCTTTTGACAAAAGAGGAATTTTGGAGTGCTCTCAGCATAGGATTGTTCTCCTCAGCAAAATCAA
This sequence comes from Larix kaempferi, assembly GCA_027924585.1. NCBI lineage: Eukaryota > Viridiplantae > Streptophyta > Pinopsida > Pinales > Pinaceae > Larix > Larix kaempferi. The sequence goes on along the minus strand of BSBM01000259.1, from coordinate 18,997,964 downwards.
AATTTAGAGACCAAGATCGAACTTTTTGGTTGGGTGAATCTCCGGGAAAGTCAAATGCTAATTTGACTTTTGGACCAGAAAAACCAGAAAACTAGAAAACCAGAATTTGACAGAAATTGCAGATCTGAAATTCGCAGGTCACTTTTGAGGGGTCAATTTTTGGAGTTTTCAAAATCTAAGCACACCAGCTTGCTCGCCTCAGTCAATTACATCTTCCTGTCTAGACAGAAGTTTGAAATTCCAAGTTTGATTTTTTAGGGTTTCTCTGTCAAACCCTAGCCAGCTCCAGATCCAGTTTCAACAAATCAAGTGGTAAGACCTCAATTTTTTATTTCCATTTGAGTTTCTCATTAAAGATGTCACATCACACCAAGCTTGAGGATAAGCTTGAAGGGGCTGATAACTTCCGAGCATGGAAGTATAGGATTGGGTTTATCCTAGAAGAGAATGAATTGGACACCTACATCAGTGAAGAGGTTCCAGTTCCAGAGGGAGATGAGGTTAAGGCCTTACATAAGAAGAACTTGGTCAAGGCTAAGACGATCATTGCATATTCCATCAAGGACCATCTCATACCACATGTGTCATCTCTAAAGACACCCAAGGAGATTTTTGATTCCTTGATCAAGCTATTTGAATGAAAGAATATAAATCAAAAGATGACATTGTAGAACCAATTGAAGAATGTAAAGATTCAAAATGCTGAGTCCATGCAGTCCTACTTTTCAAGGGTCTCCCAGATAAAAGAACAACTTGAAGCTGTGGGAGAAGATATAGAGAATGGAGAAGTAGTGATGACCACCTTGAATGGTCTCCCTAGGTCATGGGATTCCTTCGTTCAAGGAATTTGTGCTAGAAAGAAGCTCATCACATTCAGTAGGCTGTGGGAGGAATGCTCACAAGAAGAAGCTCGAATTGTAGCTTGAAAAGAGAAGATGGGTAGTGAAGAGCAGGCTCTCACAATACACACCAGGAAGAATAACAACAAGAGGGAGCATCCTCATCACAAGAAGGGTAAACACCATCACCAGAATTAGAGGGATAACTTCAGATCCCGAAGAGATATATCCACCATTCGATGCTATACTTGTGATGAGATGGGACACTATTCCAGAGATTGTCCAAGGAACAAAAGCAGCTCCCACAAGAAGAAGAGCAACAAAAGAAGACATCATGCTCACACTGCAGAGGATGATGAACCTCCCAGGAAGAGAGCCAGAGAAGAAAGTGAAGATTCTTCAAGCGTTGAAGAGTATGTTTTGATTTCTGCTCTCACAGGAACTGTTACACATGGAAGCAATGATTGGCTTATAGATACTGGGGCTTCCAACCATATGAATGGATTCAAGGAATTCTTTATGAATCTATCTGAACATGAGTCACCCCACAAAGTGAAACTTGGGGATGACTACCAGTATCCTATAAAAGGAAGTGGTGAAGCCTCTTATAAGCTAGACTCTGGAAAGTCTATGAAGATGAAAGATGTTCTATTTGTACCAGGACTAAAGAAGAACCTTCTTTCCATATCTGCACTGGATGCAAAAGGTATGAGGGTTGCATTTGTAGATGGCCAAGTTCTTATGTGGCCTAAAGGAAAGACTATAGATGATGTAGTAGTGATTGGAGAGCAAGAGGGAGGATTATACAAACTGACGTGCCAACCAGAACAAGCCTTGGTCCATGAATCCATGGAGCCAAGTGAACTATGGCATAGAAGGCTTGCACATGTGCACTATAGAGCACTACCTCTTGCAAGCAAAGCTGTTGAAGGTATTCCAGATATCCAGGCAAAGCATGAAGACGTTTGCAAAGGATGTGCGAAAGGAAAGAACACAAAGAAGACATTTCCAAGTAGCGAAAGCAAGGCAAAAGGAATCTTGGAAATCATCCACTCCGATGTATGCGGTCCGATGTCATCCAGTTCTTTAAGTGGGTATGTATATTATGTTTCTTTCATTGATGATTTTTCTAGGAAGACATGGATATATTTCTTGAAGAGAAAAGATGAAGTATTCAATAAGTTCAAGGAATTCAAAGCCTTGATCGAGAACCACATAGAGCTGAAAATCAAGACTTTTCTGTCAGACAATGGTAGAGAGTTCACATCAGAAGACTTCAAGAAATTCTACAGAGATTCAGGGATTAAGAGGGAGTTGACCTCTCGATATAATCCACAACAGAATGGCATTGCAGAAAGGAAGAATAGAACAATTATGGAAGCAGCAAGGGCGATGCTTCATGACCAGGATCTCCCTATGCATCTATGGGCAGAAGCTACAAGGACAACTTTGTATGTACAGAATCGTACTCCACATAGAGTACTTGACAACAAGACACTAGAAGAAGCTTTCTCCGGCGAGAAACCAGAGGTCAGCCATCTCATAATATTTGGTTGCCCAGTGTACATACACATTCCGAAAGAGAAGAGGACGAAATTAGATCCTTCAGGAAAGAAGTGTATATTCGTGGGATATAGTGAAAGCTCGAAGGCTTACAGAATATATTTCCCAGGATTCAAGAAGATCGACATTAGCAGGGATGTAACATTTGACGAAGACTCAACATACAACAAATCCGGAAAGCTACATGTTGAAGACATTGAAGAACCAGAAGCACCCAGGATCCGAGATACAACAATGGATAAAGTAAATCCAGAAGAAGACCGTGAGATAGAAGATCCACAGGAACCTATAGATCCACCCTGTGAGAAGAGTTCTCACAAGAGGAACCCATCATGGGTACAAGAAGCAATCCAAGATGCAGAGAGATATGGCGCTCCAAAAGGAATGCACAGAGAAAGCAAGAGACCGAGGCCATACACTAGTTATGCAGCCTTGCTATGTGACATCATTAACAAAGAACCTTCCAACTATGAGGAAGTAGCTGAGAAGAAGGAATGGAAGGATGCCATGATCGAGGAGTACTAGTCGATCATGAAGATTGATGTCTGGGATGTGGTCCTGAGACCAGAAGGGAAGTCTGTGGTGACTTCCAAGTGGATCTACAAGATCAAGCATACTGCAGATGGCAGCATAGAGAAATACAGGGCAAGATTTGTGGCACGTGGCACCTGTAGCGAGATACACTTCCATTAGAACAGTACTTGCTCTGGCTGCAGTAATGAAGTGTAAGATACACCAGATGGGTGTCAAGACAACGTTCATGAATGGTGTAGTGGAAGAGGAAGTGTATGTGGAGCAGCCACTCGGGTTTGAGACACATGACAGAGAGACTCATGTGTGCAAACTAAAGAAAGCCTTGTACGGTTTGAAACAAGCACCCAGGACATGGTACGGCAGGATTGATAGCTTCCTGACTAGTTTGGGCTTTACCAAGAGTAAAGTGGATTCCAACCTTTACTACAAGGTTGAGGAAGGCAATCTAGTGATACTCCTACTGTATGTAGATGACCTGTTTGTGACAGGTGAGGATGGGTTGATTGCTGACACGAAGAGGAAGCTCCCTGCCGAGTTCGAGATGAAGGACTTGGGTATGATGCACTATTTTCTAGGCATGGAGGTGTGGCAGAGTGCGGATGGAATCTTCCTTGGACAAGGGAAGTATGCAGTAGAGATCCTGAAGAGGTTCGAGATGATGGACTGCAAGGCCATGGCCACACCTATGGCATCGAACCTTAAGCTATCGTGTGATGCTTCATCAGAGTCGGTTGATGCCACGATGTATCATCAGATGATTGGGTCTTTGATGTACCTGACGAATACAAGACCAAATATTTGCTTTGCTATGAACACATTGAGCTAGTTCCTGATGGATCCAAGACATGTTCACTTGATTGCTGCAAAGCATATTCTGAGGTACCTGAAGGGTACAGTGGATTATGGGCTCAAGTATGATGCGAATTAGAAGATTAACCTGGAGGGTTATGTTGATTCAGATTGGGCAGGCAATGCCATTGATAGGAAGAGCACTTCGGGGTGCTGCTTTAGTATGGGATTAGGTGTGATCTCTTGGTTTAGCAGGAAGAAGTCCTACGTGGCACTAAGTACAGTCGAAGCAGAGTATGTCGCAGCTTGTTCGGCTAGTTGTGAGGCAGTATGGCTAAGGAAGCTACTGTCTGATTTGTTTGATCTCCAGTTGGACGCGACTTGTATATATTGCAACAACTAGAGTTGTGTAAAGTTGTCTGAGAACCCGGTGTTCCATGACAAGTCGAAGCACATCGAGATCAAGTATCACTATATCAGGGATATGGTGCAGAGAGGAGCAGTGAAGCTCCAGTATGTTGCGACAGACGTGCAGATATCTGATGTGTTGACAAAGTCGTTAGCTAGAGTGAAGTTCGAGTACTTCAGAGAGAAGCTTGGTGTACTTCAGATCGAGGTTCCTTCCAAGGGGAAGTGATGAGTCCGGAAGACGCAGATGCACATGGGCCATTCTCGCATAGTGGTAGGAAAGTCCTCCTATGTTGGTAGATGCAAGGGCCAAGCCATTCTCACATAGTGGTAGGAAAGTCCTCCTATGATGTAGGTGTAAGGGCTGAGCCATTCTCACATGGTGGTAGGAAAGTCCTCCCATGGGCCATTCCAGCATGGTGGCAGGAAAGTCCTCCCATGGCCGTTGATGTAAGTGCTGAGCCTTTTCCGAATGGTGGTAGGAAAGTCCTCCCATGTCGGTTGATGTAAGTGTTGTGTCTCACACGCTGGTAGGAAAGTCCTCGCATGTTGGTAGACTGAGTCTCGTATGGTGGTAGGAAAGTACTCCCATACTGGAGACATTGTGATGTGCATCTGCGCTGTGCTCCGTTGACGATGAGATGATCTGAAGATGTTGAGATGACAATAGGGTACACAGGTTTTGCAGAGGCATATAATCAGTACTGGGATGCTCCTTCAGGTTTTGCAGTGGCATAAAATCAGTCCTGGGAGATCTTGTAGGTTTTGCAGAGACATATAATGAGCCCTGAGATGTACCTACTTGATGGCTTGCTCGCAAAGATGAAGAAGACCTACATGGAGGCTAGGCCTACATCCAGCATGAAAAAGGGCTGGGTCTGTAGAACTTCCTATGATGAGTAGATTGGAGATTGATGGTCGAGATAGCAGCAACAGTGACGATGATGATCCAGTGACAAAGACTTGTGCTGATGAACTGTGTCAAGAGAATACCTTCCTAGTTAAGAGGGAGTGTTAATGTATTTGTAACATCGGAATGTATTCACTTGTATACTTTATATTGTATTTGTATTTTATTATTGTATCTTCGACAGAGATGTTTATTCCTCTGGTCGGAGAAGTCATTATTGTACTCGGGTCATGTAAAGTCATTGAGGTTAATCCTCCCATGTAAGTTGGGGCATTAGTTCCCCTAGAGTCATTTGTATTGGGGTGTTTAAGTCCCCTAAAGGAGTCGGCCCAGTCAAGTTTAGTTGAGGCCGACTTGTCAAGTGGTAAAGGTAAAGTGAAAGGTAAAGCATAAATAGAGAGCTAGGCTCTCTATTTATTCACTCACTCACTCACTTCGCATTAGTGAGAGAGAGGAGGAGTTCGCACAAGTGGAGAAGGAGGAAGCTGCTGGAGACCATCTCTTTGTTTTTGGGTTTTGTATTATTGCTCATTCTATATCTGAGGAAGTTGCGGGGTTTTCTCCTTTATGGTTTCCCCGGTGAAATGCTTTGTGTCTCTTGTTTCTTATGTTTGATATGCTGTGCATGTTGTTCTCTCAGATAAGATCCTAGATCATATTGAATTAAACGATGAAAAACTATCAAAGCAAACAAGATTGGATCAAGAACACTGTAGAGCATGCCAAAAGCATCACAAAATACATCTACAACCACTCATGGGAATGAGCTTGATGAGAAAACACACATAGGGTAGGGAAGTTAGGCTTTGCATTACTAGATTTGCAACTCACTTCCTCACGTTGCAATCTCTCATTGCCTAAATTCAAAACTTGGAACAAATGTTTTCAAGTAATGAATGGAATTTAGCTCAATGGAATCGTAGGCAAGATGGAAAAGACACCAAGAAGAAAATTTTAGAAAGCTCATTTTGGAAAAAAGCAACTGAGGTTTTGAAAATTACTAAGCCACTTGTTAAGGTGTTGTGGTTGGTGGATGGGGAAAAATTGGCCATGGGCTACATTTATGAGGCTATGGATCAGGGAAAGGAGCAAATAAGGGCATCATACAAGGATAGAGTGGCTAAGTATGGGCATATCTAGGATATCATCGATAGGAGATGGAACAATCAACTCCATTGCCCTATACATGCGGCTGGGTATTTCTTGAATCCAAGGTATCATTATAGAGGTCAGTTTGGAGAAGATCAAACCGGGGAGGTCAAAGATGGATGGTATGAGTGCCTTGAGCACACGGTCCCAAATGAGATGGCGCAGTTGGAGATACACCAATAGATCTGCGCTTTCACTAGAGCCACAGATCTACGCTTTTACTAGAGCCATAGGTACCTTTGTCAAAAATGTACCTAAGATTGCAAGAGATGTGGACCAACCAGATAACAATTCCATTGTTTTATTAAATTTGGTTGTTTAAATTTTAATATTTAAATACTTCAATTTTTATCCAAATTCACAATCTAATTTGTTGAATTAATTTTGTCTTTGCACTTGTAGCACTTTGGTGGGAGGCATTTGGTAGCCAGGGTCCTTAATTGCAAAAGTTTGCAATTCAAGTCCTTAATCAACCTTGCAGTTCTTCCGGGTGTGAGTGCAATTGGTCTATATTTGGGTGGATTCACACGAAGAAGGGAAACCATTTAGAGCAAAAACTGTTAAATGATTTGGCCTTTGTGCAGTACAAACTCTGACGAAGGCACAACCAATTGATGAAGAAAAGGTCTGATACAGATCCCATTGTGTTGGATAATATTGATCCAACCTCAGATTGGGTAGCGGAGACTCAATCCCTAGAGTTTGATGTTGATTTTGATTTTGATGCAAATGAGTCGAGTGAGGTTCAGTTGGAAGCAGATCCAGTATGACCAGTACCACCATCAATTGATGGAGGTGTAGATCTAGACATAGCAGGCACTAGTCGATAGGGACAGAGGCATACACCTCTAGCTTGTGCTTGTAGGCGTTCAACTAGTACTACTATTGCAATTGTAGATAACCTTGATGATGATTTCGTTGTCTATGCCATTGTTGGTCTTGATTCTAGTTCTACTTCTAGTTTAGTTCTAGCAGTGGTGATGAGTTTGATGATTGATCATGTTGATCAATGACATGTATGATGTATGATCATTGATGTATGATGTATGATGTAGATGCATCATAACATGTTTTTTGGACACTACAAGCCATTTAGGCCTCATTTATTATGTGTTTTGTTCCATATATGTATTGCACAATACACTCCTTGCCATTTTGATATATTCACCCTTATATGGTATATACATGAGCAAACTTAGGATGTTTTGTCTCTAATGCTTTGGAATTATCTTTAAAATATTGTTTTTCTTTAAAATTTAAATATTTTTTGAGTAAACTGATTCATTAAATTCAAATCAGTTGATTCATTACCGATTGCTGATACACTGGCTCTGCGAACTTTGATATACTTGAAGAAGACCTGATATATCATTTGTGGCATTGAATAGGATGTACTAAGATAGCATTTGTCCTTGGTGATCTAGCAGCAAAGGGTGTCCGCATGGACCAATACATAGCAAATATCATTAACCATCAAACTGAGTCACCATACAACTAGTCATGGCTACAATGATTATATACCTACACCACAAGTATCTTGAAATAGATTTCTAGGAAGCAATATTTACCTACTAACTAGATCCATGAAAACATTCAAGTACTTGCAAGGACTAGTTTCTTCAATGGGGTGAGTTAGATTGATAGACCAAGGTTAGACAAGTGAAACTTATTGGTCAAATGTGACTTGGTTGACTCAAGATGTAGGGAGAAGGGGATCATTGTGATTTTTACCACTTAAGCAAACACTAGGGAAGTGCCTCACAAATGGGTGATTGTGTAGTGAGATAATCCCCCACCTAACCATCAGAAATCAGACTTCCCCCCATTTGACTTTGACTTTTTGATGTAGCTCCTTCTTGGACTAGTCTTCATTTATTTCTTGGACTCTTTAATCTTGTACTTCTTTTGTTTCCAGAGACATAGGCCTTTGATTTTATTTGGAGGCCTTCTTCATTGGCAAGTTTTCTACTTGCTTCTTCATTTTCTTGATTCTCTTTATTTAACTTGGTCTTCATCCTTTTGACTTTGACTTTGCAGGTACAAGGAGTCTTGGATGGGGAGCTTCTTTTCATGCCCTCATTTATTTTTCGAGCAAAAGAAGGGGAAAAGACATTCACACCAACAATCTAGGAAGATCATTGCTCCACGACAACTCTTTGCTTGATAAGCAGTTAACCCCAAGGATTTACAAGCAAGCCTCCTGAACTATCACAAGATTGCTGCAACACAACATTGCTCGAGACACAAAGGGAAAATTGGAAGGCCTTCATGGTGAAGGGGTCACAGAGGGGAGATCATGAATTCAATTTCATCAACCTTAGACCAAAGATGTAGACTAGAATTATAAAATGGATGGATGGATGGCCAAAAAATGGACCCAGAGAGGGGAATACAAGTCTTTGCAAGACACCTAAACATTACCTAGGTTCAATGGTACATAAGAAAATCAAGGATCTACTACCCTCGTCAACTTGAAAGTGTGATACTACTAGCTATACTCATCAAACAATCAATACATCCACTAAAACAATAGCAGCATTTAATACATCATTTTACATCATCATGGTATTGGCATAGCAGTAACAGCATTGGCATATCACTGATCATCACATACATCTCTTCTTTCTATGCGGGAGGCCTAATAGCCGCAAAGATAGGCCTCAACATTCTGACTTGCATCTTGCTTCAAAAAGCAAAAAAATGTCTGAGAAAAGGGATGCCCCACAAAGTTTGGCATAACAGGCCCTTTCATGGTGATTGATGATTTAGATGAAGAGGCTTCTTCTCTTGTCCCTCTTTCGTCCTTAGCTTCTAGAACCAACACCCCTTGATGTGTTCTTGATGAGATTTCACTTATGTATTCATTGTGTCTCTGTCTCTTTCTTTCTTTGAGCTAGTCTTTTAGCTATATGTTCTTAAATCTTTTCTGGCCGTTGTTAGCATAGCTAGAGCAGTTGCTTATGCACTCCCAATATTATTACACTGGATGTACTCTTTTACTCCCGTTGATCTAGTTTTGTGGTCATTCATTGGACATTAATAAAATTATCCTATCTTATCATACCCATAATTAAAGAGTAAATAAATTCCAACCAGAAATTCTTGTTGAGACAAGAAGTAAAATGTGTGGAGTTTTTCTGGAGCACCAAAATTTTAGTAAATGATGTTCCTAAATATTTAATATAAATGAAAATTAACAGCAGAAACTTCCATCTTAGTCAACTTTGACTTTGAACCTTCAACGTGCATGTAGAAGCACTTGTCTTTTTGTCCTTGTTACGTATCACACTATCAGAATGTAGCTTTATATACAAACCCTAATAATGTTAAGAATCGCAGCCTTGATAAGCATACATGTTATTATTGCTCTATAATCTCTCGTGTGTGTGGTTGTTTTTCCAAATGAATTCTCATCTCAGCCAATTTTGAACTGCAGGCGCCGGGGTAAAATCAATGCTGCTAAGTTACGTATAAGTAAATTACAGAAACCAATGACCAGATACTTGAGTTTCAAGGACCGAGGTGTACAAAAACATGGACAACAAATGAAAGATGATTTAAGAGAATCAGGCATTTTGTCTTCACTATCAAAGAAAAGAAAAATGAAGCCTGGAAAAAGTGGGATTGATTGGGAAGATTCCATAATTGAATGTCTTCTCCTTCATGAGGTATGGGCCAGTCCATTTCATGATGCCAAATTTTAAAGTAAAATCTTTGAATGCTCTGTATGGTTCTGTGTGAAATGATTTGTTGTTTTATTAGATGCCCATGACTCAAAATAACATTGCAGTTTTATATAAATAGTGCATCTATTTAATTGATTGTTGAGGTAAATGAGTAATATCTAATTCATAACTAATGACATATTAACAACTTTGATAATAACTTAGAAGGAATATATGTTGTTATGTAATTGCATGCTTCGACGCTTTTGTTTGGAATGATTAGTTAAAACTTAAAATACAGTGAATTGAAGTTGGGAAATCCTTAATTATATCAAATGCCCAAGTTTGAAGCAATATAGAATGGGTATATCTACACAAGGGTGGGGTACACTAGTGTGGGATATCCTCATTTCTGGGTACCACAAGGTCTCTATGCGCTCGAGGACAGCTGTGATGGTCCTTTTTATACCTTGGAATCTAGATTCCAATGGGGGTAGCCACAAGGAATAGCCAACTATACCCACAAAGAAATTACTCGACCTAAAATAACTAAAATATTCATGCTTAATATGTTTGTATACAGGAAATGTTTCTGACATGGAATCTCTATGGAAACAATGGGAAAATGAGAAATATTTTTCCAAAATTATTCTTTGTATTTTCCATATAAGAAAATGTCATTCCTCTTTTTATGTTTCTTAAATGGGTGGACCTAGAATTCATTAACGTAAACAAAAGAATATGTATCTATCTATCTATCTCTATTTATATAATGAAGGAATCAAGGAAAAGTTGTACCTCTTCATTTTCTCCCTCGTGTACCATAAAATTGATTTTCATGTGAGAAGTCATCGAATTTCCATGTAGAATCCCCAAAGCCAGTTTGAATGAGTAAGAGTTCTGTGGTTTTAAGTGTAAATAGCATGCACTACTAGAGTTAGCATTGATCCAATTAGTATAGGTCCCTTAGTGTGACCATACGACTGAGCTACTAGGTGATTTTTCTTCTTGATCTAAAAACACTTGGGTTAATTGATCGTAACTGTAAGTAATTATGCTACAATCATCCAAGTTCCTAAACCACATTCTGGCATCATCCTCTAGTGACATGACCAGAAGCTTCATAGCCACGTCCTCCTGATCTTCAGCAAAATCATGTTCATAACAGCAATCTGCAAGTTTGGTAAGATGTTCTGTAGATGAAATGACATTATTCCCTGAAAATCTGGCTAACCAGTTATTTTATATTTTGGGCATGTCATGCGGAGCACTCTGGATAGCCGACATATCCAAAGGCTTGAAATTCTTATTCCTCGAAGGGGCTATGACTGGATCTAAGGCTATAGGCCTCTTATGTTCTGGATAATATTTAAGTGATATTTGACAGTAGCTCTAGAGCATCTGTGGTGTCTTCTTCTGTAAACTTTTTCTGGGCCGGCAAACCTTTGCACAAGTGGTACCGATGAACTCCTGGTGGAGTACCTCCCGAACTTTTATAATATAACTTCAAGTTCTAAGTTCATCACATTGTTGAAGCATAGTCTTCAAGCAAGAGGATTTGACCTTATCTCCGTAAACGACGCCAAAATGCTACAACTATTTCTCACCTTAAATTGTAAGGCCCTAAAACACTAGGTGATAAAAAAGAGGAGCTAAGAGAGAGGTCAATGTCACCTCAGCAAACCCTCTTCTGCTTTTAGGCTTATGATCTTTGTAGCCAAGGGAGGCTGCCCTAAAGGATAATAGTCTTTCCAACAGTTCAAGAAATGAGATAAGAATAGACTGTTGATGGATCTTGTGTTATGATGTAACTTTAGTGTAATTTCCAGATTTAAAAGAACATGGACAGCAACTTTATAAACAGATTTTTGTTTGGGGCAAAGGCTACATAAATCTGGAAATGAATGGTTCAAAGACTTTTATATAATTTCCTGATTTATGGATCTACTACAGCAGCCCTAGAAAAGGTATTGAGGAGTTGTCAAGGTCTGCGATCAAATATGATTTGATTGTACAAATTGCTGATTTAAGTTCCAGATTTGATTATGATTAAAATTTTGAGCTCATCGGTGAGATAAACACTCGAAGACTAGGCTGAAAATTAAGGATCTGAAATTCTATTACAAATATCGGCGATATATTGCCAACATCGCAATATATCGCGAGGCTAACCCAGCAGCGATATATCGCCAAAATATCGCCCAATTTTTTAATTGAATTTTTGGTGATTTTTTTTCCTGATTTTATCGTGATTTTCCCCATTTTTTAAAATATATCATGCTTTTTTGCCCTCTCTTTGGTCATTTGCCACGTTTCCAAAAAACATTTTGCCCTACCGATAAAAAAATGTCACCTTGTTCAGTAGTAATTGGAAATATCAAATGGTAATTGTTATCACACTATCACTAGCTGCCTCTAAAGGTACCCTATCCGGGACGGTAGAGGTATGGGCAGCCAGCCAGGTGACACTTCAAGCCCCAAGTCCACCACTCTCAAAGTGGTTGTCACTCCGGACAAGGTGCTTGTCACTTCAAGCCAACTGTAGAAGAAGGCTAAGGGGGAGACCCTTTGTTAACCAATGAAGGTCAACTATCAAACACAAGACACTAATACTCAACGTATAAGCGGATACAAGAAAGGGTATCTTGGATTGGTGACTCTAGACCACAAATGACCACTACTGAGTGAGAAGCGGGTAATAAAATGAAAGATTATGTGTATACATCAGATCTGAAATTTATATGTATTATGCAAGATTCAATAGTGGTGGGGTTTATTACAAATCTAGGGTGAAATTAGTGATAGGAGTTGATGAGTAAAATTCTTCCCTATGGGGGAATTTGGCTCTATAAAACATGAATATTTCGGACAGAAAATTATAATGGTTCGGTGGCTGTCCTGTCACTCAAAAATGTGCTTGGGGACTTGGTTAGACACTTGACAAACACCCACAAGCAAAAGAAAGCAAGCCAAACACCAAAACTAGCTACCACCAGCCAAGAGGGGCACAGCAATGACAGACCAGCTCCTAATCCAAGGAAAAATGGAGTCAAAATGGAAATATAAAACAGTCCCTAGGGGTTCTAAGGTAAGGCAGCAAAAACCCAAATGCTGGTTTTAACTAATTTCGAGTGAAAAACTTGCCGAATATTTATACAAGAATTAAAATGATAAATTGTTTATGTTGACAAATGGAAATGGCAAAGATAGGAGAAAAATGAAGACTTAATTGGCCCCGGAGAGATGCCTAAACCGGTGAAGATTGCCACTCACGGAGATCAAATGACAGCCTTTGGTGAAGTTCCAACTCTTTTCAAAATGTGCCCAAATGAATCAGTGTGCCCTCTACCTGCAAAATCCAAAACCACAAGTTAGTGAAATCTCACAAGAGTAGAGTGCAATTGCATACAAGAATTAACGAAAGAAAAATAGATGATGCAGAACATACAAGTTTCTCCCTTTCGCTTCAACAAGTTTGAGAGGGAAGGAGAGAGTTTTCCCCACTAATGCGCCCCCTCTTCAAATCCGCAATTCTTGGACAACAAATCGATTCACCATTAAAATGCTATGAAACCTGCACAAAACACTCTCAATGCAAAGGAAATAACAATATCCAGGCACTAGTAGTAGAAAAACACTCCGGGAGACAAAAGTTTTGCTCAACAAAATTCTCTATTATCAGTCCCAATATGCCAAGAGTCCAAGAAGAAGTACAAATGAGTTGGATCCCTCTTAAATAGAGAGACCAAGTACAAAATCCCTGTCTCAAAGAGATGGAGGGTTGAGATTAAATCCTCTACATCAAAATTAATGGATGAGATGTGTCTTTGATTACATTACATATTGCATGGTCAAGCAAGTTGGGCGATTTTTCCCAAGTGCACCCTCTCTAGGGAAATAACATCTTGTGCAAGTGATACATCAAGAGTGGGGTCACCAAGGGGGTGTCTCTAGGCCATTTTGGCCCCCTTAGGCCCTGTTATCAACTATATTTGTACAATAGTTGAAACCTTATTGAGCCGCCAGTGTTGGAACACATCAGTGTTCACTTCCAGAGTATCTGGGTTTCAGATATTTGGGTCTAGCCAGTTTTGTTTTTGAGTCGACATGACCTTGGCGCCATGGGGGTTTGTAACAAAGTGTGCTAGTAGGGTCTGAGTGGCTCGGTTCCCCATGACTTGATTAAGCAACTAAGGTATTCCAGGGAGTTTTTTCCCTTGTCAATTATACTTTTGCTTAAGGCGATATATAATCGATGAGGTTTTCTCCCGCTTCCTCCAAAGCTGGAATGCCCAATTTTGAAAATTTGAACTGTGGGGGGTTATTAGAGTCCAACTAATATATATAAACCTACTAGACACTATTTGAATAGGTTTTGGTCATGTCCTAAGTCTCTAGGACCCCCAGAAAAAATTTCGAAAAAATTTTATCGGACGCGTTGGATTTGGGGTTTTTAATTTTTAATTATTTTTAAAATTTTAATAAATTTCTCTATAGTTTAAATAGAGAAATTTCAATTTGTAATATGTCAGTCATCCGGGATCCAATTTCAGTGATTGAAGGCTCCAGACTTAAGCCAAAAATCATTCATGATCCCCGGACCAGCTAACCCTAGGTTTCAGACAATTATTTGGCCTCATAATTAATATTTTCTCAAAAAATCAAAAAATGAGAAATATTAATTAAAATATTCAAAAAATAATAAATTGGAGATAATTTAAATCTCTCCAAAAAAGGCCAAATTGAATAAAGTAAAAGTCAAAATGACATGGCAAAAAGCATTTATGATGATTGGAATCTTCACCCACCTGATTCAGATCAGTTTCGGAGCACTGGGAGTGATCTACAGTTGAGAAATTCGCCCACCTTCATGCAAATTCGTTTTTGTGATTTGGCAATTGATTAATGGGTTGTTGGATTTTGAAATCAATGCATGTGGGGCTCCTTCCTCAAATTATGGGCTCCAAACTCAAGTTTAAAGATGAGTTAAGACTCCAAGCTCGATTTGGTTGGTGTTGACATGGATTTGATTGGTTTTTGATGGAGTTTTTGGCTCTCTTCATCACCAATTCGAATTAGGGTTTTAGCATTGAGTTTTGTTATATAAGAGAGGCCATTTGGGCTTTCTCTTCATGGATCTTTTGGGCAAACTTACTCTGCCAATTTGTAATCGTGTTCTAGCTATTGCTATTGGGAAATAAAAGCGACTTTGGAGGTCCACATGGTGTTGATGCTTGTTATGGAAATGCTTCATCTATTCTAAGGTGATATTGTATTTGTTTATTGCTCATATTTCATCACTTTGATCAATTATTTAGCTTAGAAGGCTTTCTTAAGCCCATAGGGTGGGCATTTGGGTTCAACTTGTCCATTGATGTTGGGGTTCTATGTGATTTGAAAGGAGTAGACTGTAGTTGGAAATATTTATACTCTTCTAATCTCATTTTGCTTTACATACAATATTTGATCAAGGTGTGTTTGTGAGTAATTTCTTGTGCAGATCTAATAGGTTGAAGAGAGGTTTGAGCTTGGGTGCATCTTTCATCTCTTCAAAGACCTTTTTCCTAACATTTGTGTGCATTTCAGGATCTCCCAAAGTCGATCTTAAGCATTTTGGTAAAGAAGTGTTGAGTTTGAAATCCATCTTCAAAAGCATATTTTCAATTGGTTACTTGGTTCTAAAACTTCCCTCTTCTAGTCCATTCCCCTTACCTTTTTCCACCCATTTATCTCTTATCCCCTTCTCTTTTTATTTCTTTTGTTAAGCCTAGCTTAGGATTTGCCATAAGGTTGAAGCTCCTTCGACCTTGGGGAATAACTTGGGATTTGTTCCCTTGTGCTCTCTTCAACACTATTGCAGGCGTATCATCCAGCTAGCTGGAAGGGTTTCTTGGATAGTGTTCTTAAGCCATCAAGTGTTCCACTTGATCTTTTCATCTTCCCACTCATTCCTTATTTCCTCATCCATTCGTTTTACCCTTCCTTCCTCCATTCGTTTTACCCTACTCTTCACCCATTCGTTTTTTCCATCCTCATCTTTGTCCAATCATCCCTCCATTCGTTTTTCCTCCAAGACTCCTCTCGTCCACCTTCCCAAAAAGCCCTAAAAACACATAAGACACAAAAAAACGAATTGCTTAAGTGTAGTAGTTGTTAAAGTTTAGTTTTTCTTTTGATAATTAGATCTCATTGTTTGGCATTAGTATAGCTCATACTTGTTAGATTTTTGTTTCCATTTAAAAGATAGATTTTTCCATACAAAAATATTTCGAAAATTTTACATTCTAGATCTCTTTCTCATCATTTTTTAAGCATATGTTGTTCTCTAGTCCGTTTTTTCTTTTATGCATTTTTGAAATAAAAAATCTCATAAACTAATTTTTTGAAGTCTTTTGTAGACTCTAGTTTAAATAGCTTCACAATTTTGTCTTGTTCTAATGATTAATGGGTGCCTTGGTTGAGAATTTCTAAGACTTGTGTAGATGTTTTGAAAGGAGGAAACTTGAAGGAGCTTTGAAGAAGTAAAATCTAAGCAAAAGAAACAAAGTGAAGAAACCATGAGAATGATCAAAACTTGACGTACTTATCCTTTGTAAAAGCAAGCAAAGACTTGTTTCTTCTTTATTTTTTCCAAGTATTATCTATCTCTCAAAAGTCCTTCAAGGGTTTCAAACCCAAGGCATTTGTAATCAAGTTAATAAAAGTTCAAGTGGAGGAGGCCTCCACTTTTTGGGTTTCTTCCCCATTTGGGGAAGAGTGTTGTGCATGCTTAGTTTAGATCTCATCTTTTTTCAAGTTCATAGATTAGTCTTCATTTTCGTACTTAGATTAATTTCTCTTCCAAGTCTTGACTAGAGTAAGCTAACTTTGGGATTGTATCCCAAAGGCCACATAACTTTGTGGTAGCTTCTCGTTCCCCCCATCAGCTTCTTGTGGACATCCAGCTAGCTGGAAGGTTTCCAAGACTGATGGTTTCTAGTGGTTGACCTTGTTCGGAGGTTGATCCCACCTTTAGAGTAGAATTGCTTGGTAGAACACTAGATCTTTCAGTTACTTCATTTCATTTTTTGCAAGTAGCATACTAATTGTCTTTATATTTCTTTTGAGCTATCACTTGTTTAAATTCCGCAAAGCTCCATAATTATTTCCACTATTATTTCATTTTCTTGCAATAAAACGAACAAAGTCTCTTGAACTTGGCCAAATCCAAGTCAAGAGCACTCTCTGTTGGAGAGCATATAGACTTGCATGTTCCCCCTTCATTAGGCATTTTTTAAATTAGGAAGTCTCTTGAACTGTGGTCATAAGATCAAGTCAAGAGCGCTCTCTGTCGGAGAGTTGAACAAGTGCTCTAATAATAAAAATTTTCAACCCACACTTCTCCTTTAATTAATTTATCTTGGTCGTTTGTCCTATACCCGTATGCTCTGCCAACCAGAAACGGTTGGGCTAGTACTCAGAAAGGTGAAGGATTTGATAATCTCATAAGTGATAATTAATTAAAATTTTCACCCCCCATAACCAACGAACCGGCGTTGTTCAAAAGTATTTTAATCAGTTCTCAGGGGAGGCGCTGGAGTGCCCAATCTGCGACACAGTGGTTGGTTAGCATTGCGTGCCTCGCTGTGATTCCAGACAGGTTCCGACATGTCTCTTAAAGGAGCTGCTTAGAATATCTTTCCAGACACTTTGATATCCTTGGTTTTAGCCATAATAATCAAGACCATTAAAACTTTGAAATTTACCAAGATAATTTGCACAACGATCTCACGAATAGTTACTATCAAGACTTACTTTTCAGCATCCCCCAACACTACAAATTCAATTATTTTGACTCCATTACCCATTGGATAAGGCATTGGTCCTTTTATCTTTAAATTTTTATCTGTGGATGCTTCTTAATTATTTCAAGTCTTTATATACTGTTTCGCAACATGGATTGCATCTTATCTTGTTTTTTATTTAAAAGTAAGTCGTGTGTCTTTCATCACTAAAAACTCCTAAACAACACCCATCCGCATCACCATACACATTTAACACTTAAAAACATTGAGCCATAGACAACTCTTTGTAGGGACTACCCCCCTTGGCTTCGTTAGGAGTTAGCCTAGACGGAGGAGCTAGGATTCAGGTGACAGTACCTGGCTCATTGCTTGCCCCCAAGGCCACACCTCTCTCACTTGTAGTGAAGAGACAGCTTTCGAAAGATTTCCGCTGCTGGTGTGCATCTCGGCGGACAACAGGCCCATTACAAGTGATAAATACATCATACATAACATATCATAAGAGCTGGGATAAGCTAGTGCGCCCCCCATGAGCCAAGTGCACCCCCTCTAGGAGCTGAGCCAAATGTGGACCCCATATCAAGTGATGAACTCATGTACTAAGGTCCAAAAACATAATATAATCACCCCATGCCATTAGCTACCCAAACATTAGCCACTTTAATAATTTTGCTTGGTCTATGGTTATTTTTCATTATTTAATTGTGCTGGTATACATGATGGAGGTTGTAATATGCTAGAATCGGCCATTTCCCTTTCTCGAAACCTCGAACCAACTGTACCAATGAGATTAGAGACCTCAAATCCACTATTAATGGTCACAAGAACCAAAGAAATCCATCAAATATACACTGTATAGCCCAATCCATGCTCAAAACATTAAAATAAGGCCTTGATAGCCAATAATAATTAAAAATATCTCAAATCAAAGCATATTTTGGCCAACC
This sequence comes from Larix kaempferi, assembly GCA_027924585.1. NCBI lineage: Eukaryota > Viridiplantae > Streptophyta > Pinopsida > Pinales > Pinaceae > Larix > Larix kaempferi. The sequence goes on along the minus strand of BSBM01000259.1, from coordinate 18,979,376 downwards.
AATGCATGGAGTCATGTAAGGGACCCCAATGGATGTCAAAAAACCAAAATCGCAACTCTGGATCCAAAGTTGCCCAAGACCCTAAATTTGGCTTGGTCAAACAGGGTTGACCAAGTCAAATTGGTCAAAAGAGTGGCAAGAGCTGAACCTGTAAGTCCCTGCATGCACCATAAGATGAAATAGGCTTCCTTATTTATATTAGTATACTAACTACACCAATAAGTGACAAGTATGGTGATCAGTCATAAGACATTGCATAAAACAGACCTAAGTTAGGGTGGCCACATCACCTTTTCACGAAGCCTCCAAGGTATGCACATTTATAGACTTGGTCAGACTGCTAGCCATGGATAAGGTGGATACAACAAGGCTTAAAGATCGTAGGGAATCACTAAGACTTTGATAATGTGACCGTTTGGATATGCATGGGAAACAGGAGACCACATTGACATATGCACACTAGAGAACAATAGGGAAGGGAGGTGTCTCACAAATGGAATAAAGTGCTTGGAAACCACCATTAGCCTCTAACGTGCAACTTTCAACTCACATCCAAGCTTGTCTCAGGCTCCGTGAGGATCTTTTCTAGAACCCTTGTGTCAAGTACACATGTGACTGTAATGTGGTGAGGTTCTAGGAGACACTTAGAATTAGTTGTCCCTTGCTCCATCTCACATCCATGCCCCTTTTTGGGACTCTGTGAGGAATAACCATTACATTTGATTCTCATGTGGCCAAGCAGTCATGTTGATTTAGAATGTGTCCTTCATCTGCTTGACCCTTTTTCATTTCATTTCACATTAGCCTTTTTGGCTTGGTCTGACTTTCTTTAGCCTTTTTGGCTTTATTACATTTCTTTGGACAGGACAATGATACTCATATGCATGTAATGGTGGTAGGGTTGCATACTTCAAGGACAAATGGGGAGCATCCCGATGAACTACACAGTCCTATACTGCACCACCACATCAGGGGTAACCGAACATAAGTGGATCCCAGGTTTGAAAGTGCAGACACACACTCTAGAGCCGAGACACAAAACAACATGGAATCTAGCATACATAGAGGTCACAGGGGGGAGGTCCTCCAAGTCACCTATCTCAGTCTCAACTAGGGTAAGGATCCAATATGGATGGGTCGGATGGGTGGAGACAGTGACAAGTGAAGCCAAGGTTAGCAAAAGTGGGGAGAATGACCAAGTCTATACCACAGATGGGGAGGTAACCAATGTGCATACAAGGGAGCTTTGCAATCAAGGTGATAGAATAACCCTTTTCCATAAGCCATCATGAACCACAGAACAATAATACCAGATCACTAAACAAGTCACTACATGCCAAGTCAGACTACTAATATAAATAAACAAGCCAATATAACATCTATGTGGAACTACCATATACCTGCTCTGCTGAAGTGAATGTGAAGAGTGACCTTTGACATGCATGGGCAAGGGAAAGGCATACCAACACTGAACTCTGTTGCTCCAAGTAAACCATGACTAAGCAAAATCATCTCCATGGGGTCATGTAGGAACAACTATGAAAAAGGGGGCTTGGAAAGATGCTCTGTAATACTCTAGCTAGCTCTGCAAAAATGTCGTGTATCATCACTGCACATGACTCTGTCTATGCTCAACTCATGTATGCTCTGGCTCAAAGTCTCTAACAATGGATTTGCATCATGGTAGCTCCAATTAACATGGATGTGATAATAGTAATATTAAATATTGAATTCTTAAAGTAAAGTGATATTCTCCTTATCTTTCATTTTCCATCCTTTTACTTTAATTTTTAACATTACCATTAATTGTCTTAGGATGTTTGAGAGTGGTTCCAATCTCATTGGACTTCATATGCAAAAAGTAGAATGTTAGATCCCATTTAGAATTCAACGGACTTAATAGTTTTCAGGATTTCAGGATTGCAAAATTTTCACTAGATTCTATTATGTAAGAGGGTATGGGACTGGCATTTAATCAAGCACATTAACCCCTCTATGTACCTTGATTTTGGTGGTGTTGATTGTTGAACTCCTCAGCTATCCCCACCCCCTCGCTCCGGCTCCCGAAGCTCGCTCCCAGTTTTGGGAGCACGCTCCCAAGTCGCTCCCGAGGCGCTCCCTACCTCTCCAATACTAAAAGCTCCTATACTAGGTTGATCATTTGATGACAATGTTATGATACCTCCCTTCATTGCCAAGCTCATATAAAAGTAGTTATGGTTGATCATTTGATGATAATGTTATAAGTTATAACTACTATATGATTGATGTTATATGGTTTAATCCATGTTTTCTATAGCTAATTCAACATCCTACATGTTTTTTAGATATAAATACATCAAAATATATCAAAATATATACAATATAAAAAATGCTCCCAGAACGCTCCCAAAACGAGAGCTTTTGAAATTTTTGCTTTTCGCTTCGCTCCCGCTCCCCTCTCCCTGCTCCCAAGTAACCTTGGTCATGACCTTAATAAGCATATGAAGTTTTTCTACCTTATTTTAACAAGTGGATTAGGAAGTTTCATCAACATTGTAAGATGTTGAGTTGTTGACTAATGTCCTTGGAGGATCAACTTTGAGATTCGAGGTAGAGGCAAGGACTTAGAGCCTATAGGAGGAAGGCATAGGGTGCTATTGATGAATAGGATCCCAATATAGGCAATGATTTGCCAACATGTATGATTTATGATTTATGTTTCACATTCATTTTTTTGAATGCCCTTGCTCGTTTATTAATTTAAAATATACATATACATTCATAGGGATTCAAAATTACCACCCCCACGATCGCCAGGGCCTTCTAGCTCTAGAGGCAAGGCCATTTCCAGAGTGATTATCTTTGCACATAAAAGGGGTAGAGGGAATCAATAGTTTATTAAATATTTACTTGATTCCATTGTATATGAGATACATTGATTGTATTTTTTGGTGATTCATGAGTTGGGGACTCAAGATTCAGGACACAATTCATTTTTTATGTGTGATGTATCACTAGGCATCTTATACATCTTATATATTAGTTTTCTTTCCATCTTCATGTGGCAATGTGTTTATTTGGTGTTCTTGTTGCTTTAGATGCTTAAAAAATTGAAAAAAATAATATTTTTATATTTTTTTAAGTTTGTTGATATATTGTCGATGTTTGTCGACATTTTCCCCAATAAATCTGTTACGTTGTTTCTGGACCCTTGGCAATATATTCACCAACACGATATTTGTAACTTTGATTTGAAATGTATAATTTATCTTTTATTTATTTCAAATCTAGAACAAAAGGGAAAATTTAAATATGAAATTTTTAGTGGTTGGATGATAGATTAGTGTCTAGGTTAATTGGGCACATAGGATTCTTTATGGAACAACTCTTAATCATTATAATCTTGAACAATATAAAGGGAAACTCAATCTTATATGACTAAACTACCAATTCCTTTCATTCAAATTATTATTGGACACAACAAGTAGTGTAGTTCGTCATTCGCTACATTAAGATCAATTGGAGTGGAAGGATCAAGAAGACATCTAATTCTAGCTTTCTTCCTGTTAATGTAATTGTAACTTCAGAAGATATTCACTTGTATATTTTATATTGTATTTGTATTTTATTGTACCTCCGACGGAGATGTTTATTCCTCCGGTCGGGAGAGTCATTATTGCATTTGGGTCATGTAAAGTCATTGAGGTTAACCCTCCTTTGTATGTCGGGGCATTTGACCCCAGAGTTAAGTTGTTAATGGGTTATTAGACTCTCCTAGAGAAGTCGGCCCAGTCTAATTAAGGTAAAGGTCAAGTGAAAGATAAAGTATAAATAGAGAGGGTGCTCCTCTCTATTTGTTCATTCACTCACTCGTCAAGTTCGCATAAGTGAGTAGGAGGACAAGTTCGCACAAGTGAAGAAGAGAGAAGTTGTTGGAGACCATTTCTATTTTTGGGGTTATTGTATTGTTGCTCATTCTATCTCTGAGGAAGTTGTGGGGTTTTCTCCTTTATGGTTTTTTCCGATGAAATTCTTTGTGTCTCTTGTCTCTTGTGTTTGAATTGTTGTGCATGTTATTCTCTCAGATAAGATCCTAGATAATCTTGAATTAAATTGTGAAAATCTAACACTTCCTTATGAATATTAGATAGAAAGGAAGTGTCTTATAGGCTTGTGATGTTGAAAGCAAGAAGGAAATTAATTTACCACTAACAAATTTAAAATAGAAATGATTTAAACATTTTAGATTGACCTTCTAGTGAGTTGATGTTAACCCCTAGATTTACCCCTTGTCAATTTGGAGGGTTAAGGGCCAGCACATTCCATTAGGCCGGTAGTCAGACAGTATTTCCAAAGATAACTTTCCTTGATCCAAGGTTGGTTCCCATTCAGTTCAGATATAGGATTGATTCATAGATGTTTTCTTGATTCGGAGACAGGTAGTTCCTAGGTTTTTCATCAAGATTTGGGAGTTGCTATTTTCAACAGTACTTCTATATTTTAGAAGACAGGGTTCAAAGGTTTGACTTAGATTCCAAATATCATTACTTAAGTTCTACTAACCATCAAGCTAGGTGTACCTCATTTTAAACCCATTTAATTTCCCCAAGTACACTCAGTCCTCCTACAAATCAATTAGGTTAATACTTGAGAAAGCTAGCCCACATTGCACTGTACCTTGTTTAGGCTTCCATGTGGAACCTCTAGTTAGTACCTTGAAAAGCGTAGTTGGGGAAACTTCCCATGGTTAGTGCAGATGTCCCTTAGGATTCTAGGAAACCTAAAGAGAGAGGGGCCTACCCATGTGACACTTAGGGGTAAATCTCTGAGGTTCTCTTGGTTTAGCAACTGATATTCCTTGCATCATTTGGGCTACTAGATTTTGCAACAAGTCTTTTATGGTTTAGTCCCTTTTCTTTAGATTTGTCTTTGATCAACTAGGAATTAGGGAACGTAGCTTATTTCAAGGGGGCATTGCTCAAATATACAACATAATCTAGCTACATCAACCTTAGAGTTTCTTTAACTCTTTGATTTGATTAGGCATTTTCATACACTGGACTATTTTTGATACCTTAGAAATTAGAACATAACTTATGATAAGTCAATTATAAAAGGGGACCTGATGGAAATGGGTGAAAAGGCTAGTGGAATGATATGGCATGAAAAATGGCTAGGTAAAATGTTTGAAATGATGTGAAATGAGTGTTACACCTTATATTCGTAACTTGTAAGGATATAACCTGACTCATAAGGTGACACACTTATCAAAGGGAAAATTATAACCACACCATGGTACATCTTTAGCTATGAAATAACAGTTTAAAGTATATGAGCCACCATAGAGCAACATCAATGACCCCTCATGGTCATATCCCACATAGAAGAAGGCATTCCCCATGTGTCAATAAGTGTAGCATTGTCATAACACTAGCATCAACTAAAAAAGTCCCCATCAATCTCTAGCACATAAATGGTGATCTGAGAAAGTTGGAAGCTAGGTTGCGGGGAAGCGCTGCCCCCCCCCCCTCGCCCCCGCTCCGGAAGCTAGCTTCCGGCCGAAGCTAGCCGGAATCTAAGCGGAATTGCGCTTCTGTTTTGCTTCCAGCCAGAAGCAAATTTCGGAAGCTCGCTTCCGCTCAATTTAAAACGCTCCCTGCCACTGTCATAAAGCGTTTAGGAAGCGATCGGAAACGTCGCTTCCTGATCGCTTCCCATCGCTTCCGGCTGATTAAAAAATTGCTTCCCGACGCTTCCTAAATCGCTTCCCGACGCTTCCTTGGACGTGTCATGGCCCATCCGTCTTGCCAACATGGATCTCCACTATGGAATTAAAATTGTAAGGTCTCTGCATTTCTCTGCCAAGTTGAGTCAAGCTTCTCATTCTCTGTCCAGGTCCGGTTTTGAAGGCTTGGTTTGTTTGCTTGTAGGCCAAGATCAATGCCAAACTCTGAACAAATACATGCTACAATTCTTTCATACCAGCTAAACAAGATTCTCCAAATACCACGCTCTGTTAACTACAATATTCAAACCCATCACTTCATTATGAACATAGCTGCCATTCAATATACATTCATGCTTGCATATGTGGATAGCTCTTAGTTACACACTACACTAGCATAATATATGCAGCATTGTGGCCTCTAGATATTTCCTGTATAGATCCAAGGGCACTCTGATTCTATATGCCAACACAACAATGCACTCCGTGTTTTTTAACTGTGCAAACACATCACTTCATTCAACCATTGCTCTTCCCATTCAAAAGATACATGCATGTGTGTGTGTGTGTGTGTTCAAGCACTGTTCCAAAAAAACACAAACGATACTCCTCATCGCTATCATTATTCATGATACAAATGTGTATATTCATTTGTTTGGGAGTCTTTTAGCTTCAACCAATCATAGGGGATGGCTGTAGGTATAAGGAAAATGTGCAGGTTGGATGATGTATGGCTGTGGGATTTTTGAAAAGGCCACACACAGGCTGTGAGCAATTAGTCAACTATATACAGCTTGAGGGAAAATGTTGTAGGTATGCCATCACACAGAATTTAAACAGATTGGGTTGGTAATTTAAGGATTAAAAAAGGAAGCCAACAAATTAATAATAGTGTTGTAGTTGCCTAGTAAAACAATGCACTAGCATTCTCTGCATGCTAGCGATCAAGCAATTGGAGGATTGAGCTGTGGGTTCCACCCAGTGATTCAATCAAACAGAAATTGGTGCCAAGGATGATCAATTTGGTAATTAAATGGATGAATTCTGCTAAGATTTCAAATGGGCAAATTGCAAGTGTTGAATAGAGTATACAATGCGTTACCACCAAACCCTTACTGTCACCCCTTGTTACCTCCCATTTTGCATGGTTTTCACAATTTCAGTAGGGGTTTTACGTCTTGATGGAAATTTGGATGGCCTAATGTTGGTCCTAGATTTTGTATGGTGCCTTGGGGTCTTGGTGATGATGTCTCAGCGTGTGGGGGTTGATAGATCTTCATGATGATGACTGCACTTCATTTATATTTGGCACATTCATCATGTTTCTTCATGATGCATTCTCAATGGGTGATTTTATGAGGGTTTGATGGTACATTCCATCCACATGTGTCATGTTACCACACAAACTAGCATCTCAAGATTCGACATAGTAGAAATACGGTTAATAGTTGATGACAAAATGTTTATATATTGAAAATTTGAAGCTTTAAGGTTGAATCTTGATGTTATAACTTATGGAATCATGGATATTGGAGTCTGGACCTATGGTTGATGAATTCGCTAGTAAATGATTAATGATTGATGAAATGATGTTATATGGTATTTACTATTAACTATTATTGTTTATTTCATGTTTTTATCCTTTCCATAACTAATTCAACATTCTACATGCTTTTGTTGACATATATGCATCAAAATATATAAAAAATATATATTATATAAAAAACGCTTCTAGAACGCTTCCTAACCGGAAGCTTTTGAAAATTTCACTTCTCGCTCCCACTCCTGCTCCCGCTCCCGCTCCCTCTCCCAAGTAACCTTGGTTGGAAGTGTCTCTCGTAAATATCCATGGGCAAACCACATATCTCATATGTGTAACTAATAAATGTGATCAAAATCACAAAGACATCATCATCAACTCACCCCTACATGTCAAGTGGTAATAGAGGTCATAGTGAAAGCTTGATCGCATAAGGAAGCAAGCAAAAAAACAAAAAGAAGATGTAATAGGAAAAACCAGAAGAACTTACCAACAAATTTTCATTGATTGATGACGAGACAATCATTGATCTAGTTGAATTAGGGAAATCAGGCATCAAAGTACAAACAATGGATATAAAAACCTTAGCAAATCTAGCGTCTCTATTAATAAATTTTCAATGATTAACACAGCGAGACAAGTGTATGAAGAAGATATAATACTAAAGGTAAATCAAGAAAATTCTAAAATTATGTTGAGGAAAGATCATGTTTCAAGGACACCTTATCAATATCCTAATCACAAGAGCTGACACTTTAACCAACCAACATATCTATTATCAACATCGCTATGAACAAAGGCAATATTTGACCTACATTCTGAAGAAGATCAATTCTAATGCAATTTAGTCTGAGAATGGTAGTGACTTTTGGATTCACAATACATTTTTTTATTATCTATGAACCATATAAAAACACCATTCTGCAAAACATCACACTACGTTGGACTGACCTTTCAACATTACAACAATTATGTTCAATACTTGAAGGTCGTACTAGCTTGTTTCTTCAACTATGACAACATCAAGAACATAGTATCATGTGAAAGCATTGCAAGAAAGAATGGAGACATAACCTTTTTATGCTTGGAAGACAAACCATCCTTGAAGGGGGCGGCAACGTACAAACATAAAGTTGATAATAATAATAATAAGCCACCAAGGGTCATAACCCTTCATCATAACCTTTCACCTTACGGTCCAACAATGTGCATATATATCATCACGAAGGTCATTGCAAAACATCAAATCATTCAAACATTATCAATTATATATTATTTGTTCTATATGGATTTCAACTATTTATCAATGGTCCACGGAGTTTTCGAGGTGGGGGAGTGCAGGAGTTGGGAAACGTATAAGGGGTGCGTGTGAAAGCCACCCCAAATTTTAGGGAAATTTCAGGGAAATGTGGGGACGTCGGAGTCATAAAAATTAATTTAAAATATAAAAATGATAAATTCCAACAATAACTATTACCATGTAAAAACTAAAAACTAAATTCATCATGGAATGTACATCTAGTTGCCATATCAAATTTCAAATTTGTAAATGATACTAAACTATTACCATGTAAATACTGAAAACTAAATATCATCATTATCATTATGCAATGTATATCTAAGTTCAAATTTCAAATTTGTAAAAGATAATGCAATAGATGCTGAAGTCTGAAATAGTCAAATAGATATTGAACAATGAACGTAGAGAAGTTAGAACAGTGAAATAGACAAAAGTCTAATATTAAATTAAAATTTCTCAAAAAATAGTAAAGAATCAAGGATTGTCATCACTATCTAGTATCTACTATCTATAGTCAAAACTGAAACAATGAAAAGTGATCAAATAAGCATCAAGGAGTGTGCTCCATTGACTGGTCCTCTGCATCCATCTACTGCATGAAGGCATCGGGGCCATCAATGGGAGTGACACTATCACAGTTTGAGTCACTCTCATGTGTAACCAGTGGCACACCAACCAAACCATGTTGCATCTCATATGGTCCATCCTCCTCATCTATATGTGCATCCTCCTCTGGATCCACAACCCATTGTGCCACTAGTCCCATCCGATACTATAGTGTCTGCAAGACGTAGGGCACTATGCACTGCAACTAGCTTCTCTGCTCTCCTGGAGGTAAGTCTATTCCTCTTGATAAATTTTTAATTTACATTTATTTTTATTGGAAAAGATGAAAATTGTGGGGGGGCTTCTAGGCGTCTCCCCAAGGGGGGGCTTTTGGGTGTCCCCCACGTGGGGGGGATGCCCAGGATTCCCCCCTGGGGGGAAACACCTTCCGTCATTGGGGAAATGTTTCCCCATGTGTTTCCCCAAAAAGGGGACACGAGGAAACGTTTCCCAGGAGCTTCCTCGTCCTGGAAACGTGGGGGAGCGAGGGGTTGCATTCCCCACCCTGGGGGACGCGTCACTGTGGAACAATGCTATTTATCCTTTTTACCTTGGATATTTTTCTGGAAATAAACTTTTATTCATTAAAAAAATAAAATGGTGATCTATGTTTTTATTATTATTATGTAATGTATCATTCATTGTTATGTATCATTCATTATGTATCATTCATTGTTATGTACACATGTTATGCATCAATGTTTGTTATGTATTAGATTTGTGATTAATTCAATGATTAGTGATTAAATATTATCATTTATCAGTTTGTTATATATTTAACTTTTAAATGTTTAGTCCCCAACATCACATTCCCCGGGATGTTCCCTAAAATTTCTGGGGTGTCTCCATGTGTCTTATGGATTGGATGCATTCTTATTTCCCCACGTCTCAGAAGATTAGTGGAACATTGTAGCTTGTTTAGTCAAGTTGGTAAATGCTGGTATTCTGTGCTAGTGCATTGAAGTGTCCACTTAGGTGTCGAAGGCAGGTTAAGATCTGCACATTATAACAAAGTGGGAAGCAATTTGGAGGCAGTGCATCTGCTGAGATGGCTGGCCCATCCTATGGGTAATAGAAGATGAACCGGCGGTCCAAAGTATAATGTTGGAGGTAATTCTTCAGAAGCTGGACATTAACAGAGCAAAGGTGGCAGTCAACAGGAATATCTGAATCAACAGGACAAAATTGTGGAGACTCAGCCCTTGATTCTTATACTAATCCAATGAAGGATTAGTATATTCTTTGAATAAGATTCTCCTTTTAGTCACCAAGGAAAATAAAATATTTGAACCTGCCTTTCTTCAACAATAATTGCAAATTGATCTTGCCTTTTTTGGTCGAACATTTACCCTGCCATCAATTTGCCAGCAGATACTTAGACTGGAGTTGATGCAGAAGTATCTTTCAATTATATTCGGTTGCTTAGATGTCATTTCTGCACATTTTGAGTTATATTTTCCTGTATTTGTTGCAAACGCAGGCAGATGAGAAACAAATTGAAGATGGCCACTATAATGCCATGCTAGATCTACATGTGTTTAAATCAGATGAAAATATTTCTGATGAAGACTTGAGACAGTATTTTCGCAGTAAAGGAGAGGTAAGTAACTAAATTTGCTATTTGATTTTACAAATATATTCTGTAAAAAATTACTATATTTAGTATCATTGATAGAAGCTTATCTTTTCAGATGCGCAGTAACTTTTCTCATTGCCTTTGTTCAATTTGTGTTTGATAATCTCCCTTGATAATGTACAGGATTAGAGATTTTCTTTCATATGATTGCAGATTTAGTTCAGTATTTTTTAAATCTTACAATCTACATATCGAGAATACTACATACACTATTTAATTTACACTCTGCAAATTGTCTTCTTATTCCAGATCGCTTTGTTATCTGCCCTTTACGAGGATGAGCCCGTTTATCCCTGGATAAGAAACCAGGATCTTTGAAACATTGTTTGGGATCGTATATTACTATATACCATATGCAAGAAGCTCAACTTTTTTTCCCAGATAATATGCTTATTATGACAGAACCATTCCTTCAGATTAAAGTTTGGTCTTCTCAAGATGTTCGAAGGTATGTTCTTGAGTCTAGGCTTATATTCTTCACCATATTTATCATCAAAATTATCATTCCAGTATGTTATGTTGCATTATAAACTTCAAACTTGGCATTGCATCTAAAGGTTTTACCACTAGAAACCATTCTAATTGATCTGTTGTTTTTTCTTGTGTTTCAAGCAGGTAATAATATTCCACTCAAGACAACTTATCCGGAATAGATTTTGTATGCAAAGAATTTGAGGGATGCGCACTCTAAAATGTAGTTTTCAATATTTGTTGCAGCATCTACGTCAATTCAATTTTCAAGTCTTTATTGTAGAATATTCATTTTTTCTCCAGCTGGATGGAAATTACAAGTAGAATAAATTGCTCTCTGGAGTTCAATGGCAAGCTGTGCATCTCCAAGGCTTAATGATGCAAACAATATTGGGTTATTTTATAACTTGTAAGGGGAGATTCCGCTTGAAGTTATATCAAATGGAGCAGAATGGTGTTATTGCAGGAAGAAAACTATAATCAAGTTCAGTAGTTCAGTTGGGGTAAGCATTTGATAATATGCCAGTTTTGTTATCCAAGGAGTATGTGCAAAAAAACTTGCGCTGTTTCTTTCTAATAAACATTTCCAATTTCATTCAAGATCGCTCCTGTTTTTCTCCTAGCCTTCCATTATTGATGATGTATCCACCTATTAAGATGACATCATATGATTTCCATTGCTTATTAAATGTTGCCAAGATGATTGAACTCTTCCAAATGTTTTGTAAAATGTTGGCATTGCTGTAGCATGTTTTTATGCATAATGAGCAAATAATCTCCTATTTCTTAAGCTTCTTCCATTGTGAGCAGACAGAAACAATGGTCGAAATTTTGTTTTTTATTTGATTTAGAGTTTGTTAAGCTTAGGGATTACATGTGACCTTATGTTCAGTCCATTGTAAGCAAGCACAAGCAATGGTTGAAATGCTTTTAATTTTGGTTTAAAGTTTGTGAAGCTTGGGGATTAAATGTGACTCCATGTTTATTAAGCATCCATGTTTATATGGTGGCTTGGGAGCTCTGCACTGGCCTCTTGCAATTTTTGTATCATCATAATCTATCTGTTTACAATTTTTTGCTCATAGAGGTCTTGGTGACCTCAAGCATTCACAACCACCAGCACCAAAATGTTCCAACAAAGCCTCTTAAAGGGGGAGGGGGAGAAAGGGTGAACATCAGTCTTAAAGATTCCATATAAGATCATTTTATATGTTCCCAAATTTGCCAAATCACTTGTTCACTGGACGATAGAGAACCTACACAAAAAGTGGGCTTGATTGCAAAAATATCCCTAGTGTGACAGTTTATTGTGTTGATCACAGGACTCAACAAATGTGTTGTATTTGGTAGATTGCAAATTAACAATTAACACTAATGAAAAGTAGCCAAAACTTTGTCGTATCAACAAATGATCAAACCATGCATTGTTAACTCAGTAACACTACAAGGAACAAAATGTAAAGATAACAATCACACAAAGTATCACAAGTAATTGTTGGGAAAGCACTTTATCGAGCAGACCAATCAAATTTAGTACAATGATCTTGATACTAGCTCGTAATTGCACTTCTAAGTGAACATATATTTATACATACAAGGTAATTCTTAAAGCACATCAAAATACTTTATTTTTCAATTTAAAAAATGTGTGGAGCCTCGAAAGTTGGCTGAAGTTGTAGAGAAGACAAAGTCCACTACCCAAAATGTAGGCACATGTGCCTAAAGTCGGTTGGGAAGCATGTGGAGACCAAGTCAAACAATTGTAATCACTGTACCTAGTGTGCCTGGATGGTTGATTGGTTCTCGAGAATCCATGGCAGGTGTTTACTATACTATGAAGTACCTAAGAAAAAAGGGGTTATGCACTTAAACATATCCAAATGTGAGATGTTTATTATACAATGGAGTACCTAGGCAAAAAGGGGTTACCTACATAAATATATCTAAGTGTGACAATATCTTGTGTTGATTAAAGAACTCTCTATGCGTTGTTTTTAGTAGATTTTAGATTAACAAAAATCAAACCATCCACTATTAATAGCACACCATGCAAGGAGCATATAATACAAAGAACAATCACACAAGAAAATACATGCAACTAGCAAAGAAACCATTTCATCTCTAGTTCATAAGAAAAATTCAATACAATAATCTCAATACTAGCTCTCATTTGTGCTCTTAAGAGAAAATGCGCATATATTTATACAAGCTTATGTTTAAAGTACATAAAGTACCTTATTTTACAATTATTTTACAATTAGCGTAATGCATGGAGCAATACAAGTCAACTCCTTGAAATGTATGGTATGTGCCTAAATTTTGTTGGAAAACACATAGAGACCACATCCAACACTCTTGAAATACTTTTGCAGTGTAATAGGGTCAATTATTACCATGTTAAAATCCAAAGAAAGCTACACCTCTTCAAAATGACGCATAACCCTATTTGTCCCCTAACTATTGGTTCATCCTCAAATTTTTGCTCAATATTATCTAGCATTAATGTGTGGAGTTTGTCAAACTTTGTGGCAAAAAGAAGAAGCTTGATGTGTTTGGGTGAGTTGGTAACATAAATGAAGTTTGTTGTCAAAGTGTTGGGTGTACCAATCAAACATTTAACACTTGGGTTGGAGGGGAAACTAAATGTGATAACAACAAGATCTGCTTTTTGTAAGGGGGCCACTTGAAATATTTAAATCATAATGCCGAAACTTGAAAATTCTATATTGCAAAGCTAATATGTAACAATTTAAATAACAAAGAGTCCGAGAAATTCTCCCAAAACACATCAAAACTACAAAATTTGAAGTCCCACTTAACCAATAAAGTTGTTGCATCCCATAAAAAATAATTGCAAACCAATCATCCATAGATACACATCAAATTGGTAGAGGCTCCCTTGATAATGGAAAATGTGTTAGGTTTTCATCATTTAATCCAATATGATCTAGGATCTTAACTGAGAGAACAACATGTGCAACATATCAAACACAAGAGACAAGAGACACAAAGCATTTCACCGGGGAAAACCAAGAAGGTGGAAAACCCTCAACTTCCTCAGAGATAGAATGAGCACTAATACAAAGATCACAAAGATCAAACCCCAAAACAAGAGATAGTCTCCTAGCAGTGTCTCCTCCTCCACTTGTGCGCACTCCTCTCTCTCACTAATGTGAAATGAGTGAGTGTGTGAATGGATAAATAGAGAGGTGTTCATCTCTATTTATACTTTATCTTTACTTGCCTTTTACTCTAACTGGGCCGACCTCCCTTAGGAGAGTCTAATAACCCATTACCACTTGTCACTGGGTCAACCCCACTAGGGTGGTCTAATAACCATTTAAGTCATACAGGGCTGACCCCACCAAGGTGGTCTAATAACCCATCAAATATAAGTTATCACACTTACAATGTAACTTGCGACACTTGCAAACATAAATGACGACACTTCCAATCGGAGGAATAATACATCTCCGTTGGGGATACAATAAAGTACAAATGTAATACATACAATATACAAGTGAATATCTTCCAAAGTTACAAATACATCAACACTCCCTCTTAACTAGGAAGGTATTCTCTTGACACAAGTCATCAATACATATAAGCACAAGTCTTCAATACTGGAGCTGGATCATCGTCACTGGATCACGGAGCATCATCGTCACTGCTGCTGTACTCGTCATCTCGATCATTGGTGCTATCTCTCAATTCTTCTCGTCATAGGAAGTTCTACAGAGCCAACCCTTTTTCATGCTGGATGTAGGCCTAGGCTCCATGTAGGTCTTCATCATCTCTGCGCGTGGCAACCGGTGGAATCTCAGGACTGATTATGTTCATCTTTGCAAAAACTGACAAGAGCATCCCAGGATCCTTTATGTGCCCAGCACGACCGACAAGATCTCCCAAGACTGATTACATGCAAACTCACAAAACCTTAAAAGAGCATCTTAGGATCCTTTACATGCCTAACACGAGTGGCAAGATCTCTAAAGAGCATCCCAAGACTCATGACGTGCCCAACACAACCTATAGGATCTCTAGCACTGATTACATGTGAACAGGAAAACCTTAAAAGAGGATATTGCGATCGACAAGATCTCTAAAGAGCATCCTAGGACTCATTATGTGTCGAGCACAACCTATGGGATCTCCCAGGATCCATTACATGTCCAACCAGCACAACCTGCAACATATCCACAGCCACGAAGCATCATCTGGATGCTCATGATCATACGGATCACCGCTACTCATGATCATCATCATACTGAGCATCACCCGGATGCACATCATCATCTCATGATCATACTGATCATTATCATCTGGAACATCGTACGGATGTTCATCATACAGAGCATCACCCAGATGCTCATCACCCAGCACTTACATCCACAGCCATTGGAGGACTTGCCTGCCACCATGCTAGGAATGGCTTTAGCATCTGTGTCTCGTCACTTCCTCCTGGAAGTATCTTGAATCTGCAAGACACCAAGCCTCTCTCTGAAGTACTCGAACTTCACCTTGGCTAGTGGCTTGGTCAACACATCTGCTATCTGCTCGTCCGTCGCAACATACAGGAGCTTCACTGCTCCTCTCTGCACCATATCCCCGATATAGTGATACTTGATCTCGATGTGCTTCGGCTTGTCATGGAACATCGGGTTCTCAAACAACTTCACACAACTCTAGTTGTCACAGAAGATACAAGTAGCATCCAATTGGAGATCAAACAAATCAGACAGTAGCTTCCTTAGCCATACTGCCTCACAACTAGCCGAACAAGCTGCGACATACTCTGCTTCGGCTGTACTCAATGCTACGCAGGATTGCTTCCTGCTAAACTAAGAGATCACACCTGATCCCATACTGAAGCAACACCCCGAAGTGCTCTTCCTATCTGCAGCACTGCCTGCCCAATCTAAATCAACATAACCCTCCAGGTTAACGTTTTGATTCGCATCATACTTGAGCCCATAATCAATCATACCCTTCAGGTACCTCAGAATATGCGTTACAGCAATCAAGTGAACATGTCTAGGATCCATCAGGAACTGGCTCAAGGTGTTCACAGCAAAGCAAATAGCTGGTCTCGTGTTCGTCAGGTACATCAAGGACCCAATCATCTAACGATACATCATGGCATCAACCGACTCTGATGAAGCATCACTCAATAGCTTCAGGTTTGATTCCATAGGTGTGGCCATGGCCTTGCCGTCCATCATCCCGAACCGCTTCAGGATCTCTACTGCATACTTTCCTTGTCTAAGGAAGATTCCATCTGCACTCTGCCACACCTCCATACCTAGAAAGTAATGCATCATACCCAAGTCCTTCATCTCGAACTCGGCAACAAGCTTCCTTTTCGTATAAGCAATCAACCCAATCTCGCCTGTCACAAACAGGTCATCTACATACAGTAGGAGTATCACTAGATTTCCTTGTAGTAAAGGTTGGAATCCGCTTTACTCTTAGTAAAGCCCAAGCTGGACAGGAAGCTATCTATCCTGCCGTACCATGTCCTGGATGCCTGTTTCAAACCGTACAAGGTCTTCTTCAATTTGCGCACATATGACTCCCTGTCATGTGTCTCAAAACCGAGTGGCTACTCCACATACACTTCCTCTTCGACTACACCATTCAAGAAAGTTGTCTTGACATCCATCTGGTGTATCTGCAGCCAGAGCAAGTACTGTTCTAATGGAAGTGTATCTGGCTACAGGTGCAAAAGTCTCTTCATAATCGATCCCTTCTTTCCGGGAGAAGCCACGAGCCACAAACCTTGCCTTGTATTTCTCTATGCCATCATATGCAGCATGCTTGATCTTGTAGATCCATTTGGAAGTCAAAACAGACTTCCCTTCTGGTCTTGGGACCATATCCCAAACATCATTCTTCATGATCGACTGGTACTCCTTGATCATGGCATCCTTCCATTATTGCATCCCGGATCTCGGGAACTTCAGATTCTTCAATATCTTCAATAGGTGGTTTTCATGAACTTCGTTGCTGGAACAAATGTCGTTGTTCTTCTTTTGTAGGTGATTGTACACGATCTTTCCTACAAGTCAAATTCAATTGCATGATTAGAAACTTCTCATAGTTTTTAGAACAAAATCTTACACATAAGGACATATGTCATACAGTCATGCAATTATCTTAGCCAATGCTTCAATACAACATTCATCCATATCTTGTATTCATACGATAACTTTCTAGATGCCTTCCATCTCTATCAGAACATTGTTAAGAGTGTGTACTACTCCCAACATGTCAGCAAAGAGGTTTCATTCTAGATAAGTAGCAATGGAATGTTGTACAGTACCATAGGCCACTTACCCATTACTTGCATATTAGTAGTATCTTGTTCATTAATGCAACTTTTCTAAAATGCATAATATACATCCTAAATCTAGGAACATAAGTATGTACATGACTAAACAACATTATTTAAGTAATCATATATACAAGAAATGACAATTCAGATACTTATCTTTGTTTGGTTGTTGGGTGGACTCCCTCTCAATCTTTGCTTCCTTGCAGGAACTACTGGAGTGTGCTCCCTCTTAATCTTTGCTTCCTTTATGATATCATTTATGTCTTTGAACTTCTATCCATCTTGGACCACTATGCATGCTTAAGTGTGCACTAGTGTCATCATTGTGACATCCTCAAGATCTCATATATAA
Organism: Larix kaempferi; assembly: GCA_027924585.1. NCBI lineage: Eukaryota > Viridiplantae > Streptophyta > Pinopsida > Pinales > Pinaceae > Larix > Larix kaempferi. The sequence goes on along the minus strand of BSBM01000259.1, from coordinate 18,961,430 downwards.
TCATACATTCATTAGTATAATTTCAATACTATCAAAATATTATGATTCTAAATAGTCTTAAACATGTATGGTCATGGTAATTTCATACATAGTTAATTTATCACAAGCGTTAGTATTCAAGGTTTCATGGAGGACTTCTTATACTCATGCATGTTCTTATTTGACCATATGACCTTTCTGGTTTGTCATATCATTATTCAAAGTAAGAAGAATAATATGCATAAGCCCATAATTACTCAAACTTATAACTTCATGAATAATCATTATCAATCATACAGAAGTATACTTGTATGAGACCCTAACACAAGGTAGGATTCTAACTTGATATAGGAAAAACATACCTGGATTATCATGTTTGCGAGTTATGTCTAACATACCCAAACAATGTCTTCTTTGTTCTCTTCAATGATTTAGAGACATACCTCGTAAGTAGAGCTTCTATGTGATCAATGGCTATGTATGAGTCTTTGTCTTCATGTCACCATGGTCATATGTTCTCGATCTAGAACTTGATTTGTCTTTCTTGATGTACCTTTCATGTCAATGGACAATATCATCCTCATACAACACCACAGTGCATTAGTACAATCATAAGTGTCACAACCTAATCAATGAATGTCTTCTATCATTCACATGCATTCATACTTTTACTAAGGTGATAAGACAAGTCTAAAATTAATCAAGATTGTACTAACCTCAATATTATGAAGGCAAACTTAATCATGAACAAATTTCAAAACATACCTGTATCTCCTCAAATCATACCTGTCGGGATTGCTTGTAGTCTTCTTATGTAAGGCCCTAGCCTCATCTTCCTCTGAAACTGGAACTTCTTCACTTATGTAGGTGTCCAATTCATTCTCTTCTAGGATTAACCCAATCCTATACACTTTGATTTGCTGAAACTGGATCTGGAGCTGGCTAGGGTTTGACCGAGAAACCCTAAAAATCCAAACTTGGAATTTCAAACTTTTGTCTGGACAAGGAGATGCATTTGACTGAGGCGAGCAAGATGGTGTGCTCATATTTTGAAAACTCCAAAAATTGACCCTCCAAAAATGACCTACGAATTTTGGATCTGCAACTTCTGTCAAAATTTGGTTTTCTGGTTTTTCTGGTCCAAAAACCAAACTAGGGTTTGATAGATCCCGAGGTTCTACCCAACCAGAAACTTCGATCTTGGTCTCTAAATTTTGATTTTTCTGAGGAGAGCAATCTTCTGTTGAGATAACTCTAAAATTCCACTTCTGTCAAAAGCCCTAATTTCCCGCAACAATGACAAGCCAAAAATGAAAATGCTCAGAATTCAATTATGTTTTGATATAAATATATGCCATATTGTTTCTGGTGCATATCTGAAATTTCGGATCCTCGGGGTATGAAACTTTGTCCTGTGGTAGATTGACCTGTCATCTTTCCAACCCCACAGATCTGAGCTTCAATGGATTCTCCATGAGAGAGATATGCCAAGTGTCGCAACATGACCTATTTATGGGATGAAACAACATAGCGAACTTGTACGGAGTGCCATGTGTCATTGTTTCAACTTTGGCCTCTGAACCCGGACCTGTTAAATTACGATCCATGCTCTAACTGCCACTTTTTACGGAATTCCATTTGGAGCTTCCTAGCGTGAGATATGACCTTTGTGCCTAGGTCACATGTTTAGGGTTGCATTCAGGAAGAGGTAGAAACCCTAACTTGTACGAATCATATCACACAAAGTACAGCGAATCTGAGGTTGTTCTTCAGAGAAAAGGTACATGAACATTTCATCTTCGGCCTGTAAAAGTTTAAAATCCTGAACCTTCGCCAAAACTGATTTATAGCGAAAGTGCCACGATGACTAGTTTTTACTAAACTAAACCCTAGCTTCCAATTTGTCGCAAGTGCAACAAGTGTTGTAAATTCCATACAATGCCTTCCTTCAGGCTAGCTATGATACCATGTTAGTTTTTCATCATTTAATTCAATATGATCTAGGATCTCAACTGAGAGAACAACATGTACAACATATCAAACACAAGAGACAAGAGACACAAAGCATTTCACTGGGGAAAACCAAGAAGGTGAAAAACCCTGCAACTTCCTCAGAGATAGAATGAGCACCAATACAAAGATCACAAAGATCAAACCCCAAAACAAGAGATAGTCTCCTATCAGCTTCTCCTCCTCCACTTGTGCGCACTCCTCCTCTCTCTCACTAATGCGAAGTGAGTGAGTGTGTGAATGGATAAATAGAGAGGTGCTCCTCTCTATTTATACTTTACCTTTACTTTCCTTTTACTCTAACTGGGCCGACCTCCCTTAGGAGAGTCTAATAACCCATTACCACTTGTCATTGGGCCGACCCCACTAGGGTGGTCTAATAACCCTTTAACTCATACAAGGCCGACCCCACCAAGGGACCCAATAACTCATCAAGTATAAGTTATGACACTTATAATGTAACTTACGACACTTGCAAATACAAATGACGATACTTCCAATCGGAGGAATAATACATCTCCGTTGGGGATACATAAAGTACAAATGTAATACATACAATATACAAGTTAATATCTCCCGAAGTTACAAATACATCAACAAAATGATATTTATTACCTCCTTGTTTAACAATATTCCTTGCTGCAACATTTGGTGAAAAGCACATGATAACTACTTGAGATGACTTTGAATTGATAAGTGCTTAGATTGAATAAAGCAACATGGGTGGATTGCTCATAGTGGTAATACTCCATTATTAGGTGCATTGAGCCTCATCATGCTCTTCTAGTCAACTAGTGGGGAAGTTGGGTAGCTTATGCAGATTTACATTGATCAATGATCAATTGCATCGATGCTATGTGTAACCTATTTGAAACACTAGCATGCATTATGTGATCATACTTCATTGTTATTCTGCTTCATCTCCACTTAATTGAATTTATGAATGAGCATAGGCTCCACCTTGTGAGACTTCAACTACATGTCCAAGTTTTCCATCTAAGAAGTTGTGGTTACATGGAGTTGGTCTGTTTGCACGATGTGGTTGGGTAGTCGTGAGCGATGTGATGGGGTTGGCATGGATGCCTATCACTTGGTTCAACTATTGATTAGGATTTGCAACTCTCACTAAAGAGTCTCAAGATCAGGTCTCGACAATGCACCAATGTTTACTATATTATGAAGTGCCTATACATAAATGGTATTAATTATGAAAATAAGTTTCTCATTGTATTTCATTGGTAGTGAACCATTTGCACATGTATTGTTAATAGTAAATCTTAGATTAACAATTACTAATGTAGTAGCCATAGTTTAATTATATTAAAAAATACCAAAATATGTATTCCTAACTAAATATGATTACATGTAAGGGGCAAAAAATAACTATGGCAATCATACATTAAATTGGTGGGAAAGTGTGATGTTTAGGTGATGACATCTACACTATGGTAGGCATAATACTAACTCTCAGTTGTGGTCTCAAGAGAAATGAATATGTGTCTATACATTCAAGTTGGCAGCTCAATATTAAAACTACCAAGACAGATGAAGCTATAAAAGTGAACTTGAGACTTGGGAAGACCAAGTCAATTATGATATATTAGTACTTTTGCCTAAAGTTCACTCAAAGACATGCAAAACATAAGACACATAACTTATGTATTCACTATTCCAATGTGCATGGACAATTGGTTATGCAGGGAAAGCCAAAGAAGGTTGCAATTTTCGAAACTGACACATGATATAAGAGGTTGCTTACCATCATTAGTAATTATTCAAACATGAAGATCCTTCTTAATAATTGTTTTACATCAATGCATAAGCTCATCAATCATATTTAGTACTTGCAATGTGAGTGTGTAATGCAAGCTTTTTAGCCCATATATGGTGTGATTGTGTGACAAAAGCAAATTGTTATAAGAATGTTCTCATGGAAATTTGGGATAATTAAATTAAGCCATTTTTATCTATATTACGTAGGTAGGTCAACATAGAAAATGTGTATTAGCAATGTTACTTAGGGACACTTTCTTAGGGGTTGTAGACACATCCCTTGTATTTTATGGCATTATGGGTACTTGAGGACCATGGAGACTTCCCCATTTGACATTTGGGATGTCCCTTAGTATTGGGTATTTCAAGTAATGTACTTGATAGATATAGTCGAGGGGTATCCTCATCGACGGAAAGAGTCATTTATTGAGTAAGAGCCTTTTCGTGTGATGATTGTGGAACACAATTTTGAACAAGTATAGTATATAACTTTAGTAAAACATTTAATAGGTGTCATTTTGAAAATAACTTGCAACTAAAAGTATAAAATTATATATCATTTGTTGGTGCATTTTCCATTATCTACACATCACACAAATTTATTGTAGAAAAGGATTTTGTTACTTAGAGATTATTGTGTTACTTTGTGCGCATCAATGCATTACTTTGAGGATTCTTCTATTTTTCCAATTCATCTATGGTTTTTTGAATGCAAACTCCTTGGACCTTTTGTTGTTAGTGTCATGTCTTTATTATGGATTAACTCCATAATTTTATCTAAATCATATTCATATTTGATACTTGTTTGGTCTTTACCTAGTGGTAACCAAGTGGTTGTTGAATGAAGGTGTTGGTTGAACTTGGTGTGCTTTTTTGGCTTCAATTACAATGAAACTAATTAGCTATGTCATAAATATCAAGGAAACATGGAGTTCATAAAAGAAAGGAAAATAAGAAGAAGGTATATATGGATCTACTTCTCGTTTGTATTTGTGATTATGCATGCAACAACCTTTAAATTGAAGCTAAAAACCCACTATTTTTTAGATTTTGAAGGAATTGAATGATTCAATGGCATCATAATCCATCCAACAAGACACCATGTTTTCTTCTAAAAACCTTCAAAATGTGTTAGATGCTATACATTACCAAAACACTTATAGAATAAAATCATCCATGTTAATTATTAGAGAACTTATTGATTAGAGGGATCCACCTCAAGAAACACCAAGTCTCATCCTAGCATTCCCATAGGAACAAGGAGAGCCCATTTTGATCACCTACAAAAATTATAGTATGCTATCTATTCATCTCTTGATGTTTGAGATTGAAAGCACAAGGATTCTTCATGTTACCATGTTTAGAAATGGACATAAAGTGTTCTATGAAATCAATGATAAGTTGAACGACTTTCTATCCCTTCACTACAAAAATGGTTTTTTTTGTTCTTTTGTATGATTGCTTCATTGCATGCATACATGTGTAACTTATCTCATCGATTAGTTGTTTATTCTCTTGCAGTGTTCTCTCTCTCTCTCAAATTATTTTTGCAAGTTATATTAGTTTTCTTGTAAATATATTGGTTTCAGGACATGCTAATTAAAAAACAAAATCCATGCTTTTGTCTTTATACTTTGTTGTATAGTATGCTATATATTCATCTATTGATGTTTGAGATTGAAAGCACAATCATTCTTAATGTTACCATGTTTATAAATGGACATAAAGTGTTTTATGAAATCAATGTTAAGGTGAACATCTTTCTATCCATTCACTACAAAAATGTTTTTGTGTTCTTTTGTATGATTGTTTCAATGCATGCATACATGTGTAACATCAATTAGTTAATGATTATCTTGTAGTGGTCTCTCTCTCTCTCTAAAATCATTTTTGCAAGTTATATTTTTTTTCTTGTAAATATATTGGTTTTAGGACATACTAATTAAGAAACAAAATCTGTGCTTTTGTCTTTCCACTTTGTTGTGAATCATTTTGGTGTGCTTATTTGGTATACCTTTGTTAAGATCTACAACGCTTGAAGGGGTTTCATACGACCCTTCAATTCCTTCATATATTAAAATACTTCCCATGAATTCTCTAGGGAAGACTATATTGAAAGAAATATTTAATACATACAAACTCATGTTCTTGTCCTAGCTTGCTCTTATAAACCATATTGTAGTCATTTTTATTTATTTGTTTGGGTGAGTATATTTTCTTTACTAACAGGCCATATCTTGTGGTGCTATGATTCTATTTCTAATTGTTGCAAACAAAAAGCTTGGCTTTGGAGGGATATGTATAATTCTATGGTCCCTAATTTTTTCCCTTGGTCTGTATTTTGGAATGAACAAAAACCACATTAGTACTAACACTTTTGTGGCTTCATGCATGTAGAGCATTGATGCCACTTGGACCTTGGCTAACCAAAAGTGATTTGGAAATTGAAGCTTCATGTGCATGAATACATGCAAAATTTGCATCTCCCTATAAATGTGTGTTTGAACACACATATCTTATCATGTATATGTTGTTTGCTTGATTTATTTTGGGCGGTGGCATGAAAAACTAATCTAATCCCCTAGTGAACATAGAGGTAAATTATATTTGCGAGTATGGATATATACATAATGTATGTTTGTGTGTGTGTGCACTTTCTCTATATAGAGTTGGTGTTTGTGTCTAATTTATGCTTTATCTTTGGTCAATAATTTATATTAAGCTATAGCCACAAGATGATAGAAGTGAAAGATGAAATACTCTATGAATACATGACCTTTGAAAGTGTGCGGCCATAACATTTATGTTTATCCAAATAGAGGTGTAGGATACAACTTTAGTATGAGGTATGTTATTGATGTTTGGATCCCCAAGGAAATTGAGGAAATGAAAATCATGGAGAATGTAGAAGATAAGGTCTTTTCTAGGAGAAAATTATATGGGCTTTGTCTTTTTTCATTTTGTAGTAGGGGAGTTATTAAAGCAATGAGAAATTTAACAATGAAGGTTTTTGCAATAAATTATGCAATTGGATATAGAGGGAATCATAATAGAAGTTGTTCATATAATTTCCACAACTAGTTGTGTAGCAATCAACAATTTAAGAATGTGTAGGTTTTACAGGATTTTCTTGAAGTATGAGCTAGGTATTGGTGTTGGTAGTTGCAATTTTTTCAAGTTTACTTTCTACACTTGCAACTCATAAGTGTTCAACTAAAACACTGTATTTCCACATAGGTTGAACAACGTAAGCAATAACTCACACAAACAGATCAAACATCGACACAACAATGTATTATGTGGTCAAAACCCTCAAAGAGAGAAGCAATCCATGACCCCAACCAAAATACCACTTGAGGCAATATATTAATGCAAAGAAAAAAATCACATATGAGTTTCTCACAATCAGTTGTCAGCTAGTGACCCTCCATGCTCTTTAAATGGACATTATATACCAATCAAGTGTTAAGACATGGATCAATGTATTTTTTAAGATCGAGGAGAACATGAATCGTAGGATAAGTTTATGTCTAGAACATATTGTGGCTGTCAGATTACATAAGAACGAATGCATACGAAAGAAATACACTTTACCTAAGACACATCAGACCAAGATGATCTTAACTAATTCGTAAGTGTCTAAATATCCCATAAAAAATAATTGCAAACCAATCATCCATAGATACACATCAGATTGATAGAGGCTCCCTTGATAATGGAAAAGGATATTTATTGCCTCCTTGTTTAACAATATTCCTTGTTGCAACATTTGGTGAAAAGCACATGATAACTACTTGAGATGAATTTGAATTGATAAGTGCTTAGATTGACTCAAGCAACATGGGTGGATTGCTCATAGTGGTAATACTCCATTGTTACGTGCATTGAGCCTCATCATGCTCTTCTAGCGAACTAGTGGGGAAGTTGGGTAGCTTATGCATATTTACATTGATCAATGATCAATTGCATTGATGCTATGTGTAACCTATTTGAAACACTAGCATGCATTATGTGATCATACTTCATTGTTATTCTACTTCATCTCCACTTAATTGAATTTATCAATGAGCATAGGCTACACCTTGTGGGACTTCAACTACATGTCCAAGTTTTCCATCTAAGAAGTTGTGGTTACGTGGAGCTGGTTGATACACCTAAATATTGCTAACATGAGACTCAGTGTAAACATCCTTGAAGTACCCTTGACTAAGTCATCATCTTGGAAGGGATGCAAACCTTTTCTTGCTAGGTTTTGAGAGGTCACCGCAGGTCATCCTAATGCAACCTGCGACGTCGCATGTTGTCCTATTGCAACCTGCTACGATGTCATTTAGTTGGATAAAAGAGCATCTTCGAGCCCATTCTCGAAGATGATGATGTGGATACCTATCCCTAGCCTATAGGGGAGCTGGCATTCGGTTCCTAGCCTCTTGGAAGGATCCCCTAACTCTCTCTTACCATATCTCAACCTATCCTATCCTCTTAGTCCTATATAAGTGAAGCTCATTCCCATTCCAAAGAGAGGAAGTCTATAGTATGTACATGCTGGTGAAATTAGCTTAGGAGAGATCCCTACTCATCTATTGGGAGACTCACACTTCCTTGGGAGGCTTTGGCATTGGCTTGGTTGGAGAAGGATTGCTAAGTTAATCCTAGGTTGTAATCACTTCCTTCTATGTACTTTCCCTTTTATACAGTAATATAAATGCTTTCCACTAAATGTTGTTGCATTGATTATATTTGTGTAGTTTGTCTTCTTAACTACTTACTTAGATCTGTTATTGTATAGATGCATTTTACTACTTGTGTTGTTTTGTCTGTCTTGACAGGTTTTGTAGCTGAGATCTGAAGACCATCGAGCTTGGATCAACATCAAGGGAACAAGATCAATGATCTGAAAGGTAAGGCATCTAGACACTCGACCCTTAACTAGATATAGGAAACTTATTTATATTCTATCTATATTTGTTCTAGAATCACATTGAGCTAGGGAGATCGGGCCTTGAGTCCGCTCTTGGTAGATTGTCTGTCAAACAAATCTTGCGACCATACTGGGGAAGACCATTGTTTTAGTTTTCAATTTGAATGCCATTTTCAGTTGATTTCTTTTGCAAGCCACCTTATTTTCCTTCTAAGTCTTTTTTCACCATCAGATCTTCACTTTGAAGAGTTTGTAGTCCTCATATGAGTCTGTACTCACCATCTTTAAACCATTTTACTGCTCATTTCTTGGAGATTTGTTGATCCTTGAGTTTGGATCTTTCCCGTCGCACCTAGGCAGTGGAACCAGAGCGTTGATTTGATCTATGTTCTTTGTATTTTGTCTTGTCGTTGCAACTATTCCACTAGTGTCCTGCGACATCGTCGCAATTCCCGCACTGGTGACCTACGATGGTCGCTCTGTGTATGAACACAGACTGCACCAATCTTTAATTTTTGATACAAGGGCATTCCCCTCCTCCATTTTTTGATTTGAGTTTTGATTTGGTGTGCAGACCCCCTCTATGCTGCAAGATCCAGTCAGATACTTCTTTTTGATTTGTGTGTTGAAAAAGTGTTTGGGTTTTTTGTGTGGATTTGTATTGGGCCCCATTTCTTGATGAGCTTAAGCCTGGTAGTGGTGGACACTTTCAGTTCCCCCCATCTTCATCCACTTAACCTTGTCGTCCCTCCTCTCCTCACCTGATTTGATCTTTGCATTGGATCATATCCCAAGCTTCCTTTTTGCACTTGTCATTTAGATTTGTTTGCATTCAGTTGTTTGATTGGGTGTTTTGAGTGTTTTGAAGTGTTGTCAACCCATATGAGTGCTTGTCTTTTTCTTGAGATTTCCTGATTGTATAGAGTGCTACAAATCAACTTTCTTTTCAGTTATCCATGCTTAAAAATATCATTGTTATCAAGTTGTAATCTTGGCATATCTTTGGAAAATTGAAGGTGCATCATTTTTACGAATTTTCAAGTGCATTTGGAAATTGTTGTAGAAATTGGTTCATGCATTGGAATGTATCATTACTTGATCTTTTGAAAAGTTTGAGAGAAAAGTTAATCATTTGTGCTTTTCAGGAATTGTGAATCATTCATTTTCTTGAAGAATTCAAATGAGATCAAGTTTTTACAAAAGCAATTCCATGCTTGAAAGAATTGTATGCATTCTTGGTTTTTTATGCTTTTAAGCCATCATAGTGAAATTGAAAAGTTAGAGTGCTCTAGATAGGAAATTTCTCTCTTTTCATCTCTTAGTTTTTTATTCGAAAAGACAAAAAGAAAATGTTTAGATTTGGTTGTCATGCTTGTTGATTTTTTGAGTTTTGCTTGGAAAAACGAAAAAAACAAAAAATAATATTTTTGATATCAAATTTGATAGATTTGGGATTGTGTTGCATTTGTTTGCTTTGGTAAAGTCACTTGGAAATAAATTTCTCCCTCCCATATATAGAGTTCATCAAAAGAAAAGTACATTTTTGCATGTAGTTAGGGCTTGCACTATGTTTACATTTATGTACTCACCTCATGCATTCACCTAACCATCCAGATAAAATTAATGGTAGAACTAGGGTAAAATTTTTAGTAACTTGTGTGCAAGTTAGAGACGTGTTTCGGCGTCGTAAAATGTGGCAGCTGTCGTTACTTGCCAGCAATGTATTTTCGGGGGTATTGTAGTCTTCCATGTACTTATCGGTATATCGAAGCTCTTTCACGTACCCACCAAGTACTTCGCGTACTTGGCGTATATCGAAAGGTGTTTCACGTCCTTTGCGTATATAGAAAGGTGTTTCATGTACTCAGTAGTATATAGGAAGGTCTCATGTCGTACGGTTGTGCATTAGACAACATCACTATGGATTTGAGCTCCCACGTACCTTGCGTATATTGGGAGACACCATTAGGATTCCTGAGACCAACTAAGTTAACCTTTTGGCCGTCTTGGCAAAGCAATACACCGAGAACAACACTCGGGGAGATTACTACGCACGTATTGTCCAGGTAATCGGGTATTCAGGAAAGGGTATGGTCCCAATCCTCCTTGTCGTGTTTTACTGTTGGACCCTGCGGTATATAGCGATTTGCGAAGCCTTGACAATCTTGTGAGGTTCCAGACTTTTGAATCCACTCCTGTCACATAAATTTGCTTGTGGCCTTAGTTTGTGCAGGATTTTTCTGGACTTCTTTTCTTTTGTTTATTTTACCCTAGGAGAAACTTTTGTTTCAATCACTTTGGCTGACTTTCCTTGGAGAAGGTCCCGTAGGATTTAGAACTTACCACCCGAATATCCCCTTAACCAGGAGGTAATTTCGAACGTAAGGATGGACCCACAAGCCACGGTCATGTCACCTGAAGTAGAAAACCCTACTTTGAATATTGGAGCGCATATGTTTCCTCCAGATTCACCTGCCTCCCACCCCCCGCGGGTTGAAGAGGCACAAACTTCTACTCCACAAGACTTACCTCTCATTTTTCCGAAAGAGCTTGGATCAGTGGAATGGTTAAATCCACCCCAAGACGACCCTGCAGCAGCTGTTGGTCCTTCAGCCGCTTATTGGACATCATCTCTAGGCCACCCAGTTGGCCTACTCCTGAAGAACTCTTCGGACCCCTTCGTGATCGCTTGGATCGATTACGTACCAGGGGTGATGAAATTCGAAGACAAAGTCTTTCACGAAGGGGTGAAGACCCGACGCTACATTCTTATCAACCACTCACAAGTCGTGTTTTATCTTATGATTCACCATAATCATCCACACAACACGTGACCACTTCTGAATCTGGTCAACCATTATTTCCTGCACATACACCTCCTAGACAGGATACCAATTCTATACCTCCAACGACCAACCTGTTGAAGGACAACAGTACAACACACTTGTTGCTACCACGGTTACATTACCTGCTCCTCCCCCACCCCAAAACTCACAGGGAGGATACTCTTTACCTCTTACTTTCCTTACAGGTAATGTTAATCCTACGGTAGATAATCAACAACCCGTGTTGGGTCAACCTTTACTTAGTGGTCAGCAAGTTGTTGCTGGGGGGAAATCCCCATCACTTAACCATAATATTGGAGGAGGGGTTCCATCGGTCCTTCCATTGGAAATTCCTTACCTCCCGGACTTTCCACTATGGGATTATCCCATGTTGGGGGACCATCCAATGTAATTCAACCACCATGCAGTCAAGCGTATCCAGGTTATCTTAACCCTGTATCGGGACAACTCAATCCCGGAAACGCACTCTACGGGATACCTTATTCTGGAAATCCATACACCTTATGGGGGCAGCAAAATTTTTTACATGGACCCCCACCTACAGTCCCTCAAGTCCCACCACCCCCGTTTGGTCCACCCCCACCTCCCATTGGAGGCGACGGGCCCACACACAATCACGGAGGAGACAGACCCCTACCTTCTAGTGGAGGACCACCTCATTCCGACTATCATAGCCCTCCCCCTTCAAGTGGAGGCGGAGGACCACCCCCCTGCCCCTCCGCTGGTGGCGGAGGCCCATCCCATCCTAGTGGTGGTGGTGGCGTACCATCCCATCCTGGTGGTGGTGGTGATGGACCATCCCATCTTGGTGGTGGTGGTGGCAGACCATCCCATCCTGGTGGCAGTAGTGGAGGACCACCCCATCCTGGTGGTGGTGGTGGAGGTGGTGGAGGAGGCTCTTACCCTTCCGACGGTGGCGGTGGAGCACCACCTCCTCCCGACGGAGGCCCACCCTATCTCGGTGGAAGCGATGGACCACCACCTCCTCCTAGCGGAGGCAGCGGAGGTCCATCCTATCCCGGCGGTAGTGGCGGACCTCCACCATTCGGAGGTGGCCCACCCCCTCCCGGCGGCATAGGCGGGCCCCCACCTTATGGTAATGGGCCACCTTATTATGGTAATGGACCACCTTATTATGGTGGCGAACCTACATATGGTCCAGGTGACACACCCCCTTACGGCCAGTTCCCCCTAGGGTCACCTTACAACCAGTCGATTCAAGGTCCTACCGGTCCATACATGCCTTATCAGTATTATCAGTACCCCCATTTGAACCAATAGCTACCATTTTTGGCTACTTTGGACTTACCCAACTTGTATCGTCTGACGAATGATCTCATCTTCCATGGGCATAACTGGCCACCCATTCCGGTTAAGTTACCATCAGATATCCCCAAATTTGATGGAAAGCTTGGTGAGGATCCCAAAAACCATGTGATGACATACCATCTATGGTGTTCATCCAACTCCTTGATGGACGACTCGATCCGTCTTGGGTTATTTCAATGGACTCTCACCGACCCAGCTGCCAAGTGGTATATTGAAGTACCACCCAATTCTTTTCTAGATTTGCGATCTCTTGCTATGTCGTTTTTGACCCACTTCCAGTTACCCATCCGCTATGAGACTGGTACGGACTTATTGACCTCCCTTCACCAGAACATTGCCACTCATATTTCAAATCATATTCATGAATGGCGGCGAAGACGACGTCTCATTAAGGCTCATATTCCCGACCAACTCTTAGCTGACTGGTTTACAAAGTCACTTTTACCCGTCGTAGCTCGAGACGTAGCCATGGGAGGAGTGGTCACTGAGGAATAGGCTATTGCCCTTGCCCATTACTTAGACTTGGTCTATGCTCAATCCGGCACATTGTATGAAATTGTTCCTAACGCACCTTTCCCTACGTATGATCCCGCGAAACCACCCAAGGGACCACAGGCCGATGGCATCATCGATTCCCTTTCCTCCCAGCCTTCTATTCAAATGGGTGGCTCGTCAAACCCGCAAGGTTCTTCCCCATCACCACCACAGGCTGGTAACAACACTACCAAGTCCACTACTCCTGCTTCCACCGAAAAGGTGAATTATGTGCAATCAACTTCATCTCAGAAGTCTAGTGGTAAGAAGAAGAGCAAAGGGAAACCTAATAAATCTTCTAACCAATAGGAGCCCAAGCCCACTCAGGAAGACACCAAACAGAAGAGGAAGTTAAAGCATCCTTGTTTGTTGTGCGGTGGAGACCATTTCTCAAAAAAATGTCCCCACCGAGACGAAGTCCATAAGTTTCTCAAGGGAAACTCTACTACCACAGTTCTCAACGATCCCTTCCCCACTCAGAATCAACAACTAATCGCACACACCTCTCCTTCCCAAGGAGAAGCATCCTCCACCGCGCATGTTCTCATAAAGCGTAGTGAGACCGTCAACTTGAACACGCGTTCTCATTTATATGACTCCGACTCGTCGAAGGAACCCATTGGAAGTAATACTGAAAAAGCTTCCACTTCGATCCCCGACGTCCCTGTACCACACGCTTCTCTCACTGTTGAGAATCCCTCTCTAGAGTCAGTATTGTGTCTGCCCAAGAGCACGATTCGAAAAGCTGTTTTCAATCCCAATGCTCGGGCTGCTCAGAACTACAATATTGTAGAGGACCTGACACAAACTCCTTGTGCTATGTCGATGCTTGAGATCTTGCAAAACTATCCTAACCAGTGCAAGACTCTCCTCGCTGCCATCGGTGCAGTTGACCCAGATTCTTCGAATACCATCATGTTCCTGCTGGAATACTTTAAGCCGAGGCTTTCCCATCAGTTGGCATTTCAAGTTGCCACAAACATTGTTGGGAAGACAATCCATCGTACCATTTTGGATGAAGGTGCCTCTACTTCAGTCATGTCGATTTCATGTTGGAGAGCCATTGGCTCTCCCGAGTTGAACCGTTCTCCTACCACCTTGAAAGCATTCGACGGACGTGGCTTTCAACCTCCTGGGTTGTTACAAGCCTTAACAGTCGAGTTGGGGGGCAAGACCGCAACCATTAACGTGGAATTGGTCACTACCCCCGTTAGATTATAATATTCTACTTGGTCGTAATTGGTTTCTACACCATGACTGCGGTCGCATTATCTGTCTTCCGCATAGTACAATTCCCCCATCAAGGCCGAATTGTTACTGTCGACCAACTGGATTTATGTACACCTGACACCGCTACTCATTCGGGCAATAATGTTCCATTACTTGGACAATATTCGCATCCTTATGAGAGCGTGGGGGTTGAACTCATTAAGGACTCATCCCTTATGGGTGTTTTTTCTGACCTCAGATCCCCCAAATCATGTTTCCACGGTGAAAATGATCTCCTCTTGGATTTCATCTATCCCCAACTCCACCGATTCATGGCTTGTACTTGATGAAGCCACAACACGCCTGATTGGAGACACTATGCCTCTTTCACCCGCCGAAATCACTTACGAGGCCATCCAATCAGCACCGGAGGACCACTTAGCTATGGCCTCCACCTCCTGTTCTCCACAACGGACATCATCGCTACCCAATCCTCTGCTCCGGACTTTTCATTCTGATGATTCCATTATGGAATTCATGAGTGCAGATGATCCTTCGTGGGAAGACCTCCATCATCAGTCATCTTTCCTTCCTTCATTGGACACTGTAGAGAATAGCATTACCACCATCTTTACACCAGATGTCTACCCTGGCTCTCAGTCCTCGATACTCATGTGTCAAACGGACTCCGATGGCAACTTAGCCAACATTGAGCCTACCATTTCGGTCGACATATCAGTTACTCCTGGTGTAGTGGAACACATTCGTTTAGGCCAGAAGTGTTCCCCTGACGAGATTATAACGTTTACGGCCTTGTTCAAGCAATTTCGAGACATGTTTGCTTGGACTTACGAGGAGATGCCTGGGATAGACCCCGCTATTGTTTCACACATAATTCAAACCTATCCTGACACTAAACCAGTCCGACAAAAGTTGCGACCAGTGCACCCTCGAAAGACTACGGCAATCAAGGCAGAGATTGAAAAGTTCTTGAAAACTAGTTTTATCTACCATGTCCCGTTGACAGAATGGGTCTCAAACGTGTCCCTGTAGCTAAAAAGCAGGGTACCATTTGTGTCTACGTCGATTATCGGGATCTCAACAAGGCTTGTCCTAAGGACAATTACCCGACTCCCTTTATTGACCAGATCATCGACAACTATGCTGGAAGTGTCATTTTTTCTTTTATGGATGGCTTTTCCGGTTACAACCAGATCGAGATCCACCCAACTGATCAACACAAGACAGCTTTCATCTGTCCTTGGGGTACGTTTGCTTATCGCAAGCTCCCTTTTGGCCATAAAAATACTGGTGCCACATTCTAGCAGGCCATGTCGCATGCCTTTCACGATGTGAAGGACTTTGTGGAACCTTACTTGGATGATTTACCTACCCATTCACGGCAGCACGAGTACCACATTGACCATCTGATGGCGGTATTCCTCAGATGTAGGTGGTATAATATCCACCTCAATCCTCATAAGTGCATCTTTTACGTCGAGTCTAGATGTCTCCTCAGCTTCATTGTCTCGAAAGATGGGATCCACATTGATCCCTTGAAGGTGGCAGCCATCATCGCTCTCCCACCTCCCACTGATATTACGGAACTTCAAAGTTTGCAAGGGAAGGAAACTTATTTAAGGCGTTTTGTCTGTAATTTCGCGCAAAAGACATAGGGCTACATGAGATTGATGAAGAAGGATGTCCCATTCATATGGGACAACCAAGCCCAACAATCTTTTGAAAGTCTAAAACATGCTATCACACATGCCCCTATGCTCTAGCCGCCCAATTATTACAAGGATTATATCCTTTATCTTGCTGCTTCTGTCACCACGATCGCCATGGTCTTGGTACAAGAAGAAAATAACGCCCAGGAATATGTGATTTATTACTTAAGTAAGGGTCTCATAGACACTGAAACTCGTTATTCACATGTCGAGAAGCTCTCTCTTGCGGCAGTCATTGCCGTCCAAAAGTTATGACGTTACATCTTACTTCGCACCACCACCATCATTGCTGATTTGAACCCCATGTACCACGTTTTGACATGTCAGGTGCTTGGGGGCAAGTATTCACGCTGGATCGTTATACTGCAAGAATTTGATCTCCTATTTGAAAGGGATAAGTCTAAAAATTCTTTGGTGTTTGCTGAGCTGATCTGTGATCTTCCTCCTCCTGATGTAGAATTTGAGCCCAATGATTCTCTTCCAGATGAATCATTGTTCCTCATCGGCATGTCTGATACGTGGTATGGACATATCACTTTATATCTTTATACCCAACGTTTCAGCCCCCAACTCTCGCAGGACGACTGTCGTCGAATACGCCACCATGCAAAGTATTATCTGATCATCAGTGATACCTTGTACTGTCGTGGTATTGATTCTATTGTCCGATGTTGTCTCACTCATGGAGAGGCTGAACACATTCTAAATGACTGTCATGCTGGGGCATGTGGCGGTCATCTCTTTGGGATGGCTACAACCCAGAAGATACTTCGCATAAGATATTTTTGGCCATCTATATTTAAAGATTGTATCGAGGCCGTAAAAAAATGTCCTCCATGCCAACACTTCCAAACTAAGAAGTGCACCCATCCATCCCCGTTACACCCGGTTATTTCCGTTGGCCCCTTTGCTAAATGGGGCATTGAATTCATGCACTGTAAGCCTACCTCGACCGGGGGGTATGGTTACGTAATAGTAGCCGTGGATTACTTTACAAAGTCGGCCGAGGCTATTCCTACATACATGGACGACGGCAAAACCGTCGCACTCTTCATGTTCAATCATGTTATAGCGCGGTTTAGAGTTCCTCAAGCTATAGTGACTAACCATGGTTCTCACTTCATGAACCACGTGGTCGAGGAGTTGAGCGTTAGATTGGGTTTTTGCCATGAAAACTCAACACCGTACTACCCGCAGTCCAATGGAAAAGTAGAGGCCATTAACAAGGTCTTGAAAACCATGATCCAATGCATGGTGGGTACGCACAAGTCCAACTGGCACAATATGCTCTTTTCAGCACTATGGGATTATCAAACTTCCGTCAAAACCACCATTGGATTTACCCCCTTCCAATTAGTTTATGGATTGGAGGCAGTCCTACCGATTGAGTGCGAGATTCCGTCCCTCAAACTTGCAGTTGAAATTCTCCCTAACATTACTGCTGATGAAGAACGCTTCCTCTACCTAGATAAACTCGACGAGACTCGCCGCGATTCCAACGAGGCTCATAAGAGACGCATCAAAGCGCAGTATGACAAGTCGGTAGAATCTTGCGTCTTAGCGAGAGAGATTTGGTCCTTACATACGACCAAAGACATGATAAGCTGGGAGCAGGAAAGTTTGATTCCATGTGGCATGGACCCTACATAGTGAAATGCACCCTGGAGAAGGGAGCCTATGAGCTAGAAGACTATGATGGGATATCTTTGGGAGAGCCCCGGAACGAGCTCTACCTGAAGAGGTACTATGCCTGAGTCTTTCATGCATAAGTACTTTGTATATACTGTACATGGTGTGTATGTTTTGTGTGGTGTGACGCTTTGTTTTAGCGTGCTTAGGTCTTGTTTCGTTTCTTATACCTTGTTCTATCTGCGTGTGCAGATGGAAACTTGCTACGGATTCACGGACGGCGCTAGCCGGCATACCTGCAACCTTGCTTCGGCAGCCTGGGTGCCCTATTCTCCCATCGATGAGCTCATCAGCTCAGAAGGAACGTGTCTAGGTTTCGCAACCAACAATGCTGCGGAATATCAAGCAGTCATTGGAACCCTAACCAACGCTCTTTCCTTGGGTATGGACCACGTTGTTATCCATTTGGACTCGCAACTGGTGGTCTCTCATCTCAACCGGGTTTACGCCATCTACGACCCTACCCTACTTCATATTTTTCGATGAGTTCATCTTTTGGAAAGGTCCTTCGAATCCATTCAGTACTTGCACATTCCACGAGACATGAACGCAGTTTCCGACTCCATGGCCAACTTCATCTTAGATTGGTACATTGCACACACATAAGCATATTTATGAACTGTAAAAGAAGACATAACATGTAAATAATTCATTGTATAAGCAAAAATGTAAACAAGATCACATCATTCATCCATTAAAACACATAATGTAGAAAGCCGCCAAAATTTCTGTATAGATATATCTATCAAGATAAAGTAGTGCTGATACAAAAATATGAAGCACAATGGCTTTCAGTGAGTCTATACAAAATATGAAGCCTGATAGCTTTCAGTAGTACAAAATCTTAGGCTCACAAGCTCTCAGTACATACATAATAACATAAGTCCTAACACCTAGCACGTGCACCCTTAGGTCTCGCAGCTCTTGCCTGCTACCGTGGAAGCAGTCTACCGCTCTCGCTACCTTGCGGAGAAGCTCACTGAAGCGTAAAGTCACACCAATTGTGTACCTTTGCGTGGGCCTTGGTAACTCATGCACTACTGCATCTGGAACGTCTAATGTCAATCTGGTAAGGTTCTCGTAGACGTCCTCCATCTCTACGATGGCATCGTGCATGGCTGGGGCTACTGGTGGTGCCTCTCCTCTCCTCGCGAGAATCCCACTAGCTGTGAAGGGCCCACATCTGCACACACATGTTATTAACTCATCAACACTACCCAAAAAAATTTATAAATACACAAAATGAAAAATTTCAAGGGGCATTGTTCTTACCAATGTCTCCCCACTCTGCTCCCTCAGGAAGCACTAGGTCTGGATCCTCCCTAAAGTCTGTACCACTATACGGATAGTCCTCAATCATGAGCAACTGGCCTTCTAGCCAGGTGAAGAATCTAGAACCGTACCCGATGATCGGACCCCCACCACCATGGTGGGCCATCACCTCCATCCATCGGACCATGTGTGGATCCTTAAGATCCCTGTCATCCAAAGTCACCTACGGGCGTAAGAGAGGAAACCGCTCCAACAAGAATGAGATCACTACTGATCCATACCCGAACTGCTTGAGCTCACCATGCTGACACTTGGTCAGTTGAGCTCGAAGGTTGGTGAGGAGTCCCTCACACCAGTTCAACACCTTCGGAGACATAGAGTCCTCCACGTATAGCATCTGAGACTTGGGAGCCAAATGAGCCACTTGGCTCCCTGCTATCCTCACTATGGTGAAGAGTATAACATGCAACGGACGTTCTCGAACCTCTTTGATGGGAATTTTCCCACTAGAGGCACGAGCATGTGGAGTACAGTGCTTGGAGATCAAGTCATCTACCGTCCGGTCACTCCCCCGTGATCTGGTGAGTGACACATTATCCCCTCTCCGAGATAGTCCTGTCAAGAAATAGATGTCATCAACATCTATGTTTAGTATGTGTTCCCCGATCATGAAGTATTGCTGCGCTATGTCCCAACTCCAAAGCATGTTCTCTAGTAGTGGGACTTGGGCCCTCATGCCCTGAACCTGGAAGAACTTCAACAGTCCATAGTTCCTCAATGTCTCCAGTCATAATGGATCATTTGCAGCTTGTACATCTTCCACTTCATGCTCACGCTCATGCCATTCTAGAACCATGTTGACAGCCACAAACCTGTCAAAGGAAGCATTTAAACATCATTAGAACTCACTCAAACCATTAAAACTTTTTCTTGTGGGCTAGGTTTGATTTTTGAGATGGACGTTTCCGTCGTCGCACCCCGTCTTTGTAGACAAGGAGACATCATCGCAAGACGCCTTTATGGGTTTTACGACGACCCGGGTTCGCTGCAGTTCCCGTAAGGGAGGCCTGCAACAACCCGAGGGTGCATAAACCCCTCACAAATCAACTCCAAAAACCTAAAAAATGAACAAAAATTGAAATTGTAAACCACTAGAAAGTTGTTGGCTGAGATTGAGGTTTACCTGCTCCGAATGGTTCATGAAAAGGTCACTCATAGCTTCGGCAATCGACGAATGAAATTCTGCTCCAAATGGCACTTTCTTCTCCCCAAATTTGGCAAATGACAATGGTAAGTATTTTTGGTCATTTTTTCTATTTTATAAACAAAAAGGGAATATTCTTTTTCAAATTTAGATGCTTTATGGGTTATTTGCTATAGTTTGGATCATTTTACTGCATTTGAATACCCGGTTGACTATTTGACCTAGTTTTCAAGCATGCAGGAGATGTTAAGTGTTTCATTTGCACCATTCTCACATCGTAGCAATTATCTCATAAATGTTGTTAGGTATGAACAACCCGTTGAATGTTTTGTTGTTATTTTTACCCATTATATTTTGGTTATTTAATGATGACGAGCTCAGTCTTTTTTCTTTCTCGTGCTCGTAAAACCATGAGAATAAGTCACCAAGTTACGATTTATCACTTTTTCAGGCTCGTTAAAATCCTACGGAAAAGGAACCCCTCGGATTCTATCTTTAAGCTCTTTTCATGCTCTTGAAATACGAAAAGATTGCCAAGTGAACTTGTTGCGTTCACGCTTGTTAAATAATTTGAATGGTCATCTTCCTGGTGATAGTTTAACCCTTTTTCAGACCAGGGGGCACTACTTACGAAGAAGGAATACTCCAGCCAATCATGACTGGAAGAATCCTCTCTCACGTTGTTTTACCCTTTTTCGGGCGATGAGGCTAACTTTACGAAAAAGGATCGTTGGAGTCTTCTTTAGTTCTTTTCAGACTCTCTAAACATGAAATGACGACCGAGTTTACCTTCTATGGAGTCATTAAACTTTAACATCGAAGGGCCCCACTATGGGATGAACCCCTCCTCTCCCAGGTTCGGAAAATATTTGGGACTGGACTCATCTATGAGATGAGCTATACCGAGCATCTGGTTACCCTCATTAAGCTCGTAAAAACACATGAGGTACTCATCAATCATGATGGGGAAAAAGGAAAGCTTTTGTATCACACCTTTATCAATGGCAATACCTAGTCGTTCTTGAACATGGCACTCATTTGCATTTGCATACAGTACTTGGGTCATCCGTTTGTCCTTGAGTTTTACCCACTTCCTAAGTCTTGTTACACCTTTGGGTCACCCAAAGAATGCTTCCATCATCAGTTGCATTAGGATTTGGTGTTGTACTCGTCATGTCAATACTACCAAGTCATGCCATGCCCATGTTCAAGAATACTTTCACCACTCGTTATCTGCAGTCAGTACACCCTCCACCATGTCGTTCTACTCTGAGTCAGTCTTGCATGTTACTGCACCATCCGATTTTTTCAAAACATCATTTGTTGTGTTTCGTGTCGATGATGGGGGATTCATCATGGCCCTCCTTCGACGGATTCATCCTTGTTGAATTCAAATCATCATCCGAGGATTGAATCTAGAAACCAATCGAGTACCTTGGGCCTGCATGCCTCAATGGCAGGTTACCTCGCTTTCGACATGAGTTTACATCATTGACTCTTGATTGAAATTTTTCATCATGCGTTCAACTTCAACTCATTTATTCGCGCTTGGTGATATGTACTTTGATACCTTGGGGATCATTGACATTAATGGTGATTTCCCTTGTGCTTGTTAACGGTATACATCAATGACCGGTAATCAAGTGGTTTCTACCATATTCGACGTCAAGACATTTGTCATCACATGGATAGATTCGTATCATTGCGGGTTCAACTTGAAGACCCTAGGGAGTCATGTTTTACCCAGGTTGTGATGGAGATTGTTTTGAGTCATGTTACATGGATCCACTTTTGTATTGGTCGTGGCTATGTTATCATCTCATCATGGATCTATGCTTGTGTCTAGTAGCCATGATTGTGTTCAGTAGGTCATTACTATCATGGATCTGCAATGTATTGGTTGGAAGCCATGTTGTGAGTCATATGAGACTGTGTACTCATAGTCAGTTGTATTGCAGTAGCATCCCTCGTCCGACCAACCATTGCCATTCCCTCTGTCAAATCATTTCACCTGTCCAGTTTTAACAGCTTCATGCTTTGGGGGGGTATTCTGTTACACCTAAATCTTGCTACCATGAGACTCAGTGTAAACATCCCTGAAGTACCTTTGACTAAGTCATCAGCTTGGAAGGGATGCAAACCTTTTCTTGCTAGGTTTTGAGAGGTCATCGCAGGTCATCCTAATGCAACCTGCGACATCGCAGGTTGTCCTATTGCAGCCTGCGACGATGTCAGTTAGTTGGATAAAAGAGCATCTTCGAGCCCATTCTCGAAGATGGTGATGTGGATACCTATCCCTAGCTTATAGGGGAGCTGGCATTCGGTTCCTAGCCTCTTGGAAGGATCCCCTAACTCTCTCTTACCATATCTCAACCTATCCTATCCTCTTAGTCCTATATAAGTGAAGCTCATTCCCATTCCAAAGAGAGGAAGTCTATAGTATGTACATGCTGGTGAAATTAGCTTAGAAGAGATCCCTAGTCATCTATTGGGAGACTCACACTTCCTTGGGAGGCTTTGGCATTGCCTTGGTTGGAGAAGGATTGCTACGTTAAGCTTGGGTTGTAATCACTTCCTTCTATGTACTTTCCCTTTTATATAGTAATATAAATGCTTTCCACCAAATGTTGTTGCATTGATTACATTTGTGTAGTTTGCCTGCTTAGCTGCTTACTTAGATCTGTTATTGTATAGATGCATTTTACTACTTGTGTTTTTTTGTCTGTCTTGATAGGTTTTGCAGCTAAGATATGAACACCATCGAGCTTGGATCAACATCAAGGGAACAAAATCAACGATCTGAAAGGTAATCCGTCTAGCCACTCGATCCTTAAGTAGATCTAGGAAAGTTATTTCTATTCTGTCTATATTTGTTCTAGACTCACATTGAGCAAGGGAGATTAGGCCTTGAGTCCGCTCTTGGTATATTGTCCGTCAAACACTGGTCTGTTTGCACGATGTGGTTTGGTATTCGTGAGCGATGTGATGGAGTTGGCATGGATGCCTATCACTTGGTTCAACTATTGATTAGGATTTGCAACTCTCACTAAAGAGTCTCAAGATCAGGTCTCGACAATGCACCAATGTTTACTATATTATGAAGTGCCTATACATAAATTGTATTAATTATGAAAATAAGTTTCTCATTGTATTTCATTGGTAGTGAACCAATTGCACATGTATTGTTAATAGTAAATCTTAGATTAACAATTACTAATGTAGTAGCCATAGTTTAATTATATTAAAAAATACCAAACTATGTATTCTTAACTAAATATGATTGCATGTAAGGAGCAAAAAAAACTATGACAATCATACATTAAATTGGTGGGAAAGTGTGATGTTTAGGTGATGACAGATACAATATGGTAGGCATAATACTAACTCTTACTTGTGATATTAAGAGAAATGAATAGGTGTCTATACATTCAAGTTGGCACCTCAATATTAAAGCTACCAAGACACATGAAGCTATAAAAGTGAACTTGAGACTTGGGAAGACCAAGTCAATTATGATATGTTAGTACTTTTGCCTAAAGTTCACTGAAAGACATGCAAAACATAAGACACATAACTTATGTATTCACTATTCCAATGTGCATGGACAATTGGGTATGCAGGGAAAGCCAAAGAAGGTTGCAATTTTTGAAACTGACACATGATATAAGAGGATGCTTACCATCATTACTAATTATTCAAACATGAAGATCCTTCTTAATAATTGTTTTACATCAATGCATAATCTCATCAATCATGTTTAGTACTTGCAATGTGAGTGTGTAATGCAAGCCTTTTAGCCCATATATAGTGTGAATGTGTGACAAAAACAAATTGTTATAATAATGTTCTCGGGGAAATTTGGGATAATTAAATTAAGCCATTTTTATCTATATTACGTAGGTAGGTCAACATAGAAAATGTATATTAGCAATGTTACTTAGGGACACTTGCTTAGGGGTTGTAGACACATTCCTTGTATTTTATGGCATTATGGGTACTTGAGGACCATGGAGACTTCCCCATTTGGCATTTGGGATCTCCCTTAGTATTGGGTATTTCAAGTAATGTACTTGATAGATATAGTCGATGGGTATCCTCATCTGCAGAAAGAGTCATTTATTGAGCAAGAGCCTTTTCGTGTGATAATTGTGGAACACAATTTTGAACAAGTATAGTATATAACTTTAGTAAAACATTTAATAGGTGTCATTTTGAAAATAACTTGCAACTAAAAGTATAAAATTATATATCATTTTTTGGTGCATTTTCCATTATCTACACATCACACAAATTTGTTGTAGAAAAGGATTTTGTTACTTAGAGATTGTTGTGTTACTTTGTGCACATCAATGCATTCCTTTGAGGATTCTTCTATTTTTCCAATTCATCTATGGTTTTTTGAATGCAAACTCCTTGGACCTTTTGTTGTTAGTGTCATGTCTTTATTAT
Organism: Larix kaempferi; assembly: GCA_027924585.1. Taxonomy (NCBI): domain Eukaryota; kingdom Viridiplantae; phylum Streptophyta; class Pinopsida; order Pinales; family Pinaceae; genus Larix; species Larix kaempferi. Next base: position 18,936,485 of record BSBM01000259.1, on the reverse strand, counting down.
GGATTAACTCCATAATTTTATCTAAATCATATTCATATTTGATACTTGTTTGGTCTTTACCTAGTGGTAACCAAGTGGTTGTTGAATGAAGGTGTTGGTTGAACGTGGTGTGCTTTTTTGGCTTCAATCACAATGAATCTAATTAGCTATGTCATAAATATCAAGGAAACATGGAGTTCATAAAAGAAAGGAATATAAGAAGAGGGTATATATGGATCTACTTCTCGTTTGTATTTGTGATTATGCATGCAACAACCTTTAAATTGAAGCTAAAAACCCACTATTTTTTAGATTTCGAAGGAATTTAATGATTCAATGGGGTCATAAGCCATCCAACAAGACACCATGTTTTCTTCTAAAAACCTTCAAAATGTGTTAGATGTTAGACATTACCAAAACACTTATAGAACAAAATCATCCATCTTAATTATTAGAGAACTTATTGATTAGAGGGATCCACCTCAAGAAACACCAAGCCTCATCCTAGCAATCCCATAGGAACATGGAGAGCCCATTTTGATCACCTACAAAAATTATAGTGTGCTATACATTCATCTATTGATGTTTGAGATTGAAAGCACAAGGATTCTTAATGTTACCATGTTTAGAAATGGACATAAAGTGTTCTATGAAATCAATGATAAGTTGAACGTCTTTCTATCCCTCCACAGCAAAATGTTTTTTTTGTTCTTTTGTATGATTGCTTCATTGCATGCATACATGTGTAACTTATCTCATAGATTAGTTGTTTATTCTCTTGCAGTGGTCTCTTTCTCTCTCTAAAATTATTTTTGCAAGTTATATTAGTTTTCTTGTAAATATATTGGTTTCAGGACATGCTAATTAAGAAACAAAATCCATGCTTTTTTCTTTATATTTTGTTGTATAGTATATTCATCTATTGATGTTTGAGATTGAAAGCACAAGCATTCTTAATGTTACCATGTTTATACATGGACATAAAGTGTTTTATGAAATCAATGTTAAGGTGAACATCTTTCTATCCATTCACTACAAAAATGTTTTTGTGTTCTTTTGTATGATTGTTTCAATGCATGCATACATGTGTAACATCAACTAGTTTATGATTATCTTGCAGCGGTCTCTCTCTCTCTAAAATCATTTTTGCAAGTTATATATTTTTTTCTTTTAAATATATTGGTTTCAAGACATACTAATTAAGAAGAAAAAAAATGTGCTTTTGTCTTTCCACTTTGTTGTGAGTCATTTTGATGTGTTTATATGGTATACCTTTTGTTTAGGTCTACAAGGCTTGAAGGGTTTCATACGACCCTTCAATTCCTTCATATATTAAAATACTTCCCATGACTTCTCTAGGGAGGACTACGTTGAAAGACATATTTAATACATACAAACTCATGTTCTTGTCCTAGCTTGCTCTTATAAACCATATTGTAGTCATTTTTATTTATTTGTTTGGGTGAGTATATTTTCTTTACTAATGGGCCATATCTTGTGGTGCTATGATTCTACTTCTAATTGTTGCAAACAAAAATCTTGGCTTTGGAGGGATGTGTATAATTCTATGGTCCCTAATTTTTTCCCTTGGTCTGTATTTTGGAATGAACAAAAACCACATTAGTACTAACAACTTTTGTGGCTTCATGCATGTAGAGCATTGATGCCACTTGGACCTTGTATAACCAAAAGTGAATTGGAAATTGAAGCTTTATGTGTATGAATACATTGAAAATTTGCATCTCCCTATAAATGTGTGTTTGAACACACATATTTTGTCATGTAAATGTTGTTTGCTTGATTTATTTCCGGCAGTGGCATGAAAAACTAATCTAATCCCCTAGTGAACATAGAGGTAAATTGTATTTGCAAGTATGGATATATACATAATATATGTTTGTGTGTGTGTGCACTTTCTCTATATAGAGTTGGTGTTTGTGTCTACTTTATGCTTTATCTTTGGTCAATAATTTATATTAAGTTATAGCCACAAGATGATAGAAGTGAAAGATGAAATACTCTATGAATACATGACCTTTGCAAGTGTGGGGCCATAGCATTTATGTTTATCCAAATAGAGGTGTAGGATACAGCTTTAGTATGAGGTATGCTATTGATGTTTGGATCCCCAAGGAAATTGAGGAAATGAAAATCATGGAGAATGTAGAAGATAAGGTCTTTTCTAGGAGAAAATTATATGGGCTTTGTCTTTTTTCATTTTCTAGTAGGGGAGTTATTAAAGGAATGAGAAATTTAACAATGAAGGTTTTTGTAATAAATTATGCAATTGGCTGTAGAGGGAATCATAATAGAAGTTGTTCATATAATTTCCACAACTAGTTGTGTAGCAATCGACAATTTAAGAATGTGTAAGTTTTACAAGAATTTCTTGAAGTATGAGCTAGGTATTGATGTTGGCAGTTGCAATTTTTTCATGTTTACTTTCTACACTTACAACTCATAAGTGTTCAACTAAAACGTAGTATTTCCACATAGGTCGAACAACATAAGCAACAACTCACACAAACATATCAAACATCGACACACCAATGTATTATGTGGTCAAAACCCTCAAAGAGAGAAGCAATCCATGACCCCAACCAAAATACCACTTGAGGCAATATATTAATGCAAAGAAAAAAATTCCATATGAGTTTCTCACAATCAGTTGTCAGCTAGTGACACTCCATGCTCTTTAAATGGACATTATAGACCAATCAAGTGTTAAGCCATGGATCGATGTATTTGTTAAGATTGAGGAGAACATGAATCGTAGGATAACTTTATGTCTAGAACATATTGTGGTTGTCGGATTACATAAGAACGAATGCATACTATGCATACTAAAGAAATACACTTTACCTAAGACACATTAGACCAAGATGATCTTAACTAATTCCTAAGTGTGTAAATATCCTAACACCCCCCTTAATAAAAACTTGGGATAGGATTGAAGGATTTACAAAGGTGACATAATAGGAGAATGAAGGAGGCATTAGATCCTTCCCCCCCTTAATGAAAACTTCTTGAACTCCTAACATAGAATGAAGTTTGGAAAACTTTTCTTCTATAAGAGACTTTGTGAAAATGTTAGCAACTTGATCATTTATATGACAAAAGGGCATTTCAAGAACACAATATTGAATAAGATTTTTGATGCAGTGGATGTGTAGCTCAATGTGTTTGTTGCGCTGATGTTGATATTGATCTTTATATTGCTTGATGACACTATGCAGATTGCCACACCATAGATAGTCAAATGTTGCTACTGTAATCCGAACTATGAAAGGATCTGTCGAAGCCACAAGGATTTTGTATGCTTCTATCAAAGAAAAAAGAGCGCTTGTTGTTTCTTACAAGCCCAAGTGACAGGTCCAAAACCAAGGCTAAAAACATAACTTGCGGTAGACTTTTGATCATCAAGGTTTCCAAACCAATTGGAATCAGTGAAACCAATGAATAAAGTAGTCCCCCTTGAACTTAATGTAGCCCAAACTGAATTGTACCCTAGATATACTGAAGTATCCTTTTTGTTGATTTCCAATGACTTTCAAGGAGAATTTACATATATTGAGCAATAAGACTAGCAACAAAGGAAATATCAGTATGGGTATGAGTCAAGTATAAAAGGCTACCGACTAACTAATAGTAAAAGGTGGCATGTGATTCGGGTGTAGTGCAGGTGGTAGCAATTTTGATTCTAAAATGGAAGGGAGATGGGGTTGGCTTACAATATTCCATGTGAAAGTGGTGAAGAAGCTCACTAACATACTTAGAGTAGGAAACAAAAGTTCCTTTTTTTGTTTGCAAGACTTGGAGGCCAAGAAAATAATGCACATGTCTAGAGTTTGTCATTTCAAATTTCTTCTTAAGGCTACATTTCACATGGGTTAAAAGTTTAGTGTCACTACCAATGAAAAGAACGTCATCAACATATAGAACAAGGATTATGAGATGATTTCCTACTTTCTTGGTATAGACATTGGGGTTAGAATGACATCTAGAAAAACCAATGCTAAGAAGAAAGCTATCCATTTTGGAATACCAAGCTCGAGGAGCTTACTTAAGGACATATACAGTTTTCTTAAGGATACAAACAAGGTTGGAGTCACTCTAAACATAACGAGGTAGTTGTTCCATGCAAATTTATATTTGCAAATCCCCATGCAAGAAGACATATTTGACATCCATTTGATGGATCTCCCATTGATGTGAAGTAGCAAGGAATAGAACAAGGTGAATAAAAGTCATTGTCTAAAAAAAACTCTAGATTTGGAGGAAGGAATGTTACATTTTGAAGAACATATGGAGAATATTGTAGTCTCCAATGGTACCATTTCTATGTATTGAAGTCACCTCTCAATGTTTCATGCCATGTTTTTTTGTCACATGCTTAGACTATCTAAAATTAGTAATATATGTAAGACTAGACTGCATTTGCTTTTTGAATGGATATGGGTCCATATGCACTTGGACAATTGTTATTTTGTGCTTTTAGCTGGGATGCAACGACCTGATGTAATGTTGTATATGGACTATATTGTAAAGAGCAATGCTCCGTTTGATTCTATAAATAATACCAAGAAGTAGGTTTTTTCCAAGTTGAAAAAAACTAATAAGGGTGATTGGTATTTGACTTTGGTGTTAGAGTGTGTGTCAAACATTATTTATGGCTTTTACCGGGAATATAATAAGATAAATAAGTGAATGCCAATAATTTATATAAACTTATAGTTATAAGTTGAGGAAGTAATCCTTCATTGGTATAGTATAATATTTAATCCATTGTTGATGGGATTTGTTTGGTATGAAACTGTAGTCTTGTTTCAACTTAGTGGGGTATTAGTTATACCATGGTGGTTTTGGGAGGCATCAAGGTACAAAATCTAATTTTATTATATTTTTCTCCTTATGAACTTTTGCAAATGTTATTTATGTTGTGGAATCTTTTATGAATTGAAGTAAATTTATTTTATTACTATGTGGGTGTTAATTGGATTAGATGAAGGTTGGATGGAGTTAAACTTACTTTCATAAAATAGGTTTAGATTTCCTTCGTTAATATATGTTGCCAACAATGTTGGATACTCTTTGATTGTGTTAGTTAATTTGTTTATGCTTTTGATCAATTACTGTGGTGACTTGTACCTTTTCAAAATGGTAATTTTCACTTCCACCAAGTGAATAAGATTTAATTTGTCTAGTAATAATAATTTGTCTTTACCAAAGTAAGTATATATGGGATATTATCTATGATTAAAAACTCTTCCATCTAGTAGAAAGATAAATACAAACCTAAAAATAATGTACATTGTTGGGTATTTTTTAATTTATCTCATACTTTTACGATTAATGATTATAAATCAATTTCTTTGCTATAGGTGAATGTTTGGACCTAGTTTAAATTAAATTTTTTCACACCCCTTTTGTTGTTGATGATTGGCTTTGATTTCCCAAGGAGATCTAAGGGGTGAAATAATATGTTGTTGATCAATTGTTTTTCTTAGATACATGTTCTGCCATCTTTTAAATAGCATAGATATCTTTCATTCATTGAGTAAACCTACGTATGGGGAATCTTTCACACATTAAATACAAGTGGTACTAAGTCACATTTTTGGACACCCTTGTAACCTCTATTAGAACCCTTCAAATATTATTGTATTAGACAAATCTTGTATATGGAATTCCACTTCCACGTACCCTTGGATATATCAAAAGTCCCCTAGGTGTACCTATAACCAAGCTTAGATAAATTAATCAATCGTCTTGTTGCAATACTACATCGCGAAAAACACGTGGATATCACTCTCTAGTACTTGAGCAGTCGAGTAGTATGACTAAGGGCATGGTCAATCCTCCTTAGTTCCATAATATATTGGGTCGAGTAATATTATTGGGACCTTGCACATATATTATAGAACTATAACACCTAACACTCCCTCGTCTTTAGGGCCTTATAAACTTTACTATCCCCCAACCACCCCGTGGTGGAAGGTCCTCCTCCTTGTAGACCACATGGAAAGACCCTAAACAACATGAACACCCACTCTAATGCAATGACGATTGATTTACTAGACGAACAAAAAAAGACTATTTAGGACAAAATACAAGAAAATAATGACCAAAGTAGCCTAGATCAGAAGTTGGATTAGAAGTTGGAAGGTATTATGAAGCGTTGGCTCAATAGTCACCTCATAAAAGCTTCTCTGAAGTGTAAAATCTTCTTTACCGCAGTAATACTTCTAGAAATCCCACAAATAATACGAGGCCCACATTTCGAGGATAATAAGATAATAATAAAATGATAAGATGATTAGATATACAATTGTTGGCCCGCTTTTATAGTAGTTTGGGCATTGCCTATTTGAGGGGATGCATCCTCTCATTAACTATTACTCCTACTTATTATTAATATTAAAGTATTATTAATTATTTGTTACATTGCCTTCCCCTTAAGGGAAGCTTCGTCCTCAAAGTTTATTGGAAACAAATGATTTTTTTGTTTGAACCGACATCTCTAGATCCTTTCTTTAGTACTGGAAACACTTGATGAAATGAGGCGATATGAGTTACGAATCCCAAGGGAGAATTGTTGCATCGTCTCTGATGTGGTCCATCCGAGATCTATTTTTATCGGAGCTATTTGAATGCTTTGTGGGACGAAACTTTTTGTTTGATGCTTAGTATGTCGATTCAAGGTTCTTGCTTGTCTGACATCGTAATTTCTCTGTGTATGTTCATTTTGACCCTGTCATTGGTCAAAATGACATTTATAATTTGGGTGACAATAAGGAGACCTTGTTGTCTGTTCTTTTGCTTTGTTTTCTTGAACTTGAGTTTGCTTTTCAGAGAGTCTGGATGCTTCTTCCTGAATTTTCTCTAATTTTCTCTCCAATATATTGTTGTTACTCTGAATTTTCTCAAACCTTTCGTCTTGCGAATTTTTGTCCTCTTTTAACTCATTGACTTGTTCCTCTAGTTCTTGATTAAACTTTTTGAGGTGTTGGTTTTCTTCTTTCTTTTCTAGTATTCTTCCTTCAAGGTCTTTATTTGAATGTTCCGTCTTCCGACTATGTTTTAGCTTCTTGATTTTCGTAAGTAATGTCTTGTTATGAATTCTTAGTCGAAATAATTCTTCGGTATTGCTTTCTAATATGTCATTGAATTCTTAATTTCCACTTTGTGCGTCTTTTTAGTAGCGTTGTATGTCTACTGGAGTTCTTTATTCTTTTGTTGTTGTTGACCTATGTCTGATTCTTGACTTTGTAGCTTCATCCGGACTTGCATCAATTCATCATCTTTGTCCCCGACAAGCTGGTTTAAATGCTTTATTTCTTATTCTAAATCATTATCGCTTCCATTGGGTGACTTGTTGTTATTTTTTGACTTTCTAATCTAGTCTTCTAGGTTTTGATTGTGGATTTTTAAACATGAGATTTCTTTATTATGATCAGATAAAATTTTATTGTTATCTCTTATGGTTCGTTCTAGCTATCGATTCTGATTCCATAAGCGACGATTCTCATCGTCTCTCCACTCCTTCAAGAACTTCTGTGTCTCAATATCAGCTTGCAAACGTTTACTCATCGCTTTATATTGCTTTAATTCGTCCAATGCTGTCTGTAGCTTTGACTTCATTACTGAATATGTGTTCTCCATTGTTCCTGGCTTTTTTTTGCTGATAGCTAACCGGTTTCCTTTGACTTGATTTCTTGACGATACAGGTCTTCTTCTGCCTTGATATTGCTCTTCGATGATAACTGATCTTCAACCTCTTTGACACTAATTTTTTGTCTTCAATATCTTTTTTGACTTGGTCTTCTTTGATGACAACTGGTCCTTGGCTTCCTTCAATGATAAATTGTCTTCGACTTTCTCAATGATAGAAGGTCTTTGAACTCTTTGACTAGTCTTCCTTGACTATTATTTTTTTTTCTTATCAGGCCAAATAATTTTTTTTTCCAAAAATAATTATTTTATCATCTTTTATATAAATTCATATTTATGGATTATTTGTCATTTATGAAGTGGAAGTTCGAGTAAATGAGGAGTTTCTCCAAATTAGGTCTTTGACCTAAAACAAATAAAAGAAAAAGAAAAGAAACATAGTGAGAAAAAAAGAAAGTAAAAGTAAAGTTTTTCTAAAAAAGAAAAAAGAAGTGAGAAGGAGTAAAAAGGAAAAAAAAAAAGCAAAAGTAAAGTTTTGCTAAAAAATAGGACCTTGTCCTAAGAAAAAGAAAAGAAAAAGGAAAAGTAAAAAAACGAAGTGAAACCGCACGTGGTTTCTTAACAAGTGGTTTTGGTTTTAATCTCCAACAAGAAATAAGAAGTGAGATTTGAACCTAGGTGGGGAAGGTAACAATCATTCCTCCCAACCACCCAATCTACACCATTTTACATATATTAAGGGGAAAATAATATTAGAAGAAGAATCATATTGAATATTGTTTATTATAAAAAAGAAGGAGATATTGAATAAATTTCAAAGAAAACTCAAGAAGATGGGTTTTAATGTTGAAAAGAAGGGAAGGTTTCCTAGCACTTCACTGATGAATGCCTCAATACTATTTAGAGTTAAAGGGACACTTGCAGGGAAGGATGTCACCATTTCTATTGCCCCTAGTGAAATAAATAATTATATTAGTGTTGAATTTGCTAACCATTTAGTGATTCCTGAATCAAATATAAGTGAAAGGTTAGACCTTTGGAACAGGAAGCAATTTCAAATAAGTGGATTAGAATTGAATGTGGGAGATTATATGGTCATATCACAATTCATGGTTAGTTTCTTATGGAGCTTTGACGGTGACATAGTTTTAGGGTTACCTTGGATTAAAACATTGGGGACCTTCATCTTAAATGTTGAAAGGAAGTTTCTGACGTTTTCTTATAAGCAGAAGAGAATCACATTTCAATACATTACAATGAAGTCAGATGTAGAAGCTCCAACATCTGAAGACTTCAAGGATATATCAAAGATGATTTCTCAGGGCAATCATAAGTCAGAACAAAAGAAGCAGAAAGAAGTTGAAAAGATTGTCATGGACAAAGAAGAAGAGATCTCCCGTTTAAGAGATCATAATTAGAAATTGCTTCTTCAAATTAAAAAAATGAAGCATAAAAGCTTCTCTGAAGCGTAGAAGCTTCTTTACTGCAGTAATACTTCTAGAAATCCCACAAATAATCTGAGGCCCACATTTCGAGGATAATAAGATAATAATAAAATGATAAGATGATTAGATATACAATTGTTGGCCCGCTTTTATAGTAGTTTGGGCATTGCCTATTTGAGGGCACGCATCCTCTCATTAACTATTAGTCCTACTTATTATTGATATTAAAGTATTATTAATTATTTGTTACAGTTAATATATGTTGCCAACAATGTTGGATACTCTTTGATTGTGTTAGTTAATTTGTTTATGCTTTTGATCAACTACAATGGTGACTTGTACCTTTTCAAAATGGTAATTTTCACTTCCACCAAGTGATCAAGATTTAATTTGTCTAGTAATAATAATTTGTCTTTACCAAAGTAAGTATATATGGGATATTATCTATGATTAAAAACTCTTCCATTTAGTAGAAAGATAAATACAAACCTAAACATAATTTACATTGTTGGGTATTTTTTTATTTATCTCATGCTTTTACGATTAATGATTATAAATCAATTTCTTTGTTATAGGTGAATGCTTGAACCTAGTCTAAATTAAATTTTTTCACACCCCTTTTGTTGTTGATGATTGGCTTTGATTTCCCAAGGAGATCTAAGGGGTGAAATAATATGTTGTTGATCAATTGTTTTTCTTAGATACATGTTCTATCATCTTTTAAATAGCATAGATAGCTTTCATTCATTGAGTAAACCTACGTATGGGGAATCTTTCACACATTAAATATAAGTGGTACTAAGTCACATTTTTGGACACCCTTGTAACCTCTATTAGAACCCTTCAAATATTATTGTATTAGACAAATCTTGTATATGGAATTCCACTTCCACATACCCTTGGATATATCGAAAGTCCCCTAGGTGTACCTATAACCAAGCTTAGATAAATTAATCAATCGTCTTGTTGCAATACTACATCATGAAAAACACGTGGATATCACTCTCTAGTACTTGAGCAATCAAGTAGTATGAATAAGGGCATTGCCAATCCTCCTTAGTTCCATAAGATATTGGGCTGAGTAATATTATTGGGACCTTGCACATATATTATAGAACTATAACACCTAACACTCCCTCATCTTTAGGGCCCTATAAACTTTACTATCCCCCAAACACCCCGTGGTGGAAGGTCCTCCTCCTTGTAGACCACACTACTACATTTTGACCCAAAATCCGACGGAAAAATCCGACGACGCGTGGATTTATCTTTATAAACTTACCAAAAAACACAAGTGTTCAATTTTTTTTTTAAATGTGGCAACAAGCGTCGGCTATGCGACGGTGCGTTTAGTAAACGTCGGTTAAGCGACGTCTCTTTTAGTACACATCGGTTAAGCGACGGTTAAGAGAGCATGTTTAATAGGTCAGATATATGAAATATGTATAGCCATCGCATAGCCGACGTGTACTAAAAGAGACGTTGTTTAACTCCACGCGTCCTAAACGCGCCGTCGCATATTCGACGCTTGTGGCCATTATTTGCAAACATTCATATAAATAGAGATGTAGGCCTAGGTTCATAATCTCACACACTCACTCTCGCACAAATCTCTTGGACAAGAAATGCGAAATTCCTAAGGAGTATTAGGGTTTGGTTTTTGGCCTTGTGCTTTTGTGGGATCTTCCCACTTGGTCTTGGAATTTGGTCTTGCTCTTTGGTGACTTCTCTCTTGAAGTATCTCTTGGTTAATTTCTTGGTTTAGGGTTTGGTTTTTGGCCTTGTGCCTTTGTGGGGATCTTCCCACTTGGTCTTGGAATTTGGTCTTGCTCTTTTTTTGACTTCTCTCTTGAAGTATCTCTTGGTTAATTTCTTGGTTTAGGGTTTGGTTTTTGGCCTTGTGCCTTTGTGGGGATCTTCCCACTTGGTCTTGGATTTTGGTCTTGCTCTTTGGTGACTTCTCTCTTGAAGTATCTCTTGGTTAATTTCTAATTGGTTTATCATTGGTAAATCTTTCTTGGAGAAAGTTTGTCCTCTTGTGTTAGGGTTTACCCTCACCAGTTAGGGTTTTCTCTTGTGGATTTGGCTTTGACTCTTGTGGAAAAGAAGATTCATCATATACTTGGTTTTGTTTTGAGTTAGGGTTTACCCTCACTTAGGGTTTGCTCTTGTGGATTTGGCTTTGACTCTTGTGGAAAAGAAGATTCATCATATACTTGGTCTTGTCTTGAGTACTTAGGGTTTACTCATGTGGATTTGGTTTTAACCATTGTGGAAAAGAGGACTCATCATATACTTGGTCTTGTCTTGAGTTAGGGTTTACTCATGTGGATTTGGTTTTAACCATTGTGGAAAAGAAGACTCATTATATACTTGGTCTTGTCTTGAGTTAGGGTTGACTCATATATTGTGGATTTGGTTCTAACCCTTGTGGAAAAGAAGACTCATCATATACTTGGGTTTGCTTGTACTTTGTTCTTAGGGTTTGAGTAATAAAATTCCACGTAACAATAATGTTACAGGTCATCAAGATCATCTAGAACAAAATCGAGAATTGCTTGCTAGGTTGTGGGATGGAGTGGAAAGAAGGGGTGATGGAAAATGTTATTGTCCTTGCAATCGATGTAGGGGCTTTAATAAGAGAAGGTTACTGATCTCAACAACTAAAAAACATTGTAGGGAACATGGACATGTTGAGGGGGGGCTTGAATATCATCCATTGGTAAGTCATAATTCATTATATATCATGCGGTCTGTTTGTGCCAGAAATTGTTTCCAGGCCACAAAGAAACAAGCCAACACAATCTCAAAAATACAATAAAGTAAAAGTAGGTTTTAGGCTAAGTTGCCAGGGTACTTGGGTACTGGGACGGGTACGAGTACGGGTAAGGGTACGGGTACGCCACTTTTTGAAATAGGGTACTTGGGTACGTCGGGGTACTGTAGACATATATATATATAGATATAGATATAATTTTATAAATTTATAATTAAATATAAATATAATTAATAAAACTGAAAATTATTAATTATTAATACGACAAAATTTAAAATTGAAAAACTTTAAAATTATTGCAGGAACATTTTCTTTTATGATAATCTGTCTATAGCCATATCAAGGAACTCGGCCACTAGTTGTTGTTTACCTTTTGATTTATACCCATCCATGTTTGATTCCATTCAAATGCTTTTTTCCTTTTTCTTAGTGCGCTCCATTTTATGAAATCTGTAAAAGCCTACTTGTCCTTTTGAAATGTCTCATGCAGACGTGTTTTAACTATTAGTATGAGGTTGCAAAAGGTCATCATGCTAAAAACCTTAGGTTGATTTTCCTAAACATTAAACTCGCCTTGATTTGTAGTTGGCAATGTGGCATCCTTGATAATTGGATTTTTAAGGACCCTAATTCGTTTTACCATTTTGTCAAAAAGCCAAGTTAATCCTATTTTCTGTTGCTAGGTTTGACAAACTGGAAAGCAAGTTGACTGTCTTATTATAATTAGCATTTATGCTAATCCTACCAAAGCTACAAACAGGCCTTGAATAAAAGCTGCAGTTTATCTTGCTTGGTTGGTTAACTGTGGTTGGAAAGCATGCTGATTTGACCAAGCTAAAGTCATAAAAAAACTTGCTATTCTGAAACCTTAAGTGAAATTGGCCATTCCAACCTAGAACTCGATCTCCTTTTCATGTGGGGTAGGATTCCTGAAATTGTCAATGTTACTCCATGAGTGGATTTCATAAATGACAAGCTGTGTTGACCTTGGAACTTTATTCTCGGGGGAAATTGTTAAAGTGATTAGATTACAGCAGGACTGAATATATGACAGTGAGATGGCAGTTTGTCAAATATTTCTATCCTGGAAACAATACTAAGCCTGGTGTGCTGATTAGACATAGCATAACCTTGGAAAAAGTGTGATGTGATGATACTTGTAAACATATTAGTTATTATACTAAAAGACAGCTAAATGAATGAGGTAAAAGCACTCTAATAGGCAGTTCTCATGCATGTTCTCTAATTACAGCCATGCAAACAGCAGAAATTATGAGACAGAGCTGTTGTAGTAGTTGTTTTTCTAAGTCATGTCCATTCATTAACACCATGTATATTGGGCCAGCCTTTGACATGAGCAACCTGAATCTTTAGTTTGGCAAGCATGCTAATGGGTGTATAACTTTTAAGTTGTATAATCTAAAGTTTTAAATTTACAGTATTACATTACTGTATAGTGTTTGAAGTTCATTCATAAAAGACAAGCACTACCAGCATAAAAACCATAAACCAGCAATGAATTTATCAATTATGTAACTAAACAAGTTAAAAATGAAGCCAAAACATAGACTCAAGGGTAAAAAGGATCATATATATTTCATAATTTTGTTCAGCAAATACACATGAGAGTTACAGTACTTAGCTCATAAACAAGTCACAGACCTCCTTAAGCCAACCAAAAATCGAACTCTGTTTCTGTCTTTCTTCTCACTCTAAATACTATTTTTTACAAAATTCGTTAGGGTCTAAACCCTAACTGTTTTCAACCAAATCCTCGATGGGTTAAAGTGAAATAAAGTCTTTCCTCTAGAACATAACTAAAAAACTAACTAATTAAAGCATCTATTAAAAGCTCCATAAGTAACTGACTAACTGCCAACTCAAAGGTCTTTGGTAGCTTCGACTAGTAAGGCTATTCCATCCGAGATTTGAGCCTTTTTTCTAGCTCTCTTCTGCTCAGCTTCTGTCTCTGCTAACTTCCTTGTAAGCTTTTCATTCTTCTGCTGCAAGTCTTTGACATTCTGCTTCAATTCTGCATAATGCAAATCTGTGCTTCTCTTTCTCTTCAAGGATTCTTTAGACACTGTTATTAGCTCTTGATAATTTTCATTCACTTCCTGTAAGTCTTCTCTTAGCCTTCTATTTGCTAAGACTAGGGCATCATTAGTCTCTTTCATGCATTCCATTTGATGCCTATATTGTTTGATGGTTCTTTGCAGGTTCTCCATGTCTGAGTGAAAAACCTTCCCTGTTATGGTATTTTGCATCTCACTGGGAAGCCAAGGGAAATTCAGTCTTCTGAAAATATCCTCATCTTCCTGTAACAGCTCTGAAGATACACCATGAAAAATAGGGTTTTCCTAACTTGTTGTTTCAATGGGTGTAGTTTCATCTATCAAGTTCTGATTTTCAGAATAAGAAACCTCAATTTCCTTCTTTTGTTGTTCCTTTATTATTTCATCTTTTAATTCCAGAAACACAGCAGATAATTTTGTTTGAGTGAGACTGGAATCTTCTGCTGACTTCAATGACCTTTTTTCTTTTGTATGCTCAGAAACTGGACTGTTTATAACTGCTTCCTTCTTGATCTTGAGTTCTTCATCTGAAGATTCATCATCAAGTACATTTATCTCTTCTGTCTTCATTCTAGGGTTTAGCAACTTTTTCATATTCAGCCTTAACTTGTTTTTAGATCTGGTTTTTTGTCTCCATTCTGAAACAATTTCTTTTACCATCTTCAAAGTTTTTCCTTGATGCTTAATTGTGGCTAGCTCTATACCTTCGATTTTGGTTTTCTTTTTCTTTGGCTTCTTTGTTTTATCTTCTTGACTGTACTTTTCTGTGTATTCCATCCCAGCTTCAGTTTTGAGAGTGAATTCATCCTCTTCTAGTAAATATCCCTCATCCTCAGATAGGAAAGTGATGGGGCTTCTTCGTTGAACCTTAATGTCCTCTTTTTCTAGAGCACCCTTTTCTGTGACAACAATTTTCTCTTCACTGAGAGTTTCTGCTGGCGCCATGTGTTTCTCAGGCTGATCTTCTTGTTGTGGAAACAATGAATATTTACCTTCACTGTCAGCTACAACCCTTTGAGGTTCATTGTTACCCCTCAAAGGTTCTGGTTCTTCTTCAAATTTAATCTCTTTTTTGTCTTCAGACTTGCTCTCCTGACCTAGTTTTCTGACTAGAGATTGACCTTTGTCTACACGCTTTTTAGCTTGCTGCTCTTTTTGCTTGGTCTGAAAACCAGACCAAAACAGGAAATGCTCCCATGTCTTCCCTTCTCATTGTAGAACTGTACTGATAATAAGCTTAATCAGACCATGATGGAAGATGGATTGTGTAGTATGATCATGATTCCCCTTAATCCTGCTTGACATCTTTTGCAGACTTTTGAATAAGAAGAAAGGAAGGTTCATTTTGGATTCACCAATCAGATGCTGTAGAAATCTAAAATGGTATTTGAAAACATAAGCATATCTGCCTTCACAAGTGATATAGCTTTGTAGAATTTTAATGGGCTGCACCCATTCATCCCTGACCTCCTGGATTAACACCCCTTTGCGCCAGTCTGGAGTAATACCAGGTAAAAGGTACCTTTGATCATCAAAAGTGAAAGGCAGTTTTTTGAACCACATTTCACCTTCATTCTTGACTCCTGTAGCTTCAGCAACTAAATCCACAGTCAGTTTAAACTTTAAAGTATCAAATACTATCATGTCCTCCTTATAGCTTTGGGCAAATTTATAAGAAACCTCAGTGTTATAGCCATTGATTTTCCTGAAGAAATCCAACCAACCAGCATTTTGAAAAAGCTTTGCACAATCTGGAAATTTGTCAATCCAATTTAGCTCAGTGGGTTCGATTCTATTTGTTTTGCCACTTTTACCCATCCGCTTTCAACAACTGAAACCTATGTACTTTTGGAGTTCTATTGATGAGCTAATAGGCTGCTTTCAGATTTTGAAGAAGTAGTGGCTTAATGTATCGCTAAATTTCAAATTTCCACTTGTCACAGCGTCTCAAAGAACTCTTAAACTGATCTATTTTTGACAGGAGCTTTGTTTAGAACCTATATTCATGTTTTCCCTAATGAATTTTAAGAAAACAAGCTTTTCTGAGAAAAAACCCCAATTTAGTAGCTGCTATCGGTTTAATGCGGAATACCCTATTCTCGCTTTGCTGTGGATGTTTAAATCAATTTTTTAGGTACCTGGTTGTTCAATTCCTCTGTGCAAGTGTCTTCAAGTCTTTAATTCGTTACCAACTGGCAGAACGAGCAAGCCCTAATTTCTCTGTAACTGCAACTTCTGGCTTTCAGGCACCTGTCCTCTCTCCACCTATTTTTCAGCTTCGTGATGTATCTGTGAAATAACTCCTTTCACGTCAAATTCGTCTAACACCTCCTCCTATCATGATATGCACTGTTCCAGCTAATAATCTCCACGATCTCTTCCATGATCCAACAGCACCTGTTTTCATAATTACTACTGGAGCAACATGTATCAACAGCCTTCACTCATGTGATTAGTCACTTAGCAATGAAACCATGCGAAAATTTAGCTTAAAAAATAATGATTTCGGCTGGCGCGATATTCTTGTAGCGCCACTGTATTAACTTTTCATGATTGCGCTACAAGAATAATCTGCATTCAAATTTTGGCCCAATTTCAACTATTTTTCCAGTTTAAATGATAAACCACACTCTTTGAGTATGTTTGTGACATCCTTACTTAATATAAATCCTATTTATCCCTTCAAATCCTAAAAGAAAATAATAAGAAATCTAAAAGCAAGCAAAAAATTAAAAATTTCATTTGAAAATCAAAAATTTCCTAAAGGAAGCAAAATGAGAAAAATTTAGCAAATGAGCAAAATTAAAATCAAAATCACAATCAAAATATAAAATCGAAGGAAACAAGTTCATGACTTAACACGGTCTTTATATTGAGAGTTTTTGTAATTGTATATTGTATCATTTTTATTTTTGTTACTTATTAATCGACATGACTAACGTTCTTTGTTTGATGTTTTAATTGTAATTATAAAGCAAGGGCCTCCTAGGGCTATTCCGAACATGGAGAATGTGGTAATTGCGGAACAACTAGCGCAGGAAGAACAATATGCAAGTCCTTCGAATACTGATCATGATCAAGTTAATGATGATCATATGGAATTAAACGATGATCGTGACGATAACATAATTGAGGATGATGGTGCAAATACATTAATCAATGATGCATTTGATGTTAGAATGGACGATGATCAACATCATGCACCGTCAATTGATGGCTTTGAAGATATTAATGATTTACCTACACTTGAGAAGGCGACGGAACCGCTTTTTGAAGGCTCCCGCATAAGTGTTCTCTCTGCTGTGTTGCTGATAATGAACTTGAAGGTTATGAATGGTTTTTCAAACACATCCATCACGCTGGTGTTAAGGTACGCATGTGATTATATGTGATTCGTCGGATCTCAACTTTAGTGCATAGACTCCAAAACTATGTCACACCTTTCAATCAAAACCACTTTGATCGTATAATATACTCCAAAAATAAGGATGTATTTGTTGTCGTTAATATCATGCTCTTCAAATATTTATATTAACCATTTTTTTTAAATTTGTTGTAACAGCTTGATAGGTGAATATTTGTTACCGGCATCAAATAAATTACCTTGCACATATCGAGATTTAACTTCCATCATGAAATATGTTGGAATGGAGTATCAAGCAATTGATGCATGTCCTAATGATCATATTTTATATTATAATCAGTATGAGCTTGCAACAGAATGCCCTATATGTCATAGCAGTAGATACCGAACAGATCAAGTAACCAAAAAGGTGTCTCGTAAGGTTCTTCGTTATATTCCCATTATTCCACGCTTGCAACGACTGTTTAGGTGCAAAAACATAGCACAGTTTATGGATTACCACGCACGGAATAGAAGTGGAGATGATATTCTGTGAATGCCTGCAGATGGTTTTGAATTTACAGACATGGAGGAAAAATGGCCACACTTTAAAGAAGAACCTCGTAATGCTAGACTTTCTTTGGCAGCGGATGGTGTCAATCCACATGCAGAGATGAGACCTACTAACTCGGTCTGGCCTGTTTTTGTTATCAACAATAACATTCCTCCATGGATGTCAATAAAGAGGGAGAATATAATGTTGGCAATGATTGTTCCAGGTATAATTTGTACTTTAGAACAATGTTTTTTTAATGCATTAGTATTTAATTTGTCATGAAGATCAATATTGTTGCATATTCATGTCATATATATTTTTCATTTACTTATATGTATTGTATTTGTTGTTTTCTTTTAGCTAAGTGTTGGAGCCTAGCCCGCAGCTATAGTAAAGCTACAAATTTTGAGGAAAAAGCATAAGTGTTGAAGGGAAAGTGCTAAGTTTTGAGTAAAAGCACCAATTTTGGGCAGAAGCAAACAGTGCGCAGTACGGCGCTAGATGGACGAGCTCAGCGCAGATTACGGGCCGGGAATTGCGGAGCTCGCGCGCACACGTCAAAGGAGAATGAATGTGGCTGAGTAGAAAGCTCAGCTACCACAATAAATGAAGCGACGGAGTAGAGGGCTCAGCTACCCTCATTAAGGATAAGTACAGAAGTTATGGTTGCTCTGACCAAGGAAGAGCAACGGACCGAAGCATTGAAGGCGAAGGACCAGGAGCAGAGAACGATGAAGCAGCGCCCATACCCGCAATCTAAGCCGGAAATCATGGAGCCTGCAGGAAGCGGCGACATGACTGCAAGCGGCGCCTACAGTACACCTAGCCATGTCCGTGGTTAGGGTTTTTGGGGATTACTGCTGGGAAAGGCCCACAGTTTTGTAAAGGTGCGACCCTCATTAAGGATAAGTACAGAAGTTATGGTTGCTCTGACCAAGGAAGAGCAACGGACCGAAGCATTGAAGGCGAAGGACCAGGAGCAGAGAACGATGAAGTGGCGCCCATACCCGCAATCTGCGCTGGAAATCATGGAGCCTGCAGGAAGCGGCGACATGACTGCAAGCGGCGCCTACAGTACACCTAGCCATGTCCGCGGTTAGGGTTTTTGGGGATTACTGCTAGGAAATGCCCACAGTTTTGTAAAGGTGCGACCCTCAGGGCCACCTATATATATGTGTAATTGATAAGGGAGAAGGGTTGATTATTTTCTATTGTGTTCCTGTTGATTGTTTTCTATTGTGTTGTTAGAAGACAAGGGTTAGAACTGGATATCTGTGAAGCTAATCCCTGAGTTGACAGACAGTCTGAGTCGACGTCTGAGTCATTGTAATCTCTGTAGAAGAAGAGAATAGATCTAAGAGAAGGGCTCCCAGCTGTGTGCGTGGAGTTTCCTAGAAAGATCTAAGGCTGCAGCTGTGTGCGCAGCATATTATGTAATTCCCCTTTGAGTTAATAAAGAATACAGTTCCTATTGATATGATCCCCTGCGTGGAGGCGAACCACGTGCTTCTAGTTGTTATGGTGATGTCTACGTGAATGCATGTTTATGTTTACTATCTGTGTTTGCATGAACGTTTCGTTGTCTTTATGAATGAGTATATAAAGCAAGTCCTTGATGCTCTCTTAGAAGTTATTTCCGCGCACTATCGAAGGAGTCGATAAGAGCACCATCGCTACAGCGCTTAAGGAGTGTGTTACTGTGCTGTGGCGCGAGACTAGATACGATACAGTATCAAACATAGTGGATAAACGCCTAGGGCGCAGGTGCGGAGATACCGCGCAGCTAGGCTGGTAGGTGTGAGTTTCAGTGCTGCTGCGCTGAGAGGTATGCGGAGTAGTAAGATGTCTCGCTCTGAGCAATCCTCCTAGAAGAGAAGGGAGAAGAGATTAGTCTCCACGTCGCCTCGGTTAAGGAAGCCTGATTCCTTAGCCCCCCCATAGCCACTTCGGGTGAGACTTCGGGCTACTGCGTAGCTCGTTACCAAGAGGGCCAGTGCGCCAAGGGGTTTTGTTGCTGCGCCTCCTGAAAACCCGGGTCTGTCCAGAAAGTAGCCAACAAATGGTTCCGTTGCCTTATGACTTGTTGCCTTAAAACTTGTTATTCTAGCGACGTGCGAGATTGATGCGCAACCAAGAGAAAGAGTGAGCCAACAAATGGTTCCGTTGCCTTATGACTTGTTGCCTTAAGACTTGTTATTCTGGTGACGTGCGAGATTGGTGCGCAACCAAGAGAAAGAGCGAGCTAATAAATCTGTTACTGGAATCCTACAGCTAAGGAAATTCAAGACTGGTTCGATTCAAAGGCTAGAGAGTTCGCTGAACGTGAAAATAGAAGTTCTAAGCTTCAGACAGAAGACTGGTTGCAGAAGCATATCTATATTGACCTTCACGAAATTTTCTTCATAACATTTGCACTTGAGTTGCATGCGTGGGTAGCCAAGCTAGCAGATACCAAACCCATTGTGCATGTTGATCGACCCGTCGCTTGGACGCCTGAGATAGTTAGCATTTTGAAGCGGGTAGATAATTCTGTGTCCCGCGTAGTAGACTTTTGGTTGAACAGTCTGCTGGAAGGCTTCATCACCGAGTTTGCAGTAGATACGAGAAAGAGCTTCAACAAAGCTGAGAGGAGCTTCTTCCAAGCATACAGGGGTAAGTTCTTAAATTCTCTGAACTTGTCGATTAAAATGCTCTTATATGAAAAAGGAAAACTATGCATAGCTTTAGATGAATAGCATAGAAAAGTAATGTCCGCAGATTCTGATAGTGATCTTGAACTTATTGGTTGCACTCGTAGTGGAAAACGGTATAAAGTAGGCCTTGACCAACATTCTTTTGAGTCTATCCCAGAAGATAGTCAAGCTCCTAGAGCGAGCCATATAGAGAGACAAGGGAGTGCTCATATCCCTTATCACCCTTTCACACCGCAAAATCCAGACGGGGCTCAGTATAACCCCGCAGTAACACCTTCTAGTAGCCCACACGGTACTTCTAGTACCTCGGCTCCACCTTTGTTTAACCATCCTGGAGGCAGTGCCACAGCACCTCCACACCAACCTAGCGCCAAAAGGATGGGTGATGACATGAAGCTACCAACTTTTAGGGGAACAGGGCTAGAAGACCCTGAGCAACACTGGTTCCTATGTGAAGCCATCTGGACGATTAAGCAAATTAATGATGATGCTGTTAAGCTGGTTCAGTTAGCAACCACACTAAGAGAAAGAGCCTTAACTTGGTTCATGAAGTACTCAGCAGCACAGAATAGAACGCTTGCTGATGTAAGAAATGCTATGATTAGAGAATTCAAGAAACCTAAATCAAAATCACAGTGCATAACCGAGCTCAAAGACATAAAACAGTTACCCACAGAGTCAGTATGGGACTTTGACCAGAATTTCAAAGCCTTGATAGATCAAGTAAGCTTTGAGTTTGCACCGTAGCAGAATAAGGAATGGTTCATTGCTGCGCTGCTCCCACACATTAGACTTCCTCTTATGCAACAGAATCTCACTACTCAGGAACAAGCTCTAGAGATGGCTATGAAACTAGAAGCTTCACCAATTGCCAGAACAAGCAACGATGTTGCGCAGTTGCAGAACCAGTTAGCAAACTTAACCTTGCAAGTGCATGATATTAAGAAAGGAAAGGATGTTAAAGAGGAAATTTGGTGTACAAAATGTAGAGCACAAGGTCATTCAAAGGACCATTGTCCTGTTTTCATAGAGTATATTGCGATTGGAGCACCTAACCCTTTACCACAGGCTCAGGTGTGAAATCTGTCGAACTAGAGGTCACAGACCGCAAGAATGTCACTTGTTACAGAAATATGTACAAACTCCAAAGAATCTATATTGTAATTTCTGTAAATCAGTCGGCCATGATGAGAACAATTGCAGAGCATATGACCTTATGATGGAAAGGAAACATGATGTTTATAGAGTACAATCAGAGGCACAAGGACCCACAGCAGGTCCGCAGTATGAACCAGATCGTGAAGGCTGAGGAGGAAATTATAGGGGCTGTGGACGTGCAGCAGGATTTGGTCGTGGAAGAGGGCAGATCACTTGTTACAGCTGCGGAGCTCAAGGTCATTATGCAAGGGATTTCCAAAATCCTACAACCATCTGTAGATACTGTAAATCTTATGATCATATCATTGAAGAATTCCCTCAGCTGATGGCTAAGATGCAAGCAAAGACGCCACAGGTTAATCAGAATATTCAGTTGATTGGAGCAGAAAAAAGAGAACCAGATCCTACAGTTAATATAGTGACGCGCAGTGGAGCAACCACTGGTGCGCCAGAGTCAGGAACTGGAAAGCCAGCGACGCAATGGGTGCACCGCGCTAATATCAAACCATCTCCGCTCGACCTGCAAAAGAAAAAAGAAGCATTCAAGCAAGCTCAAGAGTACTTCTCAGATTCGAGAGCTTCAAGTTCTGTCGCAATTCCGCATAAAGGTAGTACACCGCAAATGCTAAGACAAGACAACCTGGTACAAGAACAGGCCACTACATCTGGAAGGCCTGATGATGATGAGGATGCACTAGGCAGTGTCCATGCTTTCCTAAGAAACTGCTTAAAGTTGTTGCGCAATGAAAAAGCAACTATGGAACTCTAACACCTGTTGGATCAGTGTCAACAATCTGCTTCGATGAATACACCGCAGCGTGCTGTTCACCAGATTGGAAGCCATACTAGAACTGGGAAAGAAATGAGACTCACAGCGCAGATTGGAGCATTTGAAATGGACGAAGTCATTTTGGATTTAGGCTCAGAAGTTAATGTTCTCACCATGCAGACATGGGAACAGATGGGGATCCCTCAGCTTACAAGATCTCCTATCCAGTCAAGACTTGCGAATCAACAACGAGTTTCTCCATTGGGCAGACTACCCAATGTACCTATTGATATTGAGGGAGTAAGAAGTTCTGCCGATTTTGAAGTAATCAAAATTCTGGATGATAGTAGACCTTACCCAGCACTTTTAGGCATACATTGGGCATTTGATAATTTGGCTGTCATTAATTTGAAGAAAAGATAGATGACCTTTGAGGATGACCAGATTAGGGTCATTGCATCGCTTGATCCCATTCAAGGACCACGGTATATTGAACCCATTCGTGCAGAAGAAGAAGTGCGCCATATGAAAAGTTTGTACCAGATGACTGCTAGTCATAATGATTATGTCAATCCCACAGCGGACGGCCATATCAGCTGGCGATGCGATAGCTCGTGCACATCAGATTCAGAAGTAGGACTGGAAAACTGGTAGAATCGCTTACATGAGGTTTCTGCAAGGCATTGCGCTATGATGACTAAATCAATTCAATGGATTGGCACGGAATTGAACAATACTCCAGTCTTTGATGGTTTAACTCAAGTAAGTGAATTCATACATGCATATGAACAACAAATCCCAGACGAGCAGCGCATACAAGCATTGGATGTAGCACTACGCGCTACACCCGCAAGATGGTGGGGTGTGCATAAAGAGAATATTGACACATGGCAAGACTGTCGCAGATTGATACTGTGCAAATTTCAGGGAACTACAGCAGAAGTGTTGCGCAAATATGATGGACAGAGTGACCCCAGATCACATGTTGAAGCATGTATTCAGCAATGGTCAGATATTCCGGAGGATGAGTGGGTTCACCTATTCATCCACACGTTGGATACAGTTCCAAGGAACTGGTACATTGAAACAGAATTGCACAGAGGCACTATCACTTGGCCTCTTATGATCGAAAGTTTTCAACTCACTTTCAGCTTTGAGTCAGAACATCCGAGCATCGATCAGGCTTTAAAATGTATTAAAAAGAAGGTATTTGAACCATGTCCTTTACCAGAATATTCTCAACCAGATTGGGCTGTCCAGATAGAACATGCCCTAGAATGCTATAATTTCACCACTGGTGAAGAGGACGAGGATCCTCGCAACATCAATATTCCAGAATCAGAAGGGACGCGCAAGGTCGAAGGTCCTCAGCTTGATATCCCTGCCATTACAGAACACATCAAGCTCAAGAAGATTAACATTGGTACAGATTCCGAACCCAAGTTTGCTTCTATAGGAGATTATTGGGATGATGAAACTGTTTGCCATATTGTAGATTTACTACGTGACTATCAGGATATCTTTCCTACCAAGTTTACAGAAATGAAAGGCATATTAGGAGATTTAGGAGTTATGCGCATACCTTTGAAAGCAGACGCCAAGCCAGTAAAACAACGCCCATACAGATTGAACCCGCGATACAAAGAAAAGGTTAGAGAAGAAATTGACAAGATGCTCGCAGCAGGTATCATTGAGCCAGTAGAGGAAAGTGATTGGATTAGTCCTATGGTAGTACAAGAGAAGAAGACAAAAGGTGAAATAATAATCTGCGTGGAATTGCGCAAGCTGAATGACGCATCAGCGCATGATCCATTTCCTACTCCCTTTACAGACGAAGTGCTCGATAATGTTGGAGGACAAGAGGCTTACTCCTTCACTGATGGATTTCGGGATACCATCAGATCAGAATCCATCCAGAAGACCGCCATAAGACCACTTTTGCGACTGAATGGGGCTCATTCTAGTATACGGTAATGCCCTTTGGTCTTAAAAACGCACCTGCTATCTTCTCTAGAGTCGTTGTTGCTTTTTTTAAAGAATTCATTCATAAGTTTCTAGAAGTCTATTTTGATGACTGGACTGTGTTTGGTTTACTAAAGAACCATATGGGGAACCTGCGAATGATGTTAGAAAAATGTAGACAGTATTCAGATTTCCCTTAACTTGAAAAAATGTATTTTCTGTGCTCCTTTTGGTATTCTGTTGGGTCATATTGTATGCAGACAAGGACTCCTGATGGATCCTGCGAAGGTTGCCATCATTGCCTAACTTACCTGTGCCCAACTCAGTCAAACAATTGCGCACTACATTGGGACATACAGGGTACTACAGGAAATTTATCAAGGGCTATGCAAAGATAACTGCGCCTATGGAAAGATTGCTGAAAAAGGATTCGAAATTCCAATGGACAGAAGAATGCCAACAGAGCTTGGATACACTGAAAGAAAAGATGATCACTGCGCCTATTCTAGTTTTCCCAGACTGGAAAAAACCCTTTCATGTTCATGTAGATGCTTCTTCCATAGCATTGGGGGTTGTACTGACACAACTGAGAGAAGGAGGTATCGACCACCCCATTGCTTACTCTAGCAGAAAACTGTCAACGGCCGAGAAGAATTACACCACTACAGAAAGAGAAGGACTAGCTATGGTGTATGCCTTATAGAAGTTCAGACACTATCTATTGGGTGCTCATTTTAAAATGTACACTGACCATTCTGCTTTGAAATACTTAGTCAATAAGCCAGTGTTAGGGGGAAGAATTTGCAGATGGCTATTGCTCTTCCAGGAGTATGATTTTGAGGTTATTGTGAAGCCAGGAAGATTGAATGAAGGACCTGACCATTTATCAAGAATCGAGTCAGGCGAGGAACCTACAAATTTGGAGGACAATCTGCCTGATGCGCAGTTGTTTTCTATCCAAGCAGCAGATGAATATTACTCCGATATTCTTGAGTTTCTCACTACCCGGGCAAGCACCAGTTGAGTTTTCAATCCAGCAGAAGAAGCAACTTGTTGTCAAAGCCGCAGACTTCACTTTGATAGCAGGCCAGCTTTATAAGTTGGGCCCTGATGAAGTCTTGCACAGATGTATCTTACCGCATGAGAAGAACTCCATAATCGCAGAAGCGCACTCAGGAACCGCAGGAGGCCATTTCGCAGGAAAGCCAACTGCGCAGAAGATCTTAGCCGCAGGTCTTTGGTGGCCTGCATTGCATAAGGATACTAAGGAATTCTGTAAATATTGCGATGTGTGCCAGCGAACAGGAAAACCTTCAAGAAGAGATTAAATGCCGCTAAGACCCCAGATAACACTGCGTGCTTTTGATAAATGGGCCATTGATTTTGTGGGACCTATCAACCCACCAGGAAAGAGAACCGGCGCAAGATACATCATCACAGCTACTGAATACCTCACCAGATGGGCTGAGGCGAAGCCAGTTAAGAACTGCGACGCTGCCACTGCCGCGCAGTTCATTTTTGAGAACATTGTCACTAGGTTTGGATGTCCATTAATTCTAATGAGTGATCAGGGCACACATTTCCTAAATGAAACTATAGAGGCCCTTACCGAGGAATTCCATGTTAGTCACCATAAGAGTACACCCTACCACCCTCAAGCTAATGGTACGGTGGAGGCATTCAATAATATTCTCGAGAATGCCCTGACGAAAATTTGTAACCAACAAAGAGATGATTGGGACCTTAGAGTCACAGCTGTGTTATGGGCTTACAGAACCACATGCAAGAAACTAACAGGTCACACACCTTTCAGTCTGGTGTATGGACAAGAAGCAGTTATGCCCATGGAATACATTGTTCCCAGTCTCAGAATTACGCAAATTACAGAAATGGCAGATACTGATACTATGACTGAAAGACTCTCACAATTGCTTGCCTTAGAAGAAGACAGACTTTTATCCGGATTCCATCAACAAGTACAGAAGGCAAGACAGAAAGCTTGGCATGACAGGCATATTAAGAATAAAGTCTTTCAAGAAGGAGACTTAGTACTCCTCTATGATAGTAAATTCATCAAGTTCCCAGGTAAGTTTCGTGTACATTGGTTCGGCCCTTTTCAGGTGATGAAGATAACAGAAGGAGGAGCAGTTCAGCTTGCGAAGCTTAATGGAGAATTGCTGCCCACAATGATTAACGGGAGTCGGCTCAAGCTTTACCGCGACGGCCACTCCGCCCTGTCGACTTAATTAGCTGCTCAAGAAGTGCAGATGTCCAGTGTAGTTGAAAGAGGAATCGCATTATCACAGTCTACATGGAAATCGCGAGACACTCAGTCTCTGGCTTCCTGCGCAGTTCCTTGAAACATCCGCGCATGTCAATAATTTGTTTTGAGCGACCCTATTTGCGCTCTTGCGAAGTTTTTCCCCGTATTGTCAAAACCGTCGCTCTTGCGGAGTTCCCTGTTGTCAATTTGCTGCTTGAGGAGTTCTCCTCGCCGTGGAGACCTCCAGGTGCACAGTTACCTATGCTGAAGTGACCCGCCGAAAATTTGAATTACGGTAGTTATGTAGCCGCGTCTGAGTATTAATGCAGGATAAGATCGCCAGTTCATTATATTTACTCTAACAGATTTGGCCGAATTTCCCTAAGATTTGCATTCAGTTAAGGATCCGAAGGACTTGGCACATCTTCCGAAGGCTGTCAGAGCCCATCTCTCGCATTTAAGGCGCCGCAGAAGCGCGTGGGTGGGGAGGTTGTCAACTCATGCATAGGCGCCTATGGCTATTAGCCCCACTTGTCCGCATTTACTACCATCTTTACCTATAAATACCCCGCACTCGTATATCTTCGGGTTACTTTTCTCGAGTTGCATAGTGTCTTGTTTGAGAATCTAAGTTATTGTTTTCAGAGCCGTATCGTGCAGACTGCTCCCTTTGTTTTCAGCATTCGTATCCTACGTTGTTCCGCCATTTGTCTGTTCAAGTGCTTGTTCTGTATACTGGTTCACGACGGAGAACCTGTCAACTGAAGAAGTTGTTCGTCAATTTAAGCGCAGAGGCTTAGATTTCGGCATGTCTACCCCGGTGACGACCTCGGCTTACACGCACCCTGGTTGGACTGATCCCAGACAATCTCCGGGCACAAGGGCATCTCAGCCGCAGCAGCCGGACGAACCCGTTCCAGAGCCCTTGGCCACTATGGTGAATTACATTCCTCTGCGTCCAGATGATGCACCCGAGGTGTATATTCCGAAGAATGCGAAGTATCTGATTTCGCTGCCACTAATGGCGGAAGTCGTGCGACAAGAAGGGTCCCTGCTTGGACACCTTCCACTGGTTAAGTTTTTCGACTTCAACTTGGGAGACTATAGAACGTATCCTCAGTTTGCGCCGGATCGCTATCTGACGGTAGTCCATAATTCCGTTAGAAAGGTTGATGAATTCGTCCCGAAGGAATTTGCAGCAAATTTAGAGAAGCCTGGACTCTTGAACCTCTTGAAGCTACCGCACTTCGGGCGTAGCAATGAAGTAAATGCAGTTGTTAAGGCACTGCTATCCTGCGTTCATGGTGGTTATCTTTGGATGGGGAGGCCAATCGATTTGAATGTCGACTTGATTCATCGCATTACCGGCCTATCTAAGGTTGGTAAGGACCCCAATATTCATTTTGTGGGAAAAGACAAGGACAGAAAGTTGGCTGCACAGTTGGTGCAGAAATACAAATTGACAAGAGGAGGTTGGGTTTATGACCTCACTATAGTTGAGGATGAAGCACTTAGATTTACAGGCAGTCTGCTTGCAGGCAGACTTCTCACGAAGTGCAGACCTAAAGAAGTCACTGGAGCTGTCATGGAGCTCGCTATCGCAGCTGCAGAGGGAGAGCAGTACAACTGGTCTCTCTTCCTCCTCAATTCTTTCTTGGACGACTGTCGGAACGTCCAGGACACTGTCGGTCAGTTGTTCCATTTTTCTTGGCTTTTAATTTTACGTGCTTTTGTCGGGTGGAAGGAGCCCCTGAACACTCAGTTCCTTCCGCGCCGTGCAGGAGAGGTTGCAGGAATGCGCTATGTCAACCTCTGGGATTCTAATAATCCCGCGAAGCGCAAGATGAACCACGCTATGTTTTGTGAATATTACCATCTCCTCAAAGATACCATTCAGGAAATGCCAAGGTTGAGTAAGGAGACAACACAAAGATATGGAACCAAGTTGGTCTTCTCTACCAACTTGCATGAAATTTACTTCTGCCCTTGCGGAATTCAGGAAGAATGGGCTGTAGGCCTTTACCGGATGACTACTAAGGATGTCGAAGAAACTGTGAAATCTTGGCCGGACGAATGGAAGCAGGCCACTGAAGTCGCTGCCGCGATGCCACCCCCTGCTGCGCAAGAGAAGGATAAGGGTAAGGAAGCGACTGAGCAGAGAGATGATGAAGGTTCGCCGGAACCAGCGGCCAAGAAGCAGAAGGTGTCGCACTCCTCTGAGACCATTGCCTCAGGGATCGACCAGTACCTGAAGGAACAATTTCGTGAGCTGTGGACCTCGCACGCTCACATCAGAAGTGCTCTGGACCTGCAGTTCGTAGAGTTAAAAGGTCTCGCAGGAAGAATTGCGCAGACCCATGCGCCAGCATCCAGTTCGTAGGCGCCGCAGGCATTTACAAGCACCGAGCGAGTTGAAGTACTTGCAGAGAGGCATACTGTCGTTCACATCCCGCCTACAAGCATGACACTTCCGGATACTTTGGCCGCACTGCAGGTAAGCGCAGTTGGCCCCGTTGAAATAAATTTGTCCTTAATTTTGATGGAAACTTTGCAGTTAGTGCAAGAGAAGGTCTCTATTGAGCTGAGAGCTAGAGATCTCTCCACATTCCATGCAAACCAAAGACTGCAATCGCAGGAAATAGAGCTGAAGGCAGGCTATAAGAACATCTCTGAGAAGCTTGCACTTTATGAGGCACAAGACACTGGGATAAGAAACGTAGTTGATGAAATCGCCCAGGAGCTGTCGGCCTGCGAGATTCAACCAGACCTTCCTCTGGTTGAGAAAGTGCAAATTATTGGCGGAAGGGTGAAAGCCCTAGAGCAGGAAATCGTTGCTATGGCTGAGGACCATAGAATGCAGATCACCGAGTTGGAAGCTCGTGTCGCAGCGCATCCTACAAATGATAGGCAGGAACAATTTGAAGCACTGCGCAGAGCTTCCACACAAATGAAGAACAGAGCAGATCAAGTCGAGAGCCTGATGACGCAAGCTATGGAGGCTTGGGCCGAGATTGAGAAGCTCCCTTTCAAAGTCGGCCTTTTGGAACAAGTACAAGCAGCAGAACAGTCCCTAACTGTTCTGAGTGAAGAAGCTAAGGCCTTAGAAGGCTTAGCAAAAATGAGGAAAATGAGCGAAGTACGCAGAGTACAACAACAACTGCACAAGCTCAGAAATGAAGATGCTAATCTCACCAACAGCATTCAACCATTTATGGATGAGTATGCTGAACTTGTTGCCCAAGCCGAGGTAAAGATCAAAGAATTTGCTGAATCTCAACAGTTGGTTGATGGCATAACTGAAGAAGAAGCCAGTTCAGACATGGTACACACAGCTGCGGAGTGCGTGGATGAAATGGACTCCACTATTGCGCAGTGGAAGAAAGCATTTGCTGAGACCCAAGCAAGGGCAAATGCGCAAGTAAAGTGACCACACGCTAGTGCGAGTCGCTCAGGGACGAGCCACAAGTAAGTGTTAGGGGCCTGTTGGAGCCTAGGCCGCAGCTATAGTAAAGCTGCAAATTTTGAGGAAAAAGCATAAGTGTTGAAGGGAAAGTGCTAAGTTTTGAGTAAAAGCACCAATTTTGGGCAGAAGCAAACAGTGCGCAGTACGGCGCCAGATGGATGAGCTCAGTGCAGATTACGGGCCGGGAATTGCGGAGCTCGCGCGCACACCGTCAAAGGAGAATGAATGTGGCCGAGTAGAAAGCTCAGCTACCACAATAAATGAAGCGACGGAGTAGAGGGCTCAGCTACCCTCATTAAGGCTAAGTACAGAAGTTATGGTTGCTCTGACCAAGGAAGAGCAACGGACCGAAGCATTGAAGGCGAAGGACTAGGAGCAGAGAACGATGAAGTGGCGCCCATACCCGCAATCTGCGCCAAAAATCATGGATCTTGCAGGAAGCGACGACATGACTGCAAGCGGTGCCTACAGTACACCTAGCCATGTCCGCGGTTAGGGTTTTTGGGGATTACTGCTGGGAAAGGCCCACAGTTTTGTAAAGGTGCGACCCTCAGGGCCACCTATATATATGTGTAATTGATAAGGGAGAAAGGTTGATTATTTTTTGTTGTGTTCCTGTTGATTGTTTTCTATTGTGTTGTTAGAAGACAAGGGTTAGAACTGGATAGCTGTGAAGCTAATCCCTGAGTTGACAGACAGTCTGAGTCGACGTCTGAGTCATTGTAATCTCTGTAGAAGAAGAGAATAGATCTAAGAGAAGGGCTCCCAGCTGTGTGCGTGGAGTTTCCCAGAAAGATCTAAGGCTGCAGCTGTGTGCGCAGCATATTGTGTAATTCCCCTTTGAGTTAATAAAGAATACAGTTCCTATTGATATGATCCCCTGTGTGGAGGCGAACCA
The DNA here is from genome assembly GCA_027924585.1 of Larix kaempferi. Taxonomy (NCBI): domain Eukaryota; kingdom Viridiplantae; phylum Streptophyta; class Pinopsida; order Pinales; family Pinaceae; genus Larix; species Larix kaempferi. The sequence goes on along the minus strand of BSBM01000259.1, from coordinate 18,905,434 downwards.
CGTGCTTCTAGTTGTTATGGTGATGTCTACGTGAATGCATGTTTATGTTTACTATCTGTGTTTGCATGAACGTTTCGTTGTCTTTATGAATGAGTATATAAAGCAAGTCCTTGAAGCTCCCTTAGAAGTTATTTCCGCGCACTATCGAAGGAGTCGATAAGAGCACCATCGCTGCAGCGCTTAAGGAGTGTGTTACTGCGCTGTGGCGCGAGACTAGATACGATACAGTATCAAACATAGTGGATAAACGCCTAGGGCACAGGTGCGGAGATACCGTGCAGCTAGGCTGGTAGGTGTGAGTTTCAGCGCTGCTGCGCTGAGAGGTCTGCGGAGGAGTAAGACGTCTCGCTCTGAGCAATCCTCCTGGAAGAGAAGGGAGAAGAGATTAGTCTCCACATCGCCTCGGTTAAGGAATCCTGATTCCTTAGCCCCCCCCATAGCCACTTCGGGTGAGACCTCGAGCTGCTACGCAGCTCGTTGCCGAGAGGGCCCGTGCGCCAAGGGGTTTTGTTGCTGCGCCTCCTGAAAACCCGGGTCTGTCCAGAAAGCAACTAACAGTAAGTTCCAAGTTAAAGATATGAATGTATATATCGAGCCTCTTGTTGATGAACTACTTAAGCTATGGAATGGTGTCACTATGTATGATGTCTCTAGACCAGTAGGGCAAAGGGAATTTCAATTCCATGCAATGTTTGCCTGGACAATTCACAATGCTCCAGGGCTAACACATTTTTGTGGTCTTCAAACAAAGGGAAAATTTGCATGTCTAGTTTGTGGTCCCAAGATGAAATCTCGTCATTCAAAGAGTTTGTCAAAGGCAGTGTTTGATGAGTATAGGCACTTCCTCTCTAAGAATCATAGGTATCGAACTACCGAAAAACATCTTTTTAATGGGAAAGAGGAGACCGCATTAAAACCACAGAGAATGACACCTTACATATGGAAGTTGCAATATAATAGAAATCGTCAAGGTATGATTCAATTTGTCTATCTTATATATTCGTATTGATCATCTCTTATATGTTTTTAATGTTTTATTTTGGATTGTATTAATTTTTTTTACTGTAATATACTACATTTTAATCTCTTTAACTTATATATTGATTACTAATGGTCTGCATGAACATCATGAAGGTGTAAATGGGCTTCCACGAGGAATGAAAAGTTATCCGAAACAATTTAGTAGGCTGCCTTACTATGAGCACTTACTAGTTGTTCATTTGTCTGATACAATGCATATCGGAAAGAATGTAACTGAAACACTATGGCGAATATTAGACGGAAGGAGTGACAAAGAAAAAATTGTCAAAATTTGCAGTGACATTCATGAATCCAATCATGCAATGAAAGATATCATTGAACATTTAAACAACGATGGAGACCAAATTAATATAAGGTCACTTCCATGGTTATTGACTGAGCAACAAAGCAATGCAGTAAAAGAAGTGATACAAAAAATGAAATTTCCCACAGGATTTTGTTCGAACATAAAGAATATCTTAACAAGGAAAGGTGATTTTGGTGGGGTAAAAATGCATGATTGGCATATCTTCATTAAGGTAATTATATTTTTGGTATATATATTGGTATATTACAATACTGCATGTTTTTTGTTTACTTCTTTTCTTAATTTTGAAAAATATATTGATGAGACGTGTTCATTGTTACAGTATGTTCTACCTGTATCTCTCCCAGACAACTTTGACAATAATGTCAAACAGGTCATATATGATCTTGGAAAATACATGAGGTAATTAGAAACAATATTTTTCATGCATCATCATGTAATTTGTTTAATTCGTTGTATAACTTATATGAATTGACATTTGTTTTAGTCAATCATGTAGATTTGACGTACTACAATCTTAAATTTTCGTCGTTAAATGATATCATTATTTTCTTGCTTTACATGTAGATGGTTGTCATCGAAAGAAATCCACAAAGAAGATATAAAGTATTGGAAGAGAGAAATTCCTCGTTTAATGTGTCAAATGCAGAGATTTCTACCTTTGGCATTTTTCAATGCACAAGAACACTACCTCATACACCAAGTTGAGGAGATTGAATTGTGTGGACCTATACATGCAAGGTCCATGTGGATGGTTGAGAGGCACTTGAAATTTATGAAGGATTTAGTTAGACAAATAGCACGTCCAGAGGGTTCTATGGTGGAGGGATATATGGTATTTCAGGCCATGGTGTATATTGTTGAATATCTTCTAGGGTTGGGGTCTATTAAGACCGAATTAGATCGATGCATTGGTGATCCAAATTCCACTAAGAAATTAGAAGGAGAGTACCTGATGGGGAAAGGTAAATCGAGGAAGTTCAAAGGTAATTATTAAATGGTGTTATAGATTAATAATGTTAATACATTTTAATAGTATCGTACATAATTATTTCATTTTTAATATTCATTAATGATATGCATCATTAATATTTATAATGTTACACTGCGTTAAGTAATTATAAATTTTTGAGTTGATTTATGTAATTTTATTTTCATGCAGTTGGTCGCGAGTGGGATGCACTACATTTGTACGTCGCAAACAATCTTGATTGGATGAAGGTATGGATTGAACGATGTAATCAATCTGGTCGAGGACTATCATGGGAAGGTGTGGCTTCATTGGTTAAAGAAGCACATCGCAATGGAGATGTCAATCTAACAGAAAGGGAAATTGATTTAGCATATGGTTTAAAAGATAAACAGGTAAGCATGATATTATAAATATATAAGCCATAATATTTTCAATTACGTCGATATTCATGTTCATCTTGATTAATTTCATTTTATTTGCATACTTTAAGAACATAAAATACTTACTAGTTCATTATCAATTGCAGGTAAAACACCACAAGGCTATGTGGTGCAACGGTCGTAAATATCGCATTAAAAAGTTGGATGACACAAGGAAAACATGTGATTCTGGGATAAGTGCAGTCTTTGAGGTCACTAATGTTTCATCTAGAAGCGACAGACGTCCAGAATTGTCAGAAAATCGATATTATGGATATTTGGAAGATATCATTGACTGTGACTTTAAATCATTCAAAATAATTCTTTTTGTTGTGAAATGGTACAGGCTACGATTGAATCGATTTGATCCCGATAGAACTGTTATTGAACATGCTAATGGATTTACCATGGTCAATACAAGGTCGCTTGAGTCACGAACGTCAGAGCCCTATGTTCTTCCAAGTCAATGTGAACAGGTATTTTACTCAGAAGTTCCTGGTAGACAGGGTTGGTCGTTTGTTATTAGACATGATCCAAGAGGAAGGCCGGTAAAGTATAATATTGTAGAGGAAGCTGAAGAGGGTGTTGAAGAAGAAGGTGATCATGTAGAGGATCAACATGAGTTGGATGTTGATGATCATAATGTTACGCAGGAAGATGTTGAAGAGTTAGTTGAAGAAGATGATGTTAGAGACAATGTTCATGATGAAGATGATATTGACGATCATGATCAATTTATTGAAACTAATTACAGCGGCGACGATGATGATATAGCTGCCTCTAATCCTTATAATGTTGAATCTGGATCAGATGATACAGATGCAGACTTGGATGGAGAAGATGATCATGAAGTGCATTGAACATCATTCCAAGTGATGTGAGGGGGGGGGGCAGATGAGCTTCCACCTTCACGTGGTTGTCCCTTTTGAGTAGAGAATATTAAGATATTCTTGAAACAAAGAGAAGCTCATTAAGGTATTTTACTCAGAAGTTCCTGGTAGACAGGGTTGGTCGTTTGTTATTAGACATGATCTAAGAGCTGGAAGGCAGGTAAAGTATAATATTGTAGAGTAATGCTTTTACTAGTTTGCTTAAATACATGAAATAGCATTAATGTATCATGCTAGGATAAGACTTAGTGGGAGGATAGGTCACGGGTTCGACTCGTCCGCCTTATTCATTTTGGCATAACAAATGTTGTTTTTAAATTATGGTTACAACCATATGCTACCCGCCAAAATTCTACTCTTTTACATATTTTAAAACATAAAAGTTTTTAAACCCACGCCAACAGTAGCAGAGCTATAGGGTTTAAACAGTCCCGTGTGAACAGTAGCAGAGCTATAGGTTTTAAACCCACGCAGCATTTGTTCCATTTCCTCCCTTGTTTACGCATAAGCAGTACCATATGCGATGCAATATTTTGAGCTTTAATAGGTAGAATAGAGGTGGCTAGAGCTTGGGTAGGGGTTTAAGAAGCAAAGTAGGTAGCAGGAGCAGTCCGCCGTTTCGATTTGGAGCAGTCCACCATTTCGTCGATTTGGAGCAGTCCGCCATTTTGATTTGGAGAAGATTCAGTCTGCCATTTCGATTTGAAGCTCAGTCCATTCAGCCCCGCCATTTTGATTTGAAGCTCAGTCCACCATTTCGATTTGAAGCTCAGTCGATTCAGCCATTTCGATTTGAAGCTCAGTCCATTCAGCCATCTTGATTTGGAGCTACCATTCCATTCCAAATGTCTTCAGTAAGTGACATTCTCATCCATAGCTTCATTTGCCTGATATGCACACTGTGTGGGGCATTACATCTATAAATGTTCATTCTGTAGTCGGTCCAAGTCCTCCAACTAGAAACTTGGCTTATTGATGCAGGAACCACCTGCAATAACTAAGCAGACCCTTGATTCCCAAATTTTCTGTACTGGAATCTTCACTTAATACAGTCCTTTACCATTCTTCTCTTAGTTTTTCTTAGTTTCCAATTAACTCTGTGACAGAACTAAAAATAGATAACTGTCACTATACTTGGCAATTCTATCAAAATTGAGCAAGACTTCTCTATTAGCGAATTAAACACTTTATCTTTTGCTTAGCCCTCAATGGAATTTACTTTACACTCAAAGGTTAAACGCCACATGACCATTCGTCATGACCTAAGCCCCAACGGAAAATCACTTATCGTACCAATTGTACCTTCTCTTCATTTTCCGCTTCCACCCAATGCACGATACGTATCTCTCAGCGGAAACTCCACTTTGCCTCGAGCTTTGAACCGTCACTTTCCGCTGTGATCGTGATCGTTGATTTCTGACTTCACAACTCCGCTCTCATCCTGATCGTTAATCTCCTATGTGATCAGAACCATCCATTACTTAGCTCATCAATCTCCGCTTTGTTCTCGATCGTTGATCCCCAAATGTTATACATATGAGCGCCACTTATAGACTGTACATGTGAGCTAGGGCTTCTGTACTGTGACAATTATGATGACTCACAAACCATTACAATATTCCATGGAATCGTTGTTTCCCTTAACGAATCAGATGTATACTCGAAATAGAAGGCTAATCAAATCCCACACGGCTGAATAGAATGTTAACATATATATAGACTGTATTTTACCCTAGGATATACACTGTAACGTTTCCAATAATTCACACTTCATTTCACTATTCCTTAAACTCGATGCTTTCAGATGAAATTGATGAATCATATGTATCCAACCAATGATAACAGAAATATCACAACATATACAGATGAGATGAATCATATATACTGAGATTTTACACAGTAGAGAGGAAATTTAATGATTCTCCATCATTTTATTACATTTCACTGTATGTAATCAATCACACTCTACACCTTGCTCTCTCTTCTCGAGCTCTGTGAGCTAACCTTCATCTAGGCTAAGCTACCTATTCAAAATACTAAAGACTGCATTTATTTACAATGGATTTCTGTTTCTAGATCCTATGATTAAGGAACAGAGTCCTTAATAACCTCAACTGACCCCTACGAGTCATCATTGACTCACTAACAATTAACAAACCCTATCTTATCTTTTACAAGTGGAAAGGATCTAGAATCCTTGACCATTATTCAAATTTTTCACAAAAATAACAATTTACACAAATGTGAGACCCAAGGTCTCTTTGAATTCTCTTGACCTTGATGAAGTCATGGGTGACTTCTTTTTCATGAGCCTATGCTCCTGCATCACTTATGTCACCCTATACCGATGCCATCACATCCTTCCAAAATGATCTCTAAGGACTTTGTGACTAGTGCAGCAAAGTTGTGTTAGAAATCATGAGATAGAGGATCTGTGATTAATTCAATAATACCCTATCCCAATAAGATAAACACAAGATAGATGTATCGCATACCATATGTTTGTGCCAAAAATTGTTTCCAAGGCCAGAGAAACAAGCCAACACAATCTCAAACAAAATTCAATAAAGAAAACAAAGTTTAAAGGTTTCTGTAATGTGTTTTTTGGTTGTGAACTTTGGGAACACACAGGGAATGCATTCATGAGCAAAATAACTACTGAATCATAAACAAAAGAAAATAAAGATGCATAATATATCTAACAAGATCCAACAGAAACAGTATTGAGGTTCATACATAAATGACAAGTATTACCAGCATATAAACATAAACCAGTAAATGAATATATCGATTAAGCAACTAGACAAGCTGAAAAATGAAGCCAACACAGAAAACTGAAGGGTAAAAGTCACATATATCTCATAATTTCATCATCAACTGCATACAAGAGTTTTGTACTTAACTCATGAACAAGTCTGAAAACCAACTGAGTTTAAAGACCTCCTGAAAGCTCCCAAAAATCGAACCCTCTCCATGACTTTCTAACCTCTCTAAATACTAATCTTTACAAAATCAGTTAGGGATTTAACCCTAACTGCCTTCCATCTATTCGATGAGGTAAAGTGAAATGTACAATATTACAAAATTACAAAATATGCTAAAAATAGTAAATCACTAACACATGTGTTTATCAACTAGTGACCACTAACTAAATGAACAACTGACTTATCCATCTTTTGCTGCTTCAGCCAGCAGAGCGATACCATCTGATGCTTGATCTTTCTTCTTAGCTTTCTTCTGCTCCTGCTCCATGTCATTTATCTTCTTGATGAGCTCCTCGTTTCTCTGCTATAGGTTCTGGACTGTCTTCTCCAATTCTGTGCAATGCATGTCAGTAGTTCTTTTTCTCTTTAGTGCTTCCTTTGCTTCTGCTATCAATTCCTGAAAATGGTCATTTACATCCTGTAGGTCTTCTCTCAACCTTCTGTTAGCCATCATTAATCCATCATTGACCTCTTGCATGTAACTCATCTGATGTTTGTACTGCTTAACAATTTTCTACAAATTCTCTCTGTCAGAGTCAAATAGTTTGTCTATTGTAGGATCTTGTTCCTCATCAGGTCTCCAAGGTATATCAAGTTTTTTGAAGATTTCAGCCTCTTCAATTAACAGGTCTGCAGGGGTGTCTTCAATGCTAGGATTTTCCTCACCTGTTGCTTCAACTAAAGGAGTTTCTTCTTTTGATTGTGGCTGCTTTTTGTCTAATTCTGGTTTATCATCCATGGAATCCTCATCTAGGACAATAACTTCATTTGTATTTAATCTGGGATTGAGCAATTTATTCATGTTCAGTCTTAGCTTGTTCTTTGACCTGGTTTTAGGCCTCCAATGTGATGCTGCTTCTCCCATCATTTTCAGTTCCTTTCCTTGATGCTGGTTAGCAGCCAACTCTACTACTTCAAGTTTATTCCTTTTTCTGTTAGGTTTTGTTGTTTTGCTGTCTGAAGTAGGGATTTCTTTTCCTGTTTCAACCTTGACTTCTGTTTTGGAGATGGGCTGCTCTTCCTCCAATAAATATCCCTCATCATCTGATAGAATGGTGATAGGGCTTCTCTATTGAGTTTGAATCTCCTCCTTCGGTACAGCAACCTCTCTTATATCAGCAGTTTTCACTTCATGAGAATCCTCTGCAGGTGCCAAATACTGTTCAGGTTGCTCTTTCTCATCTACAAACAGTGAGTACTTTCCTTTAAGACTGGCTGAGAACAGTTTTGGTTTATTATCTTCCTCCACATGCTCTGATGCTTCCTCAACTTTAACCTCTTCCTTATCTTCAAGTTTAGACTTCTGACCTAATTTTCTCATCAAAACCTTACCCTTGTCTGCTTGCCTCTTAGGTTTATGATCTTCTTTTTTGGTTTGAAAGTTAGACCAAAAGATGAAAAAGTCCCAGGTCTTCCCTTCATGCTACAAAACAGTGCTAATAATCAACTTAATTAGCCCATGGTGAAAGATAGACTGAGAAGAATGGTCTATCTGCCCTTTCACCTTGTTGGACATCTTCTGCAAACTTTTCAAAAAGAAGAATGGCAGGTTCATCTTGGACACCCCCACCATGTGCTGAAGGAATCTGAAGTGGTACTTGTATACATAAGCATATCTGCCCTCGCAAGTAATATAGCTATGCAGTATTCTGATTGGCTCAACCCATTCCTTTCTGAAATTTTGAATAAGGACGCCTTTATTCCAATCAGGGGTGACATTTGGTAAAAGATATCTTTGTGGATCAAAGTCAAAAGGCAGTTTCTTAAACCATGGTTCACCCTCATTCTTAATCCCTGTAGCTTCTGAAATCAGCTTTACTGTCAGCCTGAATTTAAGAGTATCAAAGATCACCATGTCATTTTTAAAACCCTGAGCAAACTTACAGGACACTTCTGCATTATACCCATCTATCTTCTTGAAAAAGTCCATCCAACCAGCTTGTTGAAATAGCTCAACACACCCAGGGAGTTTTTCAATCCATCCTACATCAGTAGGTTCGGCTCTGTTTATCTTACCACTCCTGCCCATTCTTCTTCAATTACTGAAAACTGAATAACTTATAGGATTCTTAAATTTAATCCAATTTAGCTCTCAGGAATCTTAGTATCAAAATGATTCTCAAGTCTTTAGCTCCTCGCTACCTCTATCTGGTTCCAAAAACAGTAAGCTCCAATACCTAGCACACTAGCTCTCCCTGCAACTTCAAATATTCGGTATCCTTTTGTATTGTTTTCAAGCAGAAGATCAATTTAGGAGGTTGAAAATACTGTCAAATGTATAGGTTCCTCACATCACTACAACCTTAGCTTTCACAGGGTCATATTTCATAAAAAAAAACTGCTATCTTCAACCCTCGCTCAGCCTGGCGTCTCAGAGCATCAGAAATAACTATTTCTCTGGCCGAAATTGCATTTAAAAACACAATTTAACCTTTCCTTTGATCAATTTTGACAGAGTAAGCCTCAGCAAAAAAAAAAACAAATCTGCAGTTATATTGGCTTTTCAGGAAATACCTTTAAATTGCTCAACTGCAGTTATTTAAAATCACGACTTGAGTTGTCAAATGAGTCACCTTGGATGTACAGAGGTCCTCCAACGTTCAATTTAACTGCTAGTAACGAAATTAGGAAGCCCTAACTTCCCGTGAAGCCATCAAAACCTCTCCTTTGTTCAGCAGCGACAATGTCCGGTTTTTTAGTGGTTATGGCTACTCCACTAAGTCCTTCGTCTTTGAATGTGCCTGTAAATGACAAACTCATCCCACATTTACCTCAAACCATACTGCTACCTGTCAAAAGGAATTACATATGGGCTCATGATGAGCACGATTTCCTCACAATCTGTAACCACTTGGAATCATGATGTTCCCTGCATCAGCACGTAACGAATTCTCTAAAACATGTAATTAGTCATTCATCATTCCAAACGTGCCAAAATTTGCTAAAAAATCGGAGGAATTTTGGAGTCGCGATATTCTTGTAGCGCGCCTTTGGTGATTTTGAGCTCCAGCGCTACAAGAATAATTTTAACACTGTTTTGGTGCTTTTTCACAGCTTTTTGTCATTTTGCATAGAGTTCTAAAGCTGTCAGAGTGATTATTATACATGACTATACTTAGAGTATGGTTTATGAACCCATTATTTTATATGGTGACTTTTAAACCCTTTAACAAAAACAAACCTAAAGTTTAAAACTTGAAAATTTCACAAGCAAGCCCAAAATTTCATATAAAAACTAAAGAAAATTTCCCAAAAGAGGGAGAAATCAAAACAGTGCAAATAAATAACTTAAAATAAAATGCAAATCAAACAAAATTTGAAGGAACAAATTACTGACTTAACACCATAAACACATATAAAGACTTCAAGAGAGTGTGCAATAGATAGGATGCCCTTGGGATGATGAATAATTCAATTGAATGAGATGATTACAATTCACAACCACCCACAGGTCCACCCATTAAGGGCCTCAATTACCCACCTAGTGGTTTGGCACATGGCCACAAGTGAATATTAGCCAAGATATCTCAACACCCCCCGCCCCTGATTTTCCCCGTGTATTGGTTTCAGTTCGAAATTAATGTTTTTAATTACTTTTTTGCAGTCAGCTAATCGGGGAAAGTCCCCAATGGAGCCTGAGAGGCCGACACCCCCCTACAGGCAACAGGTATATATACCACATTTTTACTTACCTGCTTCTTTAGAAAGTACATTTGTTTAATTATGATATCAACGTGGCCAATATTTCGTTTGTAGGCTGAGGGTCGAGGTAGGAGCCCCAGGACAGATGATATGTCGACAGATGTTAGCACGCCACGCTCATCGGGTCATGAGCAGGTATATAGCACGTTGTGAATTTCAGAAACTATATTTATACATATTTATGTTATCTAATTATATCAATGATTTCAAATTGATATTAATGTTTTCTATTTTTATGTCGGATGATACTTATCTATAGATGGATCCAAATGATATGGATTTGGGGCACATTCTTGATGATGTTGACCTCAAGAATTCAAAGAATATCCGGGATGCAGTTCAAAAAGCAAAAACAAAATTAAATCAGGAGGTCGTCAATCTGCTTATATCAAATACGCAAATGACGCGGGATGAGACTCAAGCAAAGATAGATCGTGTGTTGCTTAAATTAAAGCGCTTGGATGTAAGCTGCAAACTCTTTCATTATAAGTCTATTCCAAATGCAATTTTTTTTCCTATTCATATATGAGTAACTAAAATATTATTTGTTTCTACAGGAATATTTTTTCCCCTGTGAGAGGCATGCTGGTACCATTGAGCATGACACCCCCTTCGCCACTGATCATGTATCGTTGCCGTCTGGCCAGTCGGAAACACAAAATGAGACACCCCAGATGGAACATGAGAGTGTCGATGAGGATCAGGGGCCAGTACATGGAGAAGAGCATGACTTTGATGCTGTCGTCCCAGCATTTCCTGGATCTTTCCGTGTCACTAGCACGGGAACATTTGAGACTACTTTTTTGGTGGACAAAGATCTCATTCCCTACAATATGGAGAAGATTCCAGGTACTATTTACAAAATGTTTTAACTATATATTATAATTTTATTGGAATGTAATTATGCATCATTCTTTTTACACTAATTAACACATACTCGTTTTTGTAGGAAATGATGTCTTTTATAAACATCTTAATGATTGGTCTTTAGAGCTGTTTGGGCCCACTATCCGCACATGGTGGAACCGGCAGAGTAAAGTTTTGAAAGATGAGCTTATTGCTCGCTTGGTTGGGTTTTTTGGTGCCGAAACCTTCAACCAAAAAAAGGTTCTCGAAAAAGCTGGCCAACATTTACATTATGTACGGGAGCAATATCGGAACAACTTAGCAGATAATCCAAAGTATGAGCGCCCTCCGATGATTCCAACAACAGAGTGGAAAGGCTTGCTGGATGATGCAAGGGAGAAAGCTGCGAAAATAGCGGGCAAGCCAGTACCCGAGTCAGCTAGAAGGTATGCAATACTTTCAGCAATGCAATTATATGTTTATTACACTTTATTTTCCATTTTTTTGCAATGTCTAATGTATTTAAAAATACTTTTATAGGCTACCAGATACGTCGAAGGCCACCCAGGCAAGAATAGAAAAACATGGGAAACACAAGCTTGGCCCTGGTGGATATTCCAACCTGCAAGCACGAATCGTAAGTATGATCAATAATTATTTTATTGTATAGAAATTATAGATTGCATTTAAAATTGTTTTCATGATGATATAACAACAACAATGATGATCTAATTGAAAATTACAGGCTCAAAGATTCCACGATTTGCCAACGGAGGAAGACATGAGGATCGGCTACCAACGCGGGTTTTCAGGTGTTGTTGAACATCGAACAAGCAGCCATGGTAGCCAAGCAAATTCTTCCAGTGATCCATCCTGCGAACAGGTAACTACAATAAACAAATTCTATTTAAGCTTGATTCATTGTGTTCTATATTCATTAATAAACTAGTACATAAAATATTGAGTCTCTTTGTGTTAAGCCGCACAACAAAAGTAGAGAAAATGCAGAGGATGGAGGAGAAAGAGATATTGAAGTTCATGTTGATCGAAATCCAGGTAATAAATATGCTAGTGTTAAAAAAAAACTAGCATGGATTAAAGTCTCAAATATTAAATTGCAAATACTATATTGTTGTAAGTGTTGATGTTTTAATGTAGAGGGTCTTCATGTGCAACTTGAGGCAGCAGCAGAAGATCAAACGCAGGAAATTCATGTCACCCATGAGTTGCCAGGTACAAAGCATTGCTCTAATGTGTTTTTCTTAATGAAGGACTTACAATGATTATAATAGTAAAAACACGTCAAGCAATTAATATTTCTTCATTTTTCCAGTACATCCTGGCACCTTACAGCAGCCGCATACACGTCGTGAGCACACGACCCGTCGACAAACACGATCACAGGCAGCTACAGAGGGCATAGGAAACAAAAAACAATTGGTAGAAGAGGATGTCACACTTAGAGAATTTGTGGAGAGAAAAAAGCGTCAAAAAAAGTAGTGATTGTAATAAGTACACTATTACATTATTTTTTTATGCATTGTCCTCAAATATTATTTTTGATATTATGGAGTAATGTCTTCAACTATTTTTTTTTTCTATGTACGAATGAATGAATGAGTTAATTAATGAATGCTATAAACTAATTAATGATCGAATGCACGTAATTCCTTTAAGACAAGAAACTCACGATGTTCGCACAAAATATCATTTATTTCCAAGCACGTGCATTGGGTATGGGGAATTGAGAGTGATGTGAGGGGGGGGAGGGGCCATATGAGCTTCCACCTTCACGTGGTTGGCCCTGTTTAGTAGAGAATATTAAACTATTCTCGAAACAAAGAGGAGCTCAATAAGGTAAAATGCATGCATTATTACAATGTTTCTTTCTTATGACCAAATACGTTGTTTCTTTCTTCTAGCTAACTATAGACATGCATTTTCTTTATACTGCAGAGTGAGAATCTTGATGGGCTGGAGCTTTCTGGTTTGGAAGATCTTCAAAGTCTCAGGATGAGGATCGTTGGAATCCATTTTGTGCATCAATACCTCAACATCTTTTGCAAACTCTACATCCGGCTCCAAATCCACAAATATGAAGAGGTACCCATCCTTCAATTTAATTTAGGTTTTCTATTGATTTTTCAATGTGAAGTAGAAAAGAAGGGTTCAGTAAACCATTCCCAAGAAATAGATGAAAGCCAGTGGATGAACAGCAGGCCTGTAGCAGAGGTATTGAGGTTTTATATAGTCTTAGTGTGTTGCAACTAACGAAGTTCCTAAGGTAAATTTCATGGTAGTTCTCACATTGATAATCTGGAATTGGTTTGCTAATATGATTAGTGGATTGTCATTAGACGTTCATAAGGTGGAGCTTGCAAATCTCAATAATGGTGATTTGTCATTCTTTAAACCATTTCATCTGTCCCAGGGTATAGAAGACCCTAGAATATCCTGTTAACCAGCACAAGGTCATGTTGTCAACAAACCCAGTGAGGACTTGTGATGATCGAGAAATACAATACGGTAAGTCTTGTATTTTTGTCCTATTTTTAAATTAATAATTTAATATATGTGGTGGCTTTGATTGAAATTGCCCATAACACTGACTTATGCATAGCTGAGACCTGCTTTTGAATATTCTGTCATATGTAGTTATGTATGTAAGGGCTTGGTATGAATGGATGACATGTGTACTATATGTGTAGTATGCTTCCTCTTGCAATTGCTATGCGTGTAGAACTCTGTTGTTCCTGACCTCTGTTGTTGATATTCTCCTAGTTATAGCTGTAACAAAAGTGTATTTTCAAGGTATTTGAGGGAAGTTCCAACAGCTTCTCATGTTTGCAATTGGGATTATACCATCTGGACATCCAATTGGAATGGGATCAAAGTAAGAATTTCTTGTTCTTCATGTTTGTTTGAACATCATTCTTCATTTGTCCCACAAACTTTAAAGGGATTGAAATGAGATGCCCCCCCCTTCCTCTTCTCAAATTCATGGGCGTTGTTATCACTCCGTAATTTCTTGAGGCTGTGTTCAAGAAACCCAAAGGTAACCTACCACCAATCTTTAGGATGACTGTCTGACTCAGCCAACCAGAGAGGGCTCTCTCTTTGTCACTGTATGATAAATGTATCAAGGAATAGGAGAAACAAGGCCAGATTCTCAAGGTAACAAGTGTTTTCAATGGTGATCAAGGTGTTGGGAAAGTTCAAGAGTAAAGAACATTGGGCAATGGAGTCAAGGATTGAGGCTTAAATCAAATGAAAGAGTAAATCAGGTCACAGAGGTTTAAGGCCTTTTGCATGCATTTGGCACAGATCATTAAACTTTAAAGGTGATAGCAGAAGGTAGAGAAGTGATTGTTTATTTTCAGGAGCATGTGACAATGAATTCCTTAAATAAACAGGAAAGACTTATGAAAGACAGGGAAAAGTAAATTATAATAGAGCACCAGAACACCAACGATGAATTCTATTACAGTTTATCTTTCAATGGTATTTACTGTAAATACTGTGGAGCATGGAAACATGAATTCCAAAGATTTAAATTAACAGTAAAGAAGAGGAAATAACACAGATGAATGAATTTCACATAGAAGACATTCTGCAACAAAACTTGGAAGGAATCTTAAACATGAGAAAACCTGTATGTCTATTCTTTCATTGAAGTTCAAAAAATCCCAGATACACGAGTCTTTTCTTCTTTACAATATGAATTTCTTCGACCAAAGACCAACCCTCTCCCTATCGAATTAGGGTCTATTTGTAGTTAATCTATTCAAAGGAGAGATGCAAAAAACTAGGAAACAGTTACATACGTGGGGATCATGTCCCAGCAAAATAGCTTAAATCCTATCTTCTAAAACAGATGGCATAGTGACCATTTATTACATAACCAACTCTACAAAAAGAAATGACAGCTATATGAATATTTATGAGGTCGATAATCCTTTTAGGATCAACAATATCCTATTCATTTCCAGGATGGAAAGAGATATCATTGATGTTTTCTGATAATTTTAGCCTTCAAAGGCGCATACTGTCTGAACAGGCTCGCTTGATTAACTTGTCATCTTCCTCTGAATATTTCCAAAACAACTGTAAATAAAGTATCTGTGTGACTGTTGCTTACTGTAGTAACTGCAGACAGCAAGCTAGCATCATGGACTCCCTAAAACTTCTTCTGCAGGATCTAAACTTTATAGTTCTTAGCAACAGTATCAAATATATGACAACCTTGACTTACTTATGCTTCACGGACATCTAACTGGCACTTCCTGGACCTGAACTTGGTATAAGAACTCGTGCTCCCACCCTGAATACTTCATTCCAAGCATCATCCTTTGGAATAGAAGCATCAAATAATTCTTCCATCAGCACATCAAGCTCTATTAAAAGACCTTCTGTAAAGACAGGCAATTTAGATTTAACCTCCCTGAAAAGTAATGGAAGTTCGAAGTCCTGCCTCATTTTGCTTACTACCACCATGCCTTTAAGTCCTTTTACCATATCATTAAATTTTCTATGGTCTGATCTGGCTTTAATAAACATTTCTTTATATTCAGGCCATGCTATTAGCATATTCTCATCATCCCAAAAGGATGATAAACCATAACCAATCAATGGTAAAAAGGCTTGCTTGAACTCCTGCACTTGCTTTTTAATCTGGGACATCTTTCCTCTGACTGAATTCAACAGAGTATATTTCTGCAACACCCTCCTGGCATCTACTAACAGAACAGTTCTGTTACTCACCTTTAAAACCTGTAACTCAAAAGCAGGAGCTTTACTGAGGAAAATAATTGTGTTTTGAGCTACCTCTTGAGTTCTGTTAATTAACTTTTCCTCAGCTAATTTACATTTGTTGGATGCCACTCCCAATGCCTTCTCATGCTCCTCCACAATCATCAATTGAGGCCTGAAAGCAT
This sequence comes from Larix kaempferi, assembly GCA_027924585.1. Classification (NCBI taxonomy): domain Eukaryota; kingdom Viridiplantae; phylum Streptophyta; class Pinopsida; order Pinales; family Pinaceae; genus Larix; species Larix kaempferi. The sequence continues at coordinate 18,889,338 of BSBM01000259.1, read as the reverse complement.
TGATATCTGCTATCAATTCATCCCAAAGCAAATGGTTTGCACCTTCCAGTGGCAGAACTCCCTTGGTTTTCTCTTTCAACTTATAAATCTTATCTTTCAGTTTATCATTTTCTTCTTTGAGCTTGATGATTTCCTGCTCTCTAGGATCTTGAGCTTTAATCTCTTCAATCTGCAGTTTAAGTTCAGAAATTGTGTCCTGTAAGTCTGAAACCTTCTCCTTGAAATTATCAATTTCAGCTTCATGTACAGACATATCTGCAATGTCATGTATGATCTGGTCAATTGGTGACAAAGGACTAGTTCCCCTGTTTGATTTCAATTGTTCAATTTCTTGAAGCAATTTACCTTTCTCTTTCTCCAATGCCTCTTTCTGCTCCTGAAGGACTAGAATTTTGGCATTATCTTCCACAACCTTTGCATTCAAACCAGCTATATCTTCATGCAACTTAACCAAATTAGGTGAAGGTGTAGTATCAGCATTAACATTTACAGCTTTATCCCTCCTTCTAACTGTCTTAACAGTTTTGACTTTGACTGTTGGCTGGGTTTCTGCCCCTTGTGCAGGTGGCAACTCTTTATATGAAGCCAGCTCAGTTTGTAAATAAGCCACCTGTGTAGACCATGCTTTGTTTGCAGCTTTCTCCTGCTTCAGGTGAGCTTCCAATTTTTTTATTTTTTGCACTGCATTCTTATGTGCCAAGGTCTCCCTAGTCAAGTCAGCATAAAGGACTTCACTGGCTTGTTTGTGGAACCAAATCTTGTCAGGATTTGGTAATTGATCCATTTCTAAACGAATCTCAGAAGCCTTTTCATCATCAGTGATGGCCAAACTTAAAGATCCAGTTGCTGAATCCCTCACTGTCATCAATGTTGTCTTCATATCAGATTTTTCTTTGAGTTGATTCAATTTTTTTTGCTCTTGCATCACAGACTCATTTCTCTGATCAATGTAATGTTTGAGGAGACTCTGCTTGTTTTGAAATTGACCTTCAGCAGTTGCAGCATAGCTATATTTCTTGTATTGCAGGACCGGTACAGGGGGTAGTTTACTGCTTTCTTTAGGTTTTGCAGTAGTATTTTCAACTCTGGTCTGTGATACTTCTTCTTGAATAATAGTAGGGGTGATAAATAGCTCCCTTATCATATCAACATCAATAATCTCTGTATCCATGGCAGTTTTCTACTTTTTAGATGTCTCAGGTTCCTTTGTATCCATCTATGTGGCCTCTGGTTCTGACCTTTTCTTGGTAGATATCTGCTCCACTTTTCCCTGTGCAGTATTTGACTGTGAAAAATCTATATGATCTCTAGCCTCTACAATCTCCTTTAAAGGCTCACTGATCCAGATCTGATCATATATAAGAGAATTGGCCTCTCCCATCCAAGTTTCAGCCTGACTGTGCTGAAATATACCTCTGCCATACTCCTATCTCCTTTGTGAAATAACATGTTTAGGGTCATATTTTACAGGTGGTACTTGAGGGAAATCAAGCCGCTTCAGAACTTCTTCAATAATGGGCAATGTTGCTTCCTTCTTTAAAATGAAATTTCCCACAGTCATAGGATATTTTATCCATGAACTCCTTTTCAATGATGGGGCAGTGAAATGTTCTTTATCTGCAGAGATCCTTTGCCTCATTACCTCTAAAGCAAATACACTGGTAGTTAAAAATATAGGCAACACATATGGTGATCCAGTGAATCCAAAGACTCTGACAAGGGAGAAGTTTTTTGCCAGGAACCAATCTCCAATCAAATCAGGGTTTAGGATTTCTTTCAAGTCATTTGAAATTCTGCTGATCTCTGGATTAAACACTCTGAACAGATTAAGTACGATCAAATCCATGAATTTGGCATAAGACCAGGCATGGTAAAATGGTGAAGAAGGAGGCCATTTCTTGAAGGTTTCTGAGTCTGTAATGGCTAGTGCTCCTAACTTAGCATGAATTATCAAAGCATATAAGTATGCCTGATACCTGAAATGATAGATTTTGGAGAAATTGGACAACTGAAAACACATTTCTTTGGCAAAATATTCATCAAACCTAAGGGGTGATGTTCCAGGTCTATCTAGGTATAGGAAAATTCCTAACATTGCTTCAGTTACCTCCGAACTAGTGTCTGACCCTAAAATTTGACTTAATAGGGTTACAGTAGCAGCAATAACTGGTAAACAAAGTTTAGATGAAAAAGGAACAGACAGGTTCTCCACTGGTTTCAACAAAACCTTCTGATACATTCGTTCTTTATCCTCACTAGAAACTTTCTTGTAAATCTTGGATATTTCAGCTTCATTAAAAGAGATAGAAGTTGAAACGAAATCAGCAGAATATTTCAGGGTTTCCCTAAGGGTTTGAGGGTCTACTTTGCAGATAATTTTGTCACCCTGGTAATTCATAATTAATCCCTCTGAGGTTGAAAAATGTTCAGCACATAAGGATACAAATTCTGGGCAACTAGGTAAAGGATACAATGTAAAAGGGATCAACGTACTGTACAATTTCGTATGGAACTCAGAATTGTCAAGGGAAGCAGTACTGAGGTCATTGTGACTGGTAATGATATCAAAGGGTTTTGAAATTGGGTCATATACATCCCAGAAACGGTCAGAAATCAGGTCTTCGGAGGAATCTAAGGTTTTTACAGTGGTAAACATGGTGAAAGCAGGTAATTCAACAGAGGAATACTCAGAAATTGTGTACCTGAGGGTAAGGGCTGACTGTAGTTACTCACAGTTGAAATGTTGATAGTATATCTAGTATCTATAGCAGCCGAACCAATCGAACCTTGATCTCCGAGCAGAAATGGCGGAAACGGTCTTTCAGCGGTGTTTGACGGTAACATGTACAGTGGAGCCTCCTTAGTTAGTGCCCTGATAGATTGGGCTGAGTACTATTGTTGGACCTCGCATGCATATCAGAGAGCTATAGCACCTGGCACTCCTTTGTCCATTGGATCCTATGAAACCTATCCCCTGCAGCCAGATTACTTAAAAAATTAATACCCTAGACCTGCGAGTTAACATGTTAAGTTAGACCGCAGCGGAAAATAGGATATCATACATTTCTGTACGGGTATCCATTTTCCGCTTCCACTCAGCGACAGCCACGTAGCACCCGTCACATCTCAGTGGAAAACGGACTTTCTTTAACCTTCATGATAGATGTATTATCCGCTCCGCTATTTTTTTTAAAAAAACGTTTACAGCCTGTCGGTTAACCGACACCTAGAACATCTACAGACTGTCGGTTAACCGACCCCTAGAACATCTAGCGACTGTCGGTTAACCGACACCTAGAACATCTACAGACTGACGGTTAACCTACACCTAGAACATCTATGGACTGTCGGTTAACCGACACCTATAACATCTACAGGCCATCGGTTAACCGACGCCTTGGAGCATTTGATCGACGGTAAGAAGCCGTCGGTTTGTTTTTTTAAATTGTTCTAGGCGTCGCTTGATTTGCGTCGGTTAACCGACGGTGATTAACCGTCGCTGAACCGACGGCTTGGAGCGGTGTCGGATAACCGATGAAAATCCAGCGACGCCTAAAAAAAAACATAGTGTCGTACATGCGACAGGGAAATGTCGAAAATCCGACAATAGAGCCGTCGGATTTTGGGTCAAAATGTTGTAGTGCCACATGGAAAGACCCTAAACAACATGAACACCCACTCTAATGCAATGACAATTGATTTACTAGACGAACAAAAAAAGACTCTTTAGGACAAAATACAAGAAAATAATGACCAAAGTAGCCTAGACCAGAAGTTGGATTAGATGTTGGAAGGTATTATGAAGCGTTGGCTCGATGATCACCTCATGAAGAAATCCATTGGAATATATAGTAGAGTGAGACACACTAGAAAGAAACATCTCACTTAGTGTTATTTACCTATCAATAAACCCCTCCATATCCTCATAGCCATAATCCCACCCCATGGATAATAACACCTAGAACCATTTTCCTACAATGGAATTGAAAAGAATTGATGGTTCTAACCCGACAGGGTGGGTCACTCAAATAGAACATTACTTCTCCTTATATGGTATTACTAATGGCATGATGAAACTTACTAGGGTGGGGGTCTTGTATATAGATCCACCATGATGGAAATGGTGGGAGTGGAATAAAAAATCATATGGAAAATACATTGCTTAGAGCCATTTTACTAAAGTTCTCCATGCACCTAATGAGCGAGATCCTCAGTATTTGGGTGATTTACCAAGTAACACCAAGTAGGCTTAGTCATATAATTTATCTCATCTTTGGAGAAATTAGCCATCCATGCAGAGAACTCAACATATTATTTCTATAAATAATGTTTCATTAGTGACCTCAACAAGGCGATTTAAGCACAAGTCACGATGCAACACCCTACTACCTGGTTGGAGGCATCCCAAAGGGCTCTTCCTCTCAAAGTAGATATGTTGATCAATGCACATACCAACATACCCTCTTTCATTCCTCGCCCATGCCCTAAACAAGTCAATTCTTGAAGCATGATTCCTTCTTCTCCCTTGAAAGTAATATATTGTCTCCGTTAGAAATGGAAAACCGGCACAGACGAGGACTTTGCTATAATGGTGATGAAAAGTATGCTCTTGATCATAAATGTAAATAACATAAGTTATTTCAAATTGATGTGACTACTCTTACCCAATCTAAATACATCATTATGGAAGATGCCTCTAAGTTTGAGGTTGATGAACAAACTCCTCCCAAGTAAGAATAAGTGGAACTTCAAGTCCATCAAGAATAACCACTCATCTCTCTTCATGCTTTATTTAGTATCATCCCCTCAAACCTTAATACTTTTGGGTTTCATCAAGCACTAGAAAGTGGTAGTCTTTGTTGGCAGTAGTATCACCCATAACTTTATTCATTGAAGATTGGCTAAACAACTCCATTTTTATGTCCACATGGTGCCTAAATTTCAAATTATGTAGCAAATGGCAAGGTGATGAGATGTGGGGAGTGTTGTGAAAATGTGAGACTCTAATTGGGTGATTATCATCTCAAAACTCATATGCTGGCCATAGATATGGCTGGTTGAGATATATTTTTAGGAGTGGAATCGCTACGCACATTAGGGAAATTACCATGGAATTCAAGGAATTATTCTTGAGCTTTAATCAGGGCTATCATACTCACACTCAAAGGGCTCCAGGTAGGATCCCCTAAAATCAAAATTCTCATCATATGGAAAATTTATTGAAGAAAGGACACTATAGAATTATTGCCCACTTCCATGCCATCCAGGCTCTGGATAACACCGCGCCCTAAATCCATCTCGACTTGCAAGGAGTTTGAGACACCAAGGGTTTACCCCCATCTAGAGGAGAACATAGTCATGGCATTCCATTGATTCTAGAGTGTCAACCACCAAATGTATGACCCTATAGGAATCCATTTGCACAAAAGAATGGAATTGAAAATATAGTTCAAGAGCTACTAGAGGTAAGATTCATTCATCCTAGCACTAGCCTATACTCGTTCCTTATGGTCATGTATTTAAAGAAAGAAGGAACTTGGCACATGTTTCCTAATTTTCATGCCCTCATTAAGTTGACCATCAAAGATAAATTTCTCATCCTAGTCATTGATGATCTTTTGGATGAGCTCCATGGGGACAAAATTTTCACCAAACTCGACCTTCATTCAAGATACCACCAAATTAGGATGAAAGGGCCAATATTATGAAGACATATTTCCACACACTTGAAGGCCATTGTGATTTTTGGTTAATGTGGTTTGGACTTTGTAATTCCCTCTCTACTTTCAGATCCTTAAGAATAAAATTTTCAGGCCATATCTTCATGATTTTGTGTTGGTTTTCTTTGATGACACCTTCATTTATAGTAAAACTTGAAATTCCCATGTAACATGGTTATATATCCTTGCGACTCCTTCAGGACCATCAATTGTTTATTAAACGCTTCAAATATGCTTTTGTGGTCTTAGAGGACGAATACTTGTTCAACTAACATAAGTTATTTCAACAAAGGTCGAACACCTTAAGCAACCAATCACATAAACAAATCACAAATCAACACACTGATGTTTTACATGGTTAAAACCATAATAGAGGGAAATAGTCCACAATATCATCCAAATAGCTACTTGAAGCAATATATTAATGCAAAAGGAAAACTATTTTACATATGAGTTTCTTACAATCGACCATCAAGCAAATGGACCTCGGCCATGATATTTAAATAAATATCACGAATCAATCTGGTGCTAAGCCATAGATTGATAGTTGTTAACATCAAGGTAAATATGATCCATCATATCACTCTATGTTTAGAGCATATCAAGATTGCCAGATTACATATTTACAAATGCATACTAAAGAAACACACTTCACCTAAATTCACTTTAGACCAAGTTGATGTTAACTAATTGTTAAGTGTCTAAATATCCTAACATCCCCCCCTAAGATCAACTTGGGATAGGACTGAAAGATTTACAAAGGTAATACAATAGGAGAAGGAAGGATGAATTAGAGCCTATCCCCCCTCAATGACAAATTTCTAAACTTTTAACTTAGATCAAAGTTTAATCTTTGCTTCTGTAAGAGAATTTGTGAAGATGTCCACAACTTGATTTGTAGAGAGAAATAACACTTTCAGAATATGATCTTGAATAAGCTTTCTAATGAAGTGCATCTATAGCTCAATGTGTTTGTTGCATTGATGTTGACTTAGATCTTTGGTGAGCTTGATGGAACTCTGATTGTCACACCAGAGGGTAGTTGAATGTTGTTGTGCGAATCCAAACCGTGAAAGGATCTGTTGAAGCCACAAAGACTTTTGAGTTGCATTAAATGTGGCTCAATACTCTTTTTTATTGAAGAAAGAGAAAGAGCTTGTTGTTTCTTACAAGTCCAAGTGACATATCTAAAACCAATACTGAAAACATAACCTACAGTAGACTTCCGATCATGAGGATTGCAAGCCCAATTTGAATAAGTGAAACCAACCAACAAAGGAGCCCCCCTTGAACTGTAATGAATAAAAAACTAAATTATACCTTAGATATACCGAAGCATCCTCTTTGTTTCTTTCTAGTCACTGTCATGGGGTGTTTTCATATACTAGGAAACAAGACTAGTAAAAAAAATATCAGCATGGGCATGAGTAGAGTACAAAAGACTTCCAACCAATTGATGATATATGGTGGCATCTACTTTCGGTGTATTGAAAGTGGAAAAATGTTTGAATCCACACTTGAAAGGTGAAGGGGATAGTTTACAATCTTCCATGTGAAAGGAATGAAGAAGGTCACAAGCATACTTAGACTAATAAAAACAATTCTTTCTTTGGTTTACAATATTTGGAGGCCAATAAAATAATGCAAATTTCCTAAGTCGATCATTTCAAATTTCTTCTTAAGGATGGATTTCACGTGGGTTAATAGTTTAGGGTCACTACCAATAAGAATAAGGTCATCAACATAACGAATAAGGATTATGACATGGGTTCCTACCTAATTGGTATCAACATTAGGGTTAGAATGACATCTAGAAAAACCAGTGCCAAGGAGAATGCTATCCATTTTGGCATACCAAGCTCGACGAGCTTGCTTAAGGCCATGAGAGATTTCTAAAGATGACAAACAAGGTTGTAATCATTATGAAATAGCCAAGAGGTTGTTGCATGCAATTTTCTTCTGGAAAATCCATTTGCAAAAAGGTGGATTCGACATCCATTTGATGGACCTCAAGGGAAAGAACAAGGTATATGAAGATCATATTGGTGTTAGGGGAAAAGTTTCACTGTAGTCAAATTCTTCAATTTGGGAAAATCCTTTGGAAACTAACCTTTCCTTAAGTATTTCAACATTTCCATTTGATACATACTTATATCAATACATCCATTTACATATCACACACTTTCTTCCTTTCATAAGAGGTACCAGATCCTAGGTATTGTTTTCCATCAAGGAATTATATTCTTCTATCATAGCTTCATCCCAATTTGGATGGCCAGAAGTTTTGCAAATGTCTTTGGATCATGAGTCTTTGAAGCTTGATCCAAATGAGAAGAGGCTCATTGAATTGTGGATGTGTTTGACGTTGATATGTAGGATTACCAACTGCTTCTTGTGTTGAACAAACCCATCTAGGAAGCGGTGGTGCCAGTGTAGATTCATGTTCAATGGAACCAACTGGAGGAACATGAGAAAACAGAGGTGGATTTTCATCCTCACTATCATCTGAAGACTAGAGTAGGATCACAATCAAAGAAGTTAGGAATAGAAGGTGGCACAACTGTCAAAGATGGCTTATAGGATGAAAATGACACAAACGTCGAATTAGGATCACAAGCCGAGATATTTTCATGAAATTTAACATCTATTCTAATAATAATGTCATTGGATTTTGCTTGAAGAAGTCTATTACCTTTTACATCTTTAGAATATGCAACAAAAATACATGTCTCACTCTCAAACTATAAGGCTATCCATATTTCATTAGAAATGTGAGACCATGCTTCACCACCAAACACACGAAAGTGGCTTACATTTGGTTTAATGTTACTCCATGCTTCTTGTAGTGTTATATATTTTAGAGCCTTTGTGTGAGTGTGATTGACTATGTAGTTGACACAATTAATGACGGTAACTCCATGCTTCTTGTAGTGTTATATATTTTAGAGCCTTTGTGTGAGTGTGATTGACTATGTAGTTGACACAATTAATGACAGTAACATATATACATATATATATATATATATTGTTTAAGGGACTCATGCTTTCATGGATGGTCACCATATGTGTGTGACAGTGTGTCATTGTAAAATATATCTTATTCCTTATTACTCATTATATATTTATGTTTATCCATTACTAATCATTTTTACTTTTCTTTGGGATCCCACTTGTCAAAATTTATTTGAACCTAGGCTTTTGGCTATCAACCACTCATTCTCTCCATGCGAGCTACCTCACACCTTCCATTCATCACATCTTTATTGAAGAAAAATAATTCCACTCATTCTTTCCTTGCGATCTCCCTCACACTTTCACACCTTCCTATTGCACGCCCCATCGAGCCCAATCCCTCCATCTATTCCCCTTAAAAAAAAATCCATCTTGACTGATCCCTGCATCCCCATTCCCTTTATTCCCATGCACCATCTCTCATTTTTTTCCCACTCCCCACTGTCCTCTCCACCTAGCCCGCACTTCCCTCCCTCCTCAACCCTTCTACCTTCGTTCCCACCATGGTATTTTTTAAAGATTATAAAAGTATACTTAAGTATAGTATCATAGGCGATTATTTTGGATGGAAGAAAATATATATAAATATTGTTAGAGGAATATTAAATATGAAACATAAATATTTAGTACTGAAACTTGTAAATTTTGGCAAATATTATGCTAAAACACGTATTTTATGTAAATATAGGCAATATTAAAAGCCAAAAATGACCAAATAACGAATTTTTTTTTGTAAAAAAACCCCATCCAACCTACATTACACCTGTGCCTCAATATTGCACCCACCACCCTCTTAGCCTCACACCACCCTTCCATTCTCCACACAAACACCACCACCACCACCTCCCTAGCGCCACCTCCATCCTCTCCACGCCACGCGACATACCAACTCTGCCACACTCACACATCACTGTGCACTCGCTCACCCATTTTTCTCCACAGCTCCTACGCATTATCACGCTACACACGCTCAATGCCATACACACCCACACACTCCCTACGCACCATTCACCACCCACTCTCCCTCTTGCTATTCCCTCTCTCATCTCGCTACACACCCACACGACCAGCTCCATTTCCTATCGCTCCAACCTTCTTCCATCTCCCACACACAGAAACTCATCATCCCTCACACCTTCGCTCCCGACCTGCTCCACCCTGCACTCTTTCACGCCCTTTTTTCCACGCAGCACATCATTCACTCCCCCTCTCCTTATCACTACTCACCCACACGCTGCCATACGCCCCCAATCATCCTCACTCCACAAATTTCTCAACACCAAGCTATATCCAACGCTTCCCCTCTTCCCATACTCCTTTCTCTCCAATCTGCATTGTTATGTCTTGCACCCTTGCCCTAAATCTACCCCCATTCGCACTCAGCACCTCCGTCCTCTCGTCCTCTGTGCCTCTCTTCTCCATTGCCTGTTCCCCCTCTCTTACTTGTCCCACGCGGCCTCCGTAGTTCCCTTCTTCCCCCTACACATTTCTCCTCTACACTGCCAATCACCTCACCCTCTACGGCCTGCAACCAGCACGCCCCACGCTTCCCCTCCGCGTAGGATAAAAGACAACCAAATCGCCTCTTTTTTCCGGCGATTTTGGGATAAAAACGGTGTTCGGAATTGCTATTTTCGGATTTTTGTAAGTTCAGCAATTGAGATTGTTGGTTTTAGATTAATTACCTAATTTTAAAACTACTCAAATCGTAGAAATTGCTATCTGAGCATTCCAAATTGTAATTTTGACAAAAATTGTTTTACAGAATTCCGGCAAGTGAAAACGTTTTAGTTAGCCCTTATACAACTCTTCCCCCACCCTCTGCCTTCCCATCACTCCTCATTCCACCACCATCATGAGTGTTCTTCGTGACTCCTCATTACATATAGTTAATTCGAGTCGCTGAAAGTCTTAACTGTCCAAGTCGCCATCTGACAGTTCTCACCACGGCTCATACAAATAAAAGATATCATAACTATTTTGTGCTGAAAAGCTATTTTATCATATAAAGTTGATAAACAAGAACAGAACTGGTTTAAAAATAACTATTTTGTAGTTAAAAAACTATTTTATCATGTAAAACTGATAAGCAAGAACAACGCTGATTTAAAAACCGCCAAACTCATATATATTTGATTGATAATGAATATTACTAATATGTTTTTTTGGGTGAAAAAATAAAAGATATCAATGGTGATCTAAGATAAAGTTAAAGTATTATACTATATACCTCGAAAGGCCTGGCAGGTATATAGTATTAGTTTTGAGTTGACTACATATTAATCTCTGTGTTGACCATAATTGTCGGGTGACGGCGGAAATCTTGGTGTTGGGAAAATGTATTAAATGCACCGCCTCAGACCTGACCATGGCCCACACTACCCTCCACCTCGAACACTTTCCAGCTCAATAAAAAGAACAGATCTTGCCGCTATGAACGTTGTGAGCATTCATTAAAATTAATTAATGATAGATTACATGTCACCATGCCAGCTACATGTTTCCTCTTCTTGGCTGCCAACTGCCAACGCTGATCCCAAAAACTGAACCTGGAAGAAGTCTTTTCAAGGCAATATCCCGAGTTCGCCAGCAATTGGACACCGCTCAAAAGGCGTGGGATGACTGTCACTCAAATCGATTTGAGTGCCAGTTATCAGACGCCCAATCAAAACACTAAATGGTGACTGCTTGCTCTGACCCTTCCACTTTTGTTCATCCCTTAACTATTTATTCCACTTATCCCTCCATTTTTATTTCCATTTTTTACAACTTTTCACACAATCGAAAGGTAAAGGAGAAAATAATGGCTTCTTACGAAGAACGAGGAGAGCATTTGGAGAGGTACCAAGGATGGGAAGCACCATACTAACTACTATTTCCAGGCTCTCGGCAGCTTTCACCATAAAAAGTCCAAAGACAATCACTAAAACAATAACTGTGGGCAGATTGTGCAAGCGACCGATGCTTGAATTCAAACCATAGCATGTTGCCAGACCGAAATTTGTTGCAGCCAAAGGGTTTTTTATCTTTTTACATTGGTATTCCCTTTCACTTTAAAAACTAGCGGGACATTTTGCACTAGGCATTAAGTTGAAGCCAGAAACTATATTGACCAATTGTACTCTAAGACTCGGCTACCATGGAAGCAAGAAGGATTACCAAAACGAATCTGTCTTACATTCTCCTTATGGATGGAACAACACACTTTAGAAAGCTCTCGAGTTGCAATGGCATATTTGATACTTTTAGGCGGCTGCCTTCGAAGCACAAAACCAAAACCAGGCCTCGACCTGTAATAAACATCCTCCTTGGGAGTATATTTGCCTCCGGTGCAGTTTTAAATTATTAACTTGAGTTATGGCAGGTGATGGACAGGAGACACGAATAACCCAGGATGCGTTCGCACTGGAACGTCAAATTTAACTTCAACATTGTGCCCAAGAGTTTGGTTTTGTTTTGCTTTGGAAGTTTCAGTGTTCTGCCTTCACCTCTGCTTGGCGTTGGAAAAAAAAAATTGCAAGGGTGCAAGCCAGGGTTGGGGCATGTCGTTCTATTCCCGCTAGGCCAATTGCTAGCGGGGTGCATCTACTGGTAATCTATCAATGCCAACTGATGTGTCTATGGACGGGAACCTAATTGTCCTTCGTTGCCTCTGTTGCATCATGTCACTGTTTTTCTTTCTAAATGATGCTTTAGAAAGATTCCTTGCTGTGTCTATGCTTAGTTGACCCCTCTTACGTTGTTTAATGCTAGGTGTTTGCATGAAGGAATGTTAGCATGCATAAGTGTTTCAAACCAAACGCCACATGGCCAGCAAATGTTTTAACTTGGCAATACATTGTTTAATTCGGTGATTCTTTGTTGTTCTATGCCGCCAATTTGTTGGCTGTGGTGTTCATTGTTTTTACTCAAATTTTAAATATCCTTTTTAAAACTTCCAAAGCTCATAACCATTTTGTAGAACGTCAATACAAATATTAGAAGTCTGCACTACTTTACGTCGAATGTCATATGTTAATGACGTGTGTATGTGAATTAAAATCCTTTTTAAAACTTCCAAAGCTCATAACCATTAAATTGTAGACCGTCAATAGAAATATTAGAAGTCTGCACTACTCTACGTCGAATGTCATATGTTAATGACGTGTGTATGTGAATTAAAACGTTAGCTTGATTGATCCACATCGCAGTTGGTATTATTGTCGGATGTCAACTTCGACACATCTTCGATAAGTCATCGACGTCGACACAACTTTGACAAGTTCCGACTTCGATGTGGTTTCGACAACTTTGTGACTTCGACTAGTTCCACAACCTCACAGTTTCGCGCATCGACATGCAGTGTCGATCTGCCGCTTGCGACTGTCGAACTTCAACAGACTGCCTCTCTGTCTTCCAGTCGACTATAATGGTTGAACTGTTGAACCGTTCTAACTTGTTTGTAACTGAACGTAATGGGCAAGCACCCAAGCATCTCAGCACTCTCTATATAAGCATGTAAATTATTGTAATATACAGGCATAGAATTAAGTCATGAACTTATATCCAGTAATAGAAATCAGTTCGCATTCCTGCATATTGTCTGTGTACATTTGTGTTCTGTCTATGTAGTGTATTCCTGCTTTGCGCATTTTGTTTCTTAAGCTTCCGCCATAACAGAGCCGCTCATTCAGTCGAACTGTTGTCCCCCTCGTGCTTCCTGGCCACGTGCGGATCACTGGTATCAGAGCATACTCAATCAGAGCACTCAGTTTTGTTCATGCTTAAGTTTGCGTAGACACTTCCAGCGAAGTTACCGACTTATGCCTGTTCAAACACACTCGCAATCTCAACAATCCAAGCAGATGCTACCTCCAGAAATGACAGAAGAAATAGATGATAGACATGCAGCCGACGAAACAACACAACTTATTGAGCAAGCGCTGACTCGACAACGAACTGAAATGTTCGCCCAGTTCAATGAAATTCTCACACGATTTGCTTCGACATCTGGAGTATTTTCGACGAGAACTCACTTCGATAAAATCAACCCCTTCAAAGTGCAAATGAATTTGGACATACCAAATCTTGAAGGCAAGATTGACGCGGAATCCGTCGACAATTGGGTGCAACAATTGGAATGCTATTACTCTGTGAATCAACTCTCAGAAGCTGACAAGATCACCATTGCAGCCTTAAAGATGTCAACATCTGTGCACTGCTGGTGGGAGAAGCTCTCGACAAAGATGGAGAAAAGCGGAGACCCCATCGACACATGGGATAAATTTGTCGAACACATCCAAAAGGAATTTTACCCGCCCAAATACCTCGAGCAACAGTATAAGAAATGGCAGCAGCTAAGGCAATGGAAAGACCAATCAGTACAGAGTTACACCGACGAGTTATATCGACTCATGGCTAGACTTGGCGTCCAAGAAGAAGAGAAATTGCTTAATCTGAAGTACATCAGCGGATTGTCCCAATGTATTCAACAAGAGATGGAATTTCTGACTGTCAATACACTTGTGGATGCATTCCACTATGCCAGCAAACTTGAAACCAAACAGAAAGGGAAAGCACGCTTCGCAACAAAGCCGACATCAGGATGACCAACCGACAAGAAGACATCAGCCAACTTCGACAAGTCGAAATCTTCTCAGCCGACTCTGCCAAATCCAGATCACAACAAAAATCATTTTCAAAAAAAGGAACATAGCAAACAACCGCCCAATGGGAAATGGTGCGATTACCACCACTCATCTTGGCATGATACGTCTGAATGCAAAGCTTGAAAGACATTTTTGGAGAAAGTGTCGACATCCGACGTGTTCGATAAGACGGTGGAAGAATCTGATCCAGACGCAACGACCCTTCTTACAACGACCACTCCACCAGCCTCGATGTAATGTCCCTTTTTATGAATTTATTAAAATGGCAAAATTTTCACATTTTTCCCTAGTTCGACCTTTGACTAGTTTTGATGTCTAGGTCTCCAATTTGCTCCAAATGATCCCAAATATTCTGAGAAGGTATATGACTGATATTAGTACTTTATTATGATATCCAGGGATGATATAGGACCAACAAAATACTTCTGCAAACCCCTTTAAGATTCTGGCCAAAGTAGGGAGTTTGACTAGCAATTTCTCTTTGACTAGTATTGGCCCCTTGGTTTCCAAATGAATCCAAATTCTCCCAAATTGCTACAGAAGGTACTTGGATAATATTAAGACATATTTATAATGTTCATGGATGCTCTGGAGTGTTTATATGACTTCTGCAACTCCTCTTTCAAATCTGGTCAAGATAGATATTTTTACTAGTAAATTGTGGTTCAAATCCCCTAGGGGTAGATGATGAAAATGACTTTCCAAATGCACTCAATCCAACTCGAATTTCTGAATGGAAGAAGGGGACATATAAAGGACATCAACATTAACTCATATGCATCACCATTCACCTTTTAATGTTTGCTATAACTCCCTTAAATCAGATGCAAGAAGACTAGTTTCGACCTTGGGGGAAATAACATTAAATCTTCTTCAAATGAAATAAAACTGAGCAACATGGCTCCAAATGCTTAAGTGCTGAACATGAAACTTGTAATACTCATCAATGGCAGTCCATACATCATAAATATATCAGATAAACATTCTTCCATTCGAAATCATCATCAATACATTAGCATACATCAATCTAGTGGGGGAATGGTCACTGTTTGCTCAATAATCATCAATTTTACATACAACCACTTGATATTTAGACCTGAAACTTTATGGAGATGAAGAACAGAGTATTTAATTCATATTATAAAATAAATGGGGCATTGGAGCTCCCCCAAAGAGTACAATAGCTCACTAAAAATGCCCTCCCTCAAGGATCAAGAATATGTAATGAAAACTGGAAATGGTTGAAGGAATGAGCTGCAATAGAAGAAACCATGATCTTCCCTGTAGCTTAAACCTGCAACAAATGACTCCATTAAATCTCCAAATGAAAGGTCTAAATGTCCTTTCCAATTACCAACTTGGATGGGAATCTTTCACCCTCGAAATTGGCTAAGGAAAGAAACTAGTCATCCACTAGCTCTCCCTCCTCACAAATGCAATTGCAAATTCTACAAATGATCAAAATATACTGTCATTCTTTGTTCTTGACATTTATAAAGTTTCCAAGCTCTCTATGGGTCGAATTCCTTCCAAGGGATGCATTCCAACTCATGTTGGGAAGAGATTCGAAAGAATGCCATGTGTACAACAATTCCTAGTCTCCCACTTCCACCAAATCACTTGTGGAAGCATCTTAGCTTACCTAACTCCCTTGAGCGCCCTCTTGGAGGCTATTTTTATCCTTGACATGTCATATATGTCATATTTCATCCATTAGGTTTGATTTGTGTCATAGGTGTCATAGCATCTTCATCATTGTTGTCATAGAAGTTAGGGAATCTAGCCTAAGTGTCACAATTTCTCTAAGATGCCTCTTCCTCTCCCATGGGAGTTATTCTTCCTCTACATTTCGATCTCATTGACTCATGCCAAGTATTATTGACCTTCCAACTCATCCCAAGACCCTTGGGCTTCATATGAATTCAAAATGACAAGAGGAGGATGCCATGCGGCATAGAAAATCTAGCTTGTGTGGGTCCCACTTTCCCCATGTGTCTTAATGATCAAATGCCACTTTGATTCTCTCTTGCATATATTTAGATTTAACTCCTTTATTAAATATTTATGCTATTCTAATGTCCACACATCATTTATTATCCTTCTTATTTCAAATCCCAATGCTTCCACCCCCAACCTAGGAAACTAGTAATTTTCCTCTTTGGCAATTATTTGACCCTTAGCATCAATTTGACAAATTCTCATGAATAGGGCCAATGGGCTTAGGCCATTGTAACCCAATAAAAAATTTGGGACATGACACTCGACTATCTTCGACGAGGAGCAACGAGAGCACCTGTTCCATACACGGATATGGGTCCAGCACAACCCATTACATATGATTGTGGATAACGGTAGCCAGAAGAACTTCAATTATGAAGATCTTGTGAAGAAACTAGGTCTTGTCACCACTCCACATCCTCAGCCTTACAACATCGATTGGATGAAGGATGGACAGGAACTACGGATCACCCGACAATGCAAAATCGCCTACTTCATAAAGCCTTTTGAAGATGAAGTACTCTGCGACGTAGCACCACTCTCCGTAGTCGATGCCTTGTTTGGGAAACCTTACTTATGGGATTTCCATAGAAGTTATCATTCACGACCGCAGAAGGTGATTATCAAAATCCAGAATCGATGGTACAACATTCCAGAGCGACGACCTACACCAACGGTTTCAATGATATCTGCTAAATAGACAAAGAAGCTCATCAATCATGCTCAGAAGTTCGTGTTAATCATGATCAAACCACAACATTCTAGGAAGATTGCAGTGACGAGTCGACTTACAGAACAAAGCAGCTCCCGACAGAAGCAGTTGATCGATAATGTTCTCGATGAGTATCAGAGTTTATTCCAAGGGTCGGACGGAGTACCTCGACATTGCCAGGTAAAATGTTGAAATATTGTAACTTCTAAGAATATTCTATTTGTACTTTATCCAGAGATGTTTCATTCCTCCGCCGGGACTTTATTGTATATCCGGAGATGTTTATTCCTCCGTCTGAATGTGGTAACTTGGGTTATTAGACTTCCCTAGTGGGGTCGGCCCAGAGTCAGTTGTAATGGGGTGTTTAAGTCCCCTAGTGGGGTCGTCCCAGTCAGCATTATGTTGAGTGGTTAAGTTGGGGGAAACCTAGTTAGGGTTAAAAGTCGAGTGAGGTAAAGTATAAATAGAGGATGTGTGATCCTCATTTATTACACTCACTCAATCACTCACTTGTGAAAGTTGCATAGGAGAGGGAGAGATCTGCAAAGGAGGAGAAGGAGCTCATGTTTGGGGATTACATTGTTGTATTTTTTGGTCATCTATATTGAGGAAGCTTTGTTGGGTTTTCTACCCCATGAGGGTTTCCCAAGATAAATTGTGTCTCTTGTGTTTATGTTGTGCTTGTTGCGCTTTCAGTGATCCTTTATATGCTATTGTTGTGAAATCTAATGGAATACTGATGTTATCTATCTTAGCATATTGAATTTTAACATGGTGTCAGATCTAGCCTGAAGGAAGGCAATGTATGGCACTTACGACACGTGTCTCACTTGCGACAATTTGAGAGTTAGGGTTTTGTATAGAAAAACCTAGTCATCGTGGAACTTTCTCTATAAATCCATTTTGGCAAAGGTTTAGGATCCGAAAATTGGATAGGACGAATATGAAATTTTCCTGTACCTTGTGTCTGAATTTCAGCCTCAGATTCGTTGTAGTTTCTGAGGCATGATCCGTACAAGTTAGGGTTTCTGCCTCTTCCAGAATGCACTCCTAAATAGGTGACCTAGGGAAAAAGGTCATATCCCGGGATTGGAAGATCCAAATGGAATTCCGTAAAAAGTGGCAGTTAGGGAACGGACTTTAGTTTCACAGGTCCAATTTTTAGAGGCCGAAGTTGAAACAGTGACATGTGGGACTCCGTACAAGTTCGCTATGTTGTTTCATCCCTTAAACAAGTCATGTTGGGAAACTAAGCATATCTCTTTGATGGAGAATCCAATAAAGCTCAAACCTGTGGTTTTGGAAAGAGGACAGGTTAGGCTACCACAAGCCGAAGTTTCAGACCCTACAGATACGAAATTTCAGAGATACACTAGAAACAATATGGCACATATGAAATGGCTCAACGAAGGAAATCTAAGAAGAGGAGGAAGAAGCTCTCACTTAGGGTTTTCAGTTTTAGGTATGGAAGGACCTGATACAATGTTGGAGACACCTGATGCAACATTGGAAATTTTTATAATGTATTTGGAATCCATTCATCATAGATATTAATCCTCCATCAAAATGTTGTGGGAGGAAGGAGATTGAAAATTAGAGTTTCCAAGTAAGAAGAAACCCTAGCAAAGTTGGGAGACTCACAGGGAAGCAATGAAGGAGGTTTAAATGGCATTGATATTCTATCATCCTAGCAACATGAAAATATATAATATGCTTACAAGTGATCTACCTTGGATGGTTAGGGTTTTACCCTTATAGAGAAGACTGCTCGACATGTATGACTTGAGAAGATACAGGTATGTTTTGAAATCCGTTTCATGATTAAGTTCATAATATGTTTGTCTTCATATTATTGAGGTTAGTACAATCATGATTAATTTTAGATTGTTTGATCACCTTAGTAAAAATATGAATGCATGTGAATGATAGAAGACATTCATTGATTAGGGTTATGACACTTATGATTGTACTAATGCATTTGTGGTGTTGTATGAGGATGATGTTGTATGCTAACATGAAAGGTACATCAAGAAAGACAAATCAAGTTCTATGACCATGATGACATGAACACAAAGACTCATCCATAGTCTTTGATCACATAGAAGCTCTACTTACAAGGTATGTATGATTTTGTTCTACTATGTTTAACTCATGAGATATGCAGGTTACTAGCACAAGGTCTCTAAATCATTGAAGAGAACAAAGAAGATATTGTTTGGGTATGCTAGACATAACCAAGCATGATAATCTAGGTATGTTTTCCTATATCAAGTTAGAATCCTACTTTGTGTTAGGATCTTAGGTAAGTATACCTGTGTATGAAATGATCATGACCATACATGATTAAGATTATTTAGAGTCATAATGTTTTGATAGTATTAAGATTATACTAATGAATGTATGATTATGTATGAGATCTTGAGGAAAGACACAATGATGAAACTAGTACACACTTAAGCATGCATAGTGGTGCATGATGGATAGAAGTTCAAAGACATATAATGATGCTATCATAAAGGGAAAATAGAGATCAAGCGGGAGGCAACCACACAAACATAAAAGATAAGTATTTGAGTTGTTATTTGAATCTCTCAATAGTTAATGATATTGCTCATAATAGTTGTATGCATATCTGTATTCCTAGAATATATCATGCATAGTGTAAGCATTCATATAGCATTGAACAATATATTACTAACATGCATATGATGGGTAAGTTGGACAAACATTCCATTGTTGCTTATCTAGAATGAAATCTCTTTGCTGACATGCTGAGAGCTGTGCACGCTCTTGATAGTATGTTCTGGTAGAGATGGAAGGCATCTAGATAACCACTGCATGCATACAGGATATGGAAAAGTGTTGTGCCAAAGTATTGGTCAAGATAGTTGCATAACTATGTGAATCATATCTGTATGCATAATAGGTTATCATGTCAACATGATTTGATGATTATGAAGTATTACTAATCATGTAATTAACTTTGATTTGTAGGAAAGATCATGTGCTATGATCTACAAAAGAAGGATGATGAACACCGAACAAGTGATGTATGTTCAACAAGAAGACTTACAAATCAAACATACTATAGAAGGCTCGTGGCTATATGATTCTCTTAGAAAGAGGGAGAGAATCATGACAAGATGTTTGCTCCAAGTGGCTAGAAAAGACCATTCTCTTAATGGTGTAATTGACGAATAAGTGCAAACTGAGCAAACTCCCAGGATTCGATAGAGAATCACACAATTGAAGAAATCTCTGTATGGGTTCAATAGGTACCCAAGATTGATAGTCATTTGATGAGCTTAATGATCACCACGGGTGATGCGGATTTCAACCTTTGTTACAAGGTTGAAGATGGTTTCTATATACAAATGCCATTCTTCTCTTAGATGGGTGCAAGAAGGAACTCACTATAGATTTCGATTGATCTTGAGGCTCATATCAGTAGACCCATCTGATGGGAGATGGCACAAATAGATATGCAGAAGATCACTCAATGCAGAGTGTGAATGATTTTTAGTCACAGAATTGATAGCTTCTTGACAAGATTGGGCTTTACCAAAAGTAAAGTTGATCCTAACCTTTACCTTAAGGTTATGGATGATGAACTTGTTATATTATTATTGTGGATGATCTCTTTCTGACAGGGAATGAGAAACAGATCATGGAAAGCAAGAAGAAGCTAGCTACATAATTTGAGATTAAAGATCTCGGATTGATGCATTACTTCCTAGGTCTAGAAGTATGGAAAGGCCCTAAAGGAATCTTTCTCAACCAGGGGAAGTATGCTGTGGAAATATTAAAAAGATTTGATATGTTGGAATGTAAAGACATGGCCACTCCCATGGATTCCAACTTGAAGCTGTTAGCTGATGACTCGTCAGAGTTAGTGGATGTAACTCTGTACAGATAGATTATTGGGTCATTGATGTATCTGACGAATACCAGGCCAGATATATGCTTTACTGTGAACACCTTAAGTCAGTATCTAGTAGAACCTAGACATGTTCACCTGGTAGCTGCAAAGCATGTGATGAGGTACCTAAAGGGTACAATAGACTTTGGTCTATATTATCTTGGAGATCATGAATTCAGATTGTATGGCTACACATATGCTGATTGGGCAGGAAGTGTATCAGACAGGAAGAGCACATTGGGAGGATGTTATTGTCTGGGATCTTCCATGATCTCGTGGTTTAGCAGGAAGCAGTCTAGTGTGGCTCCCAGCACAGCTGAAGAAGAATATATAGCTGCTTGCTCTACTAGTTGTGAAGCGACATGGCTTCGAAAATTGTTATCATGATTATTTGACTTGGAGATGGACCCCACTGTGATCTTGTGTGACAACCCGAGTTGTATCAAGATGACTGAGAATCCAGTGTTCCATGATAAGTCAAAGCACATAGAAATCCGATATTTTTATATACGGGATATGGTGCAGAAAGGAGCTATAAAGCTCGAGTATATGAGAACTGACGAACAAGTTGCTGATATATTGACCAAATCCCTGTCTCGAGTAAAGTTTGAGTATTTCCGAGACAAGCTTGGTGTAGTTCAGAAGGACCCTCCTCGAAAGGGGGAGTGATATGGTCGATGATGATATTTGGATACTGGTATTGATGTGGATACCTGTATTGATGATGAGATTGCCTATATCGATGGTAAGGTCGATGATAAGGATACATGTATTGATATGGATACTTATATCGATGATGTGGATACTGTATCGATGATGAGGATACTTGTATCGATGATGAGGATATTGTATCGATGATGAGGATACGTGTATTGATATGGATACTTGTATCAATGATGTGGATACTTGTATCGATGATGAGGATACTTGTATCGATGATGAGGATATTGTATCGATGATGCGGATACTTGTATCAATGATGAGGATACTGTATCGATGATGAGGATACTTGTATCGATGATGAAAATACTGTATTGATAATGAGGATACGTGTATTGATATGGATACTTGTATCGATGATGAGGATACTTGTATCGATGATAAGGATACATGTATCGATGACGAGGTTACCTGTTACGATGATGAGGTCGATGATGAGGATACCTGTACCGACGGTGAGGTTGATGAAGTGGTACTTAGACTTTGTTTAAGAGGACTAGAGGGATTGTATCATCCCTGGACTTTGGTCCCTGAATTGATCCATAGATAGATGTCTTCGAGAAGTGGTTCCTAGTGGACGAGAGGGATTGTATCATCCTCGGACTTCGGTCCTTGAATTGATCCGTAGATAGATGTATTCGAGAAGTGGTCCCTAGTGGATGAGAGGGATTGTATCATCCCTAGACTTCGGTCCCTGAATTGATCCGTAGACAGATGTCTTCGAGAAGTGGTCCCTAATGGACGAGAGGGATTGTATCATCCTTGGACTTCGGTTCCTGAATTGATCCATAGACAGATGTCTTCGAGAAGTGGTCCCTAGTGGACAAGAGGGATTGTATCATCCTTGGAATTCAGTCCCTGAATTGATCTGTAGACATATGTCTCTGAGAAGTGGTCCCTAGTGGACAAGAGGGATTGTATCATCCCTGGACTTCGGTCCCTGAATTGATCCGTAGACATATGTCTCCGAAAAGTGGTCCTTAGACTTTGTCTAAGTTAACGAGTGGACTACATCGTCCCTAGACATGATATGGTGTCTTAAATGGATAGGGATTGATCATCCCGTAAATAAATCATGTGTGTTGCAGGGTATGCTGCTATGATGTTGTTGATCAGAAGATCCAAATGATGATGTTGTTGATCGGGAGATCCAGATGATGTTGCTGTTGATTGAAAGATCCAGATGATGTTGCTATTGATCAAGAGATCTAGACAATGTTGTTGATCGAGAGATCCAGACGATGAGGCTGTTGATCGGGAGATCCAGACGATAAGGCTGTTGATCGAGAGATCTAGATGATGCTGTTGATTGGGATATCCAGATGATGAGGCTGTTGATCGAGAGATCCAGATGATGCTATTGATCAGGAGATCCAGACGATGAGGCTATTGATTGAAAGATCCAGATGATGATGTTGTAGCTGATCAAGTGCTGCAGAAGATGAAGACTTAGTACTGATGATGTTGATGATCCAGTATTGATTATGTTCCAGTAACTGGTTGAGTTACTGATGACGATTGAAGAAAGCTTCCAATTATTTATATATGTATCATGTATCACTGTGATGTAGTTGATGACTCCTTGCTCCTGTAGATGTTGTTAGAATATCCTTCTCTTAAGGGGAAGTGTTGAAATATTGCAACTTCTAAGAATATTCTATTTGTACTTTATCCGGAGATGTTTCATTCCTCCGCCGGGACTTTATTGTATATCCGGAGATGTTTATTCCTCCGTCGGAATGTGGTAACTTGGGTTATTAGACTTCCCTAGTGGGGTCGGCCCAGAGTCAGTTGTAATGGGGTGTTTAAGTCCCCTAGTGGGGTCGGCCCTGTCAGCATTATGTTGAGTGGTTAATTTGGGGCCGACCTAGTTAGGGTTAAAAGTCAAGTGAGGTAAAGTATAAATAGAGGATGTGTGATCCTCATTGATTACACTCACTCATTCACTCACTTGTGAAACTTGCATAAGAGAGGGAGAGATATGCAAAGGAGGAGAAGGAGTTCATGTTTGGGGATTACATATTTGTATTTTTTGGTCATCTATATTGAGGAAGCTTTGCTTGGTTTTCTACCCCATGAGGGTTTCCTAGGATAAATTGTGTCTCTTGTGTTTATGATGTGCTTGTTGTTCTTTCAATGATCCTGTATATGCTTTTGTTGTGAAATCTAATGGAATAATGATGTTATCTATCTTAGCATATTGAATTTTGACATAAAACACTCCATTGAACTTGCTCCTGGTTCTTCTTTTCCTAATGCATCTGTTTACAGAAGATCCATTCTCGAAAATGAAGAGATTCGCAGACAAATCCAAGATTTGATCGACAAAGGTCACATCCGACCTAGTTCCTCTCCTTGCGGAAGTCTAGTCGTCCTCGTTCCAAAGAAAGATGGGACTTGGCGCATGTGCATCGACTACAAGGTACTCAACAAAATTTCTGTAAAGAATCGCTACCCTTTGTCGTGGATAGGCGAGCTCATCGATTGTCTGAAAGGTGCTAAATTCTTTACTAAGCTCGACCTCAAGTCAGGATACTATCAAATTCCAATCGAGCCCTCAGATGTGTGGAAAACTGCTTTCAAGATGAAGGAAGGATTGTTTGAATGGTTAGTCATGCCTTTCGGCTTAACCAATGCACCTGCGACCTTCATGCGATACATGTATAACATTTTGTGACCTTTCATTGGAAAATGGGTCATTGTCTATCTCGACGACATACTGATTTTCAGTTGATCATGGGAAGAACATGTCGGACAACTTCAACAAGTCCTTGACACTCTCCAGCAACATCGACTTTACTTGAATATGGACAAATGCACCTTTGTGATGAACGACATCAAATATTTGGGGTATGTAATTGACTCTGCAGGCATTCACGTCAATCCAGAAAAAAGTATAGATCCTCAAAGATTGGTCCATTCCTCAAAGCATTCAAGAAATAAGAAGTTTTCTTGGTTTGGAAAATTTCTATCGACGGTTCATACTCGGCTTCAGTCACATAGCCTGGCCCTTGAATTAGTTGACGAAGGGAAATGGAAAAATTGTCTTCAAATGGACATCGACACAACAAGAAGATTTTGAATAGCTCAAGCACAAGCTCTGCACTGCACCAGTACTTGTATTACCTGATTTGCATCATCCCTTTGAGATTGAGACAGACGCATCGGACTATGCCTTGGGCGCAGTGATCACTCAGTCTAGTCACCCAGTTGCTTTTCATTCCAAAACTTTTAATGACACAGTTAGAAGATATTCGACATACAAAAAAGAACTGTACGCCATTGTGCAAGCTCTCAAGAAATGGAGGCATTACATCCTTGGAAAGGAAACAATCATCCTCACTAACCATAATCCTCTACAGTTCGCTCTGACCAAGTTGAAACTACAAACAACTCGATAGCTTAAGTGTATTAATTACCTACAACAATTCCAGTTGGTGATTAAGTATCGAAAAGGTAAAGTTAACGCCGTTGTCGATTGTCTAAGTAGACCGCCCATTTCTCTCATTTTTATAGTGATGAGTATGCAAGGATATGAGACCACTACTTGGCCTCCGTTGTATCAGGAAGACATCGACTTTTCACCAGTCTACCGACAGCTTCAGACTGACAAGTCATCGACCGCCGACTATTTCTTGAAAGACACCTTGCTATACAAGCTTGGACAACTTTGTGTACCGACTGATGAGCATCGATAGTAGCTAATTTGGGACACACACTACAACAAGACTGGATGACACTTTGGAGTAGCAAAGACACTTACTATTTTGCAGAAGTATTTCTTTTGGCCTACACTTAAGACCGACGTCAACAAGTACATTCGATCATGTGTGGTTTGTGCCATTGCTAAACTGCCTAATCAATGATAGGGATTGTACACACCTTTGCGAGTTCCTAGTCGACCATGGGAATCTATTTCTATGGACTACTTGACGGGATATCCTACTACCAAACATTAGCACGATGTGATACTAGTAGTAGTCGACAAATTTTCCAAGATGGCCATTCTCATACCATGCAAGAAGACCACGACATCAAAACAGAATGCTCAGCTCTTCTTCACACATGTTTGGAAACACTTTGGTTTACCCACAACCATTACTTTCGACTGAGATTCCAGATTCGTCAGCATCTTTTGGAAGAATCTCTGGCAATAGCTGGACACACGACTTTCATTGTCGACAACTTTCCATCCCCATACCGACATACAGATGGAAGTTGTGAATCGCTTGGTCGTACAACTGCTTCGCATGTACAACCACAAGCATCAATGCACATGGGATGAAAGTATTCCATACATATAACACAGTACAATCATGCTCAGTATAGTTCTACAGGCAAGAGTCCATTTGAGATCTATTACGGATTTCAACCCTCGGTGCCTATCGACTTGATCAACTCCTCGACACAGCTAAACTTCG
Source organism: Larix kaempferi (assembly GCA_027924585.1). NCBI lineage: Eukaryota > Viridiplantae > Streptophyta > Pinopsida > Pinales > Pinaceae > Larix > Larix kaempferi. The sequence goes on along the minus strand of BSBM01000259.1, from coordinate 18,863,188 downwards.
ACACCGACTGCAGCCAGCAAGAAGTTGATAAAGCCTTTAAGTTTCGAGATCATATTTGCGACATCCAGAAACAAGCACAGGAAATGTTGCAATGAGCAAACGAGAAATCTAAGGCCCGACACGGCAAGCATCGTATCCCTCATTCATTCCAAATTGGGGATAAGGTTTGGTTACATCTCAAGAAGGAGCGCTTCACCGGTCCATTCAAGAAGCTCAAACCTTTGCGATATGGTCTGTACAATATTCTTCGACAGATTGGCGAAAACGATTTCCAGCTTGACATTCCTGCATGCCTGGGTCTGCATACAGTATTCAATGTGGATCTACTTCGACCATACCATGCACCACTGTTGGAACATAAAGACTTATCGACAAAATATCTCGACGACATCAATCCATATGTTCATGAGCCTCTTCCTTGCGACACCATTGTAGGACGACGAGTACGCCATACAAGGACGAACACAATTCCCTTGTTTCAGGTTGCTAAAGCAGGATAGATCCTAGCACAAGGAAAGTGGTACTCTGCTACTGAACTGACCGACAAGTTTCTTCACCTTCACGAGCAAACAATGGGGACCATTGTTTCTTAAAGAAGGAGGTATGATCCAAATCGCAGTTGGAATTTTGTCGGATGCCAACTTCGACACATATTCGACAAGTCATCGACGTCGACACAACTTCGACAAGTTTCGACTTCGACATGGCTTCGACAACTTCGCGACTTCGACCAGTTCCGCGACCTCACAGTTTCACGACATCGACATGCAGCGTCGATCTGCTGCTTGCGACTATCAAACTTTGATAGACTATCTCTCTATCTTCCAGTCGACTATAACGGTTGAACTACCGAACCGTTCTAACTTCTTTGTAATTGAATGTAACGAGCAAGCACCCAAGCGTCTCAGCACTCTCCATATAAGCATGTAAATTATTGTAATATACAAGCATAGAATCAAGTCATGAACTTATATCCAGTAATATAAATCAATTTGCATTCCTGCATATTGTCTATGAACATTTGTGTTCTGTCTGTATAGTGTATTCCTGCTTTGCACATTCTATTTCTTAAGTTTCCACCATAACAGATCTGACTCATTCAGTCGAACTGTTGTCCCACTCGTGCTTCCTCGCCACGTGTAGATCATTGATCTCCAGAGAGATTTCTCTGATAGCAATAGAAGTGATTATGGTCTATTTTAATGTTTGATATGCCTCATGAATCTTTGTAAGGAGGCATGTCTTTGAAACCTGCCTGCATGGATATTGAATAGTTCAAAAGTGCATCCAATTCAGTCCCGCGCCATTGTATTCACATGGCTCTCATTTATGTCAGAGTAAATACATGAGATTGAAACTGATCTAAGATTATCAACTTTCATTTTGCCGTCGGTATGATTTAATGATAAGGTTTACATTGAAGTTTTAATAATAAGTAAATCCCAATTTGAATCAAATCTATACTAATTTATTTTATTTACATTCACCCTAAAATTTCATAACTAAACATGATTACATACTTGTTCGTTCATAACGTAGATTGGAGATTCGGATGTTATGACAATAATAACATATGGTGTAACCATGTTCGTTCATAATTGGAGATTCAAATGTTATGACAATAATAACATATGGTTGGAATAACAAGCAATATGTAAGAGTGGAAGATTAAATTTTTGAAGTAGAGCACCTTACAAATTCCGAGTATGAAAACAACAAATGGATGCTTATTAAGCCTACAATTGATGGACGAGGGTTGCTCCTCTCAACACATTCACTATTCTCACTAGTACATAATATGATATTTTATGCCAACAAAATGAACTTAATACTATATGTTTTGCTAATTGAATACTCCATGCAACATTAATTTAATACTATATGATTTTACTAATTGAAACTCCAAATAACACTCCATATAACATTAAGTTAATGTTATATGATTTTGCTAATTGAATACTCCATATAACATGCAAACTCTTTTTATTTTGGCTTTGCATAACAATATATTGAATGGTTGATATAAATACTTGTAAAATAGCCATAGCGTCGGAGACATTGCACATATAAATTTTTTAATTATAAAATATATGTAATATATTACCTATTAATAAAAGTTAAAAACATTTTATTAAAAAAAATCAAGTCAAATACTTACATTCTAATACCAACTTTGGAAAAGTTTTTAGTACAGAGAAGCTCAATCAACACGCTTGCAAATTTTAATGCTAATGAGATTCGGTGTAGGTACATATCTATGATAAGCGAGAGCAAAACCTCCGTCCAAAGAAATATTAGTTTTTTATAAGTTGGTCAAGCTTCGAGAGGATGACTTGCAAACATATTTTAAAAAGCAACCAAAGAGATCAAGCCTGCAAAGGATGACTTGCATGTTGTGCCTGACTATCTTTTAGGAATAAGATTTATGTTGTTAACAGATCATATTGGGCCTGGCTATGACTAGAGAGGCGACCTATTACCTGTGTACATGACCAGGAAATTGTGGAAGCAACCTTGCCAATATCCATTTCCAGTATGATGTTTTACAATAAATGTTCACAACCCTAAAATACAAGAGAGGGAGCTATTCATAGTATCTAATTAAGTTGTTAAGCCTATTAATACCTGCCTATTATCAGGTCTTGCCTTTGGTTCACTAATTCCTAAGCTACCATCATCTGATGTCATCTACACACCGCTTTCTAAAATTTTATTTTTAATTAGATTCTAAAGAATATAATTGTTCTGAATCTCTCACTTTTGCAAGTAGTTACTACAATTCAAAGCATTATGTATGCTACATATGGCATTCAAGCTCTCTGTTGATCTGCTATCGGGGTTTCTTGTTAGTTATGTCTTGACAGTACAAATTAAAATTCGTAGATTTGCAATATATTTTTTTATATAAAACCTAATTCTATGGCTATGACTAAGTCCCGCAAAGTCAAGAAAAGGGTTATAAAGGAAACTCTCTAATTTTAAGTCAAGAAAAGGGTTATAAAGGAATGTCTTTAATATATATATAGAGAGAGAGAGTATAAAAAAATAATTTATATATTCTAGTCAATTTCATATATATATTTGGAAAAGTTTCCAAGTGGAGAGAGCGTGAGTTATTAATGAACTTTTCATCTAATACAATAATTAATAAAAGAGTCTAAGTTGAAAAAAATATTTTTCTCATTAAAAAAAGGGAAGGAAAAAAAAGAATCAAAATTGAAGAGATAGATTCTACTTAAAGAAAAAAAGATTTCTGATGTTCCATCAAAATTGTGTCTTGCGATGCTAAAAGTAAATGGAAAATTTTATGAAAGTCCTATTGTTATCACTATTTGTCCAACTAATACATAAATTTTTATTAATGTTGATGTTGTTAGTCAACCACAAGTTCCATAATCAGTTATAGAGAAGAACAAGTGGAAAGAATATCAAATAAACAAATTAGACTTATAGATCGATAATTATATTCTTACATATGAATTCATTGTTGCAGTTATAGATGACAGTATTATTGACATAATCTTGGGTTCTAACTAGTTAGAAACATTGGGTACATTTACCTTCAATGCAAAAAAGAAAGTCACAACCTTCTTCCATGAGAAGAAGAAAATAACAATACATGACTCATCAGTGAGAGTCTCCTCATCGCAAAATATAGTTGAAGAATCACCATATGGGAGCTATGAATATTTAGAATAGGAAGTAAAGCGTGTGAACAAACTCCTCATGAACAAAGATACAAAAATTGTCCAAATCCAAAAGAAATCAAAATGGAAAGAGTCAAAGTTATACCAGGTTCAATAACAAATTAAAGAGCTACAACAACATAATAGCAACATTAAAAATGCTCACAAATCATATATTGCAAAGATCAATAAAACAATATCGAACAATAATGATGAGATCTTTTGTTTTAGAAATCATAATAAAATTCTAGGACCACAAAAATCAATAAGTTAACGAATATTCAGAAGTTGGAACAAGTTAATGAAGATATCCAGGACAAATTATTAGAAAAGGAAAAAGATATTTGCCACCTTAAAAATCATAATCAATATATGATGGAACATATTAAGAAGTTAAATTATGACAAGAAGTCACCGGAATAAATGTTCAAGAAGCTTTAAAAGTTGTTGGAAACATGTTAGAGCAAATCTAGAAGGAGGCATCAAAGCCCTAATAACATAAAATTGAAGTTGTAGAAAATTGAACAGATACAGATCCAATCCACATCATAGTTCAAAAAGATATCAATCTAGTTGAAGAACAAACATATAGGGATGTTGGCATACAAACGATGGAAACTCCAAGCGTACTTACTAATAGAAGTTCATCAAGTCATCAAACAACATCAAGACATGAAGAAAATCATATACCGAAAATAAGCTATGAATATTGATCTAAATGGATATCAGTGGCCACCCACCTATTCCATGGCTCAAAATAATTGTTTCCAGTTTGGCAGTTTTTTACTATTTTTAGGGTCTTGAACTTCTGGGGCCATTTTGAGGCCCTAAACGATGTTTTTTTGCGATCCATTTTCAAAAGTGTCATATTTAGCTAACAATCTTGCGAGCCTCCCCACCGTATACTCTTGGGAGAGACCTTTCCAATGGTGTATAGAGTGCCCCAAACAGAGATCGTATGAAAAAGTTACGCCTCAATGAAGTTGTTGTATCAACTAACCATAACGGGGTCCACAAACCTTTTGACGTTTCATCTTCTGGGGTTAGGGTTTTGATGTTTAGGGTTTCCTTATCATATTAAAAAGGCCCCTAGGTCTCATTGTAAGACAAATAAGTGAATGCGTGTAGCCGCCACATCTCTTCTCAGAGATAAGTTGCCCCCATTCAACATGTGCATTTCTTTTACAATTTTTGCATATTTTTATTCAGTAATAGAAAGTGTGATTTACAGTATTTCATTGTCTCTGTTAAATTCTTGTTTCCATTTTGTTCCCTCATAAATATGGATCAAAGACACTACAAGCACGATAAAGGAAAATAATGTTATAAGAACTCCTTATCAACATCAAAATCATAAAAGCAAATATTTTAAACAATCAGAGTATTGATATTCCTTAGGTCAAGAACAACTAATGAAAAATATTGTTACCAATGCAAATAAATCTCATGATAATTGTTCATCGTGGAAGTGTAACGTTGAAAAAAGAATTGAATTAGGATGGACTGATCCTTTTATATTTCAAAAAAAAAATTCAACACTCTGAGGTTCATATCCTCTCGTATCTTCAAATATGACAGAACATAGACAGATGCGATGACATTACAAGCAAAAGCAAAGACGTAAAGCTTCTTCATCAATATGCTTTTAGGACAAAGCATTTCTGAAGAGGAAGCAATGTAACATACGAAATATATATATATATATATATAATATTAAGTATTAATAATCATAAATAATAATAATAATAATAAATAGTTATTCTTTGTTTAAGGGATGCATCAATTCATGGATGGTCACCATATGTGCCTCTAGGTTCTCTATATATTTGGCACACTCTCAATATAAAATATATCTGATTCATTATTACTCATTATATATATATATATATATATATATATATATATAATCCATTATGGATTATTTTTACTATTCTTTCGGATAATTCTTGTGAACCAGGTTGGTTCACAACAATGGCTTCCGCCCAAAATTGAAGACTTAATCCCTTACATTGGATCATACAATTAGCCATTTCCTTTAACTTGCGATTATTTCTCTCATATACCGCATTTTTTTGTGGTGTATTTGGAACAATCTATTGCATCTGAATTCCCTGTGTAGTGCAAGAATTTGTAAATTTATTATCTACATATTCGCCTCCATTATCTGTTCTTAAGTTTTGTATTTGATGTACAATGTTTTTTTCCTGCAATGGCCTTGCAGTCCAAAAACATGTTGAAAACTTCACCCTTAAGTTTTAAGAAGTAAACCCAAGTGAATTTGGAGTAGTCATCAATGAATTTTAAGAAGTACTTGAAATGAGAGAAAGAAGTAGAAGGAAGCATACCACACAAATCATTGTGAACAAGTTGCAGTGGCGTTGAGGTGTGCCAAGAGGCACGTTTGTCAAAATTGTCTTGATGATGTTTGTCAAGGACACACCTGGGACAAACACCATCCCTACAAGAAATGAGAGGAAGGAAAGTCACCATTTTCTGATTACATAGTCTCTGCAATGAGTGATAGTTTAAACTACCAAATTAGTCGTGCCAACGTTTTCTCAAGTCATCACTATGAGAAATAAAAACCAAGGGAAAAGGTGATGACCCAAAGTTGTTAAATCAATACAACCTAGTAATATCATCAACAGTTTCGGTTTCTAATACATGTTTAGGATATTTGAAATCATTGATTACAACATGGTTAGGTGTGAACTCTATAGTCTTACCTTCATTAGAATGAGCGATATGATAGATTGACAATAAATTGAAACAAAGAATTGGAACACAATACATATTTGAAATGACCATTATCTATCTAAAGTGTTCCATATCCTACAACATTAATAGATCTATCATGACTAACAAATATGTGTTTTGTGTTACATTCATTTAGAGTTGAAAATATGACTTTATCCTTATCCATATGATAAGATGCTCTAGAATCAATGAGCCACCCATTAGAAGAAAAATAAGAAGGTATATTGAAGGAAAAACCCAAAGCAAAAAGTGCATGTCCATGAGAAGTAGAGTTAGAGGAAGAATCAAGGTTGATATTGTTCTTCTTCATTGATGCTTCCAAGGATTCCATCTTCTTCAAACACTTATATTCCACATGACTATCTTTCCCACAAAAATTGCAATGGTGCTCAATCTTCTTACCTTTCAATTTCGTTCCCTTTCCACCATTGGAGGGTTGAGTTGGATGAGAAGGTTTGGGATGCTTGTTTTTCTTATTGTTGCAAGGATGTTGATTCTTTGGACGCTTGGACATATCCTTTTGTTGTGCCACTAAGGCTTTTCTAGATGTATCAATAGTGCTAATCACGCCAAGATGTAAGAGCTTATCTTGCTCTCTAATCAAGGCATCACAAAAAAATTCAAGAGTGGGTTCTTTATAATTATCCCCTATTGATTATTTGATGGAGTAAAAAGTAGATACAAAAACATAATAAGGAGGACCAACTTACCAAGCTTTGCAAGAATATGATAAATACATTTTTTGGCTTAGATATATTGAATTATTCAACTAAGAGTATAAGGGTTTTGAATTGAGATAGATAGTCTTGAATGGAAGAGAAATCATTTGGATTTAAATAAACCAACTAATTTTCAACCCGAAACTCGAATCTGATTGTGTTTACCAAATACAGTTTCCAACCTTTCCCGAGTTGCATCTGGTGCATCAATTCCTTGAAGGTGTGTTGCTGCTGTAACCTGATCCCCAAAATTTGTGAAAATTATTGGGGCCCCTCCTTTTATCTTAGGAGAGTTTTTCTTTGAAGTTAAGTCTTGTCTAGAAATCCTTTCCATACTTAGTTTTTTTAAGAGGATCATGTAAATAAAGCTTGTTTTCACTAAGTAAAACTCGTTATTTTTAGCCGAAACGATGGCTCAACTCACCGAGTCAAGCCGTAATGGTCGGTTGTCATTTTTGAGTTTGGAAGCTTTTCTGTTTCAGCGTAACTCGCCCAGTCGAGCCGAAACGGTCGAATGAACTCGGTCAATCCTGTTGAAACACCGCGCCTTCGACTTTTTCTAACTTCGGCAAGACTCTCTAAGTCAAGCCGACACAGTCGGCTACTTGTTTTTTAAAAAAGGTTGTTGAAAACCCTCGTTTCGAAAGAACTCGCCGAGTTCACCCGAAACAGTGGGCTCTTCTCTCTCAGAACCACCAAAGTGCCAAAGCGCTGTAACTTGTCCTTTTTTTTAGCACTTAGTTTTCTCCAAGGTCGTCTTTTGTTTTGAATCTGCGATGTGTTTCACTCAAACTCATCAAATCACGCCGAAAGGAATCACCTGCAGTTAGTCAGAACCACCGATGAGAGGTAGAAACCCCCTTTCCAACACAATGCATCGGTGGAACTCGAGCATAGTCATCGAAACAATTGCAAGCAAGTTTTTGTCACGCGAAAGCCTGCCAAAGAAGCTAGGATCGACAAGGTAAATTATCTTGTGTCGGTACTCGTTAAGTGTTTTCGACACGCTTCGCATAAAATCGACGAGTACTACCGACACACATCGTTCAAACTCGTCAAATTACGTCGAAACTGTCGACGGCCTGTTGTCACTGGCAGTGAAGAGTTATTGTTGACAGTTCTGCTACGATGCTAGGTCCCACCGCCTTAAACGGTGTTTTATCACCATCACCAACCCTGTCTAGTCGTATTAATGGCCCAAGCATGCAAAGGGTTTTAGTTATAGTAGTTGGGTTTTGGTTGTTTGTTTATTGTTAAACTTTGGACAAACGTTGTTTAAGGCTTCTTGCATCCACCACCCATAGGGCACTAGGTGCACGATGCCGTCGAATCCCTAGAACCATTGACCAGTTGACAGGTAGGTGATTTTTCCCTATTTGTGAGTTTTTGTCTTGCTGTTTGTCTAAGTTTCGGTTTATTTTATTTGCTTAGGCGTCGGTTGCCCCTCAGACCCTTCCCGTCCACGTCGCTCTCACCGCAACATTCCTTGGATCCCGTGGTGGCTAGCCTCAATGTAACGTACCCACCCATCCATCCAAGGTAAGGAAGGGTACATGATGGCAATCTCTGGGGATTTTCATAAAAAATCAACCCATTCATTAGATTCACACCATTAAAAGAGATGTGTGCAGATGGGAAACAAGAAATTATGCTCAGCGAAATTTAAAGAATTACCCACACACATATCATATGCATAAAGCATATCAAAATAGTCATCCATTTAAACATTGCAGAAGTAAATCACATAGACAAAGAAACACTTATCTTTATGGTAGAATGGTCCCCAAACAACTAGCTATGTCGCTGCAACATTCCACCCAATCGTAGGTCTCTTCCCAGCCTGTATTATTTCAGCACTCAGAGACCACCCTCGAGCTGGGCATGATTCTCACAAGGAAAAGGGGACATTCAAGCTCACAAACAGCCCATTAACCATTTCATCTCAGCCAAGCCAGTCCAACTAGGTTTATCAGGCTACACTTGAACCCTGGATGCTTACTCTCAAGCTCAAGCCAAAACAATGGATTACCCATTACCCATACCCCAACACATTTACAACAGAGGTACTCACAACATAGGGACCACATTGGCTCTCCCAACTCGTGGTTCACCCAAACGAACTGTGGAACTTCGAATTCAACCCCAGGGAGCAAAACCGATTTCTCCCACTGGTTATGATCCTTTCCAATGGCCTAAACGACCTCCCGGAAGACCCAAAAACGTTATGTTCTCTTCCCCACTGGTAATCAACACAAAAACGCCCCTTCCCAGCTAAAAGATGAAGGGGAACACAGAAAACCTAGGGAGGAAAACGCCCAGGCAGCTAGAGCTGCGTGAGAGAGAAAGGCAATGGTGAATAATGGCTTAGAGAGCAATTTCGTGGCTCTTTTCTTTCCCAAGGAGACAAACATGAATTTCCATGAAGGGTGGCTTGCCCATACCCGAATTTGGACAGCCATACCTCTCCATTACCAAGGCATTAACTACCTCAACCAACTCTTGAATGATTGGGTACAAAAGTCAACATGGGTAGTTGAGGGTTTGATGGGTTCTCTCATTGACACTTGGCTTAACTTGATTGGCTGCAAGGGTTTGAATGTTTTTCCTCCCAATTCCTTGTAAAATCATGCCCCCATCTCTTTGTTCCATTGCATAGCTAGTTGCGGGTATTTTTATTAAAATGCATATTACATGATGTTGAAATTCCAATGTGCCTAGCAAGCACGCAAACCATATACATCAATAAATCGATGGCGGGGCCTTGGCCTTGAGCTCCTCACCATGATTTTATAACAATATTATATCATTTATGTTTTAATGCCATGGGGTCAAACTGGGGACGTTACATACCCCTCCCCTTGGAATAACACCATCCTCGGTGTTCCAATCTTTCAGAATGTATACCCACTTTACACATGCCTCAAAAATTCACAAATGGTGGCAGGTCTGTCCTGCATTCCATCTTTTTACTTTGACCTCTCAGGATCAAGTCCTATGGCTTCCTTAAGCTACTCCTGTTGGATTTGATCTTTCATCTCTACAGGTGGGCATTGCTCCACATCAAACCCTTTTCCTTTATTACCCTTCCAGCTGATCTGCAAGTCTGGAATTCCATGGCTACCATCTTTCTTGTTGTCCTGGTAACTAATTGAGGAATATTTCCAGCCAAAACAAATAGCTTTTGGCCCGCTGCCGTGATCAATGTGCACAACTGGCTCTCGCTTTTCTCACTAGCAATCACTTGGCTAGTAACAGTTGCAACAATGGATTTCAATGTCTCTCCCATGAGACTCATCATGGAAATTCCTGTTAGGACAAGCATATCACAATATTAAAATTAGTCAATTATTTTCCCTAATTGACTTGGAACATCCAGGCTTTACTCATGGGACTTCCACACATTTCATGCCTTCCACATACACATGAACTCATTCATGTTCATCCTTTCACAGGAAAATAACTATTTCAGCATCCACAATTCATTTCAAGCAATTAAACACAATCCATTGTCAGCCATGACATGCACTCAACAATCTTTTGTTTTATAAATGCATCAATCGAAAGGAAAGAGAAGAGTAGGATTTTCTCCCTCTTATTCTTGTTCTATTATGGAGCTACACCATCGTTGTGGTTTCATGCTTCTTAGTCTCTTTCACTTCAATGTGAATGCTTGAATTGCCCCTTCTTGGCTATGACAGTTAGTGTCTAAGGTCTGTCTAAGGATTTTCAACTAGGAACCCTCCTCCATAGTTGTCTACAGAACCTTTAGCTGCTATGCCCCCCTCGTGTCCACTAGCACCATTTTTTCATTACTGCTCATACTGAGCTCTTTAGGACGATCACATGTCCACATGCATCTCTAGGATGCCTTCATAATTCTTGCTTCCCACAATACCTACACTCAAACATTGAATCAATTCACATGTTTAGCTTATTTCCATAGGGTTTATCTCTAAACAAGAGTTTAGGAAATCATAACCAAATCATATACACACGTATATTCATAAGCAAGAATCTGTAAGGTAACTGAATACTTATATGTATTGGATGTCTTCACTTTATTCCACGGGATCCTTCTTTGCTTTATGAGCTTTGGATTTCCCATGTACACAATAACGAATGTTGGGCTAGCACGTAGGCTACTCCACAATCATTAGAATAGGTAATGCCAGGCCAGTACGCTGACTAGGTTTATCAATCATTTCCTTTAGCAATATGCTAGGCTAGTGCTTCGACTGGTTTTATCAATTGTTTAAGGAGTGTTGGGCCAGCGTACACGTTGCTTTACCATATCAAGTAGTTAATGCCCCACTAGTCACTCTATGGACTTATCAAAAACTTTATAGCATTCAACCAGCTAATCCCTGGAATTCCAATAATTTATATCTCCCACTCATTTACTCTCTGGATTTACCAGCAATTTATATCGCCCACTCATTTACTCTCTGGATTTACTAGCAATTTATAGTGCACAACCAGTTACTCTCCGGTTTTATCAAGGATTTCATCGTGCACAACCATTTACTCTCTGGTTTTATCAAGGATTTCATAGTGCACAACCAGTTACCCTCCGATTTTATCAAGGATTTCATAGTGCACAACCAGTTACTCTTTGGCTTACCAAGCGTTTGTGGCTCTTTCAAGGTCCTTACTTCCTGCAATGGCCAAGGTTTCCAACAAGGAAACAACAGTGTATTAGCTTGGTTGTCGTAGGACTTATACCTGAAATATTCATTATTCCAAACAAGAATTAAATGAAAATGAATACTTATTTGTATTGTGCATTTTCCTTTTTTGGTCCACAGGATCCTACTTCGCTTTGCAAGCCTTGGGATCGCCTATGGAATTTGATGTAGTTAATGCTTAACCAGTACACCTCCCCATCGGCTAGATTTACCAAGAATTTGGTGGTGCTTCAAGGTTTTCAGTCAGTCTTGGCACCCACCCTCCTACTACTGACCCAATAAGCATCTCAGGGTCTTCAGTCAGTCTTGGCGCCTGCCCTCCTACTGCTGACCCAATAAGCATCTCAGGGTCTTCAATTAGTCTTGGCGCCCGCCCTCCTACTGCTGACCTAATAGGCATCTCAGGGTTCTCAGTTAGTCTTGGCGCTTGCCCTCCTACTATTGACCCAATAAGCATCTCAGGGTCTCAGTTAGTCTTGGCGCCCGCCCTCCTACTGTTGACCCAATAGGCATCTCAGGGTTCTTAGTCAGTCTTGGCGCCCGCCCTCCTACTGCTGACCCAATAGAGATTTTATGCCTTTACCAATGTCACCACACCTTCTTGCACCACAATCCTTCACACACACATCAACTCTTCATTTATACAAGGACGCCACTCCTTCTATTGTGCAAATCGGTGGTTCCTTTTAGGAACTTTATAGGCAACTTTCTTGACTGCAGGATAACATGGCCCCACTCACACAAGGGTGATACCCCTTCTTATTACACAGCTCTTCGTGCCTGTCTATCCCTTCTGGTAATATTTCATGTGAGCATAGAAAGGTTACCAATTCCTATACAGTCCTTTTGCGTACCCTTCTTCACTTTGCCCCTTAATGTGCAGTATCAATCTGCATCTGTGTAGGCTGACAACACAAGAAGGTTAAGCAAGCTCATCAGTATTGTTGTTCAAATTCTTAACCACATTTCATAACATTCACTATCAAGTATTGAAACACCAGGAATGCATCCATTCCCTTAGGGTGTAGTCAATATTGACAACCTTATCATGACTCAGCACCAGAAAAGGTGTGCACCCCCTTTCCGATGTGAGCTGTGTAGGCCCTAACCATACTCAAGCAATCTGAAATGATATAAACAAAATAGAGCATTCTTTGCATATTAACCCTAATAATTTAGACATGCATGTTTTAGTCTAGGGTCACAGAATACTCATTCATTTTGCCGATGTGTCTCACATGCCTTCTTGGCATAGCTTTACCATCTCACTCTCATGGTTACCGACATGCGGTTTGGCTGAGACATTGTCACATTTACAATGGCGTTTCACCCGAAACCCATTTCCAAAGGATGGGGTCATTCCCATCTAGTTTGGCTTCTGCAGGCCATCACACATGGTCTTCCTGCAATGTGTCATCCTAGAACACTTATCAAATAGCCAAACAGTCAGCAACATTTAACAATAACTTCAAATATGATTGTTCCATAACCAATCAATAACATCAATAATGAAATTCAACATGAATTTACAATTATGTCTCCTACAAAAATTGATTTACTTAGCAATGAGGCTATCCTCATATTGTTTGTCTCTCGTAAGTGGTATCACTTTGTCCATTATGGTTTCACCCTTGCTACCATACATGAACATCCACCTACAACATGTCCTTATGACACAATTCTATATAAGCCAAATAGTCATTAGCAATTATAAGCAAATTCTCAAATCTGTTTTCCTACATAAATTAGATTTGCAACCATGAGACTATTCTCATAAACTTAAACCAAACAATTTTCAGATTTGTTTCATGCATAAATTACAACCATGAGAACCTTCTCATAACCTTTGGCTTCTGCACATGGTAGATCTTGGTCTTTACTATGGACTTATCCTCATTGCCATACGCAAGACTTTTTCTACCTGAAAACTTAAACTTCGATCAGCCAAACACGTTGTGAGTATCTATGCACATAATCATTCATTGCCATAATAGTCACTGAAGTGATCTCAGAATTATAACACTCAATAATTCAAACACCTTCAGCTGTTAACATTTGAAATGCAATGAAATATATACATTTTTATATATGCATCATTATCACAATAAAATTGCAAGACATAGTCACACTATCCATGCAATTTAAATAACTATAAATACTCATTACTTCACATTCCATGCAATTCTATCCTTCCAGCAGAGTGCTTTGGTAGCCCATCACATGTCTACCTTCTTCATGCATTCTTCCTCCTGCATTCATAGCAGCTCATGAAATGGTCTCAGGATTAATGATAGTCCACCATTTAATCTATTATCTAATTGCATTGAAACATATATATGTCACACCCATGCATTCACACAATGCATATTCACAACATTTATATCACTCACATAATCTTTTAATACAACCTTGCATTAATCCATGAATACTATGCATTCCAACATATTATGGCCTAACCATGCCTATCCCATATATAAACTCACAACCAACATACACAAATGGTATGATATAATTTTCATATGAATGCATTGATGTTTCTAAGAAACTATAGGGTGTAAGGCTCCCTGCCTTCACCTACCCGCACCTCACCATACTTGGTGGGTCAACATTCACATTTAGGCACTCAATACCACATGCAAACCAATCAATCATAGTTTGAACATAGTTGAAGGGATCTCACCAAATCCTCTTTCAACATTCATGCGATTTACGCATAAATAATCATTACCTGCATGGTTGTTGTTAACATCGCTTGATATTACCTGATCAGTTAGCCTCTTAGCAAGGCTTCACAATCCTTTTGCCATTCTCATAATCACATATTTGTTGCACCATCCTTTCTTCATAATGTTGTATGCAACAATCATCATCCACATCCTTAGCCATGCTTCGGTTGTCTTTGGTCCTACAACCAATCCGAACATAACTTATTATTAGCAACCACAATCATTATCTTAAGTGTCTCATTGCATATGTGAAACCTCACTATTTTACCAATATGCAATATCATATTCACGCAAAAACATTTTCACATGCACTGTGCAATATGCCATCTAGTACATATTCACTTCATCTATCTATCCTCTTGCATTTCCAGCATCCCTATGCCATAATTTTCAGTATAGACAACTTAGGAAATATAAATATAATAGCAATGGAGGAGTTAAGGAATTCTCCCTTTCCAATTCCTCATCATGACATGGAGTTTCTCCTCCACATCATAGTTGATCATTTTCTTGGATTCCCTACCAAGCATACAAGCAATCATTAGCTATGATCTTCTCATGAATTAGAAATTCAACATATACATACGTGTATAATATTCATTCTTGCTATATGCAATTATTATGCTATAAACATAAATAGTTTAAGGTGAGGAATTTCCCTTTCATCCTCCACAATGGGTATTACAACCCATTACTCTTATTGAGATTTCACAACCCCTTCTATGGAATTCCTGCTTCTCATTCCAAGCATAGAGAATGCATTTCAAACTGTTAATGACTGCGTCCCGGGGATGACGGGGTCAAGGGGGCTTGCCCCCTTGTCGCTGCCTCATTTTTTTTTTTGTAAATTCTTCAATTTCGTGTAATCTGGTGCATGAGTTCAAAGCGATTTTTCTCTTTCGGGTACCTGCAAATTTCATTGAAAATTGCTGTATTTTCTCTGTTTCGGAGCAACTCGTCCAATTCTTTCGACCTATTGCGGAGCAACTGCTGAGTTCTTCAGGTTGAAACTCAACTTTTCCTTTTTCCATTGCAGCACAACTAGCCAATTTTTTTCCGCCATTGCGGACGAACTCGCCAATCTCTTCCACCATTGCGGAGCAACTCATCGAATCCTTCTGATGCTGCGGACCAAAACTCATAACTTTCCGGCGAACTTTAAAATTTCTGGGCGATCCGTTGTGGAGGAACTCGCCGAGTTCTTCCGCCGTTGCGAACCAACTTGCTGAGTTCTTTCGCCATTGCGGACCAACTTGCCGAGTTCTTTCGCCGAAAGACACTTAGAAAAATTTTGAAAATTTTGAGGCCAACTCATCAAGTCCTTCCCCCGTTGCGGACGAACTCATCCATCTCTTCCACCATTGCGGATGAAAACTCTTAACTTTTTCGCCGTTTCGGCCCAAAACCTTTATCTTTCTGCCGTTATGGAACAATTTGCTAAGTTGTTCTGCTGTAATTTTCCTTCCTTCTTCGGCGAACTTAATGATTTTCTGCCGCGTTGCAGAACAACTTTGCCGAGTCGTTCCGCCGTTGCGGACGAACTCACCGAGTATTGCCGCCAGTGTGGGCGAACTCGCTGAGTTTCGCCGCTGTTGCGAGCGAACTCGCTGAGTCTCGCCGCCAACTTCAGCGCAAACTCGCCAGTTCTGGATGACTCAGACTTAGACAAAATATTCAAAAATGCTTAGGAAAATTTGAAATCTGAAATTTTCTTAAGGATCAGTTTGAGCAGGAGGAATACTTACCCCTGCCACTATGATAGACAGCCCATGAAGGCCCAATGCTGCAACCAACAGCTCTGATACCATTTGTAACGTACCCACCCATCCATCCAAGGTAAGGAAGGGTACATGATGGCAATCTATGGGGTTTTCATAAAAATTCATCCCATTCATTAGATTCACACCATTAAAAGAGATGTGTGCAGATGGGAAACAAGAAATTATGTACGGCGGAATTTAAAGCATTACCCACACACATATCATATGCATACAGCATATCAAAATAATCATCCATTTAAACATTGCAGAAGTAAATCACATAGACAAAGAAACACTTATCTTTATGGTAGAATGGTCCCCAAACAACTAGCTATGTTGATGCAATGTTCCACCCAACCGTAGGTCTCTGCCGAGCCTGTATTATTTTAGCACTCAGAGACCACCCCCGAGATGGGCATGATTCTCACAAGGAAAAGGGGACATTTAAGCTCACACACAGCCTGTTAAACATTTCATCTTAGCCAAGCTAGTCCAACTGGGTTTATCAGGCTACACTTGAACCCTGGATGCTTACTCTCAAGCTCAAGCCAAAACAATGGATTACCCATTACCCATACCCCAACACTTTTACAACAAAGGTACTCACAACACAAGGACCACATTAACTCTCCCAACTCGTGGTTCACCCAAATGAACTGTGGAATTTTGAATTCAACCTCAGGGAGCAAAACCGATTTCTCCCACTGGTTATGATCCTTTCCGATGGCCTAAAAAACCTCCAGGAAGACCCAAAATATTATGTTCTCTTCCCCAGTCGTAATCAACACAAAAATGCCCCTTCCCAGCTAAAAGATGAAGGGGAACACAGAAAACCTAGGGAGGAAAACGCCCAAGCAGCTAGAGTTGTGTGAGAGAGCAGTTTCATGGCTCTTTTCTTTCCCAAGGAGACAAACACGAATTTCCATGAAGGGTGGTTTTCCCATACCCGAATTTGGATAGCCATACCTCTCCATTCCCAAGGCATTAACTACCTCAACCAACTCTTGAATGATTGGATACAAAAGTCAACATGGGTAGTTGAGGGTTTGATGGGTTCTCATATTGACACTTGGCTTGACTTGATTGGCTCCAAGGGTTTGAACGTTTTCCCTCCCAATTCCTTGTAAAATCATGCCCCCATCTCTTTGTTGCATTGCATAGCTAGTTGCGGGTATTTTTATTAAAATGCATATTACATGATGTTGAAATTACAATGTGCCTAACTAGCACGCAAACCATATGCATCAATAAATCGATGGTGAGGCCTTGGGCTTGAGCTCCTCACCATGATTTTATAACAATATTACATCATTTACGTTTTAATGCCATGGGGTCAAACTGGGGACGTTACACTCAACCGTTGCGCCCATAAAGCTTTTAACACTACTCGTGTCTATTGTGAACTTTTGACTTTGAGTTGTAGTGTTAACCCTATTCAAGTCACCCTTTTTCTCCTTGATAGCCGCTTCTAGTTATTTCTCCATTGGTTGTAATTTGAAAGTTGTGCACTTGTTGGGTTTAAGAATGTTTTGATAGCATAAGTAAAAGAGAACTATCGCAGCGCATTTACTGTGTTTTAGTAACAGTGGCTGGTTTAACTTGATTATCTACATTTGTTACTGTGCACCTTGTTTATTTGGAAAACAAACTCATTTTTCTAAGATAGCATGATAACTCTGTTTCTCAATCATTGCCCATCGGTAGCTAGATATCTCGTTGTATTTTGGTAGGCAAAGTGATCCTTTTTGTTCATTAGGAATACATCCTACTATTGGACTGTATATTGGTAAAACAAAAGCGTGAATTTTAATAAGTTTAGCAATAGTGTTCTTAACCAAACCTGCATATCTATTAAGATGAATATGCTTGTGGATTTGTTGTCTGATGTTTGCTTACACACGGTTTTGTCTTATCAGTTTTTGAACAATGACTAAGAAAGGAGTGAAGACTGGGGAAAGGCCAAGATGACTGAACCCGAGTTTGATGTTGAAGTCGTAGTGGAAACCAAACTAGAAACCACATATGATGATACCAAGCCAGTGGTGGGGATTTACCCTGAATTCAAGTGGGGTGAAGTGTATCAAATGATCCAGGACCAGAATGTCCATGGCGTAGTTCTGGAAGAAATGGTTCTATATCAGAATATCAGGAGGTTCGTCATCGCAAAAGCAGCTACGCACCCAGAACTTTTTCCTTGCGCATAATTCATTGGGTGGATGTTATCGCGATCTGACCCTACATCAAGGATTTTGTTCGACAGTAAGGGAGAAGCTATTGCCTCATCTCACCCAGCACACATATTAGACGATTACAAGTTACCAAATATTCAGGTCCACCTAACCACACCCTGGCTTGAAAGTCTTAACATGGACACCCTCGAGTTTTCCAAGAAATTATTAATAACAGGAAAGAAACTGAGATAAAATGATAGTTGGGAATATGAGACCCAAACACTCAGGCCTCCTTTCAGGATCATAGCCTTAATGCTGAGTAGAATTTTCGGCAAAGCAGATGGAACCATCTATAAGCTAAGTTGGATACCGTTGATCCACCATGTAGCCTTCCATGGTACAATATTCAACTAGGCGGACATTATCTTAGACAATCTATCATCAGCCATAGCAGTTGCAAAAGCAGGACTAACCCATAAAAGGGAAAAAATTTACATGTCCTCATACGTGTTAGATTTCATTTTATCAAGGCATCCTTTCCCTAAGCTGGGATGCATCTGGAACAAGAATGATGTCCCAATTTACATTGCTTACAAGATACTATGGGATCATAAATACAAGGGATATTACAAGACTATATGTGAAGACCTCGTCATGCCTCTGTACGAACTGATATTCTTCCAAGAACCTAACTGCCTATCGGAGAATGCCATGGCGGTCATAGAACAATATGGAGACTACTATTTCTCATAGGAAGGCACGTACCTCAGGATGTATGGAGGTTCCAAACCACCATCTCTCTTGCCTAAGTATGCCACGGATTATGCAGTCCACAAGGAAGCAGTGAGGCAAGTCTTCATAGATGGGATTGGTGACTACCTGCATGATCAGAAGAAGGCTTCATTCCCACCATTTCCTTTCTGCATTGGGGCATATAAATTCTCCAAAGTCAAAATTGTTGAATATTTTGTTCAGGAATTGAAAACTTTCCATTTTGGAGAGAAGAGTTTCCATCGAAATGATAACTGCGGCAAAGCTGTAAAACATTGTGCAACTGTCAAGGTGCGTTTTGAATATGCAAACTACTTTGACCAAGACAAATAAATTTTCAGGAGAGCCAGCAATATGACTGAGCTTAGCAAATGCTTTCGCCCCAAGAGCGGGTCTAGTTCTAGCACTACTGCTCAGGGAGATAAGTATATAGAATTACGGAGGAAGAAGGATGAAGCCAAAGCTCTGAAAAAGGAAGAGAAAAGGCTAAAATAAGAGGTTGAAAAGTTCCAGAGAGAAGCAGCGGAAATAGTTCAGGAAGCTAACAGGCTACGGGAAGAAGAAGATGAAAGAATCAGAAAAGAAGAAGCTGATAAGTTGCAAGAATTTCTAGAGAAGGAAGAGAAGGAAGCAGCTGAGCAGCAAAAGAAAAAAGAAGAAGAGGATGAGTTTAAGAAGGATGTGGAAGTAGGGAGTCCAAGCATGTAGACCATGGACATAGACTCATCCCAAGTATCTCAAGAAATAACCACGGGAATCCACGTCCCTATAGGAGAGCTCCCACTCTTACCTTTTACTCCATCAAAGGACCACACCGTGGCTCAACTGGAAAAAATTGTTTTCAACAAGAAAAGAAAAGCTATTGTAAGAAGGACGGAGAAGAGAATGAAAGTGGATTCCCAACCAGACATTGTCATTATGTAGGATATCACCGTCATACAAGGCACACAAAGCGACCCCTCATTCATAGCATCCATCAACGTAGCCTATGCCCAAGCAAATGAAGACAATGTCAACAAACTGAAAAGTGAGGTTGAGCTGGGCAAGTAGAAGGTACGCAAGTTAAAGGCTAATTTGATCAAGGAGTGCGCAGACGGAGAAAGATGGAGGAATAAATACAACACCCTCTTATCATAACAAGAAATAATAACTAGTGAATACCAAAAGCTAGATGAAGACAAGGAAGCATTGGCGGTACAACTAATGATACTAGAAGGGGAAAAGGATTTTATGACAGGACAATTGGAGCTTGCAAACAGTAAGAATCAAGACTTAGCTGCTTTCCATGAGAAAGCCTGTGACATTCTAAAGAAAATCTATTTGTTACAAGATATCATTATAGTAGAAGTTAGTAAAATGAAGGCAATGATTTCAAGAGTGAAAGAAATCGATGCCGACACCTTGAGGATCAAGAAGAAGTGTGTGTGCATCATGGAAGATATCAGGAAACAGATTGAATGGAGGGAAGGAAAATCAAGCTTCCATGGAAATATACCTCTCAAGTCCTTGGCCGATTATCAGTTGGATTCAGGGCTCATTGAATTCTACAGAAGCTGGGGTGTTAAGGTAAACGTGGGGATTCAGAAAACCATCGGGCGGTGTACCGACCTCTATCAAAAGATCCGTGAAGCCCACGATAAATTCCAGATGGTTATTCCTTAGACCATAGAAGATTTCCCTGACAATGACCAGTGCTTCTCAGAGCTGCAGAACGAGCTAAACATGGAGATAGACTACATATGGAAAATAGATGTCCTAACATCAGAATATCTCCAGCGATTCATTGGGCAAGCTTCCATCCATGCATATTTTCTAGAGGATATTCCCCATGCCATAACAACAGGAGTAAAATCTATTGAAGCATAAATGCCCAAGCATGAAATATCTTTGAAGATGATGACTCCAGTATGCAGCAATATAATTGTAAGAGAAATAGGCATGTGGGCCAGTTACATGGATGAGCAGGAAAGATCAACCAATGTGGAAAGGCCAGCTGAGACAAAAATTCCAACTAAAAGCTAATTTTGACATTATATGAATAATTAAATATTAAAGATAGCTAGAGGCTGATTTATTGTATAAACACCAAAAATAACTGGAAACTAATTTTGTTTTATATGAGCACTAGAAGACAAATTTTTGGGATTCCCTAGTGTTGGCACCAGTTTTTTCTTAGTTGAAGTGGAAGGGGTAGATCCCTGAGAAATGATGGAGGAGGCCTCGTTATTTTAAACCCTGTGACCCATAAGGGCGTAGATCGAATTGTTGGAGGCTTATTCCTAAGTCCGGAATGAGAATGATAAATGAGCCCAAGTTTTAACATTGCAAAAAGGGCTAAAGGTGTGAAACTCCGCTCGAAGATATATGGGATCATGAATGGACGACACAGATCTATGGCGATAGTGATCAACGGCTAGGGAGAAGCTTCGCAAAATAAGTAGGGTATGTTTTAAACAGAGGTAGAAAGGTTAGCCCATGAGCAAATTGGAAGGTTGATCGACGGGTAAAAGGATAGATCTACCGACAACATTAATTTGTCGATTTGACGTGTGCGGTGAATGGACACTTTTAGATTTGAAAACTTTTGGTAGGCCCTGCATGTTACAACGGTGTAGATTGAGAGGGGTCGATATCTATGGTTGTAGATTTGTTCGCAATTTGAACCTGCACGGAATATCGACGCGGTCCAAAGTTGCGAACCTGGTAGGGGCCGCATCTTCAGGCGGCTGGGATGTGGAATGGGCCCAGATCAACGGTTACCATTGGACGTGTAGATTTAAAGTGCAGGAGAAGTGGCATGTGGAAATGTTAGATTCCACAAAGAGTTGTATATCTAGAAGGTGAGGGAGATCTATGGCTCGGAATAGATCTCACAGATGGAAGGCTCAAGAAACCTCTATGCTGCACAAGATGCGAGGATGATAGAAGAACGAAAATAATATAAAAATACAGGTTGCACGAGGACCTGAGCACCATTTGACCTATGCATTGGAAAACGACAGGAAACTGTGCAGAAGCTGAAAACTCAGCTAGATTCTCATCCCAGTTGTTGAATAACTAGGTAGGCCTTCTGTTCCATACTAAGCTATTTAAATGGCTGAACTGATAGAGCCCCCGGGTTTTGAACACCAGAGGGTAGGAGATTTGTTTGAAGATAAGGAGGCCGAGATTTATGACACAGTTCTGATAAACAAATCCATAGAGACAGCTGAGGATAGATTAAAGCTGATTAGGTAGGGGAATGTTGATGTACATAAGGTTTATCAGACGTTTTTCAATTTGTTTGCAATTGACCAAACCCCAAACTGCCCTGAGTTTGTCGACTGGTGCACCACCCATTATTCCTCTTCTGAGAGGGTAATTGTGGACACAACCAAGTCTAAGATCTTGTGCCAAATCAACCCCCTCACTATCAGAAAGGCCCTAGCAATCCTAGACGAATTCTGTCAAAAGGCCAAAGAATACAAGGTGGAAGCCCTAATCCAACATTTTAGACAAGCCCCAGCTGACCTTAAGGAAAGTTTCTTCCATTGTAGCCTGCAGCCAAATACATCTTTCCAGAACCAGCTTTTCCCTGATGAAGCCATTCCATTTAGAGAAGAGTCCAAATGTGTCATCACCATGTTAGCCCGGTTACTAGGTTTAGATAATGACATGTACATCATTGAGCCTTTAATAAGCCTGATGTTTGTCATGAGCACATGTCCCCTTGAATATGATGGCCCCAGTCAGTCCACCCAGTGTGCCTGTCGTAGGTTTGATGAAGCCCTAGCTGAGAGTATCCATGCTCAGCTAGCAGAATTCCCCAAGACTAGAAGCTTTAGGTTTCGATCGTACCTACTGAGGATGTTCTTGTCCTTCAATGAGGAGAATTCATAGATGCTTGAGCTGATGCTCAGTCGGGAGATACTCTCAGACTGCACTAGGTTCATGAACAACATCATGTCAAAAGTCTACCATGCTATTTTTCAAAGGAAGCTGCCCAGGGTATTAACAGAGATGAAAGAGTTGTTGCAACCTTCTCCAGAGACGAGGATTGGTGATTGGTTCCTTTCAGAACACAGCATTGCAATTAAAGTCTATGGGTTTTCCCATGCACCATATGTGCTGCCAACTTTTCTCACCCCCAGACTATTTACATTGGAATTCATTAGACAGAAACTGAAGTTGGAGGTTGAGCATTTCTTGGATGACAAGAAGGCTTCAGACATCCCTTTTCCATGGGTTGTGGGCCCATTCATTGTTAATAAAAAGGCTTCCCTTACAACCATTGAAAATATGATGAGAGATATGGGGTTCAGAACTAAGGCAACCATAAATTATGACCCTCACCACATCATTTCAGATAGGAGAAAAGAAACTAACAGAAAGGCTTTCATACATTTTGAAATTACATGGTTGGCTGAAGCTGCTAATCTGTTAGAGTATGTTGACAGAATTCAGATGGAGGTAGATCCACCTGAGGACTCCACCTCCCTGGTATCAAAGGCCACTTTCCCAATACCTAGCTCCTCCATCCTAGTCCCAGCAGTTGAAGATATTGTACCCCTTTCCAGTGGCTCTGGGGAATCCAACAAGTTGGGAGGCACTGATCCCATGGATGTGGATAAATATGCAGAGAGAGCCTCCAAAAGGTAGAAAATAGAGGATCATGAGTAGAATTTGGTGACAGTACAATAGTTCAATCCAAAAAGAAGTAGGTGAGGTTCTAGATAACTGCCTTCGAGGTCAGGAAATATGTCTTCAACCAAGCACCCGCTGAACCAACTGCACCAAGCAAACGTAGAGCTGAACTACTGGAGGAATATAAAGAGAACACAGAGGCAGCCTCAGAGGAGTCCAAACTATATGCATAAATAAGGAAAATTTCCAGTAAATAAGTGTCTTTGATGACTAGCAGAAGCCAGGCACATAACACCCTGAACTTGGCCTTGGCCACTAAAAACAAAACAATTGAATTAAGGGTGAACTCGGAGGACATCCCCATGCGAGATATGATAAATTTACACGAGGAAACTGAGGAAGTCATATATGTAAAGTTGCTAAAGGTTGCACTGGAACTATCCAAAGTGCAAGCCAACAAGAACAAGGTGCAAAATCAGCTTAGGCTGGAAAAAGTGGAGAATAAATCCCTTAAGGCACATATCAAAAAGCCCCAAAATGTATTGTTGGCCACTGAAATCCAAGAAGAAAAGAAGGCTAGTATACAAAATATGTTGGATGACAAAGATAACACCATTTAGTCACTGAAAAAGAAGTTAAAAATCCCCTCCACCCAGCTGGTGGAAGCCTTTGAATTGGCAGAGTTGGACGAGAAGAGATAAAATATCGAAGGGGAGCTAATAGAATACGAAGCTAGGCTGTTGAAGTTTGAAGAGAAGGAGAAGTTGTGGCTGAGTGATATGGCTCTCATGGTGGAGAGTGAAAAGAAGTGGAAAGCTAGGTCTGAAGAGCTCGAAAAGCAGTTGCAGGAGAAGAGTCGGGAGTTGGAAAACATAGCCACACCTTCCTCCATAGAAGCTGGTGACTTCTCCCTTGTGGGAGTTATGGCTCAAGGAAGCCTGAAATACATATAAGTGGAAAGGTTAAAGAAACAAAATATAAATTTGAAAACCTTGATGACAAAGGATGAACAGGAAAAGGAGGCTTGGGAAACCAAGTACTAGGAGATAGAAGCCAAAAATGAAGAGTTAGTGAAGTAGGCCACAGGTCAGACCTCCCTGCAGGAAGCAAAGCAGGTCATATGGGATGATATTATTGTAGAGGCCAAAAGCTAAGGCCATATCTGGACTTCTATTTGGACAAAGAGGCTATAATCAAGTCATCCAAGCAAAGTGTAGTAGCTACAAATGAGAAATTGAATAAAAATACTATAGAATATGCTCAAAGAGCCATATAATTTTTGAATGGCTTATCGGAAAATCAGGTTAAGGAAGCCAGCATAAAGGATAGCGTGTCCACCATTATTTGGGACAAAAGAGTGCTACATAAGCATCAACAGGTGAATACCATCCAGGCAAGGATAGACATCTTAACACATCAAGTGAAACTTTTCAGAGAGATGTTTGATCCACTATTCAAGAAGGGACTTCCCCTCTTTTGGGAGGAGGATGGCACCATGAAAACCCAAGAAGAGTATTAGGGAAAGTTGTGGGAGTGCAGACTGAATCATGAAGACTTTGCAAACATGAACCAGCCATTGAGAGGAAAAACAATGGTAGAAAAGTTGACAAAAGAGTTTGATCTAGTTTGGGTCTTCAAAGAGGCATGTGCACACTTTAGGAGTTGCTCATATAAGGATAACATAGATATGCAGGTGTTGTTGAAGGAGTTGGCCGCGTCAGAGCTACCAGCTGTTGAACAGTGGAAGATCGTGGTAAAGTATGGCAAGGCAAAGTTGACGCTACATCCCTGAATATTCAAGCATCATGGAGAGCTACAGCATGGAGAATTAGTCACCTAGGTTTTTGTTTATTTACCACAGTTAATTACTAGCTGGAAGATGCTTAGGGACACTTGTAGAAGGTTGTTTAGCCTGTTTTGTCAGCATCTGATTTTTGTTGTAACTAATCCTAGAGATGGGTAAGCCAAGCTATGTAGGTCGCACAAATTTTGTAACCATTTCTGTTAGGGTGGCTTGATCCTAAGGGCCAAATGATATCTATATATTTAGATGTAATAAACAGAACAAAGGGTTTATTCCAAGAGAACTAGGCCCTTTTTGTATTGTGAAGACCATTTTTAATATAAATTGGCTGAGCCGAGCAAGCATTTTGAGCAGAGATTCTTGTGTTATTTAATTTGCAGTCTGTATCTTCTCCTTCTTCGTGTGAATGTTTTTCCTGTTATGTACTTCATAATTTTTTCTTTCATGTTTGGATAAGTGTCTATTGAGGTAGAATTCATATAAATATGAGCTGTTTCTTTGAGTCCAAGCATCCACAATTATTTTCTACTAAAGTTAATACATAATTCATTTAAAAATGCTCTGTGTTGATAGACTGTGCTTATTTTCTTCCTTATCACCAGACAAACAACTCTTTGATCGTGAATGAGTAGCTACCTCGCCTCTGTTATGAATTATTTGCAAAGCATGGCCACTTTATCATGATAAATGTTTTTGACTCCATTGCCCAATGAGTTTTCACCTTGTTTCAACCAATCTACAATCTGATTCTAGTTTTATTTCATATATCTGGCCTTGTTAAACAATTAGTGAGAGATCCATCTCTGGGAAGACAGAAGACAGCTTATCTTTCCTAAAGTGGTTATGTGTGTTACCTCAAAGAGACCTTTCCACAACCTTAGGGTCGATTTGGGTGCTAACATAACTTGCACTGTTGCCGGGGAGCGAATGTGCATTATCCCTAGGAGAAACGACAAAGAATTCTAGTTTTCATAGAAAGAAGGGAATTATGTGGGAAAACAAAGTTTTCTGCATTTAAAGAAGGTTGTACATTTTCCCCGGTGACTCCACTCATCAGGATTTTTGCTCAAGAACGACTCCACTAGGGAGATTTGCACTCCACATTGATTTCCAAAGAAAATTCAGAAGGCATCCTGGCCTCTAGAAGGATCCATACAAGAGGTAACCCCATTTTTGAATTTTTTCTGACTGTGGAACACTCAGAAATTCTGCTTAGGCATATGAGTGGAAAAGAGAAAGCTAGCACTTCCAATATTGAAATATCCGTGTCTAAAAAAGATTTGTATGGTTTTCATGAATTGGATTTAGAAGTAGACATTCGGAGGTCTTTGTTAAGGTCAAAATCATAATCAGACCTAGGTCAAACATAAGTAAATCCAAATAACTTCGATCCTGTGTAGCAGCTAGATCCTGTGTGGTATAATTTGCAAAATTTTGTGAAAGTCGAAGAAAGAGACCCACATTCCCCGACCTCTCAATCTTATACTACAAACCTAGATAATAATCCTCCTCAAAATCCTCCTCAGAATATCCCTCCCATAGCCCCAAATCCACCTAGACCAATGGCAGCTAGGTTTGCACCCTTGGCTTTGCCACCTGTTTTGCATGATCTCCCTCAAAATTATTCACAGAGAAATTCCTTGTATGATGGAGATGGCGAATTTTTAGTAAGACAACATATGGATAGGTTTGAGTATTTTATTGACTTAGAAGAAGTAGACTATGATGATGCAAAGATGAGGTTGTTTGCACAGAGTTTATCTGGGGAAGCTAAGAGATGGTTTAAAGACCTACCAGTAGCATCTATCCCTACCTTTGAATCCTTTCAAACCCTAGTTTTAGATAGGTGGGAGGCAAAGAAGATCCCTCTGCAGATTCTATCTCAGTATGACCATTTGAAGAAGGGAAACTTTGAGTCTGTCCATGAGTTTTCTAGCAGATTTATGAGGGTCTACAACTCAATCCCAACTGATATTAAACCCTTAGTAGGTGCTGCTAAACTTCATTATGATGATGCCTTTGAAGGAGATTTTTCATGTATGTTGAGAGAGAGGAAGTCACCTACCCTATCAGCTATGTTAAAAGATGCCCTAGAGGTGGAAGCAAATATGATGGCTTCAGGGAAGTTTAAGGGTAAAACATAAGCAGATAAGAAGAGACAAGAAACCCAACCCTCTGCTTCCACTTCCTCCTCTGCCAGTGATGTAAAGTTTGAGATGATGATGAAGACAATGGAGAAGTTGATGGACAGGTTGGCCTTAGATAACAGACCTCCCAATAGAGAGCAACCTGGAAATCAAGTGAGGAATCCAAATTTCAGAAGGCCCTTCCCCCAAAGAAACCAAAGAAATCCCAAAGATCAACAAATCAGACCACCCTGAAAATATGGTTGATGAGGAGGCGTAAGAAGATCCAATAGGTGATCAAATTCACGACTTTGATGACATGGAGTCTGAGATATATTTGACTGAAAGAGAACATGATTTCTTCACCCAGGAAAGTACTAGTCCTATCCCAAAACTAAACTTAGAACAATATCAGATAGGTTATTAGAATGCAGTTGAGGATTTTTAGAGAAAACTAAAGCTGAGAAATCGGGAGATAACAACAAACAAAGGAAAGTCTAATCCCAACTAGTTTCCCAATACTCAATAGAACTTAGAAAAACAACAAGAAAAGCAGAAGGAGACTGTTGTGCAAGAGAGCCCAGAAAATAAAGAGCAACAGCCAAAGGAAACTAAGCAGTCAAGGCCAATTGATGTAGATAAACCAATTTCATCCTTCAGTCTAAAGACAAAGCTGGAAAAATTTAAGATTTATATCCCCTTTAATGAGTTGTTGAGAAACAATGAATACAGAGAAGAAATTACTAAGATGGTAAAAAACCAAGGTGAATGTCAACCAGACATTTTAGAACTGACAGATGATGCTCCCACTATTGTTTTTGGGCCCAAAATTGAAGACACAAATGATGAAGAAGTCCCTCCTTTTATCTAAGTCTGAATATCCATGATATGATTCTGCACAATGTCATAATAGATTATGGTGCTCCTCATAATCTGATGCCAAAGACAGTGGTAGAAAGTTTGGGTTTAAAGGTTACTAGGCCCTACAAAGATCTATACTCCTTTGATTCTAGAAAGGTCAAGTGTCTGGGATTGATAAAGGACATGGTAGTAACCCTTGCACAACTTCCAGCCAACAGCATTGTGATGGATGTTGTAGTAGCTGACTATAATATCCCGATTTTTACCCCATTGTATTAAAATGTAAATAATGTAATATTGTTATAAAATCGTGGTGAGGGGCTCAAGGCCAAGGCCCCGCCATCGATTTATTGATACATATGGTTTACATGCTAGCCAGGCACATTGGAATTGTAAATGTGCATTTTAATAAAATACCCACAACTAGCTATGCAATGCAACAAGAGATGGGGGCATGATTTTACAAGGATTTGGGAGGGAAAACATTCAAACCCTTGAGTCAATCAAGTCAAGCCAAGTGTCAATGAGAGAACCCATCAAATCCTCAACTACCCATGTTGAGTTTTGTACCCAATCATTCATTCTCCCCAAGAGTTGGTTGAGGTAGTTAATGCCTTGGGAATGGAGAGGTATGGATGTCCAAATTCGAGTATGGGAAAGCCACCCTTCATGGAAAAACGTGTTTTTGCCTTGGGAAAGAAAACATCCATGAATTGCTCCCTAAGCCATTGCCCATCAAGTAGTTTTGCCTCTCTCACGTTTTTGGAGCTGCCTGGGTGTTTTTCCTACATGTTTTCCTGTGTTTTCCTTGTTTTTCAGTTGGGAAGAGGGCGTTTTTGTGTTGCAGAGCTACTGGAAGAAGAGGGAGCTCGATTGGGGTTTCAATGAAGCCATTTTGGGCAATTTGAGTGCTCATAACCTGTGGGAGAAATAAGGTTTTCTCCCTGTGGTTGAAACCCCCTTTTTACAGTCCATTTTGGTGTGCCCACGATTTGGGGAAAACCCATGGCCATCTTGTTTGTAAATCCAATTGTTGGAAATGTGTATCCATGCCTAGTTTGAGTTTGTTGTGTGTAAGTGAGTGTTGGGATTGAGATGGGCATCTCTTGCTTTGGCTATGCATGAGCTTGAATGTACACCTTTCCTTGTAAGAATCATGCTTAGTTCGGGGGTGGCGGTTGTGTTGAGAGAATTGATGAACACAACTGGCCTATGGTTGGGTGAAATGTTGCAGCGACATAGCTAGTTGTTTGGGACAACATCACATCAAGATGAGTATTTTCGTATGTGTAATTACTTCTGCAAATGTATTAACTTGTTGACTGTGTTAAATTAAATGGCATCATGTAATGTGAGTGGATGATGTTAATCTGCTGTGCATGTTTGCTTTCAATTGCATCTGCACGCATTTGATTTTTAATTGCTGTGAATCTAATGAATGGGATGAGTTTATGTAAAAGCCCCAGATTGTCATCATGTTCCCTTCCTGGAATTGGATAGATGGGAGGGTACTCTACACTGACATTCCTTCCAAGTTTGGTATGTTGTTAACAAGATCTTGGGCATCAAAATTGAGGGGAACTATGCAGCTGGATTGGTCCTATGCCACTATACCCTTGTTTGGAGGCAACAAAATATTTTAGAGGGAAAAGAGATTAGCCAATGTGGTCAGCAGTCAAGATAAGCCTGAAAACCACCCCATTTATGTTGTTGATACTAACTTAGGATCTTCTATATTTTTCAATGATGGACCACCCACTGATCCTAAAATCCTTGTACATATGGAAGTTGAAGAGGATGAGGAATTTTCCAAAAGGTAAGAATCCTTAGAGAAGAAGCAAGAAGAAGAGGGATTATGGACCATGTACTTTTATGGATCTTTGAGTAAAAATGGAGCTGGTGCAGGTGCTTGGATCATATCCCTAGGAAGAGAATTTAAAGCTTTGTCTTACAAACTGACTTTTGAATGCACTAACAATGTGGTTGAATATGAAGCTCTGCTGCTAGGTTTGCAGGCCTTGAAAGATATGGTAGAAAAGAGGATACATGTGTTTGGAGATTCAGAGCTTGTGGTGAACCAAGTGAATGACAGTTACCAGACCAAACACCCCAGAATGAGGGCATACAAAAATGAGTTCTGGGACATGTTTGTAAATTATTTTCAGAGCATAAAATCAGGGTGATACCCAGAATTGAAAATTAGATAGCAGAGTCTTTGGCTACTACTGTTGGTGGTTTCAAGGCTCCCATTTACTCTCAAAGGAAATATGAAGTGGAAGTGTTGAACAAACCCTCTATACCAGACAACTCCAAGTACTGGCAGGTTTTTGAGGATGATATGCAAATAAAGAGATTCTTAGAGATGTCTGATGAATTTGTGAACACTCATATTGACTCGGAAAATGAAAATTTAGAGTGTTTTCAAGATGATGGGTCGATGGCGGACAAAGAAGTTGAAAGCAAAGGTTGGCGGAACACGCTGGGAGGAAAGGATATACTTCAATTGAAAAATAATTTTATCCCACGAGGTTTGATTCCCCTGGAGAATTTGTTTGGTCAAAATGACGTGGCTAAGAACCCTAAGATGAAGCCTACTGATGATGTCGTTGAGGAGAAAAACCTAGGAACTGAAGAAGAACCGCAAATTGTAAGGTTGTCCAAGAAGCTGCCTGCAAAAGAGAAGGAAGAATATGTAAAATTAATGAAGAAATATATAGATGTTTTTTCTTGGAGCTATGAATACTTGAAAGAATATGATACCTCCATCATCCAGCACACCGTTCCAATTAATCCTGGGGAGAAGCCTTTCAGACAAAAATTAAGAAGAGTAAACCCCAAACTATTTCCTGTGATAGAAAAAGAGATCAAGAAGTTGTTCAATGCTAATATCATTGTGACTTTCAGGTTTTCAAAGTGGGTAGCTAATTTGGTTCCTGTCAGAAAGAAGAATGGTGAGCTTAGACTCTGCATTGATTTCAGAAACCTCAACAGGGTTTCATTGAAGGACAATTACCCATTGCCTAAGATGGAGCATATTCTGCAAAGAGTGGTGGGGTCTGAGAGAATTTCTACCATGGATGGTTTCTCAGGTTATAACCATATTAAAGTGCTCCCAGAAGACCAAGAAAAGACTGTTTTTACTACACCTTGGGGCACATTCATGTATGCCAAGATGCCTTTTTGGGTTGATGAATGCAGGAGTCACATTTCAGCATGCTATGGATATTGCTTTTGCAGAAGAGAAGGACAAATTTGTGGTAGTTTACATGGATGATATCACTGTATATTCCAGGTCTAACAGGGAACATATCAAGCACCTGGAGAAGGTCTTTTTAAAGTGCAGGAAGTTTGGTATATCACTGAACCCCAAGAAGTCTAATTTTGCACTGGAAGAAGCTAAATTGGTGGGGCATATTATCTCAAAGGATGGTATTAAGATTGATCCAGAGAGGATTAGTGAAATTTTGAAGGTTGAAGAGCCTAGGAGCAAGAAGGAGGTGTAGTCCTTTATTGGGAAGGTAGGTTTGCTGAGGAGATTCATTCCCAGTTTTGCAGAGATAATGAGAAATATTACTAACATGCTGAGGAAGGAAAATCAGATAAAATGGACTAAAGATGCCAGAGAATCATTCAGGGGCATTAAAAGGGCCATCACTGAAGCTCCAGTCCTAGCAAGCCCATATTTTACCAGAGAATTCCTAGTCTTTTCTTATGCATCTGAACACACTGTGGCTGGAGTCCTATTGCAGAAGAATAATCAAAATGCTGAGCAGCCCATTGCATTTTTCAGTAGGGTATTGAGAGAAGGGGGATTGAAGTATGACATCATGGAAAAGCAGGCATATGCTCTGGTGAAATCATTGAAGTATTTTAGGGTATACATTCTACATTCACATATTGTTGCCCATGTTCCCAATAATGCAGTAAAGAGCATTCTTACCCAGCCATATCCTGAAGGGAAGAGGGAAAAATGGATGGTTGTTTTGTTGGAATATGATCTTGAGATCAAGCACACTAAGTTGATTAAAGGACAAGGGATGGTAAAAATGATGTCAGAGGCTAATTGTGAATCATGGCAGCTTAATTTCTTGACCAGCCATTCATATCAGCTGGACACAGGGATGCAGGTGATGCCAGAGTTTTCTATGTATCCTTGGTATGCTAATATTGCGTATGTACTGCAAAACCTACAAGCTCCTACAAGACTGAGTGAAACGAGGGCTAGATCTGTAAAGATAAAAGTTGCAAAGTTCTGCATCATGAACCAATACTTATATTGGAAGGACCCTAGTGGTGTATTGCTGAATTGCTTGCTGGAAAATGAAGCCAAACAAACAATGAAGGACTTTCATAAAGGAGATTGTGGAGGGAATCATTTGTGGAAGGTAACAGGAAACAAAATTATGAGGGTTGGTTTTTACTAGCCTACTATGTTTTCTGATGTGTATAAAGAGACTACCACCTATCATCAGTGTCAAATCTTTTATGGTAAGAGGAAATTGGTTTCGCTTCCTCTTAACCCAATTTAAATAGAGGCACCTTTCCAGTAGTGGGGTTTGGACTTCATTAAAGAGATCAACCCAAATTCTTCAGGTCAGTACAAATGGATTCTGATGGCAAAAAATTATTTTACAAAGTGGATTGAGGCCACACCCACTAGCAGAGCCACTGATGACGTGATCATGGACTTTTTGGAGGATAAAATTTTGGCTAGGTTTGGATGCCCCAGAAGGATTGTAATTGATAATGTAGTTGCTTTCAAATCAAAGAAGATGATAAGTTTCTACCACATAAACCTAAATCATTCTATTGCCTATTATCCACAAGGGAATGGATTGGCTGAGTCTTCTAACAAGAGCCTGGTAAGGATAATTAAAAATTTGTTAGAGGAAAACAAAAGAGCTTGGCATACCAAGTTGAAGTATGGTTTATGGATGACATGATCAGCACAAAAAGAGCAATTGGGATGTCACCATTCCAACTAGTATATGGAGCTGAAGTTGTCTTTCCAACCTCCTTAAAGTTGCCTTTCATGAAGTTGTTACAGGGGCATGAAGATGAACCCAACCATATGCAAAGGAGGATAAATCAAATAATAGAATTGAATGAGTTGAGATACAAGGCCTATGACAGAGTGCAGGTGCACCAAGAGAAAATGAAGAATACTTTTGACAGGAAAGTGAAAGAAGAACAATTCCAGGTTACTGATCTGGTCTTAAAATGGGATGCTCCTATATAAGATAAACATGGGAAGTTTGACCATATTTGGGTACGTCCATACATCATTGCAACAAACAGAGCTGTAAATTCTTTTACTCTGGAGCATCAAGATGGGTCTCCACTAACAGGAGGTCCAGTGAATGGAATATTTATGAAGCATTACTTGTCCTAAGGGTGGCAGGTAACCTTTGTATCATATTTTGTATATATTGATTTACATTTGCACTAGTACATGTGGTGAACCAAAGGATTTGAAGCCCGAAGTGAAGGCCCTGAAATATGGAGGAGTAGCCATTTCTTTTGTTTTGATTTTTGCATACAGAAATGCCGGAGTGGTGTTTTGAAGTTTTGAATAATAGCCCAATGGATCAGGCACTGGGTCTGCAGGGGTTCTTTTCTACCTCACAGGGAGGATAGCATCCCCAATTGGAGCCAGTTGTTGGCACCAGTTTTTCCTTAGTTGAAGTGGAAGGGGTAGATCCCTGAGAAATGATGGAGGAGGCCTCGGTATTTTAAACCCTATGACCCATAAGGGCACAGATCGAATTGTTGGAGGCTTATTCCTAAGTCCAGAATGAGAATGATAAATGAGCCTAAGTTTTAACATTGCAAAAAGGGCTAAAGGTGTGAAACTCCGCTTGAAGATATATGGGAGCGTGAATGGACGACACAGATCTATGGCGATAGTGATCAACAGCTAGGGAGCATCTTCGCGAAAGAATTAGGGTATGTTTTAAACATAGGCGGAAAGATTATCCCATGATAAAATTGGAAGGTTGATCGACGAGTAAAAGGATAGATCTACGGACAGCATTAACTTTGTCGATTTGACGTGCACGGGGAATGGACACTTTCAGATTTGTGAACTTTTGGTAGGCCCTACATGTTACAATAGTGTAGATTGATCGGGGTCGAGATCTACGGTTGTAGATTTGTCCGCAATTTGAACCTGCACGAAACATCAACGCGGTCCAAATTTGCGAACCTGGTAGGGGACGCATCTTCGGGCGGTTGGGATGTGGAATGGGCCCAGATCAATGGTTACCATTGGATGCACAGCTTTAAAGTGTAGGAGAAGTGGCATGTGGAAAGGTTAGAGACCACGAAGAGTTGTAGAGCCAGAAGGTGAGGGATATCTACGACCCGGAATAGATCTCACAGATGGATGGCTCAAGAAACCTCTCTGTTGCACAAGATGCAAGGATGATAGAAGAACAAAATTAATATAAAAATACAGGCTGCACGGGGACCTGAGCATCATTTGACCTGTGCATTAGAAAACGGCAAGAAACTATCCAGAAGCCGACAAATCAACCATATTCTCAACCCAGCTGTCGAATAACCAGGTAGGCCTTATGTTCCATACTAAGATATATAAATGGCTGAACTGATAGAGCCTCGAGGTTTTGAACACCAGAGGATAGGGGATTTGTTTGAAGATAAGGAGGCCAAGGTTTATGACACAGTTCTGATAAACAACTCCATAGAGACAACTAAGGACAGGTTAAAGCTGATTAGGTAGGGGAATGTTGATGTACATAAGGTTTACCAGATGTTTTTCAATTTTTTTGGAATTCACCAAATCCCAAACTGCCTCGAGTTTGTCGACTGGTGTGCCACCCATTATTCCTCTTCTGAGAGGGTGATTATGGACACAACTAATTCTAAGATCTTGTGCCAAATCAACCCCCTCATTGTCAGAAAGGCCCTAAAGGCCCTAGCAATCCTGGATGAATTATGTCAAAAGGCCAAAGAATACAGGGAGGAAGCCCTAATCCAACATTTTATACAAGCCCCAGCCAACCTCAAGGAAAGTTTCTTCCATTGTAGCCAGGAGCCAAATACGTCTTTCTAGAACCAACTTTTCCCTGATGAAGCCAGTCTATTTAGAGAAGAGTCCAAATGTTTCATCAGCACGTTATCCCAGTTCCTAGGTTTAGATAATGACATGTACATCATTGAGCCTTTAATAAGCCTAATGTTTGTCATGAGCACATGTCCCCTTGAATTTGATGTCCCCAGTCAGTCCACCCAGTGTGCCTCTTTTAGGTTTGATGAAGCCCTAGCTGAGAGTATCCATGCTCAACTAGCATAATTCCCCAAGACTAGAAGCTTTAGGTTTCAGTGGTACCTACTGAGAATGTTCTTTTCCTTCAATGAGGAGAATTTGCAGATGCCTGAGCTGATGCTCAGTCGGTAGATACTCTCAGACTACACTAGGCTCATGAACAACATCATTTCAGAATTCTACCATGTTGTTTTTCAAAGGAAGTTTCCCAGGGTATTGACAGAGATGAAAGAGTTGATGCAGCCTTCTGCAGAAAGGAGGATTGGTGATTGGTTCCTTTCAGAACACAACACTGCAATTAGAGTCTATGGGTTTTCCCATGCACCATATGTGCTGCTAGCTTTTCTCACACTCAAACTATTTACATTGGAATTCATTAGACAGAAACTGAAGGTGGAGGTTGAGCATTTCTTGGATGACAAGAAGGCTTCAGACATCACTTTTCCATGGGATGTGGGCCCATTCATTGTTAAGAACAAGGCTTCCATTACAACCATTGAAAATATGATGAGAGATATGGGGTTCAGAACTAAGGCAACCATAAATTATGACACTCACCACATCATTTCAGATAAGAGAAAAGAAACTAACAGAAAGGATTTCATACATTTTGAAATTACAGGGCTGGTTGAAGCTGCTAATTTGTTAGAGTATGTTGACAAAATTCAGATGGAGGTAGATCCACATGAGGACTCCACCTCCCTAGTATCAAAGGCCACTTTCCCAATACCTAGCGCCTCCATCCTGGTCCCAGCAGTTGAAGATATTGTACCCCTTTCCAGTGGCTCTGGGGAATCTAGCAAGTTGGGAGGAACTGATCCCATGGATGTGGATACAGATGCAGAGAGAGCCTCCAAAAGGCAGAAAATAGAGGAGCCTGAGGAACATTTGGTGACAGTAATAATAGGTCAAGCAAAAAAGAAGCAAGTGAGGTTCCAGATAATTTCCTTCGAGGTCAGGGAATATGTGTTCAACCAAGCACCCACTGAACCAGATGTACCAAGCAAACGTAGAGCTGAACTACTGGTGGAATATAAAGAGAACACAAAGGCAGCCTCAGAGGAGTCCAAACTATATGCAGGAGTAAGGAAAATTTCCAGTAAAGAAGTGCCTTTGATGACTAGCAGAAGCCAGGCACAGAACACCTTGAACTTGGCCTTGGCCACTAAGAACAAGGAAACTAAACTAAGGGTGAAATTGGAGGACATCCCTGTTCCAGATATGATAAATTTGCACAAGGAAACTGGGGAAGTCATATATGAAAAGTTTCTAAAGGCTGCACTGGAGCTGTCCAAATTGCAAGCTAACAAGAACAAGGTGCAAAATCAGCTTAGGCTGGAAAAAGTGGAGAATAAATCCCTGAAGGCACAAATCAAAAATCTCCAAAATGCATTGTTGGCCACTGAAAGCCAAGAAGACAAGAAGGCCAATATACAAAAGCTGCTGGATGACAAAGATAACACCATTCAGCCACTGAAAAAGAAGCTAAAAATTCCCTCCACCTAGCTGGTGGAAGCCTCTGAATTGGCAGAGTTGGAAGAGAAGAGAGAAAAGCTCCAAGGGGAGCGAATAGACTGCGAATTTAGGCTGTTGAAGTTTGAAGAGAAGGAGAATATGTCGCTGAGTGATATGGATCTCATGGTGGAGAGTGAAAAGAAGTGGAAATCTAGGTCTGAAGAGCTCGAAAAGCAGTTGCAGGAGAAGAGTCAGGAGTTGGAAAACATGGCCACACCTTCCTCCATAGAAGTTGGTGACTTCTCCCTTGTGGGAGCTATGGCTCAAGCAAGCTTGAAAGACATGGAAGTGGAAAGGTTAAAGAAACAAAATATAAATATGAAAACCTTGATGACAAAGGTTGAACAAGACAAGGAGGCTAGGGAAACCAAGTACCATGAAATAGAAGCCAAAAATGAAGAGTTAGTGAAACAGGCCACAGGTCATACCTGCCTGCAGGAAGCAAAGCAGGTCATATGGGATGATATTATTGTAGAGGACGAAAATCTAAGGCCATATCTGGACTTCATTTTGGACAAAGAGGCTGTAATCAAGTCATCCAAGCAAAGTATAGTAGCTGCAAATGAGAAATTGAATAAAAATCCTTTGGAACATGCTCAAAGAGCCATAGAATTTTTGAATGGCTTATCGGAAGATCATGTTAAGGCATCCAACATAAAGGATAGGGTTTCCATCATTATTTGGGCCAAAAGAGTGCTACATAAGCATTAACATGTACCATCCAGGTAGGGATAGACATCTTAGCACATCAAGTGAAACTTTTCAGAGAGATGTTTGATCCACTGTTCAAGAAGGGACTTCCCCTCTTTTGGGAGGAGGATGGCACCATGAACACCCAAGAAGAGTATCAGGGTAAGTTGTGGGAGTGTATACTGAATCATGAAGACTTTGCAGACATGAACCAACTACTGATAGGCAAAACAGTGGTAGAAACGTTGACAAAAGAGTTTGAGCTAGTTTGGGTCTTCAAAGAGGCCTGTGCACACTTTAGGAGTTGCTCATATAAGGATCACACAGAGATGCGGGTGTTGTTGAAGGAGGTGGCCACGTCAGAGCTGCCAGCTGCTGAACTATGGAAGATCGTGGAAAAGTATGGCAAGGCAAAGTTGACGCTACATCCCTGAAGATTCAAGCATCTTGGAGAGCTACAGCATGGAGAATTAGTCACCTAGGTTTTTGTTTATTTACCACAGTTAATTACTAGCTGGAAGATGCTTAGGGACACTTGTAGAAGGCTATTTAGCTTGTTTTGTCAGCATCTGATTTTTGTTGTAACTAATCCTCGAGATGGGTAAGCCCAACTGTGTAGGTGGCACGCATTTTGTAACCATTTTTGTTAGGGTGGCTCGAGCCTAAGGACTGAATGATATCTATATATTCAGATGCAATAAACAGAACAAAAGGGTTGATTCCAAGAGAACTGGGCCCTTTTTGTATTGTGAAAACCGTTTTTAATATAAATTGGCTGAGCTGAGCAAGCATTTTGAGCAGAGATTCCCGTGTTATTTAATTTGCAGTTTGTATCTTCTCCTTCTTCATGTGAATGTTTTCCCTATTATCTACTTCATAATGTTTTCTTTCATGTTTGGATAAGTGTGTATTGAGGCAGAATTCATATAAATATGCTATGTTTCTTTGATTCCAAGCATCCACAATCATTTTCTACTAAAGTTAATACATAATTAATTTAAAAATGCACTGTGTTGATGGACTGTGCTTATTTTCTTCCTTATCACCAGACAAACAACTCTTTGACTGTGAATGAATAGCTACCTCGCCTCTGTTATGAATTATTTGCAAAGCATGGCCACTTTATCATGATAAATGTTTTTGACTCCATTGCCCAATGATTTTTCACCTTGTTTCAACCAATCTACAATCTGATTCTAGTTTTATTTCATATATCTGGCCTTGTTAAACAATTAGTGAGAGATCCCTCTCTGGGAAGAAAGAAACCAGCTTTTCTTTCCTAAAGTGGTTCTGTGTGTTACCTCAAAGAGACCTTTCCACAACTTTAGGGTCGATTTGGGTGCTAACACCTAGGGTTAGGGTATGAGAAGAGACAATTTTGTAAAGTTATAAATAGAGGAATAGAATAGAGGAAAATGACTTTTGGCAGGTGAAAGGACTGATTTGTCTTGTACATGAATTACTTTGATGCATTAATAAAGAAAGCTCCATTTTGCCTGGGAAAAGCTAGCACTACGTTTTTTGCTTGGGGATGTGTTGAATGTCTGTTGAATTATTTCGGCACCATTCATGTATATATTGTGAGATCGTTCCTAACTTTTCTGAATTAATTCTGTGTTATGAATGCTTTCATTTCCTGTGTAAACAATTATGTGTTAAATGAGTAATGGAATGTTTTAATTCTATTAGAGCTATCTTTGATATCCTTTATATTTTGTTGTAAATGTATCTATATTATTGAACAACTATCTGTGATATTCTTGGGTGTATTTCCAGCGTATTACTCATATTTCAGTTTTGCTCCCTGCAAGGATAGATTAATTAGCCTAGATAGTTTTATAGATCAGATTTGTTTTAATTGCATGCATTTAGATAGAGCACTTGCATATCATCTTTAAACAAAAAATACCAAATTGTGGATCGGGCTGCAATCGGTGAAAACTCAACTTTAAAATCACATACAGTAGTTGGGCCATTAACCGGACGGATTCCCCACACCAAATGGTGAGCGATCTAATTGGGCTTGCTTACCGGGGAGAATCCCTAACTGTAGGTGCTGCGAATTTTGGGGCATCAACAAAGTGGAATATTAACTCATTAGATATGGACATCTTGATTAATACACAAGGTTCACAATTTTTATCATCCCATTTTATTTTCTTATCAACATCAGTGAGGGTAGTCTCTTTTCCCGAGGCAATTTGATAAAGTTCCCGACTTCGTAGGACATCCTCCATATGGGTTGTCTATGCGAATTAGTTGGTATTGGTAATTAGAATACCATGTGGACTGGAGATATTATAATATGTAGGTACTATGGCTTTCAAAGTAGAAAGTAATGGTCTAGATACAAAGATCTTGAAAATATGGGTAGTTTAAAAAAAGGTTATGAAAACAAACTCTGTAGATCAAAGTAATTCATTTTTTAAGAAAGTCATAAAATGGAACTAGGGAGCCACGTGGCAGGTAGAGGTTGAACCACACTATGATGGGTGCAAAAAAATGTAGTAAATAATTTCCTACCTTATTAAATTTCCCTACAAGTTCACTTTTACAAATTAGTTACTTTAAAATAAGTGACCCACTTTTATAAAACAAGTGGGAAGCACTTTTACAATGTAGTTACTTTATAAATTAAAGTTACATGAACTTTTGCAAAAAGTAATGAAAAATAGGACTTGAACCCAAGACCTTTTACTTAATAAATTAACTTTCAACCAAGTGAGTTAAACAAAAGGTTTAGTAATATTACGGAGGAGAACGGAGGTGTTGTTGTTGGTTGTTGTGCCTACCCAAAAAACCTTTCCTTTTGTCCTGCAAAACACTTTACATAACCACAAAAAAAATCACAAAATTGAAATTTCACAAATTTGGGGTTAGTCCTTGGTTATCTTACCTGAAAAATGTAAGTTTTCTTGTTGTTTCTAGTTTACCAAGTTTACACAAGGCATGCGACAAAGAGTATGCACAATCAATAAAAACCTTTTCGCTCTGTTTTTTATTTTTCGAGTTCGCATAGAGTCTACAAAAAAGAGTATAAGTATAATGGAGAGGTAACAAACTGGGAATAAAAAATGAAAACCAGGCTAAAATATGAAAGAATGTAAGAAAGATTTTTGAAAACTCCATAAATATAAATAGTATAACTTTGGATTTGGTAAAATGGCCATATCTTGGGAAACAAAAACTTTTCGAGTAAAATGAAAATCAATTCCAACTAAACGAAGCACTTGAAATGCAATGCAACACCTTTCTTACCCTATAAATACATAGAAACAACACAATCCAAAAATCCTTTGATGCACATGAATATGTTTGTTCAAGATCTTGATCAACAATGGAAACCGGTCTTGATAAGTGCTTTGATTACATGTTTGACTAATTTTTCACAAAGGTCAAACTCATTAAGCAACCGTTGACACAAACATATCACATATCAACACACATATGTTTTATGTGGTTAAAATCCTCAGAGAGGGAAACAATCCATTACTTTATTCAAATAGATACTTGAGGAAATATAATAATAAAAAAAGGAAAAATATTTTACATATGCGTTTAGCATAGTCGAACAGTAAACAAATGACCCTCCATGCTATTTAAATAGAGATCACACACAAATTAGGTGCTAAGCCACAGATCAATATCTGTTAAGATTGAGGTGAAGATGAACCATTGTATCACTTTATGTCTATAACATATCGTGACCATCAGATTACATAAGTACAAATTCATACTAAAGAAACACTCTTTACTTAAAGATACGTTAGACCAAGTTGATCTTAATGAACTCCTAAGTGTCTAAATATACTAACAATACTTGGGTCACATTGTTGGATGACATGGGGTGAAAGTGGACCCCAAAAAGATTGTAGCAATGCAAGAATCGCCCTGCCCTAAAACCTTTAAGAGCTTACATGGATTTTTAGCCCTTATAGGATACTATAGGAATTTTGTGAATAACTATGGTAAAATTTCAACCTCGTTGAAAACCTTGCTCAATAAAAATTCCTTTGCATGGAATGAAGTTGAAAAAAAAAGAATTCTTAGTTTTAAAGAAACCCATGTGCACCACCTCTACCTTAGTTGTGCCTAATTTTAGTAAGACTTTGTATTGGAATATGATTCCTTCGGAAAGAATTTGGGTGTAGTTTCAATGCAACAAGGAAGACCCTTAGCATTCACCAATAAGTAGTTTTGTGATAGAAATTTGGGAAAGTATACCTATGATAAATAAATGATTGTCATCCTACATGCAGTTGAAACATGGTGGACATATCTCATAAGTTGGTTCTTTCAAATCAATATGGGTCACGATATCCTGGAGTATTTTTTGCAACACAGGTTGTCATTCGCAAAGAAGCATAAATGGTTCACTATGATGCTTGTCTATGATTATGAGATCATCTACAAAAAGGGAAAATGCAATGTTGTGGAAGATGCATCGTCAAGGAAGCATGGGGAAGAGGAAGAGGGATCCCTCTTTGCCTTATCTTCTTTGGTACTTGAATGGTTAGAAGAAGCACAAAAAGAATGGCTAACTAATGTTATTAAATATCATCTCATCAAGCGACTCCGAGAGGATCCCAAACCTCCCCATGGTTACACTCGCCAACAAGATGCATTGTGATATATAGGTCACATTTTTCTAGTACATAAATTTCAACTCATCCCCTCTCAAAGGTAACTCAAGATTTTAGAAAACTTATGCATGTGATAAGCATTCCTTCTTCTAGGAAGGCGTGAAAATGTATATCCTTACTTTTGTAGTGAAATGTGACACTTTGCAAAGGAACAAGGGTGAGATAGTAAAGATCCCTATGGAATTACAACCATTGCCAATCCCATCCATTATTTGGACTGACATTTCCATGGATTTTATTATAGGTATTCCAAAAGAGGGTAAAAAATCAATCATCGCGATGGTAGTTGATAGATTTTCCAATCATGTTCTTTTCTGTGCTCTCCATACCCATTTACCTTGGCAATGGTTGCCCAAATTTCTTTAGACCAATTTTTCAAACTCCATGGCATGCCTACCTCCGTTGTGTTAGATTGTGATCCCATATTCACCAACAAATTTTGGCAAGAACTATTTGGAATACAAGGAACCTCGTTGCAAATGTGCACCTCTTATTATCCCCAAATAGATGGCTATAACAAAGCAGTCAACAAGTGTCTTGAAACCTATTTGTGATGATTTGCATCTGAAAAGCAACACTAGTGGGAACAACGGTTACCTTTGGTAGAATGGTGGTATTATACCACTTATCATGAGGCTACAAAAATGACACCATATGAAGTGGTATGTGGCCAACAACTTCCCTTAGTGGTTTCATATCTACTAGGCACTTAAAGCAATAGGTACGCTAACACTGATTAATGCATTCATTTGTAGAACGAAACCAAGTGTTCCTTCACCTCCAACCTTATAACAATGCCTCTATCAAAGTTAAAGGCTATTAGAAGCCCGCAACAAATTTTAATGGCCCATATCATATTGTTCAACACATTGGTCAAGTGGCCTACAGATTAGTGTTCCTTGCACACTCCAAGATACACCTAGTATTTCATGTGTCATGTTTGAAGAAGGTTGTGGTCAAAATTGTTGAGTTCAAACTACATTACCATAAGTGGATGAAGAAGGATCCATTTGGCTCCATTCACAAGCAGTTTTGGACACTCTAGATCATCAACTACATCAATGCATTATCCCTGAAGCTTTGATTCAGTGGAAGAATACTAATTGGTAACCATCAACCATATTGCAATAGTTTCCTCATCTTCAACCTTAAGGAGAATGTTTTTTTTTAAGGGAGAAGGCATGTTAGGGTCCTAACCTAACCCATCTACTTTATCAATGCATAAGGACATAAGTCCCATTAGATAGTTACTCTATAGTTACTTAATATGCAAGGTGCATCCTTATTGAATAAAGTATTATAGGTGGTTGACCCTCATT
Organism: Larix kaempferi; assembly: GCA_027924585.1. Lineage (NCBI taxonomy): Eukaryota > Viridiplantae > Streptophyta > Pinopsida > Pinales > Pinaceae > Larix > Larix kaempferi. The sequence goes on along the minus strand of BSBM01000259.1, from coordinate 18,819,044 downwards.
AATAGAAAGACCATGCATAGTTAGGATTTTGGTCATTAAAGCACTATATATAGAATATTAAGCTATGTAATGTGGATTCAAGAATTATCATTGTATTTGGATCTTTTCTCTTGGAGGTTTATCCCTTGGAGAGGCAAGTGAACATAGCTCTTTATTTTCAATATTTCATACAAGATATATTTTTCTAGTTTTATCTATATTATCTCTTATGTTTTTCTTTCTTTTCTCTAAATTTTTAGGTTTAAGTATATTACAAAAAATGATCACTTCTTGTTTCTTGGAATACATTTTAACAATATATTTCTTAGATAAATTGAGTAAAGACGATAATTAAATGGATTTGTGCTTAGCTAAGTGTAGTTTTAGTTGTACCACAAGTTTGTGTCATCATAGGATCAAATATTAAGAAATTGAATTCTTGGGAATTTGAATCAAGTTGTCATGGCATGGAAAGTCCTTAAGGTTATTGATGGAGTCCATATATTTGTTAAATAAATAGGATCTAGTGATTTAACCCATATGAGGAGCAATATTAGTGGATTTCAAAGGTATATATGTTAGGATATTCCTATACTCTATCCCAGTCCCACCAGTATTTTGATCATTTACATTTTCAGTCATGCATGCACTTTTAGGGTTTGCATGCATCATTTAGGGTTTGCATGCATGCTAGTCATCAGTCTAGCACCTAGCCCTCAGTTAGCCAACCCCCGAGAGCTTCTCACTGATCAGTTTTAGCCCTCCAGTTGCTTAATGCGCCCTTCTTCCTTGATTTTAGGAAGCAACTCGCCCTTCTTCACCTACCAATCCAATTGTCTTCAGTTACACCTACCAGACTCAGTTTCACTGATGGTTGACAGTTACTTGAGCATTGATGACTCCACTGATGATTATGAAGACTTCCAGTTGTGCTTCGATGACACCAGTTGTGCTCTGATGACACTCCAGTGATCCTTTGATCACTCCATGAAGGCTAATTCGAATTGCCACCTTAGGCATTTGAATTCCTCATGCATTGTATTATTTATTTGTCCATTTGTGATTAATGAATTAGTGTGTGTGAAGTATTTTTTCTTCTATCCGAGTTCTACTGTATTATTATTTTGTTGCTCATTATACTGCATTGACCACTCTTCTTCTATTTTCCTGCTTAATCATAATTACTCTTGTGAGGTATACATCGTCTCTTAGATATACTGTGAGGATTTTCACATGGTATCATAGCATGTTGAGAGTATTGTTTATCTCCATTCCTGAGAGTTTTTTGCAGGTTATTATCAAGATTTCGAGTGCAGCAGTTTCTGCATCTATGCAGCAGTAGCAGTTGCAGATATTTTCTATTGTTTTTGCAGGGCTTCTACAGCTTCCATGTTTTCAGAAGATCCTCCTCTTTATCTATTCAACTATGTTACCAAAAATGATAGCATATTTGAAGAGACATGATCTCTTTGATTATTGTTTTGAAAGAGAGTTCGAATCCTCTGAAGAAGAGAATGATTGGTTAGATGAAGGTGGAAGAGCTATTGCATCCATGATGTATGCTATGCCTCGAAGCATGGTATTCTATTCCCTTGATGATGAATATGTTAAATATCCAAAAGAGATATGGGCCCACCTGGATAAAAGTTTTGGAAAGCAGAATGAAGGGATTGGTCCAAACCCTTTCGAGAGAAAGCAAAGTGATGCATTCGCCCTCCTTGATGATCTCATTGATCATGAATCAGTATCAAACATATCTCATATTGAAGTTAGCCATAAAGAAGAAGAACTTGCAGATTCTACATTCATGCTCCAAATTTATTCTATTTCGAATTATGTGCCATCTCACACTCTAGATATTGCAGAAGGTCCTAAATCCTCTCTTGCACCAGAGTCTGTTGGTTTGCATCATGATCACATGATTATTTCAAAGGAAAAAATAGCTATTGGAGGTAATGCATTCGCCCTCCTCAAGCAATCACCTCTTATTTACTACTATATGATCATTATTCCATGATTTCAGAAGGTTATTGAAGAATATGGCCATTGCCACCCACTTGGGATAATTTCTCATGCATCTAATGGTTTTGATCTCACCTCTTATGGTTCAAAGGAGATCTCAAGAAACCATTGCCATTTGCTTGAGATAATCTCTCATGCATTTACTGGTTTTGATCTCACCTCTAATGGTTCAAAGGATATCTCAAGAAACCATGATTCAAGTCTTGGATCTAATTTGGATTCTAAGAAATCACTACTTGGGATAATTTCTCATACATATGATGGTTTTGATCTCACCCCTACTGGTTCAAAGGAGATCTCAAGAAACTATTTTTTAAGTCTTAAATTTGATTTTGATTTTAAGCAAACATGTAATAGTTCTTTTTGGCATAATCTCACCCATGGTGGTTCGAAGGAGAAGACAAAAGACTATATGCACATTCAAAGATTTGATCCTACCTCAGCTGATTCGAATCACAGGTTCAAGGATCATTCTCATACTTTTGGATTTGTTCTCATCACATTCGAATTGAAGAGCAAGTACAAGCACATGCCTTTTGAGCATGATCCACTTCTTCCCAAGAAGAAGATACCTCCAGACATATGACCAAGCATCACACCTGCTTGAGTTTGGAGAATTTATTTTTTATGTGTGCCTTACAGTCTGTTTTGAGGGGGGGTTATTTTTCCCATGAAATTTTCCCCACGTCCTTGGTTTATTGACTGTTATTATTCATTGTATTGGGTGACCTTTGGTATTAGTTACCAGGGCCCAAGATGGATTAAGGGGGGGTGTTAGGATATTCCTATACTCCATCCCAGTCCCACCAGTATTTTGATCATTTACATTTTCAGTCATGCATGCACTTTTAGGGTTTGCATGCATCATTTAGGATTTGCATGCATTCCAGTCATCAGTTCAACACCTAGCCATCAGTTAGCTAGCCCCCGAGAGCTTCTCACTGATCAGTTTTATCCCTCCAGTTGCTTAATGCGCCCTTCTTCCTTGATTTTAGGAAGCAACTCGCCCTTCTTCACCTACCAGTTCAGTTGTCTTCAGTTACACTCAATTACACTCAGTTACACCTACCAGACTCAGTTTGACTAATGGTTGACAGTTACTTGAGCATTGATGACTCCACTGATGATTATGAAGACTTCCAGTTGTGCTCCAATAACACTCCAGTGATCCTTTGATCACTACATGAAGGCTAATTCGAATTGCCACCTTAGGCATTCGAATTCCTCATGCATTGTATTATTTATTTTTCCATTTGTGATTAATGAATTAGTGTGTGTGAAGTATTTTTGCTTCTATCCGAGTTCTACTGTATTATTATTCTGTTGCTCATTATACTGCATTGACCACTCTTCTTCTATTTTCCTGCTTAATCATAATTACTCTTGTGAGGTATACATCATCTCTTAGATCTGCTGTGAGGATTTTCTTATTATCTACTAGGCACTTAAAGCAATAGGTACACTAACACTGCTTAATGCATTCATTTGTAGAATGAAACCAAGTGTTCCTTCACCTCCAACCTTATAACAATACCTCTATCAAAGTTAAAGGCTATTAGAAGCCCGCAACAAATTTTAATGGCCCATATCGTATTGTTCAACACATTGGTCAAGTGTCCTACAAATTAGTGTTCCTTGCACACTCCAAGATACACCTAGTATTTCATGTGTCATGTTTGAAGAAGGTAGTGTTCAAAATTATTGAGTTCAAACTACATTACCATAAGTGGATGAAGAAGGATCCATTTGGCTCCAATCACAAGCAGTTTTGGACACTCTAGATCATCAACTACATCAATGCATTATCCCTGAAGCTTTGATTCAGTGGAAGAATACTAATTGGTAACCATCAACCATATTGCAATAGTTTCCTCATCTTCAACCTTAAGGACAACGTTTCTTTTTAAGGGAGAAGGCATGTTAGGGTCCTAACCTAACCCCTCTACTTTATCAATGCATAAGGACATAAGTCCCATTAGATAGTTACTATATAGTGACTTAATATACAAGGTGCATCCCTATTGAATAAAGTATTATAGGTGGTTGACCCTCATTAATAGAAATGCCATGCATAGTTAGGGTTTTGGTCATTAAAGCACTATATATAGAATATTAAGCTATGTAATGTGGATTCAAGAATTGTCATTGTATTTGGATCTTTTCTCTTGGAGGTTTATCCCTTGGAGAGGCAAGTGAACATAGCTCTTTATTTTCAATATTTCATACAAGATATATTTTTCTAGTTTTATCTATATTCTCTCTTATGTTTTTCTTTCTTTTCTCTAAATTTTTAGGTTTAAGTATATTACAAAAAATGATCACTTCTTGTTTCTTGGAATACATTTTAACAATATATTTCTTATATAAATTGAGTAAAGACGATAATTAAATGGATTTGTGCTTAGCTAAGTGTATATTTAGTTGTACCACAAGTTTGTGTGATCATATGATCAAATATTAAAAATTGAATTCTTAGAAATTTGAATCGAGTTGTCATGGCATGGAAAGTCCTTAAGGTTATTGATGGAGTCCATATATTTGTTAAATAAATAGGATCTAGTGATTTAACCCATATGAGGAGCAATATTAGTGGATTTCAAAGGTATATAGAGTGTATAGATGAAAAAATTTGGTGAGCAACAACTGTGGGACCAAAGGAATATATGAGGTTAGTTGATAAATAAGGTCAATGTTTGGTGTGGTCTTATTATGTGGATGTTTATCCATTGAATCCTCAAGGAAGAACATATATAAGGTGGTGATGGTGGTATATGTGTGCTCGATGACAAAGCTTGGTGGTTGATTATACTAGGTGCTTGAGGGTATAACATCTAGTGGATACATGTTGAAAATGTTAGAAAGGTGTAATTGAGAAACAAGATCAGGTTTGGATCAGGTCATGGGGAGATGGAATGTTATGCACCAAATTCCTATAAATATGTTCAAACAGGAAGATATAGTATTTCAGTGCCCTTAGAATGCAATAAAAAGATGAATAACCAGACCCTTATAGGGGAAACCTCCTTTACAATGTATTTCAGATACAAAAGAATATATATATATATGAGATAAAAGGTACTATTACCATTATAGATCCTACATAATTAGGGTCCTATCCAACCAATAAGATAATATTAATATGATAATAGAATTGTAATATCACAATATATAGAACTTAACATGACTCTCCCCTTCAAACCAATGTTGTCCTCAACGCTTGATTAATTATGGATGCTTGTTCATGAAGAAATCATCTTCCCATGTTTTCTCTTCTATTGGAAAGTTCTTCCACTTGATGAGGTGCTTAGTAATTGCTCAATTTCATTGTTTTTTTATCCTTCTCTGAATGATTGTTTAAGGTTCTAGTATTAGTTTTCGTTCCTCATCAATCTTTGGTAAAATGGTTTGGACTAAAATCTTCTCACCAATTAACTTTTTTGGGAAAGAAACGTGGAAAACTAGATGTGCATGTGAATTTGGCAGTAACTTTGATTTATGGTCCATACTTACAATCCTTTGCAACACCTTATATGGACCATATTACTTCGGTGCTAACTTGTTGTCATTCTTTTGTTTCTTGAGGGACATCTATTTTTATGGTTGTATCCTAAAAAATACCCAATCTCCCACTTCAAATTCCCTTTCACTACGATGTTGATTTGCTTGTTGTTTCATCCTATTTTGTGTTATAACGACGTTATCCTTCAATAACTGGAGAACTTCTTGTTGGTTCTCTATGTGATCCTCCACTACTTGAACCTTAGGTTTCTCTTTCAAGGATTATGTGATGGAAGGAGGATGACAACCATAAGGTTCCACAAATGGTGACATTTTTTATGAAGTATGGAAATATGTGTTGTACCACCATTTTGCTAAGGGAAACCACTTGACTTGTTGTGTTTTCTTATCATATGCAAAGAAACAAATATACCCTTCTAAGCATTTATTCACAATCTCATTTTTCCCATTATATTGAGGATGGTAAGAGGATTTGTGATCCAAATGAGTGTCCAAACAAGAAAATAATTACTTCCAAAAACTACCAGTGAAAATTGGATCTTTATCACTTACAATAATCTTGGGGGTTCCATGTAGATTTTTAATTATTTCCATGAATGCCTAATCTACTATACTTGTTTTAAAAGGATGATAAAGAGAGTAGAAATTTGCATAGTTTGTGAGTCGATACACCACTATGTAATGTCCCTTTTTGGAAAACATTAGGTACACTATCAAATAATATTTCAATAGAGGCTTAAAACTTTAGACAGTGGATGCACTCTTTCTCAAAACCCTCATTGACAATGAATTTCACATTGATTCCATGGTTATGAGACAACCGAGGAAAATCTAGGAGAGTGACATGGAGATTATGATTGGATTTAAAATATTATATATGTGGATTCTTAATATTGTGTGGCTGAGGAATTTTTACAAACACTTCACATACATCCTCCTCCAGTACTTTGTCTAGTTTCGAAACTAGGAAAACTAGGAAACTAGTCTTTCTTTGTCTTGTTCCAAACACCTCCATAACTTTCCAAATTTATTCTAGAAGGAAACTATGGGATTTAATTGATCCTAACATACATCAAACACTCAATTGTAGAATCATACAACTCCTTTTGACATGTTATTCAAGTCTGCTCAAATTTGGCCAATTTCAAACCTTGGACTAGTGAAACCCAAATGCTCCCAAATGCTCCCAAATTATTTCTAATTATGTATGGAAGGGATTGAGGGGAATTACTACATCCAAATGAATCTATTAGAAACTCATGCACTTATTTAATACATTCACGGCTTTCATTTATCAAGAAGGTATGAAAGGGGAAAATACTAGGGAATTCGATGTTAAAACTCACACTAGTCTTTGACCTTTTTGGCCTCCCAAACACTGTAATAACTTCCCTAATTTATGAAAATATAATTGGATTTTATTAATAAACCTCAAGTGAAACCAAAATGTATCATTAATCAGGTTCTATAATCTTCTATCACTCCTATAAACTTAGAATGTTGTGAGACATAGAAATTGCTTGGAAAAGTTAACAATGGACATGGAACTTGCTTCACAAACTTTAATAAAAAACCAAAGGGGCATGAATATAGTATATTGGTAATAAAAATGACATCATATTCTGCTATAAAAATTATCAAAATCGCAGATAAATTATGATACAAACATATATAAAATTACTCCAAAAATTCCATATGAAAATAGAGGGGAAACTAACTCGAATCGATGGTTTGCTTGCAATGTTTACATAAAAGACATGGAATTTAGTGCTATGGCTCAAATGTGTAGCTCAATACAATGTTATACATCATATATCAACACAATATATTCACAAAATCATTCTCCACAAATCTTATACAACTATGAGTGCGCCATCAACAATAGAACATGGGGAGTGAGAGAAGATTATGAGAAGCGATAGTGGAGAAAGACATGATAGATGAAATAAAACTATAGAGGGATTTGAAACTGCAACAGAACACCTTCATTAATATCTGATAATAGGTATGAATGGCCTCTCCTCCAACCAACTTGGATAGGCATCTTTCACCTTCGAAATTGGTTCAATAGCAGGGAAGGTAAACACCCACCATGCAAGGACAAGCTAAAGCTCTCCCAAATTGCAAAGATGCAAATGAAAAATGACCAAAATATTACCTAATTCGACTTGATCCTCTTTTAATAACATCCTTTGCCTCCTTTCCCTCCAAGAAACTCGAATTCCCCTCCTCTTGGTTCATTAACTCGAATTAGTGTTAATCTTGGTTGTTACATTAACCCAAGTGACACTTGTCTTGATTTTGCTTGATATCCTTCATGAATTTCAACTTGGAATCCTTCATGAATCTTCCTTGGGCCCCACACACCTCATGCACCCTCTTTGGGTCTATTTTTAGCTCTTACATGTCATAAATGTCATAGAATTTGTCATACTGTCATAATAGTTGTAAGAGAATTTGTCATAAGGTGTCATAGGGTTGTCATAGAATCTGTCATTGACTAAAAATAGACCTATGAATTTTCACCTTCCCCATGGGAGTTAATTGTCCCTCCAAATTCGAATTTGAGTATGGTTCCATGTGTAAAGGAGGAATATTCCCTCATGTGGACTGCAGATATCCACTTATGTGCCCCCAAGTCCAACTAGGACCCCACACCACTTCCTTTTGGAGCAATTAATGATTTTTCCATAATTTATTGGCCTATTTTCCGCCATCAATTTAGAGTTATGAATTTCCATGAGAAACCATAGTCCTTGGGGTTAAATATCAATATTTTAATTTTCCCACATAACCCTTAAGAATTGGATAGGCCAACTTAATTGTTTCTCTGAAAATTATTTAATTGGGGACATTAAAGTCCTCCCCACCCAATATTGCTTGTCCTCAATCAATTTCAAACATGGATATTGAAGAACCTGCTTTCCTTTCCAAACTTTGCTTCCAACCTGTTCCAAAAATCAGTTGAACCTTCATACTTGCACTGAGCTTTCCAACTTAACTCTTGCCATCAATCCATGATTGAAATTTCTTGGAACACTTCCTTGCAACATAGAGTTTGAATTTCAAAACAACCAATTTTCCTTAGCCGCAATTTGAGTAGTGGCACTCATGTACTGCAATTGTGTGTTTCCAAAAGTAAAGAGATGTGGATTTTTTTTTGCATATTGATATCTCCTGTGACATCACCACTAAATACCAAAATATTAATTAAATCCATCAAAACAAAATTTGTACAATTAATATTTACCTCCTTCATATTTTGGAAACTTTTTCTGAACTTTCAACTCTTTTGCTCACTGTATAATTCTTTGAAGTTTCCACCAAGTTTCCAAACTTTGAGTTTTCAAGATTCCAAGAAAATTTCAGAGAGGAACCAACATGCTTGTTGATACACTAATATAATTACAATCCTTCTCAAGTGGTGACTCAATCTCCCATACTGCTTGTTTCCCCCAAAATTGAAACCAATGAGACCAAAAATGATCCCAAGGTCCCAAATGATTGTGATACATGCATGTTGTAAAATGTATACTATGAAATGTCGTGAACACCAAGCATGTGAAAACTGAATCCATCTTTTAAAAGGTCTCCCACATAGGAAACTGGAGCACTACTCTGCAAAGATGAACTCAAACAACTGAAGGTTGGTTTTCTCTCTCAAACCAACAGTCGAACTGCTGCTCCAAGTGAGTTGAAAACAAGCAATGCCAGGATCCCATTGCTTGTATTGCACTCCAAAAAATAGGAGTGCTCTCCAACCCATACCATCAGGAAAGAGAATGCTTGGATCCCACTTCCTTGTATGCATCCTTCCAAACATCATGATCAACAAGAAGAGTATATCATCATGAAGGATGGAAAAATTAGAATACACTGGTGGAAGTTTATCACCTCTACTGCAAAAAAAAAATTATTTGCAACTCTCCCAAAAATAATGCAACTCTGGAATGTAAGGCCAAATCAAATTGAGTCTCTTCAACAAGGAATGAAATTGCACATCATTAGGAATCATGCTCAAATGAAATAAGAAGGCATCATCAAAGAACCAGGGATGCCCATGCAACTGCTTACAAAAGAAAAATGGTGTGTTCATGAGGTCTCTGCAAATGCAAGCAAGAATTTCACCCTTAGGGGTGCTCAACTCCAACATATGTCTACTCACCCAATAAATGGATGGAAAAAAAATCCAACTGAATGGTTCAAAAGGAAATATTGAGGCTTCCCCAAGTGCACAACTCCAATGGATCAAATTTCTGCCATTGGTTCCACTCAAATGTTTCAAGTGGATGAGGGAGGCATCAAAGGATGCAAGTGAATGCCTCTGCTGCTGATGAAAGGGGGTTGGTGCTTTCATCGATCCATCAAAAACAAATGTGGGAGCCTCTTTCTCTTCGTGTGGCACCAAAAAAAATAAACCTTTCACCCAATTTTCATCCTTAATTGATGTGGCTTAAAAAAGGAGGTGAAGAACTGTGAACCAACCTTACCTCTTTGCAACTCTTACCCATCAAAATTTTGAATGCATATTCTCCATCATTGTCTGGTCCAACTGTTGTGAGATCATGTGCCTCCTCCAAGGCTCTGCAACTCTCACCATGAGGCAGCTCATAATCCCTCTGAACAAGAACAAGTGATTGGCTTCCTTCTTGTTTGAATGTATCCTCTTCAAGCACTTGCATATCAACATGTACCTCATGTTCCACCATCACATGAGGTTCCTCTTTTGTAACATAATTGCTTTCATCCATTGAATGACTATATGATATGTATGAGGGTGTAATGGACCATTGCAACCTCTCTTGAATTTTCTCAATCTACACCATATATTTTTGGAGTGCATTTTGGGTGGACTCCAACTCATTTGAGAGCTTGTCATTCTCTTCTACATCCTTCAAGGTTATTTCATGATACAAACAAACAATCTCAATTAAATAATCTCTATCAAAAAGAAAATTCAAAAAATTACCTTTGGTGTCCAACATTTCCTTCTATATTTTCTCCATGTCTTCATGGGAATATTTCTCCTCCACACACCAACAAAATTTTGAAACCGATGCATGTGTGTCATGGAGATTCTTCAAGGCCTTCATCCATCTTCAAGGAACCTGCAAGAAAATGAGGTTCTTGAAAATGAACCTCCTCTTCTTCTTCCTTCTTGCTTGGACCAACTTCATGAAGCTCAAGTGTTGATGGGGAAGTTGATCTTGGTTCTTCTTCAACTACTACAAGGTCTTCATATCCATGGTCAGTGTAACTTTGGATTGCAACAATGACTTCAAAAGTGATCTCTATGTCACCAACCTAGAGGTGTGAGCACCCATCAGTAGGTACTCCTTCACAGTTCAAGCATCCATCAATAGACGCTCTTTGATCCATGTCCAAAGTAGAACGTGTCTTGAAATAATCTTCAGTAGTTTCAATGGAATGTTCTTCATGATCATGTGATGTTTCTTCATCTTTTTCAGAGTCACTTGGGAGTGACTTTCGATCCTCTTCATGTAATGATTCTTCTGCTTCACCACCTACAGAACTAGGTGGATTATGGGTCTCCTCAATGTTTGTGGATGGTTGATTTTTCCTTATTGAGTTCAGATCTACACTCTTAGGCCTATATCCAAACACCCAATAAAAAAAGTCTTCAAAAGGAACGACCTTCTGTGTATTTCCCATCAAATCAAGATATGCCTGATATTGCTGAGGCAAAGTTTTACATGTTGCTCTCAATATTTCTAATTCATTCATAGGATTAGCCTATGGTGGTCTGGCACATACATCTTCATCATACAAAGGGGCATAAGGATAACTATCATCCCTTATGAAATCATAAGAAGTGCTGCATGATGGCACCTATTCCTCATACCATTCACATTCTTCTTCATATGGCTCACAATCATCTTCATACTACTCATAAGAGTCATCATAATAGTAAGGCATGGATGCAACTTCTTCTTCAACAGATGATTTTAATGCATAGGTGCAAGGAGCATGCTCTGATACCACTGCAATGTCCCTTTTTGGAAAAAATTAGGCACACTATCAGAGAATATTTCAATAGAGGCTTAAATCTTTAGACAGTGGAAGCATTCTTTCTCAAAACCATCAATGATAATGAATTTCACATTGATTCCATGGTTATGAGACAACTAAGGTAGCTCTAGGAGAGTGATATGGATATTCTGATTGGATTTACAAAATGATATATGTGGCTACTTAATATTGTGTGGCTGAGGACTTTTTACAGACACTTCACATACATCCTCCTTCAGTACTTTGTCTAGTTTTGAAACTAGAAAAAATAGGAAACTAGTCTTTCTTTGTCTTGTTCCAAACACCTTCATACCTTTCCAAATTTATTTTGGAAGGAACCTATGGGATTTAACACATCTTAACAGACCTCACACACTAAATTTTTGAATAAGAGAAATCCTTTTGACATGTTATTCAAGTCTGCTCAAATTTGTCCAATTTCAAACCTTGGACTAGTGAAACCCAAATTGTCCCAAATGCTCCCAAATGCTTTCAAATTATGTATGGAAGGGATTGAGGGGTAATAGGGAATCAAAATGTATATATTAGAGACTCAAAAACTTATTGAATACATTCATGGCTTTCATTTATCAATAAGGTATGATCTTTGACCTTTTTGGATTCCCAAACACTATACGACCTTCCCTAATTTATGAACAGAGACTTGGATTTGATTAAGGACCTCAAGGGAAACCAAAATTCAAAATTAATCAGGTTCTATAATCTGCTATCACTCCTATAAAACAAAATGTTGTGAGACATAGAAATTGCTTGGAAAAGTTAACAATGGACATGGAACTTGCTTCACAAAATTTAATAAAAAACCAAAGGGTCATGCATATAGTATATTGGTCATCAAAATTACATCATAGGATTCTCGAAACATTAGAAAAATATCAGAGAAATTATGATACAAACAGATATAAAATTACTCCAAAAAGTCCATATGAAAGTAGAGGGGAAACTAGCTCTAAATGATGGTGTGCTTGCAATGTTTACATAAAAGACATGGAATTTTGAGCTATGGCTCAAAGGTTCAGCTCAATACAGTTCTATATATCAAATATCATCACAATGGTGTCACAAAATCATTCTCCACAAATTTTATACAACTATGAGTGCACCATCAACAATAGAACATGGTCATTGCGAGAAGATTGTGAGAAGAGATAGTGGAGAAAGACATGAGAGATTAACTAGAAATTTAGAGGGATTCAAACCTACAAAAAAACACCTTCATTAAGCTCTGATAATAGGCCTCAATAGCCTCTCCTCCAACCAACTTGGACAAGGATCTTTCACCTTCGAAATTGGTTCAATAGCAGGAATGTAAACACCTATCGTGCAAGGACAAGCTAAAGCTCCCCCAAATTGCAAAGATGCAAATGAAAAATGACCAATAGATGACCCAATTTGACTTGATCATTTTTTAATAACCTCCTTGGCATCCTTTCCCTCCAATAAACTCGAATTTCCCTCCTCTTGGTTTATTAACTCAAATTAGCGTTAATATTGGTTGTTACATTAACCCAAGTGACACTTGTCTTGATTTTGTTTGATCTCCTTCATGAATTTCGACTTGGAATCTTTTATAAAGATTACTTGGGGCCCACACACCTCGTGCACCTGTTTTGGGTCTATTTTTATCTCTTACATGTCATAAATGTCATAGAATATGTCATACTGTCATAATAGTTGTAAGAGAATCTATCATAAGTGTCATAAGGTGTCATAAGGTTGTCATAGAATCTGTCATTGACTAAAAATATCCCTATGACTTTTCACCTTCCCCATGGGAGTTACTTATATCTCCAAATTCGAATTTGAGGATGGTTCCATGTGTAAAGGAGGAATATTCCCTCATGTGGACCCCACATATCCACTTATGCGCCCCCAAGTCCAACTAGGACCCCACGCCACTTCATTTTGGAGCAATTAATGATTTTCCATAATTTATTGGCCTATTTTCCACCATCAATTTAGAATTATGAATTTCCATGAGAAACTATGGGCCTTGGGGTTAAATATCAATATTTTAATTTTCCCACATAACCCTTAGGAATTGATAGGCCAACTTAATTGTTTATCTGAAAATTATTTAATTGGGGACATTACACAATACCATGATGATAGTCTTTCCTTTCGAATTTGGTGGACCTGTGATAAATTCCATTGATACCTCTTCTCAATGTTGAATTGGTATGGCTAATGGTTGTAAAAGACATGGTGTCTTGATTGTCTCTCCTTTGTTTTGTTGACAAACCAAACATTCCACCAAAAAAAATTGTACATCAGTTTTAAGACCTTCCTAGAAGAAATCCTTCTTGATCCTATGGTACATTTTCAAGAACCATGAATGTCCTCCTATAGGATAAGTGTGCAATTCCAAAAGGATCTTCTATTTGAGTTGATAATTTTTACGTAAATATAGGCGATATTGGTACCATAGTGAATCATTTTTCCACACAAATGTATCTAGTGAATTGGGGTCCTCTTTGTCATGTCCCAAATTTGGTATTGGGTCAAAATGGCCTAATCACATTGGCCCTATTCATTAGAGTTTGTCAAATTGATGCTAAAGGTCAAATAATTGCCAAGGAGGAAAATTACTAGTTTCCTAGGTTTGGGGTGGAAGCTTTGGGATTTGGAATAATGGGGATAATAAATGATGTTTGAACATTAGAATGGAATAAATATTTAATAAAGGAGATAAATAAATATATACAAGTGAAAATCAAAGTGGCATTTCATCATGAAGACACATGGAGGAAGTGGGATATGGCTAGATTTCCCCACTACACTTGGCATCATTCTCTCACCAATTCGAATTCAAGGTGAATGGTAACATACTTGGGGGAGTCCAAAAGGTATTATTCATTGCATTACTCATCCAAGGTCGAAATATAGAGGAAGAGTAACTCCCATGGAAGAGGAAGAGGCAATTTGGAGCTAGTGAGACACTTGGGCTAGATTCCCTAGCTCTATGACAACAATGATGAAGATGCTATGACACCTATGACACAAATCAGACCTGAAGGATGACATATGACATATATGACATGTCAGGGCTAAAAATAGACTCCAAGAGGGCGCTCAAGGGTGTTAGGGCAGCTAAGATGCTTCCACATGTGATTTGGTGGAAGTGGGAGACTAGGAATTGTTGTACAAGTGGCGTTCTTTGGAATCTCTTCCCAACTTGAGTTGGCATGAGTCTCTTGGAAGGAATTCGACCCATGGAGGACATTAGAAGTTTATAAATGTCAATAACAAAGAATGAAACCAGCTTTTGATCATTTGTAGAATTTGCAATTGCATTTGTGAAGAGGGAGAGCTAGTGGATGACTAGTTTCTTGCCTTAGCCAATTTCGAGGGTGAAAGATTCCCATCCAAGTTGGCAATTGGAAAGGCCATTCAGACCTTTCATTTGGAGCTTTAATGGAGTCTTTATTTGCAGGTGTAAGCTACAGGGCAGCTCATGGTTTCTTCTATTGCAGCTCGCTCCTTCAACCATTTCCAGTTTTGATGGCATATTCTTGATCCTTGAGGGAGGGCGTTTTTGGTGAGCTATTGTACTCTTTGGGGGAGCTTCTAATGCCCCATTTATTTTGTAATATGAAGTAAATACTCTTTTCTTCATCTCCAGAAAGTTTCAGGTCGAAATTCCAAGTAGAAATGTATAAATCTCATTTTTAATGGAAGAACAATGCCATTTCCCCACTACCTTGTTGTGAACCAATGTATTGATGATGATTTCGAATGAATGGATGATTCTATGATGCATTTGTGATTAATGGATTTCCATGGATGTATTTTACAAGTTTCATGTACTGTACTTGAGCATTTGAAGTATTTTTACTCGGTTTAATTGCATTGGGAGAAGAAATAGTGCCATTTCCCCAAGGGTCGAATTGGTGATTTTTGCAGTTGAATGGGAGAGGGTGAGAACAGTTGTAATAAACCATTAATGGTGCATATGAGACCTTAATAACATAATTAACACATTACATACCTCTGTTCATAAATTTGAGTGGGTTTGGAGGCATTTGGGAAGCCATTTTCAGTACTTACCTTAGGGGGATTTGAACCCCAAATTACTAGTAAAATTGCATACTTGGTCCAGAATCTTAATAGAGTTTGCAGAGGTATTTTGGTGGCCATATGTTATCCCTGAACATCATATTCAATCCCTAATATCATTCATACACATTCCTTGAAGATTTGAAGGCATTTGGAGTCAATTTGAGACCTAGAGACCAATACTAGTCAAAGGGAAATCACTAGTAAAGTTACCTACATTGACCAGAATTGAAAGAGTATTTGCAGAAGTGTTTTAAAGGTACAAAGGAATCCCTAAAACACATATTTATGTTCTAATATCATTCATATACCTTCTCAGAATATTTGGGATCATTTGGGGCAAATTTGGGACCTGGAGATCGAAACTAGTCAAAGGTCGAACCAAGGAAAAAAGTGGAAAATTGCAATTTTAATAAAATTCCTAACAAGGGACATTACACTCTTGTAGTTATTGAATAATCTTGCATGACTTTTGATCTTGTTTATGTTCCGTCCTTCATTCTTCTACCCAATCAGATTTCATAATGGAAATGGAACAAAGTAAGCCCTCAATGTCATCTTATTTTCTTGAAAGTAGATCGACCACCACATTCTATTTTCCTTTTTTGTAGATAATTTTGAAGTCATAACCTAACATATTTATAACCCATTTTTGTTTCTCTTCTAATGATGACCATTGTTCTAGGAAGTACTTAAGGCTATCATGATATTTTATTACCTTGAAGTGTATTCCTATTAGGTAAGGGCACCATTTCTTAATTGCATGTAGTATGGCCAACATTTCATTTTCATAAATTGCTTTGAGTAAGCTTTTTCCTTTAAGTTGGAAACTTTCAAAGGAAAGGGGCCTTCCTTCTTGTATTAAAAATGCACCAATTCCATTCCTCGAGGCATCACATTCCACAATAAATGTTTTTGTGAAGTTAGGTGTTGTGAAAATCCTCACAGCAGATCTTAGAGTTGATGTATACCTCACAATGAAAGAATTTAGGAATAAGATTAAGAGTGGTCAATGCAGTAAAATGAGCAACAGAATAATAATACAATAGAACTCGGATAGAAGCAAAATAACTTCACACACACTAATTAATTAATCACAATATGGACAAATAAGTAGTACAATGCATGAGGATTCGAATGCCAAGGTGTCAATTCAAATTAGCCTTCATGGAGTGATCAAAAGATCACTGGAGTGTCATCAAAGCACAACTAGTAGTCTATCTCATCATCAGTGGAGTCATCAATGCTCAAGTAACTGTCAACCATTAGTCAAACTGAGTCTAACTGAGTCTGGTAGGTGTAACTGAGTGTAACTGGAACTAACTGAATAAGGGGGCTCAATGGAGGGTGCATGAGGAGCTAACTGGAGTCAGAATAGGCTATCAAGGCTAACTGGAGGTCCATCGAAGTGTCAGAGACAGTTAACTAGTCAATCTGTCCTCAAATCAAGGAGCAGATCCACAAATCACTCAATAAATGAAGTGTAACTGAATGGTAGGCGAGGGAGGAAGCCTTTGTCAAGTAGTAGGTTAAAGAAGGGCGCCACACTGGCTAGGAGGGATGAAACTGAGCAGAAAGAAGCTCATGGGGCTAGCAAACTGAGGACTAGGGGCTAGAGGACTCCATGTTGATGACTGGGATGCATGCATGCATGGCTGAAAATACAAATAATAAAAATGTTGGTAGGACTAGGATGGAGTATAGGAATATCCTAACACCCCCCCTTAATCCATCCTGGGCTCTGGTAACTAAGACCAAAGGTCACCCAATACAATGAATAATAATAGTCAATAAACCGAGGAAATGCGGAAAACCTCATGGGAAAAATACCCCCTCTCAAAATAGACTGTAAGGCACACACAAAAATAAATGCTCCAAACGCAAGCAGGTGTGATGCTTGGTCATATGTCTGGAGGTATCTTCTTCTTGGGAAGAAGTGGATCATGCTCAAAAGGCATGTGCTTGTACTTTCTCTTCAGATCAAATGTGATGAGAACAAATCCAAAAATATGAGGATGATCCTTGAACCTGTGATTCGAATCAGCTGAGGTAGGATCAAATATATGAATGTGCAGATAGTCTTTTGTCTTCTCCTTCGAACCATCATGGGTGAGATTATTCCAAAAAGAACCATCAAATAACAGTGATTGCTTGGAATCTAAATCATCTCCAAGACTTGATAAATGGTTTCTTGAGATCTCCTTTGAACCAGCAAGGGTGAGATCAAAACCATCATATGCATGAGAAATTATCCCAAGTAGTGATTGCTTGGATTTTAAATCAGCTCCAAGACTTGAAACATGGTTTCTTGAGATCTACTTTGAACCATTAGAGGTGAGATCAAAACCATTAAGTGCATGAGAAATTATCCCAAGCGAATGGCAATGGCCATTATCTTCAATAGCCTTCTAAAAGCATGAAATAATGATCATATAGTAGTACATAAGAGGTGAGTGATCAAGGAGAGCGAATGCATTACCTCCAATGGCTGATTTTACCTCCAAAACATTCAATAGATCATGATGAAAACCAACAAACTCTGGTGCAAGATAGGATTTAGGACCTTCTGCAATTTCTAGACTGTGAGCTGGCACATAATTCGAAATAGAAAAAATTTGGAGCATGAGTGTAGAATCTGCAAGTTCTTCTTCTTTGTGGACAACTTCAATATGAGATATGTTTGATACTGATTCATGATCAATGAGATCATCAAGGAGGGCGAATACATCACTTTGCTTGCTCTCGAAGGGGTTTGGACCAATCCCTTTGTTCTATCTACCAAAACTTTCATCCAGGTGGGCCCATAGCTCTTTTGGAGATTCAACATCAATGTATTGGTATATCATGTATTGAGGCAAAGAAAACATCGTTGTTGCATAGAATCTGTCACTTTTATTTAACCAGTCAATCTCTTCTTCAGAGGATTCGAACTCTCTTTCAAAACAATGATCAAAGAGATCATTTTTCTTCAAATATGCTATCATTTTCGGTTTCCATTCATCATAATTGAATGGAGAAAGAAGATCATAGTTGAATGGAGGAAGAGGAGGGATTTATTCTGAATACATGGAAGCTGTAGAAGACTTGCAAAAAATAATAGAAATATCTGCAACTGCTACTGCTACAAAAATGCAGAAACTGTTGCAACTGTTGCACTCGAAATCTTGATAATAACCTACAAAAAACTCTTAGGAATGGAGATAGACAATACTCTCAACATGCTCTGATACCATGTGAAAATCCTCATAGCAAATCTAAGAGTTGATGTATACCTCACAATGAAAGAATTTAGGAATAAGATTAAGAGTGGTCAATGCAGTAAAATGAGCAACAAAATAATAATACAGTAGAACTCAGATAGAAGCAAAATAACTTCACACACACTAATTAATTAATCACAATATGGACAAATAAGTAGTACAATGCATGAGGATTCAAATTCCAAGGTGGCAATTCGAATTAGCCTTCATGGAGTGATCAAAAGATCACTGGAGTGTCATCGGAGCACAACTAGTAGTCTATCTCATCATTAGTGGAGTCATCAATGCTCAAGTAACTGTCAACCATCAGTCAAACTGAGTTTAACTGAGTGTGGTAGGTGTAACTGAGTGTAACTAGAATTAACTTAATGAAGGAGGCTCAATGGAGGGCGCATGAGGACCTAACTGGAGTCAGAACAGGCTATCAAGGCTAACTGAAGGTCCATCGGAGTGTCAGAGACAATTAACTAGTCAATCTGTCCTCAAATCAAGGAGTAGATCCACAAATCACTCAATAACTGAAGTGTAACTAAATGGTAGGTGAGAGGGCACCTTTTTCAAGTAGTAGGTGAAAGAAGGGTGCCACATTGGCTAGGAGGGATGAAACTGAGCAGAAAGAAGCTCCTGGGGCTAGCAAACTAAGGACTAGGGGCTGGAGGACTCCATGCTGATGACTGGGATGCATGCAGTTTGCATCCATGCATGGCTAGAAATACAAATAATAAAAATGTTGGTAGGACTAGGATGGAGTATAGGAATATCCTAACACACCCCCTTAATCCATCTTGGGCCCTGGTAACTAAGACCAAAGGTCACCCAATACAATGAATAATAATAGTCAATAAATCGAGGAAATGGGGAAAACCTCATGGGAAAAATACCCCCTCTCAAAATAGACTGTAAGGCACACACAAAAATAAATGCTCCAAACTCAAGCAGGTGTGATGCTTGGTCATATGTTTGGAGGTATATTCTTCTTGGGAAGAAGTGGATCATGCTCAAAAGGCATATGCTTGTACTTGATCTTTAGATCAAATGTGATGAGAACAAATCCAAAAATATGAGGATGATCCTTGAACCTGTGATTCGAATCAGCTGAGGTAGGATCAAATCTATGACTGTGCAGATAGTCTTTTGTCTTCTCCTTCGAACCATCATGGGTGAGATTATTCCAAAAAGAACCATCAAATAACAGTGATTGCTTGGAATCTAAATCATCTCCAAGACTTGATAAATGGTTTCTTGAGATCTCCTTTGAACCAACAGGGGTGAGATCAAAACCATCATATGCATGAGAAATTATCCCAAGTAGTGATTGCTTGGATTTTAAATCAGCTCCAAGACTTGAAACATGGTTTCTTGAGATCTACTTTGAACCATTAGAGGTGAGATCAAAACCAGTAAGTGCATGAGAAATTATCCCAAGCGAATGGCAATGGCCATGATCTTCAATAGCCTTCTGAAAAACATGAAATAATGATCATATAGTAGTACATAAGAGGTGAGTGATCAAGGAGAGCGAATGCATTACCTCCAATGGCTGATTTTACCTCCGAAACATTCAATAGATCATGATGAAAACCAACAAACTCTGGTGCAAGATAGGATTTAGGACCTTCTGCAATTTCTAGACTGTGAGCTGTCACATAATTCGAAATAGAAAAAAATTGGAGCATGAGTGTAGAATCTGCAAGTTCTTCTTCTTTGTGGACAACTTCAATATGAGATATGTTTGATACTGATTCATGATCAATGAGATCATCAAGGAGGGCGAATGCATCACTTTGCTTGCTCTTGAATGGGTTTGGACCAATCCCTTTGTTCTGTCTACCAAAAATTTCATCCAGGTGGGCCCATAGCTCTTTTGGAGATTCAACATCAATGTATTGGTATATCATGTATTGAGGCAAAGCAAACATCATTGTTGCATAGACTTTGTCTTTTATTTAACCAGTCAATCTCTTCTTTAGAGGATTCGAACTCTGTTTCAAAACAATGATCAAAGAGATCATTTTTCTTCAAATATGCTATCATTTTCGGTTTCCATTCATCATAGTTGAATGGAGAAAGAAGATCATAGTTGAATGGAGGAAGAGGAGGGATTTCTTTTGAATACATGGAATTTGTAGAAGACCTGCAAAAAATAATAGAAATATCTGCAACTGCTGCACTCGAAATCTTGATAATAACCTGCAAAAAACTCCCAGGAATGGAGATAGACAATACTCTCAACATGCTCTGATACCATGTGAAAATCCTCATAGCAGATCTAAGAGCTGATGTATACCTCACAATGAAAGAATTTAGGAATAAGATTAAGAGTGGTCAATGCAGTAAAATGAGCAATAGAATAATAATATAGTAGAACTCGGATAGAAGCAAAATAACTTCACACACACTAATTAATTAATCACAATATGGACAAATAAGTAGTACAATGCATGAGGATTCAAATGCCAAGGTGGAAATTCGAATTAGCCTTCATGGAGTGATCAAAAGATCACTGGAGTGTCATCGGAGCACAACTAGTAGTCTATCTCATCATTAGTGGAGTCATCAATGCTCAAGTAACTGTCAACCATCAGTCAAACTGAGTCTAACTGAGTGTGTTAGGTGTAACTGAGTGTAACTGGAACTAACTTAATGAAAGAGGCTTAGTGGAGGGTGCATGAGGAGCTAGCTGGAGTCAGAATAGGTTGTTAAGGCTAACTGGAGGTCCATCGGAGTGTCAGAGACAGTTATCTAGTCAATCTGTCCTCAAATCAAGGAGCAGATCCACAAATCACTCAATAACTAAAGTGTAACTGAATGGTAGGTGAGGGAGGGCATCTTTTTCAAGTAGTAGGTGAAAGAAGGGCGCCACACTGGCTAGGAGGGATGAAACTGAGCAGAAAGAAGCTCCTGGGGCTAGCAAACTAAGGACTAGGGGCTAGAGGACTCCATGCTGATGACTGGGATGCATGCATGGCTGAAAATGCAAATAATGAAAATGTTGGTAGGACTAGGATGGAGTATAGGAATATCCTAACAGGCGTGGCTAATACATGAGTTGTACATGTAGCCACTTTAATATTTTCAAAAGCTTTGGATGCTTCTTGAGTCCAAGAGAATGCCTCTTTTTTCAATAACCTTGTTAGATGTGGTGTTGTTTGACCATAATTATTTATGAACTTGCGGTAATATCCTATCATTCCTAAGGATCCTCTAATATTCTTCAATGTATTAGGAATTGGCCATTCCACGATAGCCTTAATTTTGTTAGGATCCACATTGATGCCTTCGTGAGATACAATATAACCTAGATATTCCACTTCCCAAACCCCAAAGGCACACTTGGAAGTCTTGGCATATAGTTGGTTCTCCCGGAATATATTTAATACCATGTCAACATGTTTTACATGCTCTTCCTAATATTTTCTATAGATAAGTATATCATCAAAAAATACTAACACAAATTTTCTGAGGAATGGTTTAAATATAGAATTCATCAATATTTTAAAAGTGGAAGGTGCATTAGTAAGGTCAAATGGCATTACCAAAAATTCACAATGACCTTGATGTGTTCTAAATTCTATTTTTGCAATGTCTTCTTTCCTCATTTTGATCTAATGATATCCATAATGAAGATCCAATTTGGTAAAGAATTTTTCTCTTTGTAATTCACCTAATGATTCATCAATGACATGAATATGAAACTTATCTTTAATGGTCATCTTATTGAGATCTCTGTAATCTAGACACATACACCATGCACCTTCATTTTTGTGAACCATCACCACTGGTGCAGAGAACGAAATTTGGCTAGATTGAATGATGTATTCATTTAACATTTCTTGAACCACTTTTTCAATATCACTTTTTTGTGCATATGGGTACCTATAGGGTCTAATGTTAGGTCGTACACTTCCTGGTTGAAGGTTAATAGCATGGTCATGATCCCAAATATGTGGCATACCTTTAGGCATCTCTCCCAATACCTTGGAATGGTTTTCAATAACTCATTGTAGATCTACTGGAATAATATAGGGAATAGATTCTTCAACATATAGTGAGCACAATTGTATAATTACTCCATGGTATCAATCTTTCAACAATTTCATCATGCTATTAGTGCTTATCACTTTAGAGGGTTTCCCTAGAATAACTCTAAGTTCAATTTATTTTCCTTCCAAAGAGAATATCATGAATAGGTCTTGGATTTCAATCATTGGGATATCCAATGAATACTCACCCATATTAATCTTAATACTATAGCACTTCCCTGAATACATTATGGGACCTCCATCTGCAATAATTACTTGATATTCTGGTGTTAGATATATAAAGTAGTTGAGAAGTTACATTTATTTACCTTTCTGTTTTTTATAATCCTTCTATCTTGAGAGTTTGAGGAGTTATAATTCCAACCGATGCATGACAATATATGGTTGGATTAGTATCTTCTATATATTTCTCTTCAGGTTGTCCCGTATTTGGATCATCTTCCTCTTCATAGTCTATGTAGAATAATTTCTTCCCACTACACTTATGCCCCTTAATGTACTTGTCATCACAATTGAAACATATCCCCCTTAATATTCTTTCCTCCACTTGTTGAGGTTTAAACCTTGTAGGCTTAGTCTAATTAGAGTTGGGAGGGGAAACATTTATCTCTCTATAGGTGTTAGTGGCATAACTTCTAGTAGCCATATTTTTATTTCCATGCCCTCCTTCTAGTTCCCTATTTTTACTTTCAATTTTCCTTTCCAAACAAAAATAATTTCCCAATAATTTAGGTTCATGTTTAATATTATCCTTTGAAGTGACCATAAAGAGATCCAACAAATTATCTTCTTGTATGTTGTTCACTCTAAGACTTAACTTCTGAAACTACTTGATGCACTCTCTAACTGGACCTTTTTGCTTGAGATTTATCAACTGGATAAAGAATATGTTGCTCATAATATCTTCATCATGTGCAATCAATTCATCCTTAAATATATACCAAGAGACAATAGATTCCTTTTTACGGTCACAAATCCATTGGTACCATACAAATTGACCAGGATCTAAATACAAGCCTTGCAATAGTTATCTTTTGAAAAGTTTCACTTGGTGTAGATCAAAGACTTGATCCATATGGAATATCCATGTTATTGGATCATTTCATTAAAATTTCTCATTTCAATCTTGGGAATTAAGTAGTTCCTTGGACCATATTTGAACCCATGATGATGTGGATTATGTAGTGACGAATGATCATGTCTAGGAGAATCAAACTCTTATTCTCCTATTGTTTTTCAACTTTCTCAATTTGTGACTGGAACAAGTCCTTGTTTTCCTCCTTATCCTCTTCTAGTTGAGGATATGAATGAGGAAGAAAGCTATGTATTGTCTCATTCAACATTGCCTTCACCTCTTGAGGATCCTCTTTACTAGCCATCTCTTTGGTCATCTTTACCAAATCCTCTTTACTAGCCATCTCTTTGGTCATCTTTACCAAATCCTCTTTACTATATGTATTTTCAATATTTTTTTGTATATCCTCTTTGAATTTTAGGAATTTAACATTATTTACCACAATTTTATTGGTAAGGTTTCCTAATTGGTTGGAAAACTTGGACAAATCATAGTTCACTTCTTTCTGCTCCTCCTATGTCGCAATTGATCCTTCGGGATGTTTAAGGGGAGTAGAAACAATTTATACACATCTTTCCATTTTATCCCAATAATATTTAATATAGTTCCTTTATAGTTCCTCTTTATCACACTTCTTGAATCACTCAAATAAGACCTTCCTATCAAAAGTTATGCAAAATTTAAAATAACATACATTCTAAAACCTTGATTTGGAGATTGTTTTGTTAGATGACCTTCCAATTGAGGTAACTCTTCAATTTAGGACTTTATGCGTATGAAATTACTTCTTGTATTACCCTGAAATGTATTCTCTATAATTCCATAGGTATGACCTAATTTTGGTGTGCCAAGAAAAAGTTATGGTAATCTAACCAAAACTTGTTATTTTTGTCCCTTCCAGGAGAGCGAAATTGTATAGACTACCACAAGTCCAATTTTTAGGATATGATTATGGAATTGTTACCACAAATACTATATTCCATTGTATTTTTTATGCAACATGTCTCACTCAATTTTTAATTTTCAAGGTTTAGATATAATAGTTTTTCCCAAAACACCTATTTGAGACTAGTTTTTATACTAGTTAAAGACTAACTTCCACAGGGTATAACTCCTCACTTGTAATGAATTAAGGCCTAATTTATTTACCAAAGCTAGTTAAAAATATCCTCTATGTCCCCTCTAAGTTTCTCTTTCTGAAACGCCATAGAAAAAAGTTATAGTCAAAATGGCTCTGATACCAAATGTTATGCACCAAATTCCCATAAATAATACAAAACAAGAAGAGATAGTATTCCAATGCCCTTATAATGGAATAGAAATATGAATAACAATCCTCTTCGAGGGGGAAAGCTCATTTACAATGTATTTCAGATGCAAAACAAGATGATATGAGATGATTCCAAACTAGAGATCCTTGGTGGGTGTGTGTGTGTGTGTGTGTAGGAGATAAAGGGTACTAGTACCATTCTATAGCCTACATAAATAGGGTCCTAGCTGACCAATAAGATAATATTAATATGGTAATAGAATTGTAATGTCACAACATATAGGGATTAACATGGAAGAACCTTAGGGGAATCTAGTCCCTATTGTTGAGAATTTCATTGATGTTAATGAAAGTTGGAAAGTATAGGAATTATTCTTTCTGGGTACATTGGTAATGCCAAGGTATACATCATTCAATATCAGTTTTATGTCTATAGGATGGTTGGTTTTACTCTAATATGGATGAGGTAGTGGGATGCTGACATTGAAATGGGTGTAGAGGAGTTAGATTATGTCATGGTGTTTTGGGTAAAGAAAGGAAAACAAGGGTTCTATTGCTACAATTTTGACAACTCTTCCTATGATGATTGTTGGTGGTGGGTTTGGGGATGGTCAATGGGCCATTTATTTTGGTTCTTCCATTGATATGGCTTAGTGAGGCATTCTTTGTGCTAGTGGAACATGCCTCATTCTATGATGTTTGACCTTAAATTTAATGTTACAAGGTGGCCGACACCTACATGACATTCTATCTTCTTTGGGGATATTTATGTGTAATTCTGTTTGGATAGCATAATGTTGTACTTGAGCAAGGAAATGAACTTAGGATGCAATAGAAAAACAATGCAATACTTTTCACACTAAAATCCAGGAAAATAATGAGCAACATACATGTGAGATTCGACAAGTTTAGCAGGAAATAAGAATCCTATACCAAAATTTGGATCAAAAGTCAGTAGGTATATATGAAGTAGTGTCTTGATAGTCACCTCATGAAGAAATCCCTTAGAATACATAGTAGAGTGAGCCACACTAGGAAGAAACATCTCGCTCAGGATTATTTATCCATCAGCAAACCCCTCAAGATCCTCACAACCATAAACCACCCTCCATGGATAATAACACTTGGAATAGTTTTCCTAAAGTGGACTTGAACAAAATTGATGGTTCTAAACTAACAAGTTGGGTCACCCATATGGAACATTACTTTTCCATTCATGGAATTACTGATGACATGATTAAACTTAGGGTGGGGGTCCTGTACCTAGATCCAAAACAATGGCAATGGTGGGAGTGGCATAAAAAATCCTTTGAGAAATGAATTTATTAGAGTATACTTGTTAAATATATCCATGCTCATTACAAGTGAGATATTCACTATTTGGGTTGTCTTACCAAGTTACACCAAAAAGGTTCAGTCACATACTTTATCCCAACTTTTGAGAAATTAGTCATCCATACAAAGAACTTAACATATTATTTCTATAAATATTATTTCATTAGTGTCCTCAAGAAGGTGATTAAAGCACAAGTTAGAATGATACATCCTACTACCTGGTTGGAGGCATATCAGAGGAATCTAAAAGAAAATACAACAATCAATGCACAAACCAACAAACCCCCTTTCATTCGTCACTCTTTCCCTACATAGGCCATTCCCACGAGAAAAAATCCTTCTCCTCCATTGACACTATAGAGGTTGTCTCCATCAGAAATGGCAGACTGGAAATGATGGGGACTCTTTTATAATTGTGATGAAAAGTATGCTCTGGATTGTCATATCCCTCATTTATGTTCATTGGATTGAGTTCCTAACCCAATCAATCCCTTGGGCCGAGGAGAAAATTTCATACATTTGGGGTAAAGTTTGAAATTTAAGGCATTAATTAATTAGGAGGTGTTAATTTTATTTTCTTAAGTTTGAGATGCACTTAATGGAAGTTATTTTTCATTAATAAATATATTTTTTAATGAAATAAAGTGGATAATGATTCACAAGGGCACATTAGAGGATAAGCTTTGACCAAGAGATAGCTTGCAAAAGAAGAAAAGCTGAAAGCAGGAAACAGAAAGAAAAGCTGACACAAGGCCGAAAAGCAGTAAAGCTCAGGAAAAGAAGAATAAAGAAGAAAAACAGATGAAAGAAGCAATAAGGATAAGGAAAAAAAACAAGATAAGGATGAAAAGCAAGAAAAAGTAGTCAAAAGCAAAAAAACAAAGCAGGATAGAAAAGCAAAAGTAGGATAAAGCAAAGCAAAAAGAAAATATTGAAATCAAGTTATCTGTATCCACTCCATGAGGGTGCATTATCCTAGATTACTTGCTCAACAATTCACCTCAAGTCTATAAAAGAGGGAGTGTGCACCACTTGCCCATTTTTTTTTACAGTTTGAGAATTGAATTGAGAGTTATTTTGCCTCTTTGACATGGGAGATGTGCCCCTATTCCAAGCTAGGAGATGTGCCCCTGCTTCTTGTGAGAGGACGATGACATATAGTCTTCATCATTGATTTTATTTCATGTCCTGGAGTCTAATCCAGTGAAGTTCGAGCTTGTTTGCGGAGATTGGGAAGCCTCCCATTCGAAATCCTAATGATTTCTAGTTTTTCTATAATGGAGAGTTATGTTTCTTATGTATTTATTTCATGAGAATTCTATGATATGTATTTCATATTATGATGGATTTAATTAATGTAATGTGGAACCTCTGAATTCTATTATGCAGATTGAATAGATAGAAGTTTGATTTTCATGTCAATTTCTTGCACCTAGTCTAGATTGCCATGGAAAATAGATAGTTTTTAGTGTTTGATCAATAAATGAACCTATACAACTCCAATTTTATTTATTCCAGTTGATTATATCACTTAACATGTCAATATAAACTCATTCCATGTCTGAAACCAAGAATTCGAATCCTTCTCCCCCTGTTTGGAAAATCTTGAAGTTGAACTAGTTGTGTAGTCCCAGGAGACAATTTTGCTTGCTTTCCTTTGAAACATCATCAAAACTTCCTCAAACTTGCTGGTGAAAAACCAAACTGATATTTCACAGTCAATTAATGTTTTTAAGCCTTCCTATAACCAGTCAAGTCACTAGTTTCATTGTTTTTCCTTAAGTCTTGTAGGAGAGTCAGTTAATGTACAATCAAAGTTGATTGGTACATTACAGTGGTATCATAGCATGGTCCTATAACCATGATCTTGGTATTCTTTAATGAGTCCTAAAATAAATTCATGTCCAAAGAATAAATATCCTCTGACAGAGGAAGAAGGAGAAGAATAAGTTAATTCCACTAAAGGGAATATTCAAGGAGAATCAAAGATGTATCACAATGATGAAAAGGATGAGTTCCGGCTCTTTGTCCAAAGAATGATGAAAGGTATCAAAGATATCTCACACAAAATCATCTATTATGGGTAAGAGAAAAGATTATTCCTTTCTAAGCAACTGGGAAACAAGGATGGTGAAGGGAGTAGCCATGGTTCGCAACATGGAGAAAGGAGGATGCTTGGTGGTTCTATTTTCTCAAATACTGGGCCTCACAATCACATTGATGAATTCAAGATGGAGTATCAGTACACACCAAGGCCTACTATTCCCAAATTCACTGAAGAGAAAACAGAGGAACTTGAAGTTCGAAATGAAGGCCTTACTTCATGGGAGGATAAGTATGTTGAATACCTTACCCTGAGTGAAGAATGTAGAAGAGCTCTGCCATTCAAAGATTTATGTGATGCTCAATACAAGACCAACCCAAGAGGAATATTTCGGATGCCTAATAAAAATTATGATTTGAAGAATGTTATTGGTAATATTTCTCTGCCATACTTTGATGGCTCATCAAAGTGCACTGCTATCTTGGATCCAAAAGCTATACACCCGTTTTTCAGTTGAATCCAATGGTAGAGAGAGATGCCATCAAGATGGCTACTATACACTTGGATGGTGAAGCCAATTATTGGTGGTTTCATGGAATGAAGACACTTGGACATGATCAAGTGACCACTTATGAAGAATTCACAAGAAGATTGGCTGAAATATTTTGAAAGAAGAGACCCTGAAATCCCTTTCAGAGAGTTGGCGCATGTGAAGCAGATTGGAACTCCTGAAGCCTACATCTCTGAGTTCCAAAAGTTGGATTTGATGGTCACTGATATATCTGAACATCGCTTGATCCTCTTGTTCATTGAAGGACTAACAGAGCCTTTGAAAGGCTTGGTGAAGGCCTACAGACCCTCTACCTTACAAGATGCATTGAATAGAACAAGAGATTTGCAAGATTATATTCCAAGGACAATATTCCCACCTAGAAATACTGTTCCTGCTCAATTCAAGAATCAAATTGCACCCATGAAGATTCCTTCTGGAAATTTCAAGGGGGACAATTTCTCCAAAGATAGGGATGAATTAAGAAGAAGGAAGTTGTGTTTCACCTATCAGGAACCATGGGTTTCGGGACATAAGTGTGCTAAGGGGAAAGCACACTATATTGAATTCTATTCATAGAGTGAAGCTTAGGAGGAAGAAAAATAGGTCCTAGTAGACGCAGAAGTGGCCTATGAGACTGATGAAGAAGAGCCTCCTTCAGAGGTTAGCAAAATTGCAGTATTGTCAAGATTTCCTCGCTTCCACACTCTCAGATTCAAAGGAGTGGTGCAAGGGAAATTAGTCACTGTGTTGGTGGATGGAGGAGAAACACATAACTTCATTGATTCATATTTGGTGGAAAGAAGAAATATGCCTACTGAAAAGTTCGAAGGCTTCACTTTCATAATCCCAGGTAATCATTCTATGGAGTGTTCTAGATGGATTCCTAAATTGCAAGTCACTATAGGAGATTACACTGCGTCAGATATATTTTTTGTTGTGCATGTGGATTATACTAATATGGTTTTGGGAGTGCAATGGTTGTATTCTACTATGAAGTACACCATATAAGACAAATTCCCTGAGATGATATTCCAAGATGAAGGTGGAAAGGAGGTAGTGTTGAGGGGGATCAACACCTACCCAAATAAAGTAGTGTCTACGTATAGTATGAGGTCCATATTGAGGCATGGAGACATTGAATGGGATGCAGAGTGCCTAATCACTACTAAAGGAACCTCTTTGGAGGTATCACAGTATCTGGAAGACATTCATAAGTTGCTCCAAAAGCATAATAAGGTGTTTGGGACCTTCCTCATGGTAGGCCACCTGATAGACGAGTGGAGCATAGAATTGAATTGGAGATAAGCAAATCACCCATAAAAATCCATCCTTACAAGCATCCAAAACTATTCAAGGATGAGATAGAACAAACCATCATAGAACTGCTTAAATTCGGATTCATTAGACCGAGCTCAATTCCTTTTGCATCTTCTATAGTCCTTGTCAAGAAGAAAGATGGGACCATGCGCATGTGTACAGACTACAAATCCCTCAAAAGAAATACCATCAAGAACATATATCCTATTCCAAGGATTGATGAATTGATGGATGAACTACATGGAGCCAAGTAGTTTTCAAAGATTGACCTTCGCTCTGGTTACCATCAAATCAGAATGCGGGAGGAGGACATTCAGAAGACAACCTTTTGATGTCATTATCGACACTTTGAGATTTTAGTTATGCCTTTTGGCCTAACTAATGCACCAACAACCTTTCAATCTTGCATGAACAAAACGTTTAACAAGCAGCTCCATAAGTTTGTTCTTGTTTTCTTTGATGATATTTTGATTTATAGTAGGACTTGGGAGGAGCATTTGCATCCTTTGGACATTGTGCTAACTCTCTTGGAAAATCAATATTTTTATGCTAAAATGTCCAAATGTGATTTTGGAATGACTGATATTTTATATCTTGGTCATGTGATTGGGCAATAAGGGGTTAACGTTCACATGGAGAAGATCCAAGCAATTCTGGATTGGCTTAGCCCAAGAAATATTACTGAATTGAGGGAGTTCATTGGGTTGTGTACATATTACTAAAAGTTTGTCGAAGGATTTTCAAAGTTGTTATCTCCATTAACAGATCTTACTAAGAAGGGATCCTTTAGTTGGTAAGAGGACTCTGAACAAGCATTCAAGAGAATGAAAGAGGCAATGAGTAGTTGTCATGTTCTTGCACTTCCATATTTTTCTGAACCTTTTGTTCTTGAATGTGATGCCTCAGGAAATGGGATTGGAGTTGTCTTGATGCAAAACAATAATCCCATAGACTTTGAAAGTAGAAATTTTCAACCCCATGAGAGGATATGCTCAGTTTATGACAAGGATATGCTAGCCATCATGCATGCGGTAGTCAAGTTTAGACAATATCTTGTGGGGAGTAAGTTCATCATCAAAACTGATCATAATAGCTTGAGACAATTCCTGTCACAAAAGGAGTTGAATGATAGGAAACAGAAGTGGGTAAGTAAGGTCCAATATTTCGACTTTTCCATTGAATACAAGAAGGGTAAGATGAATATTGTAGCTGATGCACTCTTTAGGAAACCAATACTTGCAATGGTGAAGTTTCATTATGAATGGAAAGCACAACTAGGAATATAGTATGCAAAGAATTAGTTTTCTTGTGATTTATTTGATGGACTAATTCATGACTATTCTTACAATATCCTTAATGATATCAACTATCATAAGGATAGGATTTTCTTGGTTCCAGAATCCTCATTAAAGAATAATATCCTAGAGGCTTCCCATGATGCGCCCCTAGTAGGACATCCGGGGTTTGTGAAGACATACAGAAAAGTGAGGGAAAGGTCTCTTGGAAGGGCCTAAAGAATGAAGTGATGGAGTATGTTAGATAATTTGGTACATGTTAGAAAAATAAATGAGAACATACACATCTAGCTAGACTCTTGTCACCTACCCAAATTTTGAGACTATTTATTTTATTGCAAAAACATTATGTTAAATTATAATTACAAAGTTTTGTAATTATGACCAAATCTGGTCAAGGATGATTGTAATGACATATTATTATTATTTAATAAATTAAAACAGGAGACAAACACCCAAGGGAACTATTAAATGAGTGTTCATTGAACCACTAGGAGGAATGGAAGCTATTAGAAGGCATGGGACAAGTGTCAACATTTGCACTCCACCATTAGTTGTTGGTTATGGGACAACTACCCCTAAAATTGTGGCATTATCCCCCAGGTCGGTGGAACAGAGCTATTAGCTCATTAATGACCAAGTTAACCACTAAAAATGCCTAGGCAGCTTAAAGAAGGCAATTCGAATTGAGTAGGGAGCTCTATCATTATTTTTTGTAGAAATAATTCCTCAAGTGTATCAGGTGATCACTGAGATATTCGAATAGGGAGGCTAAGTGAATGTGCATTGTGAGTCTGCTGAAATTATTCTGAGAAGGAAACCAGAGGTGCTGGTGCAGGTCTCTTTGACTGCTAGGTCTATATGACTGAATGATCTACATTGTTGTTGCAAGTTGATAACCTAAAGCTTCTACAGATTCTTCTTCCTAGTGGTTCAATGAACAGGCTCGGGGGTCCTAAGGAAAATAATTTGGCTGTCTTCAGGAATAGGGTGGGTGGAACAAGCTCCTTGGGTTGTTTTTTTCTCCTACATTCATCAGGTTCCACTGTCCTGTCTTGTTTATTTTCAGTTAAATGATTTTCTGCATTGTAGATTTAGTATTTACAGTTAATGGTATACAGAAGTAACTATTTCAATTTCTGGCCTAGGTATGATTTTGTATAATGATGGTTAAGTAAATAAGAAGATTGATTAAATATCTTCTCTGCATTTTTCCCATACTGTTTTCTGTATAGTACTCTAGTACAGGGAAGTAGAATTAAGTCAGATGATTGATGGGTAGAATGCCAAGTGAATAGATAGACTAACACAGTGGTGTTTTTTTTTAATTCAGCAATATCAATTATATTTGTCTAAACTCATAAAATAGAACAGCATATCATAAAACATATATTGTAGTATTTTCTCTACTTAGTAACAAAAGTAAAACACTTCATCTCTACACAAAACTAGGTTTTCAATTATCACTATCTATTTTTCGAAAGCTAATGCTATGCATTCTATTATTATTCTTTCTAATAGTAAGGTGTTATAATTCCACTTATTTAAGGTATCATTTTCCAAAAAAATTAACAGCTGCAAATTTAAATAATCTTTTACACATAGTTGCTACTCAGTACATATGGCGATAAATAGATACTTATCATTCACAAATAATAGCATCATTGTATATTACTATTTCATTGCAGTATCCATATTTCATATTTTGATTTAGTAACAACTACAAATATTAAATTCAAACATTTTCATCATAGGCAGAACCCTAGTTCTTTTTCATTTATTATTTAGCATTCTTTTGCAATACTTTAGACATAGGATCGAAACCCTTAATATGGAAAACAAATCAATTACAATAACGTGACAGGTTCATAACTGGTTCAACGGTCAAACCTTTATATTTGAAATAGCAACTCAGATATTATCAATTTCCATATAGATTAATATTTCATGTTCAAACATCATGGAATAAGCACATAAACATTAAATGAAAACAAACCATATAATTACATGAACACTAGATTTTTATTTCAAAGTTTTCAAAACAAAAACATTGAGTTGGCTCTCGGCCATTACCAAAACGATAGCATAGTTTTTAGTTAAACACAGAACAAGCAAAACCTACCATCGAAACCTACAGGGTAGGGTTTCGACTGCTTGGAACAGAGTCAAACTCTTTGACACGTAGCCATTATAAACACACGATAGTTCAAATATCAAACCTGGAGCATGGCTCTCAATTTTCAATACAAATAAACATTATCAAGTTACAGAAACCAAATTCTTTGCATATCCAGTTGAGCTGAGGGATAAAACCCTCTCAGAAGTTACATTTGTTTACATTGGAAAACAACACTACAGGTTAACGCCGAATGGGTTGAGAAATTCATCTTCCCCAGGCTGCCAGATAGATCACATTATTTCGAAGGTGGTCACTTCCCCTAGCCCCGGTTAAACATAAAGTCTCGACTAAGAACACGTGAAGATCCAATAGTCACCTAACTGAAGCAATAGGGTAACCACCGAAGCTTACCAATTCTTAAGCAGCTGCCAGTTAACCAAACTCGAATTTGAAAACCGAATGTCGAAAGAACCTGCCAAAACATTTAATTCATGGTCAAACGAGCATCACGATAGAAGTTTCAGTAACATGAAATAACATTAACTGCAACTTTTAAACAAATTAGAAGGGACAAGTTCGAAACCTGTTACATTACCTTGATATCTATTCTGGAGCAGAGACATCGCAGCCATTGTTAAACCTAGCCACCACTTCACTTCTGAACGTAGCAGAGGTCGAAGACAATCAATAAATTCTACATTATAACATACAGAAGACCGACCAATGGATTCAACCTACACACAAGATTACTATCAACCACGAAGCTCGCCCATTATCTTTTCAAGTACTGTAAACTGTCATAGTAAGCTCGACTCTCAAAACTATCGTCTAGTAGCAGAAAATACCAACAGGTCACGGGCTCAATTCGTGAAGAAGCTCACTAAAACCTTCTAGAGAAACCCTGTAGTTTCTCGGCTTGTCGCCCTCTTCCCAAAACCACTCTCAACAAACAATGAGTGCCAAGGGAAAAAAATAACTTCAAACATAGTGGAGATTAGGGTTAGGATTCGAAATCCAAGACCCACGTATGATCAATGGTGGAGATTCACTTGATCAACACTTCACATCCCCAAGCAATTACCGTATTTATGACGGGTATTAATCACCATTGCCACTATGGAGACAGCTAGGACAACCCTCAAGCTAGATCAAATACAACTCGACCATGTAGACTTCACTATCATATTACCTTCACGTGATGAACTACGATGGTAGCCGCGGTGATTTTCCACTAAATAGGTAGATAGGAGCTTAAATTCCAAGGTTGGATACGACAACCTACCAGCAATTGTCCATTACCATATTAATAACCGGTCTCATCACACATTGACACGTGAATTGTGTTACAACCCTATCATATTATAAACCCTATCGTAAGTCTTATAGTATCAAATTACAAATTATTATTTTTGGCTATGAAAGGGTCACGATATTGGCCACGTTGTTTATATGTTGACATTACATAAAGAAATTGCATATAGTATCGACGCTATATGTTTAATATAGGATTTATATATAGTTTCGATGTTATGAGAAGTTACATAGGTTATGCATATAGAAGTGTATGTAATAGGAATTGCATATATGATGCATATAGTTTTAGACTATAGATAATACATTTGAAGAAAGTGTATATATATTTACATTCTAGGAATTAATTTGTAAAATGACATATAGTTTATACTATAGGTCATGCATATGAATTTGCATATAGCTCTTGCACAATAGTTGCATATAGTCTATATATCAAAGTATTTGTACGATAATTACTTACAGTTGTATATAATAGAACTAGTTTGGTATTTACATGAAGTTTGCATAACATAGCATAGAGCAAGAAGTATATAGCAATCATACATATTAATATGAAAACTAGATCATTAACTGAAGAGATCTCACCAGTTGCATTTCGAAATTATTCTCTAAAACCATTAAGACACATGGAGATTACCGAAACTAGTTAGGAACTCTTCGGTCACACTTCATAAACATTAAAGCTCTTACCTGTAATCTGTGAAAGGAATGATTCAAATACTTTAGCATGAATGCTAAGTAAGCCTCGGGGTACCCTCAGGACCCCTTTCGTCATCAAAAGAAGAACAATAGTTAGCACTTGTAAACAATTATGATTGACAGAACATTGACATAAGTATTATATAAATATAACTGAACATCCATTAGCATCTTAGTGTAGACTATAATTTCTTTTCGTTTCACATCACAAACAGTACATTTATGATCATTCAAACATTTAGTACAACAAGACGACATAGAAAGCATTTATTATAATTTTGCACAGTTAGTTTATACATTAAATGCTACGCTGAAATTTTTTAATTTTTTATGAATTTTTGGGATGTTACAACTCCTACAACATGTTCCTATCCCTGAGCATATATGGGAAAGTGTGTCAATGGATTTCAGCACCGGACTCCCCAAAATCCAAGGCAAAGACAACATTTTTGTTTTGGTTGATAGACTAACCAAGTATGCACATTTATTTTCTGTCACAACCATTATTGCAGCGATCCAAGTGGCTGAACGTTTCATCAAATAATTCTTCAAACTTCATGGAATTCCCAAGTCTATCATAAGTGATAGAGATAGCAAGTTCACTAACAATTTCTGGAAAGAATTTTTCAAGTTGGCAGGGACAAGTTTGAACATGAGTACAAGTTACCATCCACAAATTGATGGTCAAACAGAGAGAGTGAACCAATGGCTTGAAGGGTACTTGAGAAACTATGTTACTGGTCAACAGAAGACATGGAATACTTAGCTATACCTGGGTGATTTTTTCTGTAACACCACTTTCCATCTATCAATTGGAATGTCATTGTTCAAGGCCCTATATGGATATGATGCATGCACTTTTTTTTATCTAATATTTGGTGATTTCAAGACATAGAAGGAAAAATGTTGGCTCCAAGAGAGTCAAGACATACCGAGTACTATCAAGGACAAATTGCTAGTAGCACAGAATAGACAAAAGGTGAATGCAGATAGGAAAAGAGTGGAGTGAACCTTACAAGCAAGAGATTTGGTATATTATAGGTTTCATCCCTATATACAATCCTCATTGAAGTCTAAGGGAGCTGAGAAGATACAACCAACGTTATATGGTCCATACAAATTCCTAAAGAATATTGGTGAAGTGGCATATGAGCTAGAATTGCCTCTAGAAAGTAAAATTCATAATTTTTTTCCATGTCACAGGTAAATTTGAACCCAAAATCCGACGACATATTTGTCTAAATTTCGACAACACTTCGTATAAGATCCAACAAAGTATTCTTTTTTTAAACGTCAGTAAAACTTCATCGGATATATGATAGCAACAATGCCTCATTGAATAACCAACAACTCCTTGTCGTATAAGCTACGCTTTTATTTTAATCAATACATCAAATAACCAACGACAATATCGTTGCATATCCAACAACATTTACTTACCAAAAGGTCGGATAACTGACCAAAGGAACGTCGAATATCCAATCTGAATAGTTTGAACATGAATTACGCCTGCAGAACAAATAATGAGAGTTGCGAGCAAAGAAGTCTGAGTTGAAGAGATAGGTCCATGACGACCCCATCACGAGAAAACCAAAACCATCCCAGAAAACCCGTAATTTGTAGCGATCTTAATATCTTTTTTTGTTCACTCAAAATTAAGATTATGGAGTTTGGTTCTTCTTGTTTCTCTCCATGAAATCACTCTCTCAATTGACGTGATAATAGCTG
The DNA here is from genome assembly GCA_027924585.1 of Larix kaempferi. Taxonomy (NCBI): domain Eukaryota; kingdom Viridiplantae; phylum Streptophyta; class Pinopsida; order Pinales; family Pinaceae; genus Larix; species Larix kaempferi. Next base: position 18,781,365 of record BSBM01000259.1, on the reverse strand, counting down.
GAACTTAGGTTTTATGAAATTATTTAGTTTAAGAGTGATCACAATCACATTTTATTGGTGGTTTTCTTGGTGGTACATAGTCATCGAACCCATAAACTTTCATTAATATCCTACTCCCTGTGATCATGAAGTCTTTGGAGCATTTGTTGTGCTTGGAGCTTTGACAAGATGAAGGCAAACTATCAGACCCTGTTGATTTGCTAATGGATTGATTGCCTTTAGAATTTTTTATGTGAAAGCTATTTTTATGTATTATTCATTCAACTGTTAATTGACTTTTGTACTCAGTTGCATGGTTGTTTTACAAGGGAATTACTTGATTTTATTTAAAGGCAAGAGCAGCTAGGAAATGCTTTTGCAATGCAGATGGAGATCATATCACATTGGTGAATGCATATAAAGCTTATTCAAAGGAGGAGTTGCAACAAATTTCCCATATTCACACTCTTACATATTAGTCCATTCGTTAGTTAAACTCCAAACAAATTTACACAAGTCTAGGGAAAATTTTAAGGATCTATAATTTTCTTGAAGTGTAGAAAGCTTGGTGAATCTTACTATGGAATAACCTCAAATGAATGGAATCATCCATTAATGAGTTCGAGGAGCACCATAAATGAAAGGAAATAACATGAATATCTGACTCAATCGGATGGGAAAACTTCTTAATTCTTGAATGTTGTGAGGAATGGGCCAATCTTTGAGAATTTGTACTTTGTTTGGGTCAACCTGAATGCTTGTAGAGTCAATTACAAACCCAAAATATTTGATGTTGTTCATCGCAAAGGAACATTTGTCCATGTTCAAGTAGAGTCGATGTTGCTAGAGAGTGTCGAGGACTTGCTGAAGCTGTTCGACATGTTCTTCCCATGATCGACTGAAAGTCAATATGTCGTCAAGATAGACAATGACCCATTTGTCGATGAAAGGTTGAAGAATGTTATCCATGTATCGCATGAAGGTCGTAGGTGCATTGGTTAAGCCGGAAGACATGACTAACCATTCAAACAATCCTTCCTTGGTCTTGAAAGCAATTTTCCATACATCTGAGGGCTCGATTGGAATATGATAATATCCCGACTTGAGGTCGAGCTTAGTAAATAATTTAGCACATTTCAGATAGTCGATGAGCTTGTATATCCGTGGTAGAGGGTAGCGATTCTTTACTGAAATTTTGTTGAGTTCCCTATAGTCGATGCACATGCGCCAAGTCCCGTCTTTATTTGGAACAAGGACGACTGGACTTCCACAAGGGGAGGAGCTGGGTCAAATATTACCTTTGTCGATTAAATCATGGATTTGTCTGTGAATCTCTTAATTTTCGAGAATGGATCTTCTGTAAACAGATGTGTTAGTCAAAGAAGAACTAGGATCAAGTTCAATAGAGTGTTTTACCTGACAATGTAGAGGTACTCTATCTAGAACTTGGAATAGGTTCTAGTACTCATCAAGAATATTGTCAATTTGCTGCTTTTGTCGAGAGCTGCACTCGTTGGTGACTTGACTGGTTGCTGAAGTCTTCCTAGAATTTTGCGGCTTTATCATAAATAATGTGAACTTCTGAGCATGATTGATGAGATTCTTTGTCTGTTTAGCAGATATCATTGTAACCGTTGGTGTAGCTTGTCGCTCTAGTATGCCGCACCATCGATTTCAAATTCTGACAATCACCTTCTGCGGTCGTGACTGGTAACTTCCATATCTCATAGGTAAGGCTTCCCAAACAGGGCGTCATCTACGGAGAGTGGTGCCACGTCGCAAAGTACATCATCTTCAAAAGGATTTATGAAGTAGGAAAGCTTTCATTGTCGGGTGATCCTTAGCTCTTGTCCATCCTTCATCCAACCGATGTTGTAAGGTTGAGGATGCGAAATGGTCACAAGACCTAGTTTCTTTACAAGTTCTTCATAAACAAATTTCTTCTGGCTCCCATTTTCCACAATCAGATGCAATGGATTGTTTTGAACCCATATCTGTGTATGGAACAGATGCTCTCGTTCCTCCTCGTCGACGATAGTCGAGGCTGTTGGAGTCGATGTTGATATCAAAAGATTCATTGCTTCCGGGTTAGATTCTACCATAGTCTTGTCGAACGCGTCATATTTTGACACTTTCTCCAAAAAGGTCTTCTGAGCTTTACATTCATACATATCATGCCAAGATGAGTGGTGGTAATTGCACCATTTCTCGGTGGGTTGATTGCTACGTTCCTTTTTGTGAAAAGGCTCTTTGCTGTGATCAAGCTTTGAAGGAGTCGGCTGAGAAGATTTTGACTTGTCGAAGTCGGCTGGTGCCTTCTTGTCGGGTGGTCGTCTCGATGTCGGATTTGTCGCGAAGCGTGCTTTTCCCTTCTGCTTGATTTCAAGTTTGCTAGCATAGTGGAATGCATCCTCAAGCGTATTGATAGTCAGAAACTCCTTCGCCTACTGAATGTACTGGGACAATCCGCTGATGTACTTCAGAACAAGCAATTTTTCTTCTTCTTGGACGCCAAGTCTAGCCATGAGTTGATAGAACTCGTCGGTGTAACTTTGCACGAACTGGTCTTTCCATTTCCTTAGCTTTTTCCACTTCTTATACTGCTGCTCAAGGTACTTGGCGGGTAAAACTCCTTTCGGATGTATTCGACAAATTTCTCCCATGTGTCGATGGGGTCTCTGCTTTTCTCCATCTTTGTCGAGAGGTTCTCCCACCAGCAGTGCACATATGTTGACATCTTTAAGGATGCAATGGTGATATTTTTGACTTATAAGAATTGATTCACAGAGTAGTAGGATTCCAATGTTGTACCCAATTTTCGACGGATTCTACGTCAATATTGCCTTCTAGATTCGGTATGTCCAAATCATTTGCACTTTGAAGGGGTTTATTTTGCTGGAGTTAGTTCTCATCAGAAATTCTCTTGAAGTTGAAGCAAATCGCTTGAGAATCTCATTGAATTGGGTGAACATATCAGTTCATTTTCGAGCTAGCGCTTGCTCTATGAGCTTCTATGTCTCGTCGATTGCATGTCTATTGTTTGTTTCTTTTGCAATATCTAGAGGTAGTGTTTGCTTGGATTGTTGAGTCTGTGAGCGTGTTTGAACTGGCATAAGTCAGGTAAGTTTGATGGAAGTGTCTATGCAAAACTTAAGCACGAACAAAGCCGATGCGCTCTGACGAAGCTCTGAATGAGCTCTGATAACTGCTCTGATACCAATGAGCCACACGTGGCCAGGAAGCACGAGGGGGACAACAATTCAATTGAATGAGTCGGTTATGTTATGGCGGAAGCATAATAAAGAGAATAAGCAAAGCATGAATACATTACACATATAAACACATAAACACAGACAATATACAGGAATGCGAACTGATTTCTCTATTACTGAAATGAGATCGATAAGATCAAGATCAAATGTATGTTACAATATTACACATGCTTATATAGAGAGTGTTGAGATGCTTGGGTTCCTTCCCGTTACGTTCAGTTACAAAAGAAGTTTGGAGCGGTTTCGGAAGTTCAACCATTATAGTCGACTGGAAGACAGAGATACAATATGTTGAAGTTCGACAGTTGCAAGTCGCAAGTCAAGGCTGCATGTTGACGTCGCGAAACTGTTTGAGTTCACTAAACTTGTCGAAGTCGTGGAGCTTGTCGAAGTCAGAACTTGTTGAAGTTGTGTCGACGTCGATGACTTGTCGCAGTAGATGTTGGCATTTGACAATAATTCCAACTGCGATATGGATCACTTCCAGTCATTCCATCAACTATTCATTTTCCTTTGACCAAACAACTAATTCTAGTTGGTCACCCTACCAAAATTCCACGATTTTTCACCTCCAACTTCAGTCAACTTAAACAAGTCGACTATCTACTTTTCTAGTTGATTTACTTGCAAAGAATATAACATTCCCAACTTAACGAGGAAAGAAATGTAATCCATAATAATCATTATATATAGTTAAATTTGTTTAATGACATCCATGGTATAGATACATTAGACGATTCTGATTTTCCTAATGGCATAAGGGTCACTCATGAATGACTAATTCAACAAAACTATTCCACCCACAATTCTTTATGTTTCTTAGAAACATCATTAATTTTCATATGAATTCAGAAGGTTGCATAGTAAATTCATCAATTGATATTCCTTTGATATTTTTAACACAACCACTGCAAGTTGAACAACCAATGCCTTCATGGCATTCATATAATCATTTATTGGTTTAATCTTGATTCATATTACAATTTACCAGACATCAACTTCCATCTCTAGTGTAACTGGTTCACAACACTCTTTGTCTCAAATAATTTGCATAAGGTCAACCACATGTATTTTGTTGTTTTCTCATTTACAACATGGTGTATTAAAGGGTATTTCAAACTCAACGTGATGATTCCCTTTACCTCATTATCCATTTTTTCCAATCGGCTTTGTTCATATATTTTGACTAGGTGATTACATAATTATTCTTGAAGCTCCCTCTTGATCAATATTAACTCCATATTGAGTTTATAGAGATTAAATAATTTGACACCAAACTATTCAATAGCCCCTCATTCCATTCCAGTTTGTCAACTAATGGATAACTGCCACTAAACATGACTTTGGATCTTATATAGTCTCAATTGGTACATTAAACTATTCAATTATTATCACCAAAGTTGATACTAATCCTTGCATTTAAAATTTGGTCCAAGTCTCCCTCAAAGAACCTTCAATTATAATACCACTTGTTAACATGACAAGCAAGCTTTGATACCGGTTATTTAATACTCAAGAGAACATATTTCTATGATGCCACTAATTGCTAACATAACAAATTCCAATACTACTTATTAGATATTAGAGAATATATTTCTTTGGTACCACTTGGTGCATTGAGATGTGATTTCTATAGCCCAAGTGGGTGAGATGTGTCACATATGTAATGCATGTCGACTAAAAAAAACTAAAAATTTATATACAAAAAATATTATGTAGGCTCTCATATATATATATATAATTGTATTTCGTATATATGTATATATGTCGGCTATAGAATTTTATATGAATATATTTTGTAATTGTATTTATGTCTGCCAAAATCAACATGTGTGTGTGTGTGTGTGTAATTGTATTTCATATATATGTATCTATGTTGCCTATAGAATTTTAGATGAATATATTTCATAATTGTATTTATGTCCGCCAAAATGAACGTGTGTGTGTGTGTGTGTATGAATTTTATATGAATATATTGTATTTATGTCTGCCAAAATCAACGTATGTGTGTGTGTGTGTTGTACACACACACACATACGTTGATTTTGGCAGACATAAATACAATTACAAAATATATTCATATAAAATTCTATAGTTGAGTACTGAACAAATTGTAACATCCATTCACATATGTTGACCTAATGGAATATTTTATAAAACTAAAACTAAAGTAATAATAATAATGCTCAAATTGCATTGGTACTTTTCTTTGTTGATTCTCTTTGTTGTTTATTGTAAATGAATTTGTATCTATGGGGCATTTCACATAGATTAATCAGGCGTAGGTAGTGCGTATAGAGTAATTAGGTGCATCTATAGCCATGTGTCATAGATGTAAAATTAAAAAATTAAATAGAAAAAGTGATCTCAGCAAAAATGAAAAATGAAAAAACTTTAAAAATGGATTAATATTAAAAAACTAAACCAATATGATCCATTTTTACTCTAGATCTATCAAGTGCTAAGAGGGATTAGTTTCCTTAAGGTACAAACCTTTTTAGAATACAAAACTTGAGGAAATGTTTGTCCCTCAATAGTTTTGATCCCACTTGATTCTTAATATTCAGAGTTAAAATGAATCTACACCAACTAACCGTAATACTATATGTTAAACCAATATATACATAATCTAACATCAATTAGAGAGAGAGAGAGAGAGAGAGAGAGAGAGAAAGAGAGAGATGTCATTAAACATTCAAGCAAAAACAAATAACATCAATAAAAAAAAAAGTATAGATAAATGGATAAATATGCATATATGAATTTGAGACAATTGTGTTGTCTAAATTATTCTATATTAATATTAGTATAGAGCGTGGCCCCCAAAAAATTGCATACCATCTTTATACTTTCATTTGTAAATACATTGTGCATTCATATACTTCAAGGTTATCTAGCAATTTTAATGATCCAACATTGATTACAATATGATTTGTATTTTACAAAACTTGGATTTAGGTACACTTTCTTAATTATTTTGATGTCTTCATGATTATTCATATTAACAATGACTTCATTAATCGTTAGATTCTTTATAAACTATTAACTTTTCTAAAAATAGACCTAATAATTATAAATACATGATTTCCATTATCATACACAATTATCAAACACAACTAGAATTTCCTTGAAATGACCATGTTATATGTATTATAAATGATGTCTCTTCTCTATATATTTCTTGCTTCCAAGTTCTCTTAATCAAATGGACATTAACCTTAGCATTGCATTAGATCTCACCATCTTCTATCTATTGTAGGAACACCTTCTAAAGTGCCATGGATTATGAACTTTGAAATCTCTCCTTAATCTTTTATTCAAACTTACAACATGAAATTCTTATTTCTTATTGGATTTTTATAATTATTGAATTTTTTATAATATAAGTTGATATTTTATAATAGATTTTTATTTATTTATAATTTTGTTAAATGTTTTCAAATTAGTAATAAAAATTAAATTAAACTTTATAGATAAAAAATTAAATTAAACTTTAACATTAATTTGAAAACACATTCCTTTTTAATTCAAATTCACAAACTAATCCTATACTCAAATTCACAAACTCCTACTGTCATATATGAACTAAATTCCACCTGGAGAGAACTTCTTCTGATCTCATATTTGGAACCCATGGCCATCATATAAGCGAAAAGCCATAATTGCTTTGAACAGAATTGTCACTTTCTCAATCTCTCTTTATCATTCTATCCATTTTTGGTTAAGTAATAACTTCTGCTAGGAAACTATGTTTTTCATGGGTTCTTCACATTAGATGTTGACTTTGTGAGCTTGTGGAACTTTTCTTGAATAATGTGCATGGATGAACTAAAGCCATAATAATGTGCATGTATGAACTAAAGTCATAATTGCTTTGAGAAGGAATTGTCATTTTCTCAATCTCTCTTATATCATTCTCACCATGTGCTTTTGGTTAAGTAATAACTTATGGTGGGAAACTATGTTTTTCATGGGTTCTTCACTTTAGATGTTGACTTTGTGAGCTTGTGAAACTTTTCTTGAATAATGTGCATTGATGAACTTCATATGTTTGATTGGGTAGTTTCTTATTTTTCCAACAACCTTTAGTCACTTTTTGGTTTAGCATGCCCTCCCAATTAGATGAGGGGAACGACCTTTCGAAATCGATATTATGGAGGCATTATGGTTCCCATCTCATCTCCACTTAGGATCAAATGCAAACAGAATCTTAATCATGTTTGAGTGGTTGGGTCTTCAGGTGAATAATATCCATTGAATTTAGACCTTGACATCTTATATACCATATCATAGCCTAATGTAAGCTAGGTTTGAGTACTTTCATAAAAATATGTGTTTATGCTTTCTCACACATTAGACTTTTCCATCAATCAAGCCTCTTTTGTAGCTAGCACCATGATCCCATAGTGATTGTTTGGGCACTAAAGGTGCCTTTCCTCTGACATTTTTTTCAAGCCTCTTGCAAGTTTATATTTACAACTCTTTTGTAAATTAATTTTTTCTCTATAGATTTAAGAGGGTTATTAACTAATCAAAATTATTAAGTGATATGCAAATTTAAATTCAATAGCTAATTCTCATTATATATTCTAAGTTAGATGAACTAACTTGATATTGAGCATCTAAATAAATAATTTTGAATACAAGACTACAACTTATACTCCTTTCTTTTCCAAAACCTCTCAATCAAAAACTTCTAATTCATTGTTAACATCTAAGTGGAATAACTTTCGGTACAACCTCGTTTCCTTTTTGATTACATTTTATACTCTTTTTTTTCCAAAACCTTTTTCTCAAATCCTTATAATTCCTTTTACTACTTTTTCCATAAGGGGTTTTTCTTATTGATTCTACCTTCTATGCCAAAATCCTTCAATTTATCACAGGTGTTTTCTTAATCTAAATTTATTTTATATTTTCCTTTACTCTTCTCTGTCTCCCTTTATCCACATCAATATCATTGAACAATCCCCCTTGTCAACCCTACTTACTTTATTTGACTAACAATGTGTTGATAATCATCTGCAATAATAAAAAATGGTTTAAACATGCATTATGTAGGAAAATTGTTTGCCAAATTTAATTGTGTTGAGATACGCTTTCCATAATCCAAGTAGATGAAATGTATCATGTTTACAATGCATGTTGGCTCAAAATTTTTAATTAATATAAAACAAAAATAAATATAATGTAGATACATAGACATACACATATATAATTCGACAAACATAAATACAACTACTAAATAGATCCATAATAAATTCTATAACCCAATATCAAAGAAATTGTAACATCCATGTGAACCAATATAATATTTTACGAACTAAAAATAAAGTAATCATAATAATTAACTAGTCATGAGAATCTCATTAGGATGTTTCTTCGTTGTTTGTGGTCAACAAATTTGATATGGGACATTGCACAAAGAGTAATAAATTATATAATAAAAAATGACCTTTATAAAAATAAAAAAATAAAAAAATAGCCAACCATAATAATAAAAATACTAAAGAGGGAATCATTATAATAAAATAAACCATTATATATCCATCTTAACTTGAAATCTATGAAGCATCGAATGAACTCAAATCCCTTGAGGTGCAAACATTTTTTATAGCAAAAAACTTAGAAAAAATTTGCACTTAAAAGGATTTAATCCCTCTATAAATCTAGATGTAAGATGGATTTACACTGGTATAAATTTTATTGTTTATCTAGTAGTTGAAACACTTAATTTGAATTCTATAATCAAAGAAAAAATCATGCCATAATAGACTCGGTCCCTTAGATTATATTCACAAAAATTAAAAACATAATTTTGATTATCCATCTTTTCTATATAAATTTGTTTTTGTTTTGAATTGGGCTAGCATTATCCACTCATATCTTGCCCAAGATAGATTCTAAGAAATTTTGATATGCTTTGGAGAAGAATTTGACCTCAATGTATGCCAAGAACAATCATTTGTGTTAGCATTAATGTAAATCCATGTTAACCTCAAATCTACCACACATGGAACAAATCAAATCTTTTGAATTGTAATTTTTTTAATCATTTAAGATGGATCTAGGTTGATTGTAATGTCTATCAACTTAGTAGAATTCAAAACTCAAAATTTATGTAAATATGAATATGTAAAAATATAGTTTTGATTTCTCTCTCTCTTTCTCTCCCTCTCTCTCTCTTATATATATATATATATATATATATATATATGTATATATATATATATATATGTATATATATATATGTATATATATATATATATATATATATATGTATATATATATCATTTCCTCTGGCAGGGAAATTCTGACGACAAATCCTATGCTTGGACTCCGTGGCAAAAGCTAGCTCTTCCCAAATAAATGGGTGGATGGGGTTTCAAAACCTGCACTATTTTTCCAAATCTCTTATGGCTAAAGGCATTTGGAGGATTATAAAACAGGAAGGCCCATGGGCAACTGTAGTGACCCAAAAGTACATCAGACTGCTGACTATTGTTGAGTGGATCAGGAAACTAGATAAAAAATCTAGAATGGATTCCATTATGTGGAAGTCTCATTTGAAGGCTTTTGATGTTATTGGCTTCGGTCTCCAATGAAAAATTGGTAATGGACTCTCTTTTAGGCTAGGTAAAGACCCATGGGTGGGGTGCCCAGAGATATACTATTTTCCTAATCATTTGGTGGAATTTCTTAATCAATAGAACTTCCACAAGCTATGGCATATAGGTGTAGGTACCCATCATTTGAAATTCTCTTCGATCTGGATTAATGTTGATGACTTGGGACTTCAAGGTGAAGATCGACATAATTGGAATCTATATATACAAGCTTTACAGTCCTCACACATTTTGCTGTCTAATTGGGAAGACTCATTGATTTGGTGCTACAATGTTGATGGGTGTCAATACAACCTGCATCTAGGATATTGATTTATTTGGGAAGTTGAATCTCATCTAGAACCACCATGGTAGAATTCTTATATTTGGAAATTCCAGTGCCCCCTAAAGATGAAGCTTTTCTTCTGGCTAGCTCTCCATAAGGATGTTTCAATCTAGGAAACTATGATGCAAAGATATTGGATTGGTCCCAGCTAGTTCCCACTATGCAGGTACAAATGTGAAACTATTGACCACTTATTTTTATCATGTCCATACTCTGCCAACATATGGTCTTATGTTTCTAGTTGTAGCAACTCCATTATCAGCTGGCGTGGTAACAATTTGTAGGATTTTTTACACCATTGGATCACTGATGATAATTTTAAGGATTATTTTGCGCTCTCGGTGATTATTATCTGGCATAAATGACTTGATAGGAACCGGGCCATATTTGATGACTATATTTCTCCCCAGGAATTATATGGCTCCAAAGCTCTCTCTATTTTTTCTCTGTTTCCACATATCAAATTAAAAAATAATTAGAGGATAGTGAGGGAGGAACCTATCAACAAGTCTCAACCTTGGGCCTAGTTCGATGGGGTTGTACAAAGAGATCCGATTCAGGGTGGTGCTGGCGAGATCATTCACTTATCTGATGATCGTCTCCACAAATTTGCAGTCGGTCTAGGTCCCTGTACCAACAATCATATAGAACTCATGGCCATCAAGCTACTTTCGCCATACATCTGGGCATCTAGGATATCCAGATCTTTGGAGAATCTCGTCTTGTAGTGGAATGGATGAATTAGAGGAAGCACCCCAATAATACACACCTAAATCCCTTATATGAAGAAACTATCAGGCTTGTCGACACATTTGAGCACATTAGCTTTATGCATATCTATCGAGAAAGGAACATGCATGCAGACCTTATATCCAAGATAGGACTTAGAGAGACAGCTAGTAGGTGGCTAAGATGGGAAAAGATCAAAGACAATATTATTGAACATGATTCAGGACCCTTCCTGAATGGAATTTAAAATTGTGAAGAATTATAACAGTTGTTTAATGATCCTTATTACAAATCAGGTTATATGGAAGACCTATTTTTTTGGTATTAAATAGACAATATCTACATGTAGCTTTTTGTAAGGCTATGGTTTATACAATTTTGATAATCATATGATTGTATTTATAGCTGGAATAGTGTGAACTACCTGATGTATTTATGCACTTAGTCAATACAGACAGAGGGGACAGATATGACTTTTTGAAGTCTCTGTACAAAGTGTTTTATTTTTAGTAATGAAATGCAACTTTTTTTTTGAGGAAAAATATAAAAAGGTATTTTTATTTTGATTTGTATATATATTAATTTTTTTTAGTTGATATATGATGATACATGATGATGTAAGTGTTACTCACATATGGGTGTACATTAAACATCTCTATCATACTAGGTTGTAAATATAATACCTTTCGGCAAAATAATTTTAAGGTTCCTCCACTCCTTTATCTCTTTTTCAAATACCATCATACTTATTATCTCTTTTATTTTAGAAAGCCATCTATTTGAACAATTTAGATTTTTGCTTAAAACAAAACATACAAGCAACACAATATTCCAACATACACCACATAAAACCAGAGAAAATGAAAAAACTAAAGCTATTATATCAATAAAGTTGTTATGTCAATGTACCAAGTAAATTACCTAACCTTTATTTAACTCTTTAATTGATTTATATTCACATGTATGTTGACATATTTGAGGCTATAGGAATAAGGGAAAGGATAAATACCCAAATAGAATTTTGTTAGTGTTTGAAGTTCCTATTGTGTTGTGTTGCCTTCTGTATTATTGCTGCTCCTTTTTACAACGATAACTCCACCCATTTAGTAGAGTATAAATTGATTCTAAAGTCCTCACATCAAGAATGTTCAATCCACTTTTGTGGCATGCTTATGTGCCAGAGATTGAACCATACTCTAAGTTATATTCCCAGATCTAGAAAGTAGATCCAATTTTTGGACCCATAAATAAAGTGCAAAAGTGTAATGAGGGGGAATCCTAGCTCCAATGTTGTAATGATCACAATAGTGACATCCAAGTGTTATGGGCATCTTTCAATGGCATAGGTTACATAGCAATGTTGAAACTTTAAATAGAAAGCCATATATATTGTATAGTCACATGCATCCAACCAAAGAGTTAATCTAGTTCTGAAATCATCACACCGGTTAAGACTTTAAATTACAACCCACCCAATTGGTCAATTGAAGGCATAGGAAGAGACAAAGAACATAGACTTTATTAGCTGCATGGTACCATTTGTACCATCTCACATTCGAATGAGGTGCACGCTTATTTGTTACTAAGAAAAATATGTGGTCATGGAAATGATCTCATGGAGATATTAAAGATAGGGACTTATTTAACATGAAGTTTGAAGTATATTAAGATAAAATATGGTTTATGGGAATAAATTAAAAAGTGGATAAAGTTAAATATTTTTTCTATCGTTTTTTAAGTATGAATATGTTAAAAGTTATACTTTAATGTAATTGATGAGAATTTTGATTATATGAAATTGTAATTTGAAGAGTTTTAGTCCATTTTTAAAAGAGGTAAATCATTTAGATTTCAAAAAACAAGTGTATCAAGGTGAAAGTTTATTTTATTAGAAAAAGATACACACATTGAAAATGTTAAGTTTGTCTACTTTTTAACTCACTCTTTTGTGTTGTGATGGAAGGGATATGAGAGGTTCTTGCCTCTTTCTTCCTCACATAACTAGATTGTTTCAAACCCTAATAAAGTTTCAGTGGCATGAGGAGATGATCTTACAATGTTAGCATCTTGGAAGAGCAAGGATGTAGTTGTGTTTAGGTTATGAGCCTAGGCACCTTTAATGCATCACATGGATACATGATTGCAAATTTAGCTATTAGTAATGATGATTTGTGCTATAAAAGGTCAATAATAGTAATAACGAGTTGCATATATAAGTAGTAGTATGTGGCTACAATGGCATGCATATGTCTTTAAGCATGTGGTCTCTATATATTTAAGCATAATTGCATTTCCTGTCACTTCTTAGTGGTATGTTGTTGAGATATATAGATGTGAAAGATTCTTCTTTAATGTCACTAGTTTTACAAGTATTTTATTTTACATTATTATGATTGACATTCGTGACATTGAAATATACCTTGTTACACACCTATGTTATGAATCAATAACATAGTTATAATTTTTAAGTTTAAATGGTTAATAACTATTTATATTTCACAATCTAATAAAATGTTATTAGTACACCTATATTATGAACCAATAACAAAGTTATAATTTTTAAGTTTAAATGACTAATAACTCTTTATATTTCACAATCTAATAAAATGTTACTAGTCTCAATGATAATCAAAGGTTTGCAAAGAGAAAACCAAGCTAAATTATCAATGCTTGCATGTGAGGCCATATTTTTCTCAACATACGAGGAAGCTATATTTTTCCAAAAGAATATTTTACTTATTTAATACCTTCAAACTCCCTACATATAAGTTATTAGTTTAAAAAAATTTGACCTCTTCTGCCTTTTGTATGAGCAAATTTCTTTTTTATATGCTCCACTATTTGTGTTTATTGGTTCCATCACTCATTTAGATAATACTGGAACTTTAAAGAAGTTGATTACTTAGACTTTATTGGTTCCATCACTCCTTTAGATAATACTGGAACTTTAAAAAAAAAGTTAATTACTTAGGCTTTTTTTTGTTAAGGTAAGGAAGTTTATCATTTACAGTAAGGTTGCAATGTTTGTTTGATTGGTTATGAATTATCTTATATTTTTATAATTCAAAATTTAAATAAGTTAAATTTTATTATTTATTTTAAAATTATGAATTATAAAAAAACTTACTAAAATTAGATAAAGTTATTCCTTCTTTTTATAACTAAAATAAGTTTGAAATTTACAATTCATTTCATAATCATGAAGAAGGATCATGGCCAAGGACCCAGAATAGGAATGTATATACATTACTCATTGATTTCTTCAAGTAAGTTATAACTTTACAATTTATTTCAAGATTATGAGTTATAAACAATTTTACTAAAATTAGATAAAGAATAAAATTAGATAAAATTATTCTTGTGAAATAAGTTTGAAACTTACCATCCATTTCATAACCATGAATAAGGATAATGGCCAAGGACAAGGAGTGTATATACCTTACTCATTGATTCATAGAGTATGTTAATATGTCCTAACCTTTGTAATTCATAAGAGTCATAAGACTCATGGTCAAAGGGTCAAAGTGTGTCTATACACATCTTAATGATTCCTAGAATATGTTGATAGGTACTTTCATAGGGTCAAGTGTATTTATACATATCTCATTGATTCATGGAATATGTTGATACGTATGTCTAGGATAGTTTTTTATATACAAAATTTTGTTCTTATATCTTAATAATACATATATTTATCTTAGTAAGTATCAATTATTAATATAATGGATTATGAATTTTTTTTCCATAGAAATATATATATATATTTCAATAAAAAGTAAATATATATATACATATTATCTCAATAAAGAATAAAAATGTTATTCATTTTGAAAAAATCTTTTATGAATGAATACACATATATGAAAGATCCTTTATAAATGAGTTGCAGAGTATATTGGTAGATATTCTAAGAATATTTTTTATATGTAATAGGAAAAACTACCTAAACACATTTATTTTTTCAAATTTATTTTTCAATCTAATATGTTTAAATATTTATTTTTATTTTAAAAATATTTAATATTTCAATTTATATTTCTCTTTATATCTAAAAAAGAAAAGCCCACTTTCTTTATTTTACTTCTTCTTCTTATTATTTATTAATATAATTATATAAAATGTAGTTGGTGTATGATAAAACATACTTCTTCTTCTTATTATTTATTAATATAATTATATAAAATGTAGTTGGTGTATGATAAAACATATTTTTAATAAAAATGGATAGAAGTCAATAATGCAATATTTAATAATTTATGAAGTTTATAGGAACATTTTTTAAATAAAAATATGTTTAAAAATTGTTTGACATTTCATAAATTTAACAATGAAAAAATTGATATAAATCTTTATGCAAGAAAATTTAGTTTTTATAAATTTAAAAAATTTGATGATTAATTGATTTGCTTTAACATTTTGTTTTTATGATCCACAAAATTATAAAGAAACTTTTCTAATTCTCTTTAGTTTTAATATAAAAAAAGGTTAAAAAAATATTATTCTTACCAACATTTTAAAATAAAATGATTCTCATCCTTTAATTGAAGAGGCTTTATAAAACATTGCATTTAAACTAATGTACATAAATGTTGTCCATAAAGGCCTTGAGCTTGTCCATGCTTAAAATAAGTATGAGATAGGTTAATAAATGAACAAACTCAACCAGATTTTGCATTAAAATTCTTCCTCAAACTAGTTTTGCTATAAGTATAGATTTACTTGATTGATGAGAATTTCGACAATGAAACTATACTTTTAGAGATTTTAGCCTATCTTAAAAAGACCCATGTTATCAAAATTTTGAAAAAATGAGTAGATCAAGATGGAACATTGTCTTGCTAAAAAATATATACTCACTAGAAATGTTGAACTTTGCCCATTTATTAACTCACCCCAATAAGTATGAATCCATTTAAAATAGTCACACACGAGAGCACGATAACATTGTCAAAGTTATACTGATGACATCTATGAATAACAAACATTGATGTGTATTTTTAGATCTAGGGGAATTAGTGCCAACAGCTTGCAAGCTAGCACGTAGTAGGAAACCAACGACTTAACAAGTGTCGAGATGTTCAAAGACACACCCAAAAGGGACCATGTCTTATTGGGGATTTGAACATGAGTGATGATAGTGCAAAACTTACCTCCCTACCCATTGAGTTGTTGACCTTTTGACTAAAATTGTGGTAATAGTAAAAGTATGAACTTTAATCCATTAATGTGTAAACACAGAGTGCAATGAGTACAATACAAGCCTCACATGTACAACCACTATCTTTAAATACCCCACTACAATCTCTATACCCTAATAAAAATTAAACCAAGATCACATGTAAAAAACACTCCCCACTCTTCAATAATAAATCCAACCACTTTACACAGTAACAAACAAACATTAATGTTATCCAAACAAACCATCACTCATCAATAAGACCATGCAATAAACATGAACCAACTTGAATTCTCTAATAAACTACATTTAACCTTTGCCTATGTGAGTGTACTAGTTAGGGATGCTGGTACGACATTAACTCCGAGAATTCATTAAAACTGCTAGATCGGGAGAAATTAAATTTGTTAAAAAGCAACAGTTTACGTTGAATAATCACAGGAATAGGAATTATGGAATGTATTGAATGGTGGGGCCAGTCAACTTCAACGTGTAGGGAAGAGGCGCGTCCCGACTTTCCACTTTCGTATGGCGCATGCAGCACCCATCCTGCCCGGGTGTCGTACTCCTGCGCATCCAAGTCTCGACCATCGCGAACCGTCCGATTCGGACATCGGACGGCAGAGCACGGCCCTACGAGCGCCGTTGCGGGGACGTGGGTCCCGTAGCGGGCCCTGGCCTATTAAATGATGGCTCCACGAGGCGGTCACGGGCCCTCGAAAATGACCAGTCGACCCGGTTCACTGAGAGGACACGTAGCGGTTAGGTCGTTTACTGCTCCCGGTTTCTTACGTGGTCTTCAGACGGCACGCACTTTTATGCAGCCGGGTGATTTGCGCGGAGCTCCACGTGGCAAATCCGATGAAAGGCAAGGCCTCTGCAGCAGGACATTTAACTCGGGAGGCTATGCAGTCTAATGGGAATCGAGCACGTGTACCGAGGCGGTGAGAGTTGGTGGCCCGGTCAGTTTCCGTGACTTTCATCTGTTCATTAATTACCGAGCCCGGAAACCAGATTTAAGGGCTTTTTTCGAGCGGTCGTAGTACTTCGCCAGTTACGTTAGTTGACGGAGGTGCGGCGCGGTCCCGGGCTGACTGAATTTTCGTACTAATTGCGGGGTCACTGGTCTCAATACGGATTGATGTGTCTAATCTCGTAGCAATTTTTTTTTTTATACTTAATTTGGTTTATGAAATTCCTACTGTTTATTGATTTGGAATTTTGTAATTTTGCACCGTACATTATTTCACCGTACACAGTTTTGTGTCAACTTGTATCAAATTTCTACCGGATTCTTATCGTAATCTGATGAAATAACGATTAAAATTCCCGTCAAGTGACTAGCAGTTTTCCGTCGTGCGGTTCCCTTGGTTCCGGCTTCTGTTTTCTCTGTACAAGGTGTTTGCTTGCGTAATCCTCCAACTTTGGGCGGTCTGTAAAGAAGCCAAGGGGCCCAGACCACACCACACACTTGCAATCCCTGACCTCCACGTTACTGCAGTTTTCCGTTTTGCCCATTCCTTGTTCAGGTGCCAATTGCTTATACAATTCCCTTGAAAACCCATTTTATTGTTATTATAAATCCCTCTGCCTTATCGCTTTCTCTCCCTTCTGCCTTGGATTGCGAGAGCCCTGGTCATATATACGTGGGCGTGTCTCTCTCTCTCCATCTATTTGTGTCTTGTGTCTTGTTATGCATCAATCAATCAGTGTATTTCCAGACTCAGCCCCTGTTTTTCAGACAATTAGGAGAAGGCCAGGCCAGGCCTGTGGAGATATTAACTTGTCCAAGAGTGTGCATTTACATTTTACAGGTCACATGGTCCAATCCTGGTAAGGCCCGGGTAAATGATAGATGTCAGCGCGTATATTCAGAAAAATATGCAACTGAATATCTTTGATAGGATTCGTAGTGCATTACATCGCATTATGTGTGTGTAGCAGGAAATGGAATTTAGGATTGGAGGTGCGGAACAGCTGAGCTGAGGAGTTTTTGGGTTTTGGAATTATTAATGGAGATGGGAGCTGGGGGAAACGAAGGTGAGATCGGGATGCCTATGTCAGTGAGCTACGGTCACATGGCGGCCGCTCATGCGCAAATCCACGAGGCGAATTCGAAGCCGAACAATAGTAATATGGGCGCCGACAATTGCAGCACGGCTTCGGATCAGGAGATCCGCCCGCTGTCACACGAGGCAGCAGCGGCGGCGGCGGGGGCGTCTCTCGCAAAGCCACGCAGTGTCAAGTATAGAGAATGCCTGAAGAACCATGCGGCCAGCATCGGGGGCCACGCAAACGATGGCTGCGGTGAGTTCATGCCTTGCGGCGACGAAGGAACTCTGGAGGCCCTCAAGTGTGCTGCCTGTGGTTGCCACCGTAATTTCCACAGGCGGGACACTAGCAACGGAGGCAGTGACCCCTCGGCGTCCTGCTATTACTGCTGCTATGCTGGCAACGGCAACGGTTCCTCCAAGAGGCCTGGCGGGCTTCACCTCCCGTTGCCTGGTCCTCATGTGCCTCTGGCGTTGCCCTCCAGTCCATCTGGTATCCCTCGCTCCCATCCTCAGATGATCATGGCGATCCGCGACGTGGGCGGTGAGGACCACGATCACATGATGAGCGGTGCCGGTGCTCATGCCATGTACATGGCTGGCCACGCTATGAAAAAAAGGTTCAGGACCAAGTTCACGCAGGAGCAGAAGGATAAGATGTGCGCCTTCGCAGAGAAGTTGGGTTGGAGGATTCAGAAGCACGACGACCTTGCAGTCCAGCAGTTTTGTATGGACGTTGGTGTCAAGCGCCATGTTCTCAAGGTCTGGATGCACAACAACAAGCACACCTTAGCCAAGAAACCCTAGTTACTCATCACCACCATCTATTTTCAAATGCTCAACCAGAGGTCAAAGGATCGAACCTCGTCACTCACCCTTTCAGGCATGCGAGCAGACCCTCTCTATTTGTCTTTGTTTCTGAACGCCTGCTGAAGCAGACGTCTTTGTAAGTCCCAACCCAGAACGAAAACACTGTGTTTTTTTTTCTTCATCTTCTTCCGATGTCTTAGTTGGTAGATTATAGGCTGACAGAAACACACAGAACAACAACACCAACGTGCTTTCTTTACATTTGAACCCACGATCTGCAGTGGATCATCCTACATTTTTCATTTAACCAAAAAAACATCTCCTAGTTTTTCATTTCTGTGCTGATCATGGACTGCTGTAGCTGAGTGCTCATAAACATAAATTCACAACTTCTGTCAGGTTCTTAGTTTTTTCACTGCTTTTCAAATGGTATTACCGAAATTAGTGTCCCATGAGTGGTGAATCTAAACAGTATTTCTGCTAATAATTCATGAATTTTTCCAGTGCTCGTGCGAACTTTGGGCTGGTTTTCCCTCTTTTGGGTAATCTTGGCAGCAGTATGATTTCACGTGTATTGCAGCACGGATGTACAAGTTTCTGGTTTGGGGCCCTAGTGGCTTCTGCTAATTACAATTTCTTGTAGAACTGTCTTAGATTTAGTTCATATGCACGATGATCATCAATGTACTTCTTCAACATTTTCTCGGTCCATGTACGTTCTGTGTTTTGTTTGTAACACACCTTACAAATAGTGTTCCATCAATGGAATTTAATTCAGAGTTTATGACTTACATTGAAGTGACCTCAATCATGAAAAACAGGATACGTATAATTCTATGTCTGATATTTTGGCATTTATATGTTCTGTGTTGTGTTAGTTGCTATCAAAAACATGAGCACTGTCGCTTAATTAGTATTTCAAAAGAATTCAATCTCTCATTTATGGATTTTCTTTGTTCTGATTGAGTTGTTATTTGGTTACAGCTCACTCATCCTGAACTTGTTTTCTTTTCTTGCTTGCTTACTTCCAATTGGCTTTACCAATACTTCTACTTACTTCCAATTGGCGCAATTAAACAACCCAAATCTTACAGGCAGCTAGTCACAGTCCAAAAGGCACCATATTGAAAGAATTGTTTTCGATTTACTGTCACTCAGTTTATTTTATTGGGATGTTGAAGTACATGCCAAATTAAAAAAAATTGTAATACATGACAATGAGTTATGAGTGCATTTATGTATGCTCTTCTTTGAATCAATATTATATTATGATCTCTATTCCAAAATTGTACATGAAACATCAGTTTCGTAGCTTTTTAACAGCTTTTTGGAAGTAAAAAGACCAACTACTTTTTATATTAATACAATGCATTGGTAGATAATACGGAAAAACTAATTAATCAAAGCAATGAGACTTGGACAATATTTTTAAAACCTATCTCAATCTTCATTACAAGAAATATATTAGAATATAACAAGGGATCCATCTTCTGTTTTACAGGAAATACATTACAACAATAGATTTTCCAGGGATCCATCTTCTGTTCACAGGAAATACGTTATAACAATAGATTTTCCAGGGATCCATCTTCTGTTTAACTCCGTATTCCATCAATTACAGAGATTATATATAATCGTGATTTGCTGCTATTAAGAGAGATACGAGAGACAGTGCATTACAGCCATAACTCAGTATTCCATCAATTACAGAGATTATATATAATTGTGATTTGCTCCTATTAAGAAAGAGGAGAGAGTGCATTAGATACGAGAGACAGTGCATTACAGTCATAACTCAGTATTCCATCAATTACAGAGATTATATATAATTGTGATTTGCCCCTAATAAAAGAGAGGAGATAGTGCATTACAGTCATATTAGGATCATACCTAATATAGATCCACTGTTATATACATATATATCACTGTTTTGCACTGGTTTTCTTCTCTTATATATATAAAAAATGAAAAACAGTGAATCTAAGTGTGACATATTGGTATTTATTGTATATGGTTTTGGGTTTAGCAGTTTCCATTGTAATAATAAAGTTTTTTTTGCTCTCTTAGTTGATCACTTCAATCCTAAAATCCTAATAGTAGGTAGACATAACATTAGATAGTTTATTTGCAAATATGAGATACAAAGTTTGCTAGGTACTATTTGTTTTAAGTTTTAACTTTATATAAAGAGAAGGGAGCATTTTTACAGGCTTGATATATTTCTATTTCTCCTATGCTGGATTTGGGTTGATGATATAATATTAGACAATTCATTTGTGATTACTAGAAACAAAAATTGACAGATAATTTAAAATCATATTGATTTTAATAGTAAGTTTGCTTTTAATTTAATTTTTAAATATAAGTATGATCATATTTAAAATCATATTTATTTTAGGCAATTTAAATTATTAATTCAAAAATTGCACATTATTGATTTTAAATTTGTTCTCAAAGTTAAGATTTTGTTAAAAACATGTATTTTCTTTTATATGTAAAAATAATCAACTAAGTAGTGGAATGATCCCTTGTTTTAGTTTAGACAAAGAGTCACCTATATTAGCTAATCTATGTCCTTAAAATTAAATTATTATTATTATTACTGTTATTATAAAATACTATTTAACAATAAATACATGAAGAAAAACCAGTGCTATACAGTCTAAATCTGAATACTTAAATTTGATATAATAATTAATTTAATTAAAAATAATGAATATAAACAAATCAACACATAACTAGCTTAATAGGGTAGTTCAATTGAATTGAACAATAAATAAAAATACAGAAGTACACTAGTATCTTCAGTAACATTTATGTCAAATATTATTCGTTAATATATATATATATATATATATATATATAATTTTAAAAATTCAATATTATATAGATGACTGTAAAAAAAATTAATATATATTTATTTAAAATTTATTATAGTGAAAAATTAATATATATATATATATAATTTTCATTTATTTAAAAAAAAAATATTATACATACAATTATAAAAAAATAATTTTCAAATTTTAATTGTTTATATATTAGAATATATCTATTTTAATTTTTCGTATCTTAAAATCTCAAATTTTAATTGGATAAATATCCATTGCAAGACATTTACGCTTCCATATTTTAATTTGTTAAAGGTGCAAAACATTGAATTTGAACCAAATATGCACATCTAAGATTTGATTTGCTTGGTCCCTTGATATGCTGATATGATTTTGTCCTGCAATATTATCATAATGTGGAAGTTGACAAAGTAGTTCCATTTTCCATGACTTGTAGTTTTCACAAAGCATTGTCAGAGCACTCACCAAACCGCTGTAAATTGAAAAAGAAGAAGTCAGGCAACTTCATTATAGGTATCCAAGCAAGGAAAAAAACAAAGTTTTCTGTGCAACAGCACAATAATTGATGGAAATCTGTTAATCCACGCGTAGAGCTTTATCGAGGGATTAAATTTGAATAAAAATGCGGAATTTTTACTCAACTCACAGGATCGATGTGTGCCTTTCGCAAATGTTAACCGTGGTGATTTGATAGGCCCAAAAGTTCAAAATCCATTGTTGACCTTGCAGTGCCACATTTAATACATTCACGAAAAACTTGGGGAGCAACCAACTAATTACAAGTGATTAGGTGAACGTGATAATCCATGCAAAAACAAGACTGCTCACCGGCATTTACTCCCTAACCCATCCATCCGTCAATTAATGGAGGGCAGCTTAAACGGCCAGGGGCAGGGCTCCATGCAGGCTGCAGCAGGTCAGGGGATCGAACCCCACCGCGGCTGAATGTAATAATGACGCCACAGATGTCATCTCACATTAACTGCACGGACACAATCATGACAAGATTGGAAAGCAAAGTCACCGCTGACGTAAAAGCAAAGAGTGAAGAAGTAGAGGCGAGATGTTTACAGGAATGGGTGATGGGATCCATTCATTGCGGGCTGTACATGTTAACCATATTTCTCTCATTTAAATATAGTTTGCTTACAAGACGGGGACAACCCATTCAAGAAGATGACGTATGCTATCTAAAAGTCAGTGCCATTGTTTTTTACTTTGTCTGTAATTGTAAATTTTTGTAAAATGTAGTATTCTTTCTGGTTAGTGCCATTTGCCAGCAATGGAGTAGAATAAGCTCTTCTGGTAACAGACCTCTCTCTTTTACAGGAAATTTGATTTCCCTGAAAAAATTATGAGAATGATAATGGAGTAGAATAAGCTATTCTGGTACCAAACCTCTCTCTTTTGCAGCATATTTGCTGGCCCTGAAAAAAATTATGAGGCTGACAATTAAATTTTCAAATATCATACAAAAAAAATTATGAGAATGATAATTAAATTTTAATATCACAAATTCAGATAATATATATGGATTTTGAGGTCTTTATTTGGATTAGAGAAATTATTTATTGTAATTTTTATAATCAATTTTTTATTATTAATTTTTCTCATTAAAAATAACTTAACTCAAATGTTCAAAAGATTAAATTATTAACAAAAATATATTTTATTTTTTCCTATGATAAATGTTTTGAAAGTTTATTAACAAAAATACATCTTAATGATTTATTAAGATAAATATGTTCAAGGTATATTTCATTTATTAAAAAAAGTTTATTATAATTTGAATAATCAAAATTTCTAAAAATAATGTTAAATTTACTACAAGAATATTATTAATTTATTATATAAAGAATAGCTTAACACAATGCTTAGAAGATGATTAGGTTATTAACAAATAAATCTTAATTTTTTTGGGGATAAATGTTGAAGGTATACATTTTGTTAAGGTGTGAAAGTTTGATATGTTTATTTTAATAAATTTTGTTTTTATTTTTATTTTAATAATGTGTATAAATATATAATATATTTTGTTTTCATTTTATTGTAAAATAAGTCAAATTTTATTTTATTAATTTTATGAAAACAAAATTTGAAATTGATAAAATAATATTAATTTTATTATTTTAATATTAATATTAAATTTTTTTTTTAATTTTTAATTATAAATCTAAAATTTTCATTAATATAATATAATTTTTTACTTATTTTAATAAAAAAAAAAATAATCCTTTTCCCTATAATAAGTTAACACTTCACAAGAAGAAATGTACCTTTTCCTAGAATAAGTTAATAGTTATTGAGAAGAAATGTATCCTTTCCTTATAATAAGTTAATGGAGTTGAAATGTGAAGTTACAAATATATTTTGCAATTTCTTGTTTATAAAAAAATATTTATATTTAAATAAAGTAAAAATAAAATAAAATTATATTTATAATTAAATAAGTTTAAATATTTCATATAAGTTTTTATAAGTGTATTTAATAGAATTTTAAACTTTAATATTAATTTTTAAATAATAAAGTTTAACTTTTATGTAATGATATTCAACATTCACATTAAAAAAAGTACATTTATATTTATTTGCTACATTTATATTTATTTACATTGTAAAATTTAAATTTTGAAAACAAAAAAATACATTTATATTTATTTGTATTATAAAATTTAAATTTTGGTGAATAGTTTTCCTGCCATTTAATATTATTTTTAAAAAAATATTTTATATGATTTCAAAAATATTATAAAATTATGATGATATGTATTAGTTTATCTAATTTCTTGATGTATAAATATGTTTATTTTAAATGTTTTACATATAGATGTAAAAATGTTGATTAAAAAAGGCTAAATATTTTAAATTTTGAATTTTTGTCTTTATTAAACTATGTAATTTTGGTTTGAATTACAACTTTAAATTGATAAAATTGTTATTTTAATATAAAAAATGGATTTTTAAATTCAAAATGAATATGGTCAAAATTCATATTAAAATAATTAATTTCCTTTTAAGTTATTTTAAAAGATCAAAAGAGTGCATATGACATTAATATTTAAAACATTCTTACTTTAATTAAGAAGTTTTTGGAATCCAATAATGTTATTTTTCACATTTAATTTAAATGTTCTAGGAATTTGTTTTTTTATTTAAAAATAGACAATCAAATTGTCAGAGGTATTAAATGGTGTAATGCATTTCTATATTAAAAGTAACATTTCATCAATTTAAAATTGCAATTTTGACAATATGAAGACAAATTATATAAATTCAAATCTTTAGAAACTTTAAGACAAAATTTGCTAATTAACTAATCATTTAATTTTTTTGACAAAAATAATTAATTAAATTCCATTTATTTCCCAAAATGTTTATCCAAACTGTATAAAATTCAATTATTTAACTTAAAAACATCAAATTTTCTAAAAACTAAATAAAATATTAAAATATGTTTTATAAAAATATTATCAAACATTTTTAAAATTAATAAAATTAACAAAAAAAAATTTAACTTAAAAGATAATCCTTTAAATATTTTTTAATTAAATATATTATATTTTTCTATTTTTCTACACTATACAAACTTAATTTCTTAAATTAAATATATTATACATTTCTACATTATACAAGCTTACCATATTATCACAACATAATCCCAAGACTTCTTCCACCCACTTCTACCTTCCCTACGATGGTTAACCTAAGATTCTTAGTATTTAATTTAATCTTGTCCCGCTTAATAAAACTATAAGGTTAAGGAAAGGAACTCTCAACTACCTTGATTGTGTTTTGTCTCCATGACTTTAATAATAAAAAATTATAAAACTTTATGTGGAAATAAGTGACAAAGAATTATAGGACTTTAGTGGAAAATAGGGTGCGGATGTCTTTTAGCTGCACACTTTTCAATTATGATTGCACTTAATGCTTATCTTATTCCCCTCATATATATCTTTCTTAATTAAGAAGGTCTAGACACCCTGAACTTTTGGAGAATCTCGCATGGATTGTGGAGTGTTCTTTGTCTATTTTAAGTAAAGGAACAACTTATATCCCTAACAAATCTTGATTATCAAATAAAATATAATAGTTACACATAAAATAATGAAATTGTATATCTACATATACCGATTTTAATCATATATTTCTATTTTTAGACATATAACCTCAACTACAATTATCAAGAACCTTCATGCTTACAACATTGAATAAAAAAACAATGGTGTTATTTCACATACCTAACCCATATTCTTGAAGAAATAAAATATTATAATAAGATCCATGGAAAGGCACATTGATGAAAGATAATATAAAAAACTTGACTACGGTGAAGGACAAATACATTGATTAAATATTCATTTGATTGCTTGTATGGTAGGGCTTTTGCATCTTAATAATAAGAAATTGTTTGGAACATTTCCTTTCCAAGGCAAATTTTAAATTGTTTGGAACATTTCCTTTCCAAGGCAAATTTTAAATTGTTTGGAACATTTCCTTTCCAAGATCTTTTTAAAGTGTATGGGACACTGCAATCTTGCCATCTAAGGTTAAAAGCTGTGATAGCTCCTTTCCAAAGCCATCCTTGTTGAAAGTTGTGAAACAATCATGTCAAGAAAGAAAAAGAAATGCTATGTTTTTAGTCAATAGAATATTACATGGTAAAAATGTACACACATTAAAAGTTAATGGGCCAATTCGTTCATATAAGGAAACTTTGTGCCATTGCAATGTTTACCAAATGAGAAAAAAAATAAGCACCCACTAAAAGTTAGACAAAACCATTGGGTTCTCTTTGAAATATTTTGATTTGAGTGGTTTGATTAATTAAGTTTGTTATTTATTTATTTATTAAATTGATGTATTTGATTTTGAAAGTGATTAATTTTTTAAGTTTCATTAGATTGTTTCCAAGAATTTAGTAATTTTGTGTAAAAGTTGTGTAAGAGTTCCAATTTTTATAAGGATAAGTTGGTTGAGGATACATACTAGAACTTAGATTTTGAAAAAAAAGAGCATTTGAGAGTGGTCGAGATTTATGGTGTAAGCATCTTGAAGACTTTAATTACACTTTCTTATTTTGTAATTTAAATGTTTAGATAACTAGTTGCACTAACATGTAATTGTATGTATGTGTTGTATTAATGCGGTCACATGAACTACGAACCAAAGCATAGTAATGCATTGTGCACTAAAGAATTTTACTAGGGTTCAACATCTTATACATGGAAAGTTTCAATATGAATATGAATATCTTCCATGACTCTTATCTTTTCCACGATCGCAACATTGCACAATGTTTTATAATTAGATAAGGATTTGACTAGAGGCAAAATAAGATATCAATTTATAGTTCATCATTCTATTGCATAATGGCTCCATTCTTTATTCATTTTATATGGACAATGATACCTACTTTTGTTAATACAAGTTTAGTCTTTATTACTGTCCAAAAAACACCTAATGGTTTACTGTGTTGAATGTCTAGTTTCAAAATTTGTTTATTAGTTGTGCCATTAATAATTGATTGTTTGAGTTTGTATATTAATCTCATATCAGAATTGAGGTGCTATAGGAAGGAATTATACATCTCAATATAAGTCAACTTGCAATCGTATATGGTTAAGTGAGTCATGTCATTCAATTGTTGTTGGGATTAAAGCACGCCATCTTAAAACAAGTTGGCATGAAACTAAATTCCTCTTAGAGGAATGGTAGCCACCATCAACATGATTCCTCCTGACCTATACCATTGTTAAACCTAGGATCCTCATAGAAAGTGGACACTAAGGTGGAGCCTTCTTCATAAAATGGTGAAGTGGTTGCACTCAAAGTCAATGATTGGATCATGTAGACAAAATCATACTATGAAGTGCAAAAACACACATATGACAAGAAGGTTGTTTTTCCAAAAATGCATATGAGAGAAGAGGATTTGCTACATTGGTAGAAGAAATTGCATGAGTACAAATTGAAACTTGACACTACTAATAACTTAACATGGGATGAGTTTAAATTTATTGTCAAGAATAATGTATACCTCTTCAATTACTTGAAAGAGAAACAATTTATCAGAAGGAGGAGCACTATGTTTCCAAATTTTTGTCTCAACATTTCAATCCTCCTCGTTGGGTTCATCTTTAGGAGAAAGGTGTCTCAAGAAATAGATCAAATAATAGCAATGATTAATAAATAAGAGTTTCTTATTAGATTTCTCATTAGAGAAACCATTGCAATGGTAGTGCATATGAAAAAAGTCCAATTCGTTATTAAATGTACGCATCCAAGGATTTAATCACTACACTATTAAACTCACAATGGCAGATAATGAGAAGATGTTAGTCGCCAAGTTCATTGGATATATACTTGATCATGTTAATTTAAAAAGAGCTTATATGTTTAGCATCTGCACTTTGGAAGATGCCTTCTAGAAAGGTGCCTTGTAAGAGGTAAAGAGATTTTGGAGGAAGCTAAATATTGAACTACTAGCATGATTTTTACATGAGGGAAGAAAAACATTAATAGAAATGGCATGCCAGTGAAGCACAAAAGAATTCATTTAGTGTTAGTGCATAGAAAAATGTTGACTCCAAATATTCAAAGGAATGGCATAATGATGGGCTAAAGAAGAAATTTTCGACAAGCATATAGGATTTTCTAAAAACAAGGTTGGATGCTACATGCATAGAGACTACAAAAGTTGTTGTTAGTCCTATGTCTGTCAAACCCCTTTTTCTTATATTTTGTTAGGATCTCCTTACCTTCTTCTATACTTCTTTTTATTGGTTGCTTGAATTGCTTAAAAACTGAATTCACTTTGCATTTTTAAGTTATGTTAGTGTTAGCCTAGCTCCTATATTTGAGGATTTAAATATTTCTTATATTTTAAAAGCATTTTGAAATAAAATTTGAAGCTTCATATCACATATTGTGTTTTAAACATTCTGGTAGCACATGATACTACTTTAATACATGTGCGCGCTGCCAGAATGTCAAATCATAATCCGAGTTGATTTAAGGCGCATATCAAGTAATTATTATGAAATTGATCATTGGAAATTGTTCTAACATTTTTCATTTATGATATGTCTTGGGTTTTGTATTTGTAAGGAAGAATTGTACACCCCAGTCATCTGAATCATTAAAGGTCCATCGCATGTTCACTCCCGATTGGTTTCAAAATCGGTGCCTTCGTTTTCAGGGGATTAGTGTCTTCAAGCAGTAGACGTACTTCATTAAAATGAAGGTAAAGTTCCAGAAAGCTAACATACATCTTTCATATCCCAAATTAAGTTAAATCCTGATAAGAAGAAGCGACCTAGTGGACCTAGCAGGAAATTGCTTCGAATCAAGCCTAAGAATATGAGTTGGACTAGTAAGTTCCCACAGTCGGTTAAAAAAATAAAAGATGCGGGGTGGCTCTCTATGTGCGAGAAATTTCAGGGTCATAACATTGAGGTAACAATACATTTTGCATTGAATTTTAGAGGGTCAGTGGTAAGTTTCAACGGATTCGAGTTCCAGTTAATAGAGCAATCAATTGCATTGGAAATCAATGTATCCCCGAAAGGAGAAACATGGTTAAAAAAATACCATTTTGATGCAGACTATAACCCGTTTCTTCTTCCTCAATACAGAAACCCTAGCTGGGGTGCAGGAATCCAGAGAATCTGTCTTCTGGGAGAATGGCGCGATATCCTGGAGATAGTACAAAGATATGTAACCTATGAGGGGAGATTTGCCATGGTTTTCTTGTATCATATGCGATTCCTGGTTCACATAGCAGGTATTAAAAAGTTGAACCTACCTTACTTTTTCTTGAGAAGTTTGGGCAAAATGGAAACCAGGCTGCAAAATCATCCCAGGTCTTCTAGTCATAGTGTTTTCCATGACGAATTAGTAAAGCTTCTGGTGAGTGAAGAGTTAAAGAAATATGAAATATCTTGGTCTCATTTCCTCTTTTGGTCTGGCTTTAAATCCGAACAGAAATATTTTGAAGGTAATGAAGAACAAGTTGCTCACATTAAAAGAAAGCGAGCTTGTGTTGTGAAGAAAACTTCAGGAGTATTTCCTCCCATCTTGAATGAGAAGGAAAGTAATGAACATAAATTTCATCCTAAAAGGAATGAACAAAATGGGTTTCAATTTGATCCAATTGAAGAGGAAATCACTATTCAAACCCCTGCCAAGTTCATTGAAGAAAGAATTGATCATGAAGAACCGACACAAAGATTCAAGGATCAGTCTAATCCATGTGAAAGCTCTGGTGTCGTATGTGATAAGGAGGAAAGCGAGATTGAAAAGAAACCAGAACAAAGGATTTTTGAGAATGTGTCTCCTATCTATTTATCAAAGGTACTCAAGGTTTACAACAGACCTAGAACACAACCAACAAATCAACTTAGGTTGAATATTAAGGCTGTCTTGAATCCAAAGATTAAAAAGAATGAAACAATTAGTATTCAACACTCATATGATGAAGAGGATGATAAAGACAAGGGATTGGAAAACATATTGGGAGAAGTATTAGATAAAATCGATCAGAGTATGAGGAACATTCCAAATCTGATTCAAGATGATCAACTAGCTAAAAGTAATTCTATAGATGAAAATTCTGAAGAAGATTTAGCTCTGAAATTTCATAATTCAGAGGACAACGATAAAGGCATAGTTGAATCATATTTTGGGGAATCATCCCAGGGAAAGGAAATCTCAATCAAGGACAGTGATCCAAAAGAAGTTAATGAAGATTTGAGTTTTCTAGAAGAAGAAATTGAAATAGCAAAGTAGAAAGAGGAATTAAATTAGTTTAAAACTTAGAATGAGCATGTCAATCTTATTAATGATAGATTAATGCAGGTCAATCAGATGTTGAGACAAGACCTTCAGGAGATAAACAAGAATTATTCAGAGCTGGTTAAGGTAGTTGATGAAGCTGTTAAGAGAAGGAAAATAACATAACAAGAGAATGTTAAAATTATAAATGAGAAGGAAGAACTTGAACGGAAGCTTTGCAACTTGAAAAAGAAATGTACTCGTCTTCAAAGGAAAGTGAAAGCTTTGGATGGACTTGATGTGCTGGCAGAGGCAGCTCGACGCATATGAGATCACTTATTTTCCTCTTGATAGTTGTAGATGGCAGTTTTGATTTTTGGTCAAAAGTCTTGATCGAGATCTTGGAATAGTACTTGTTTTTTATTCTATAGTTCCTAGTCTGTAGCCTATATCTATTTTTAGCATTTTGGATCCTCGAATAGTGGATCTTTGAAGTCTGGTTGTTTAGAGGCTTATGTATATAAATTGTAAAAAAAACACAGAGAAAATGACTTTTGGATGAGGGTCGTGAGAATGTTTTCAATGCTTATGGAAGACTTATATATTTTTCTAATATAAGGATATATTATATGCTGAGATACATGTGGTTTAAATTGAGAGATAGGTTTTATCCTTTCATGCACTTGAATGTCCAGTGGTTCTGTTTGAACCGTTGCTTGTTCTTTTAATCTATACTAATGTTTTCTTTGTAGATGCCTGAATATGCAGATGAATGTTTCAATTATTATGTTCAAAAAGTATTTTTAAACATAATGATTACCATGATGCAAATGATCATATTATAATAATTTTTATCTTATATCATTTAAGGTTATTGAATCTTATTCCTCATATTTTATGATCTCGGCATGGACTGTTTTTCCTTGTGTATATCCTTATTTAGTAAAGGCTGATGTTTTCAGATGTACATTTTTGCCTATTTTTTAAAATCATCATCCTTCATCATCCCTCATCATCCAAAGCCATTATTTGATAAATGAAAAACCTATCCTTGAATATGAGGTG
Source organism: Larix kaempferi (assembly GCA_027924585.1). NCBI lineage: Eukaryota > Viridiplantae > Streptophyta > Pinopsida > Pinales > Pinaceae > Larix > Larix kaempferi. The sequence continues at coordinate 18,749,705 of BSBM01000259.1, read as the reverse complement.
CCTAAACTCTGTAGCCCAGTAGTCTAGTTGCATACTTTAGGACTAACATATTTTGGCGCCATTGTCGGGGAACGAAGTTGAAGATATTTCCCTAGGTATAAGTATATCTTGCTCTGATTTTGGTGGTGAACAGAATCAAGACAGTTTCATAGACTACATTTTTTCACCTGCAATTCATAAAGTAAGTGTGGCTCCTAAGCAGATAGGAACTAGAGCGAATCCTTTCTCTCCATTGCATACAAGGGTTCCAACTCCAGAGAAAATATTAAGGGAGGCCAGAAAGAGGATGGATTCTACATCATCAGGAAGGTTTCAGTCCTCTACAGCTTCAGAAATTTTGGGTGAGTTAGATCAAGACACTCCTTTTTTCAGATTTGTTATATTTTGAAAAGGAAGAAAAAGAGAAATTACTTTCTATTTCTATTCCTCAGTTTCAGATTTCAGATCCTTCTTCTCAATTCGATAACTTTGAGGTATATACCAATCCATTATCATCAAAGAAAGTGAAACAAGAACTTATAGATTCAAAACAATTTTTGAAATCTTAAATAACATCCTATACACCTCTTACTAGTAGGGTTCCTATAAGCCAGTTAATAGCTAAGACTTCACCCCCTTTAATCCCTCAGATCAATCCTCACATGGTTGGTCAGCCTCCCAATAGGATGGATACCATCGTGGCTGCCTGATATGCACCATTAGTTCTTCCTCAACCCCTTAATGCACTTCCTAGAGGTGATTATCAAAAGTATCTCCCAAGATTTAATGGGAAAGGAGAGATCACAGCAGAAGAACATTGGAATGCATACTTCAGTTCTGCTGATAATCAAAATTTCAAGCATGAAGATGTGTGGATGAGGGTTTTTGTTCATAGCCTTGATGGAGAGGTTAGAAAATGGTTTAGAGAATTACCATCTGGTTCCATATATGGGATTGAAGCTCTTGAAGAAGATTTCATGAAATAATGGGGGGATACAAAGGATTACCTTTACTATATAACTGAGTTTGGAGCATTAAAGAGAAAGTCTGATGAATCAGTTACTGAGTTTTCAAAACGTTTCAACAAAATGTATGGAAAAATTCCTGCAGAGATAAAACCTACTCAAACATCAACAAAACTCACTTATGCCAATGCATTTGATGTTGATTTCTCTTTATTGTTGAGAGAAGTAAGATCTATCACTCTTGCAAATAGGAAAGAGGCATCCCTAGAAGTAAAGTCTAATTTGATAACAACTGACAAACTCAGGGAGAAAATGCAGTATCATGGAAGTGAGAAGAAGAAAATGAAATAAGTTGATCCTTCTACCTCAAGCCTGAGATCAACCGAGAATAAAATTGATGAAATGAGTAAGTTAATTAAGAATCTATCTTCTAAGCTGGCTAAATTAAAAGTTGAGAATAAAACCCATAATAGACCCACTCAGGAAATATATAGCCGAAATCAGAATTAGTTTAGAAGGCCTATTAATATAAGATTCATACCTAGAGAAAGGAGAAACAATGATGATCAAAGGATTCAGCCTCCTTTTCAAAACAATATGGTAAATGAACTTGAAGAAGTGGATGAGGTTGAAATGGGGGGTAAAGAATAGAAAATGAATAATCTTGAAGAAGAGTCCTCTTTAGGATTTCTTACTAAGTCTGATTATCAGTATTGCATGGGTATTTCTCAGGAAGAAGAAGACTGGCCTACCCCAAACTACTCAGATTCTGTAGAGATTTGTTAGACTTCTCCTCAATGAAACTATGGATTAAGGTTAGGAATACGGAAGGTCCCTCAAAGTCAGCATAAAAAGGGTATTGATTCTACGAAACAAGTACAGAAAGCAGTTCTAGAAAAAAGATTAGTGCACTTTCCAAATAAAGAAAAGCAGCAAGAGCCTGAAGAAGTAAGTAAAAACCTAGTTGGATTTAGTATTGAGAATGAAATCAATAAAATCAAAATACCTGTTCCATTGACTGAACTTATAAAGAATCCATCTTATAGGGAACCTTCCCTTAAAATTTTCAGTTCACAGAATAATCCTTCTTCTTCAGATATCATAAATTTGCAAGATGAGAATCCTACCATTGTATTCGACCCTAAGATAGAGGGAAAATCAGATTTTCCTCCCCCTTTCTTCAATATTTCACTCACTGTTCATGATAAAATGCTCCATAATTTCCTTTTAGATTCTGGTGCTTGACACAATTTAATGCCAAAAGTAGTTATGGAAGCCTTAGGATTGAATATCACAAAGCCATATCATGATCTTTATTCTTTTGATTCAAGGGTTGTTAAATGCCTTGGAGTTATTAAGGACCTTGTAGTCAGTTTAACACAACTTCCTATGAAGAGTATTTTAATGGATATTGTGGTGGCTAATGTCCTTCCTAGATATGGAATGCTTTTGTCAAGATCTAGGACAAAAAAATTGGGTGACACATTGATGGGCCCCAAATTAGGTACTCTGTAGCCTTTTTATGCCACACAAGCACAAGAATGGATAAGGAAAATACCTTTGTTTGTGGGGAATAATGCATTTGTTTTGATTACTTAATAAAGTAGTTTAGAGATTATTCTTTTATGCTTAAAGGCATTTTTATGAGCTAATTATATGAAAATAAGCATGTATGAGCAGGCGCAGGTGATCTAGGAGACAACAAGCAAATCCAACTCAAAGACTGAAAGACCACAAGTGGCTCAACGCCCCATTTTCCTAATTTATAGAAGAAAACTCATGTTTAGCAGGATTAGCATTTAAATCATAAAGTTAGGTTATGATTCAGAATATATATATATATATATATATATTTATATGACTCTCTTGAGTACCAAAGGGGTTCCTGTTGACATTTTTGTAGGACTTATATTCAACATATTTTATTCGAGACAGTTATGTTCTAATACTTTTCTAAGACACGAAGTTATGATTTTGATAATGGAAGACTGGTGTTATTTCGAAAGTTTGAGTTTATAAGTTTTCTTCACTCCTGAAATACAGGTTAGGGAGGCCCCCCTTAACACGTATATCAGGAGCCTCGTTTTACTTCAGGTATTTTTCATGCTTTTTGTTAATTGAATTAATCATTATGATATGTGAAAATACTTTGACAGTTATTTACAATAGCAGATTTTGATTTTAGATGCAACGATTTTCTCTGTAGTTCGACATTACTAATTCCGTAGTTCTGTAACACGTTGTCAGTAGTCTTGTACATGCATTCTGCGTAGGCACATTTTACCTCTGTTTTCTAGCGTTTTATATTAATTCCAGGCAATGATTCAGATCTGCAATTCCATGAATATTTCCCTTATCTGAGCTTGATTACATAGAAGTTAATTGTTTCAGCCTTTTGGTTTGAATAAGATTAATGACCATCACTTTTAGTACTTGATTTGAATAGATAAAGTTTGATTGATTTTTAGTATTTAAATTCTAGTTTAGATTTCCATCTTTTATTATTTAAATCCTAGATTATATTTCCAGCTTTTAGCATTTGATTCCTAGATTAGCTTTTCCAGCTTTCAATATTTAATTCCTAGATCGGATTTGTCAAGTTTTCAGCATTTCATTCCTAGGTTAAATTTCCAGTTTCCGGCATTCAAATTCTAATTAAGTTTTCAGCAGAATTAGGTTACAGATTTGCATCTTTTCATATTTTCAGCTTCTTAGTTTTAGAGCAATACTTATATTTTCCATTTCCCTCAAAGGAACCTTTAGGATACATTCAAACACCCTGAATGACAAAGGCCATTCTATAGTGCGCATACAGTGCTTAGCACCTCTTAAGTTTGTACGCTCCCTGGTTGATAAATTAAAGTATGCTTCCGGTTTAGCTACCCTAATTAGGTATCCATTCCTGGAGTCCACCACTTTTTGGCACTGTTGCCAGCAACCTAATTGATTTAGGGGCTGAAATCAACGTGATGACCAAGGACACAATGATAGTCCTAAGACTCGAATCAATTGTCAGACCAACAACTACCGTACTACAACTTGCTGACAAATCAACTGTAAAACCTGAAGGAATGCTCGAAGACATCATTATCAACATAGAATCCTGGGAGTACCCAGCTGATTTCATAGTTATAGAAGTAAAAAGTAAACTCAGTGGGTGCCCAATAATACTAGGGACACCTTGGCTAGAAACAGTGGGCGCCTATATAGGCCGCAGATCTGGGAACATGACAATCACCAGTGGGCAAGCTAGAAAGAAAATCACGATATATCCTCCAGCAAGAAAGTCTTCAGACCTAGAATATCAAAACTGGACAGATGATTATAATGATATAACAGACCAAAACATACAACATGTTCTTACCATTGAAGCTGCCCTATCACTAAAAGTCATCGATGAAGACAGTCATTTAGATAAACTTATTCAAAATGCATCTTCTAATCAGGATATTTTTGAAGATTTTTTTGGCACAGGTCAGCAACAAGAAGAGAAAACATTAACCCACAACCCCGACAGAATATGGGCAGAGGTACTCACACTTGAACAACATCCAATTCAGATCAAAACAATTGAGATAATGCCTGGAAAGATAGTTAATATTAACTCCAATTTGGAGCCAGGACAAGAACAACAATTAATGAAGGTACTATAAGACAACAACAAAGATTTTGCATGGACATACAGTGACATGAAGGGTATCCACCCAGACATTTGCAAGCATTACATATACATCAAGGAAGGTGTTGTTCCTATCAGACAACCACAAAGAAGGATGAACCCAACATTAAAAGACATAGTTAAGCTGGAATTACAAAAACTGTTAGATGTAGGGTTCATATACCCAATCTCAGATAGTGAATGGGTCTCACCATTGGTTATAGTTCCTAAGAAAGGAGGGAAGTGGAGGATCTGTGTGGATTACAGAGAGCTCAATAAGGCAACTAAGAGAGATCACTTCCCTCTACCATTCATCGATCAAGTATTGGACACATTGGCTGGAAACAAAATTTTCTCATTCTTGGATGGGTTCAATGGGTACAACCAGATCCTCATCCACCCAGCTGATCAGGATAAAACAACATTTACATGCCCATGGGGCACTTATGCATATAGAGTACTACCCTTTGGACTCTGTAATTCCCTAGCAACATTTCAAAGGGAAATTTTAAGCATCTTCTTTGATTTTATTAATGATCAAATGGAAGTCTACATGGATGACTTCACACCCTATGACCAGAATTTTAACCAGGCATTAAAACATCTAGAATTATTCTTGAAAAAATGCATCGAGATGAGATTATGTCTGAGCAATGATAAATGAAGAATGCTGATGGAAGAAGACATCATGCTTGGACACCATATTTCACAGAGAGCAATTGAAGTTGATCAAGCAAAAGTCACAGTCATCAGAACACTACCACCACCTGTCAAACAAAGAGACGTGAGAAGTTTTCTTGGGAAAACAGGCTACTACAGAAGATTGATCGAAAGTTATAGTAAAATTGCTGCACCAATGTTTTCTCTTCTCACTAAAGATACATAATTCATTTGGATGAAGCATTGTATGTCAGCATTTGAAAATCTCAAAGAGAAGACAATTACAACCCCAGTACTCCAGGGACCCAATTGGACACTACCATTCCACATACATTCTGAAGCTTCAGACATGGCCATTGGATCAATCCTTGGGAAAGAGGAAGAAAAGAGATTTTATGCCATATACTACATTAGCAAAAACTTGGTAGGAGCATAATTAAATTATACAGTCACAGAAAAGGAGTTTTTAGCTGTCATACATGTGATAAACAAATTCAGGCACTACATAAATGGATACCAAGTTTTGTCCACACCGACCATTCAACAATCAGGTATTTTATGAATAAACCTAATACAACTGCTCGAATCATTAGATGTCTACTCCTCTTGCAAGAGTTTGACATAACAATTCTGGATAAGCCAGACAAACACAATGTAGTAGTTGATTTTCTATCTAGACTCACCCATGGACAAGACAATGAATTTGTAAATGATAACTTTCCTGATGAGAACCTTTTTGCAATCTCAACAAAAATCCCATGGTTTTCCGACATAGTGAACTACTTAGTATCTGGTAAATTCCCACAACATTACAGCTCCCAAGAAAAGAACAAAATCATAAGGCAAAGTGCCACTTGCACATGGATAGAAGGAATGCTTTTAAAAAAAGGGTCAGACCAAATATTGAGAAGATGCATCATAGAAGATGAAGTCCATGACATATTGCATGCCACTCACAACGAGCCATGTGGAGGACACTATGCTGCAAAAAGAACAACCTATAAAATATTACAAACTGGCTATTATTGGCCAACACTCGACAAGGACTCCTATGAATATGTTTCACATTGTGATGACTGTCAACGAATGGGGAATCCTACACAAAGAGAAGAAATGCCTCTACATCCCCAAATCTCTTTGGAAGCATTTGAGAAATGGGGATTTGATTTTGTTGGTCCATTCAACCTCCCACCAAATCAGAAAAGCTATATTCTAGTATGCACTGACTACCTTACAAAGTGGGCAGAAGTAGTAGCACTTGCACCAACAAATGAAACAAATGTGGCAAAATTCTTCACTGAGCAAATATTCCACAGATTTGGAGTCCCAAGAGAGCTAGTTTATGACCAAGGGACAAAATTTACATCCAACCTCATAGAGGACCTGCTTCGAAGAAACAATGTTAAACACATAAAGTACTCCTCCTACCACCCTCAAGATAATGGTCAAGCTGAGGTGACAAACAGAGAACTAGAAAGAATCTTGAAAAGATAGTACAACTGCACAAAAGGGATTGGGAAGACATATTAAGTGAGGCAGTTTGGGATTATAATACCACATGGAAAACAACAACAGGATTCACCCCATATGAGCTAGTTTATGGAAAGAAAATAATGCTTCTCATTGAATTTGAAATCAAAACATTGAGAATTGCAACCAAGTTAAACATGGAACTTTCAGACATCCTATTGTTCAGGATCTCTACCTTATAGCGAGGAAAATGACACTACCAACTTCCGAGGTGACAGGTAAACACATTGATCATATCACACAGGCTTCTGCAAAAGGAAAGAGATCAAGATCCTTGAAGACATACCTTATTAACGATTCGATCCTAGCTTTCGCTTGATCTTTTGCTCAATCTTCTGCTTGATCTTCCAATTGATGAACCTGCAATATAAAAGATACCTTACTCAGCATGTCTTGACTGATATAACAATGATGAAATTGAAATGCAATTTAGACATAAAAAATAGTCAAGCATTTAACCAAACAAACATGCAATCCATTAGCCATTTGATTGGGACATGAAGGATGTTTCAACCTTTATTGTCAAAAGCAAATAACCAATACAATTATACCTGATCATTCAGAGTGCTTGTGTAACCAGATTCTAGGCTCCTGCTGTTCACACTAAATTTGGAATTCGTACAGCATAACAACCCTTAATGCATAGTTTCTCCTCCTGTGAGTGAGTGAGTGAGTGAGTGAGTAAACCCTCTCATGGATCCTCCTTGTATTTATGGGACAAGGTAGGCAGTTTAGATTGAGAGGTGGTTGGATTGGGAGGTTGGGGAAGTTGCAAACCAACTTCAACTAATCCCAATTCGTCAAATTAATATATTTTTTATTACATTTTAAGATGTATACGAGTTTCCTCAAGTGGAGTAGCGCACAATATGCAACTTTCATGCTTTACAACCAGCGTTTGCAAGATTTTTGAAGGTGTATGCTAGTCTACTGAATAAAAGTAGAGTATATTGAGAGGTGTACGCTATTCTACTGAATCAAAGTAGAGCATATTGATAGGTGTACGCTACTCTTATTCCTGTAGGGTAGCGTTCATGTCAAAATGTAGGTGAAAACAGTGTTTTTTCAGCTGCAAAGGGGTAATTCTAGTCCATACATCATCTAGGGCAATCTTGCTCTTCAATCCAAGTTGTCCTTTTGTTTGATCGACAACTAAAGGTGATCATAGATGGAGAAGTGCATATTTGACCTATAACAGATGCCCCCTAATGTGTGAGGTCAGAGGGAAGCGATGACCGAAATACATTATAATTCCAAGTCAGAGGAGGAGCAAGAAACCGCAGAACCAAGTCACAAAAGTACCTGAAATAACGATCAAGGTCAGTGAGCAATTACAATCTTGACATCATATAGATGTGTAGCATGATACAACATGATCTCTGATACATAACTAAGAGATGTATATATAGCATGGCCACTAAAATACAAGCGTAGATCCATGTCAAAGTGAGAGATCATAGCCATAACAAGAAACTGGATCTATGTCTCATGAAGAGCCAAAATGAGTAAGGCTCAATATTGCGCAGCTTGGGCGATAACATAAACGAGGTGATGCTATCAAAATCCCAAGGTCTTCATCCAAAACAACCCAAGGTATAAACCCTATCCATGCAAATAAATGAGCTGAAGTCGAACATGGGGGGTATCGTTTGATTACCGGTCATTGATGTATACTGTTAACAAACACGAGGGATTCCATCGATAATGATGATGGGGCCCAAGGTACCTAGTATGATCCAACAGGTGTGAATAAGAGGACTTGAAAGTCGAACACTTGAGGAACCTGTCGAATAAGAGACATTGATGTATTCCCATTTATTCAATAGCGTGGGAAATTGCCACTGATGACTGCAATCCCCAAGGTACTAACGGAAACTCTAAACTTCATTCCCAGAGCAAAATGAGTTGATGTCGATGGGAAGAAGTCTACTGGAAGGGAGTCATTAATGCGTCCTCCATCATCCAACACGAGGAACACTCACAGGTATGAGCTGATGTGGAGTAGGACGAGTAACAAGATGAAACAAACTGACACCAGGATGGCCGACACATGAAGTCAAGGTAAACCGCAGAATGGCCAACACAGGCTGTATCCTTGAATAGTGAGCATGACACAAAGTGACCTAGGCAGTTTTCAACATGAGGAGGAAAATAATATAAGCTTGCAATGTAGGAGACATTGACAGACCCTCCATATGGTTGGAAGAATAACCAACCGGGGGAGTAAACAACTCGGAGATCAGGCTCACCCTAAAGTAAAAAACTAAACCCAACTGAAATGATAGACTCAAATAGGTGTTGTGTTCAAGGATAAGATTGACTGAACTGCCTTTGAAACTGAAAGATGTGATATACCCTACTTATCCCTTATTCTTTTTTATAAAAGAGTGTTCTTCTTGTTTATTTAATGAGTCCAAGAAAAATAGAAAACTCAATAGGTCCAACCACGTAAAGAGTTTAACGAGCCCATGGGAGGAAGACTCAAGACCTTCTTCATTGTTTACAGAGTTCAAAGAAGAGATATAAGAATACTCTATAATATTGATCTCTGGATTTTAATATCAAGTCGTTCTTGCTCGCCGGTGTTTTCAATTTTAAGGAGTTCGAAAAACTTAAACAATAACTCCATACACCTACTCATGGATTTTAATATCGAGCCCAAGTAGGTTAATACTCACCGGTGTTATCCTGTTTATAGAGTCTGAAAAACTTAAACAATCCTCTATTTACCCTCTCGTGGATTTCACATCGAGCCCGAGTAGGTGAATGATGGCTTGGTGTTTTCATGTTTAGAGAGCCTAAAAACCCTAAAGAAAGGCTCCAAAGGTCCTTTTTCGTACAATTAGTCCCCTCCCTCGAAAAAGTATAAAACAATGAGAGGAGAACTCTTCTAGCCACAGATGACTAGAGTATTCCTTTTTCGTAAGTAATCCGCAAAAGTTCGGAAAAGGGTTAAACTTAAACTTATGCAGATGTCGCTTCAAATCCTTTAATGAGTCTAAAATGGCAACTATAATCGGCAATCTTGTCATATTTAAAGAGTCTAGCAAGAGCTTAGAGAGAAATCCATAAAAATATTTTTCGTAAAATTTTAACGAGCCTGAAAAAGTAAACTCGTGACCTCTTTACTGTTTTTAATGAGCTCAAAGGAGAGATGGAAGAATGCTCATAGCCTCCTTGCTATTTTTAACGAGATCGAAGTGAAGGTAGAAGAATGCTCGTAGCCTCCTTATTTTTTTAACGAGCTCAAAGAAAAGGTGGAAGAATGCTCGTAACCTCCTTACTGTTTTTAATGAGCTCGAAGAAAAGGTGGAAGAATGCTTGAATGACTCCTTCAAGTAGGGTCGATACCTAGAATCTCCTCATGAGACCAGGCAATGATGTCATGAAAATCAATAAGAAGATTGGTATACAAAATGATGTCATCAAGATAACAATTCGTTCCAATAAAAACAGTTTTTGTGACCCCAGGTTCGGTGGAAATGTTGATCGTGATTGTTCTCGATGTATTCCTCACATTCCCTTCGACATGAGCAACTTGTGAAGTGGAAGGGATGGAGGGAAAATCAACATTTTCACCAGGTCTCGAAGAAAAATCACCTCTCTCTATCAAGTTTAGAATGGAAAATAGCTGGGACCTGGAGTGCAAACTTTCTTGAGGAGGATTCAGGTCCTTCATGGCTTCCAACATGGCTTCATCAGAGGGAAAAACCGTGTCTAAACTATCAGGAGAGAGGGTAGAGTCTGTTGACCATGCAGGAGCATAGTCCATATCTGACTCGGTAGAGACCAAAGGAGTCAAGATATGTTCTGTTGCGAGTTGTTGTGAATCCAGCTTAGTTATCTATACAACAGGTACTGGCACAACGGGTTCTGATTCAGTTAGGATAAATCATGGATCCGTCGTGGAACAGGTCATGGAGTTCTCAGAAGGTGAACATTCTTTAGAACCAACAAATAATGTAGGAGCAGGTAGGTCAAAATTTCCTATTAAGGACTCGTAGAGACCTGCTCCTAAGCTCCTAGTGATTGGGGCAGATTGATCAATCAATGGAATAGAAGAATCTGATGGAGGCTGGTTGTTCTTCCGGGTAAACGAAAGTTGATCGACTGTGACGATCTTCCCTTCGTTGGGGAACATTATGACCCGGAAGACAGCTGGTGGCACTGCCTGCATGGCATATGTCCAACTCCTACCCAACAGTAAGTTATAATCTAGCAGAGCATCCAGAACTTCTACCTCTACCGATACTAGCTTGCCTGCAAGTTCGACTTCAAAGGATGGTAAGACTCCGTGTGGACAGAAGGATCTTCCATCGAAGGCAGTGAGTATCGTGTTCGAGGGAGCTAACTTAGGTTCACCTAAGGCTTTCTAGCAAGAAATTGACATTACGCATGTAGATGCGCCCTCATCCACTACAGCCCGTCTAATGGTCTTGGGACCATGTATGACTTCGATCTGGAGGGCGATATGATACAGAAACCGGTACTTGATATCTTGCATATCAAAACGTGCAGACATATGGGACGAATCCATACTCCCAATCGCTTCCAGAATTGCACGGCATTGTAATGGGAAACTTTGCAGGACTTCTAGAGTAGACATGGCACAAGGTGTTTGGGCTAGGTCCTCCACAACATTATAGTTGGGAGCAGCCCACATTTTTGGGTTGTGCACAACTCGTTTGAAAACACCTTTCGGTATCTTCGGCAGCGTCTCCACAGGTATGTGAAGAGGAGTGGAGGATTCAGGTACATCCTTCTGTTTCGGGTCCGGGGTATAATTCTTGGCTCGGGTTTGCAACAGAGCATCTGAATTAACCATGTTGATGAAAGAATGATCAGCTAAGGCACGAGTGGTGCCCCCAACACTAGAGCTACTAGAAGCTGAACTCTGACCATGAGGGAAAGGGTCTTTTAAGACATCGGGTTTCTTTTCACGGATCATCTTCTGGGCTTCTTCCATTAGAGGGCACTGATGAGTAAGGTGGTCCCCTTGACACAGTTTGCAAGGGAACTTAGCCTTCCTTTACTCTTTCTGACCCTCCTCGACATTTTGTGTGTTGTCGGGATTTTGTTGGTTAGCCCCCCCTTTCTTGCCCTTTATCTTGTTGTTGGGCTGTCGAGAGCCCTTTCGATTTGTCTGCACTTGTTGTACAGATTCTGAATTAGAAGGGGAGGGTGCAACATAAGTTGCATCTGCAGCAGCTTGTTTGACTGACCAGGCATGAACTTTCTTTGTTAAGGCATCAAATGATACAGAATCAACTGAACCCACAATGCCATCGGCATGTGGTCTAGGTTTAGGCTTACCTAAGTCTATATTAGACCTCGGTGCATCAGGAATTATCTCGTACAACAACCCAGATTGAGCATAGACTAAGTCGAGCTGCTGAGTTCTCAAAATGGCTTCCTCTTCTGAAGACACCCCTGAAGTGGCAACTTCCTTAGAAACATAAGGAAGAAGAGACTTAAGGTACCATTCTAACAAGAATGCTGGTGGATGTCGGCCTTGATGAGCCTCTTTCTTCTCTGCCACTCCTAAATATGGTCAGAGAGGTGAGTGGCCTTTTTCTACTGAAACGTCGACAAAAGGTTTGTCCTGGCATTGTACCGGACGGGGAGTTGAAAGTGGTTAAAAAACACAATGGCAAGATCTTGAAAGGTGCCATAGGAAGCTGCTAGCAATTCAATGTACCACTTGGCTGCGACACTAGTTAAGGTTCTTTGGAAGAGCCTCAACCTTATGGAATCATCATTCAGTGAGTTGGAGGAACACTAGAGATGAAAGGTTGTGACATGGTCACCAGGGTCCTCACCAGCCTTGCCTTCAAACTTCGGAATGTATGAGGGAAGCTTGGTGGGAACATGTGGCCATGAAGGGTCATGACGTACTGGGTCGTTCGTAAGTTTTGAAATATATGGCAAGTTTAAAGTTGCCAGAAAAGGTAAACATGGTTGAGTCGATGGCATCTGGTAAACAGGAACCTGGTATTGGGGACCACCCATGGCCTGGTTCGTGTACTGTTGGTTGGGGTTGCTCCCAGCCATCGGTTGTGAAACGAAAGGATTGAAATTATTCCATCCGAAATTAAGAAGATTAAATCCTTGAGGGGCAGTCCACTGTGACTGGGGGTTAACCCCACCAAACTGCAGGTTAATGATATTACCCCCCTCCTCCAGCAAACAGAGAGAAAGGGATACTCCCTACCAAAATATTCGACGGATTAACATTATAACCTGCATAGGGGTTGAAACCTGACATGGTAGTAGTGGATGGTGCCTTCATCGTACCCATAACGGGGATGGATGCGGATGGGGTAGATCCGACCATGGATGAAGAAGCAATATTCTGTGTTACACCTTGTAAAGGTTATGTTGCAGAAGACTGAGTAAAACTCACTACGGGTATCCTTGACAACAGGACATTGTTGGGTCCGAAAGAAGGTGTGGAGGCTGAGGCAGAGGTCGAGACTAATGAGCTCGGCATGCCCAAAGTGCCAACATTGAAACTAAAGGACAAGGTTGAGGCCGAAGCATTCTGTGACGAACTCGACTGAGCAGTGTTTGAGAATGAAGGATTTACAATCCTTGCATTCATAGAAGTAGTTGTGGGAGTCTGTGGAACTCCTGTCTTGTCTCCTGGGTTGGTCATAGTAAGACCGGGTGTAAACAGGTAAGCACTATACTCAGGCTGTTGGAAACCAACGGGAACCAAAAGTGGATCGTTAGGTCCTGTGAGAGGACGATTAAAAGGAGTGTTAAACTTTGTAGCAGTTAAATCTTCAACCTCGACAGTGTCATATACTTGTCGATCCGGTGTTCTAGGCTATGGTTCTCAAAGAACCTCTATGTCACCTGAAAGTTCAAAATAACCACGGGAACTTGTTGTCCTATGTCGTGGTGGCGGTGGAGGCTCCACTATGAGTGGGAGAAGGTTTTGCAACCTCTGAGACTGATGAAGATCTTGGTCCTCCACAACTATAATAAAATAAAACTAAGTAAGAAACCTAGTTGGCCACTACAACAAAAGGGCAAACAACATACCACTAAAAAATTTCCTAAGTATTAAGACCATGCAAACAATGGAAAATACTCTCGAAAGCAATTTTGGGATGATTAGGGCCGAGAACAGACTAGCAGAGCATCGACGATCAGTTACGTGGCATCCTCTGGAGGTCCACTGGGTGCAAGCGCTTGAATCACCAAACTTCTTTTCCTGGATTACTACCAGAGGGTTACCTTCCACATCTGTCCGAGGTGAAGTGGGAATAACCTCCCACTCTACCTGTGTAAGATCCTAGAAGTCTGATACTAAGGGTACCATCAATGCGAAATAACCTGCGGGGAAAGTCGTCAGCCTAGTCAAAACGCATGGGCAGGGTAGCAAATCCCAAAATCCGTAAGGATCCCTGTACACGAGTCAACTTTGGTTTATGATCAAAGGGAAAGTGAGGGGATATCCTCAGCAGTTCCAATCTTCCACGACCTCGTGCTTGTTAATTTTTGAGCATTAATTCAACATACTCTAGGATCTTTACTGAGAGAATAACATGTACAACATATCAAGCATGTCAATTATAACAATGCATATCAATCACACCAAGCAATCACATGAGAAAATAGACACACGGAGTTTCACTGGGGAAAACCATAAAGGTGAAAAACCCCACAACTTCCTCAGAGATAGAAAGAGCAATGATACAACCCAAGTATAAGAGATAGTCTTCTACTAGCAGCTACTCCTCCTCCTCAACTAGTGCGCCACTTTCCGAGTGATGTAGAAGCAAGTAATGAGATGATCAAAATAGAGATCTCCCGATCTCTATTTATACATGACCTGTCCTTCCCAATAACCTAGCAGGGCCGACTTGTCTAACTCAGTCTAATAACCCATGGTTATACTAATCAGGTCCGACCCCACACTTGGTGGTCTAATAACCCATCACAACAAGTTACGACACTTGTCAATACAAACAATGACACTTCTGTATAGAGGAATTATAACATCTCTATAGGAGTACAATATACATAGGTGAAATACATTCCGAAGTTACATATACATCAACACTCCCTCTTAACTAGGAAGGTATTTCTCGAAACATATCTGCTAGCACAAGTCTTCTTCTCTGGATCATTGTCACTGAATCATCGTCATCGTCATGACTGCTACTATCTCAAACAATATATGATCTACTCGTCAAAGGAAGTTCTACAGAGCCAGTCCTTTTTCATACTGGATGTAGGCCCACCACTTGCACGTCTTCATCATCATTGGCCATACTATGGAATCCTCAAGACTTATTACGTGCGTCACAACACCTGGCAAGAGCATCCCAGGCTGTTACAAGCACACATCTCTACCTGTCGAATCTCCCAGGGACATATTACATGTGACCCCACCACAAAACCTTGCAAGAGCATCCCAGGCTATTACGAGCACACAGCTCTACCTATCGGACCTCCCAAGGACATATTACATGTGGTCACACCAAAAAACCTTGCAAGAGCATCCTAGGCTGTTACGAGCACACAACTCTACCTGTCGGACCTCCCAAGGACATATTACATGTGGTCACACCACAAAACCTTGCAAGAGCATCCCAAGCTGTTACAAGCACACAACTCTACCTATCGGACCTACCAAGGACATATTACATGTGGTCATGGAAAAACCTTGCAAGAGCATCCCAGGCTGTTACGGGCACATAGCTCTACCTGTTGGACCTCCCAAGGACACATTACATGCCATAGGAAAAAACCTCAAAAGAGCATCCCAGGTTGTTACAAGCACACATCTCTACCTGTTGGATCTCCCAGGGCGCTATTATATGTCCTCCCAGAGAAATGCCTCGAAAGAGCATCCCAGGTTGTTACGAGCACACAGCTCTACCTATCGGATCTCCCAAGTCTACTTATATGCTCATCTACACAACCTGTCCACGGCCACATAGTATCAACCTGATACTCACCATACATCATCCTGATGTACATCATCACATGATCAATCCTGATCATCATCATAGCATCATCCTGATGCATATCATCTAGAGAAACATACTGAAGCTCGTCATCCATGATCATCCTGATCATACAATGCATCCCCCTGATGCATACCAAGTATCTACTTGATCATACAATGTATCCACTTGATACATATACAAATATATGATCCACATGATCATAACAAGCATCCAACATGATGCATATACATATACGTGATCCATCTGATCATAAAAATCATCCAACATGATGCATATACATATACATGATCCAACTGATCATATCCAACATCCAACATGATGCATATACATATAAGTAACTGGAGCATTGTCCTGATGCTCATCATCTAGTGCTTACATCCATAGCCATGGAAGGATCATCCTCTCACCATGCTCGGAATGGATCTTGCAAATGTGTCCATAACTTCTTCCTCAAAGTGTCATCAATCTAAAGAACACCAAGCCTCTCTCTGAAGTACTCGAGCTTCACTCCAGCTAGTGGCTTCGTCAGCACATCTGCAACCTGCTCATCCGTCGCAACATACAGGAGCTTCATTGCTCCTCTCTGCACCATATCCCTGATATAGTGATATTTGATCTCTATGTGCTTTGACCTGTCGTGGAACACCGGGTTCTCAGATAGCTTCACACAACTCTGGTTGTCACAAAAGATACCAGTAGCATCCAATGGAAGATCAAATAACTCAGACAGTAGCTTCCTCAACCATACTGCCTCACAACTAGCCGAACAAGCTGCAACATACTCTGCTTCGGCTGTACTTAGTGCTATGTAGGACTGCTTCCTGCTAAACCAAGAGATCACACCTGATCCCATACTGAAGTAGCACCCTGAAAGGCTCTTCCTATCTGCAGCACTGCCTACCCAGTCAGAATCAACATAACCATGCAGGTTAAACTTTTTATTTGCATCATACTTGATCCCATAATCAATTGTACCCTTCAGGTACCTTAGAATATGCTTTACAACAACCAGGTGAACACCTCTGGGATCCGCCAGGAACTAGCTCAATGTGTTCACTGCAAAGCAAATATTTGGTCTCGTGTTCGTCAGGTACATCAAGGACCCAATCATTTGACGATACACAGTGACATCAATCGGATCAGATGAAGCATCACACAGAAGCTTCAGGTTCGATGCCATAGGTGTGGCCATGGCCTTGCAGTCCATCATCCCGAACCTCTTCAGGATCTCTACTGCATACTTCCCTTGTCCAAGGAAGATTCCATCTGCATTCTGCCACACCTCCATGCCTAGAAAATAGTGCATCATCCCCAAGTCCTTCATCTCGAACTCGACAGTAAGCTTCCTCTTAGTATCAACAATCAAACTATCTTCTCCTGTAACAAATAAGTCATCCACATATAGAAGTAGTATCACAGGATTGCCTTCCTCAACCTTGTAGTAAAGGTTGGAATCTGCTTTACTCTTTGTAAAGCCCAAACTAGATAGAAAAATGTCCATCCTACCATACCAAGTCCTAGGAGCTTGCTTCAAGCCATACAAGGCTTTCTTCAACCTACACAGATATGACTTCCTGTCATGTGTCTCGAAACCAAGTGGCTGCTCCACATACACTTCCTCTTCGACTACACCATTCAAGAAAGATGTCTTGACATCCATATGGTGTATCTTCCATTTCATCACTGCAACTAGAGCAAGTACTGTTCTAATGGAAGCATATTTGGCCACAGGAGCAAAAGTCTCTTCATAATCAATTCCTTCTTTCTGAGAGAAGGCACGAGCTACAAATCTCGCTTTGTATTTCTCTATGCTACCATCTGCAGCATGCTTGATCTTGTAGATCCATTTGGAAATCACCACAGACTTCCCTTCAGGTCTTGGGACTACATCCCAAACATCATTCTTCATGATCGACTGGTATTCCTCAACCATGGCATCCTTCCATTATTTCTTTTCCGCTGCTTCTTCATAACTGGAAGGTTCTTTGTTCATAATGTCACAGAGTAAGGAAACATAGCTGGTATGAGATCCAGTTCTCTTCCTTTCTCTGTGTTCTTATTCTGGAATGCCATATCTTTCAGCATCTTGAATGAGCTCTCTAGCCCATGTAGGTTTCCTCTTGTGAGAGTCCTTCTCACGGGGTGGATCTATAGGTTCTTGTGGATCTTTAATTTCATGATCTGCTCCTGGAATTACTTCAGTCATGGTGGTATCTTGAAATCTGGTTTCCTTTGGTTCTTCATGATCTTCAACAGGTGCCTTTCTTGACTTGATGAAAGTTGAGTCTTCATCAAATGTTACATCCCTGCTGACATCAATCTTCTTGAACCCTGGAAAGTATATTCTGTAAGCCTTCGAGCTTTCACTGTACCCCACAAAGATACTCTTCTTTCCTGAAGGATCTAGCTTTGTTCTCTTTTACTTTGGAACATGTGTATATAATGGACAACCGAATATTCTGAAATGGATGACCTCAGGTTTCTTACCAGTGAAGACTTATTCTGGTGTCTTGTTGTCCAATATCTTGTGAGGTGTTCTGTTCTGTACATATACAACTGTCCTAGCTGCTTCTGCCCATATATGCATAGGTAGATCTTGGTCATGTAGCATTTCCCGTGTTGCTTCCATGATTGTTCTATTCTTTCTTTATGCAACTCCATTCTGTTGTGGATTGTAGGGAGCAGTCAACTCCCTCTTAATCCCTGAATCACTGCATAGTTTCTTGAAATCACCGAAAGTGACTTCTCCGCCATTGTCGGATTTGAATGTCTTGATCTTCTTATCAGTTTGATTTTCCATCAAGGTTTTGAATTCCATGAACTTATCCAACACTTCATCCTTATTCTTCAAGAAGTAAACCCAAGTCTTCCTAGAGAAATCATCAATGAAGGAGACATAGTATACATACCCACTCATAGAACTGGATGACATCGGACCGCATACATTGGAGTGGATAATCTCCAAAATCCCTTTTGCTTTGCTTTCATTGCTTGGAAATGCCTTCTTAATGTTCTTTCCTTTTGCACATCCTTTGCAAACACCTTCATGCTTCGACTTGATTTCAGGAAGACCCTCTACAGCTTTGCTTGCAATTGGTAGTGCCCTATAGTGCACATGAGCAAGCCTTCTATGCCAAAGTTCACTTGGCTCCATGGATTCATGTACCATGGCATGTTCAGGTTGTCCCTTCAATTTGTACAATCCTCCCTCTTGCTCTCCAATCACTACTGCATCATCCATAGTTTTACCTTTTGGCCACATTAAGACTTGGCCATCTACAAATGAAACCCTCATGCCTTTTGCATCCAATGCAGATATGGAGAGTAGGTTCTTCTTGAACCGAGGTACATATAAAACATCTTTAAGCTTCAAAGACTTCCTAGAGTCTAGATTGTAGGAGGCTTCACCACTTCCCTTGATAGGATATTGATAGTCATCCCCAAGTTTCACCTTATGGGGTGACTCATGTTCATATAGGTTTACAAAACATTCTTTAAACCCAGTCATGTGTTTGGAAGCCCCACTATCAATAAGCCAATCATTACAACCATGAGAGATAGTACCTGTGAGAGCAGAGATTAGAACATATTCCTCTTCGCTTGATGAGTCATCACTTTCTGATCTAGCCTTCTTCATGGGAGGTTCATCATCCTCAGTAGCATGAGCATGATATCTTCTTTTGTTATTCTTCTTCTTCTTGTTGAAGTTGTTGTTGTTGTCCCTTTTGTTCTTGGGACAATTTGCAACAATATGTCACTTCTCATTACATGTAAAACATATTCTCCTCTCTTTATTGTGATGGTGGTGTGAAGATTTCTTGAAGTGAGATGGCTCTCTCTTGAACTTGCCTTTCTTGGTGTGAGCTGTGAGAGCTTGATCTTCATTTCCCATATTTTCTTCTCGGGCTACAAGCCTAACCTCTTCTTGTGAACATTCTTCCCACAGTCTACTGAAGGAGATCAACATTCTCCTTGCACAAATTCCTTGAATAAAGGAATCCCATGACCTAGGTAGGCCATTTAGAGTGGTCATGAAAATTTCACCATACTCCACCACTTCATCCACAGCTTCAAGTTGTTCCTTGATCTGAGAGACCTTAGAGAAATAGGATTGAATGGTCTCTCCATTATGAAGCTTTACCCCTTTCAATTGATTCCGCAAAGTTATCTTCCGATTTATGTTCTTCCCTTCAAATAGCTTGGTTAGAGAATAAAACATCTCCTTGGGTGTCTTCAGAGATGACACATGTGGTATGAGATGGTATTTGATAGAATCAACAATGATCCTCTTTTCCTTGACCAAGTTATTTTTATGTAAGGCCTTAGCCTCTTCTCCCTCTGGGACAGGGACCTCTTCACTTATCTAAGTGTCCAACTCATTTTCTTCCAGGATTAACCCAATCCTATACTTCCATGCTCGGAAGTTATCAGCCCCTTCAAGCTTATCCTCAAGCTTGGTGTGGTGAGACATCTTAAAGAGTACTTCAAATGGAAATAGAAAAGATTTAGGTTTTACCACTTGATTTGCTGAAAAACTGGAGCTGGTCCCGGATTAGGGTTTGTCAGAGAAACCCTAAAAATTCAAAATGTGAATTTCAAATTTCTGAAAGGATATAAAGATGCGCCTTGATGAGTTGATCAGCCTGGTATATTCAGAAATTGAAAACTACAAAGTTTCACCCTTCAGAAATGCCTTTTAGTCTTCCCGGATTCACTAGGGAGGACCCTTAATTAGGGTTTGAGTTTCCCGAAGCTTCACCCAACCAAAAAGTTCGATCCAAAGCTCTAAAATTCAGTTTTTCCAAGGAGCTTCCATATATGTCCTTAGATTTCAGAAATTCCTATTTTTGTGGAAACCCTAATTTTTAGGGCCAAAACTGAAAGTGCCCATAATTGAATTCTGATTGGACAGAAAGATTCTCCTTGATGAGTAGAGTCAATCTACCTTGCGGATTTTCCAAAATCTATGGAGAGAAACCCAATAAACAAGAAACCCTAGTTTCCGCCACTACACAATGTCTTCTTCTCAAGTTAGCTCTGATACCATGTTAATTTTTGAGAATTAATTCAACACACTCTAGGATCTTTACTGAGAGAATAACATGTACAACATATCAATCATATCAAGTATAACAATGCATATCAATCACACCAAGCAATCACATGAGACAATAGACACACATAGTTTCACTGGGGAAAACCATAAAGGTGAAAAACCCCACAACTTCCTCATAGATAGAAAGAGCAATGATACAACCCAAGTACAAGAGATAGTCTTCTACTAGCAGCTACTCCTCCTCCTCAACTAGTGCACCACTTTTCGAGTGATGTATAAGTGAGTAATGAGATGATCAAAATAGAGATCTCCCGATCTCTATTTATACATGACCTGTCATGCCCAATAACCTAGCAGGGCCGACTTGTCTAACTCAGTCTAATAACCCATGGTTATACTAATCAGAGCCGACCCCACACTCGATGGTCTAATAACCCATCACAACAAGTTACAACACTTGTCAATACAAATGACAACACTTCCGTATAGAGGAATAATAACATCTATATAGGAGTACAATATACATAGGTGAAATACATTCCGAAGTTACATATACATCAACAATGCTTAGCTCTGGTTTAAGTAGAGTTTTCCAGGACTAATTGACAGAGATGGATTTACCTAAAAGACAGTCGTACTATGATTGTTGAGTAATGAAGCCAGTCTTGAGCAATTTAAGGTGATTTAAGCTCGAAACTCTAGTCTGAGCTAATTGATGTCATGTGTACCTAAAAAGAAAATTGTTGCTAATAAATTTTATTAAAGTTTCTTTTTAATGCTATTTTTTACTCAAGGATTGTAGTGCGGTGTGTGGAATGGTTTGTAAAGAAAGTACAGTACTTGTAAAACAATGCTTTCAAATTCACAAATTTTTCTCTTTTCGTTTATGATTCTTTCAAAATTGAAAACCTAAGCAAACCTAAAACAAAATCTTTTTGTATTTTCTTTTAATGTTTCAAAGCAAACTAAGCTACTTCAAAAGCGAAATAGATCTTACTACTAAGCTACTTAAAACATTTTTTTTGTCTTTTTCTGATAATTTGTAAAAGAAAAGAACTTGTAAAAGTGCAAGTAAGACCTAAATGCAAAGGTGTGGGTAAGACTAACAACTAAATGGTTCAAACAAACGAATCCAAAGATTCGGGGAAGACTTGACTTACCAAGTTTTTTGCAAAAGAAAAACTTGACACTTGGAAACAAAGTGCAAAATAAACAGGGAAAAGAGACACTCTTAAGCGGAAGGGAAGGCCTAAATGGTTGCTCCTAAGTATCAAAACCCTAAGAAAAATACTAAGCCAAGTAAAAAGTAAGAAAGCGAACCAAAAAGGGAACTTACCAAGCACACAAACTCGAAAGAAAACAAACTAGAGGGATTCTACTCACTTGAACTCAAACTGAAAAACAATCAGGAAGTGACTAGACCAAGCAACTCTGCAAAGCAACCCTAAGAACTTCAAACTAGGTCAAACCCTAATGAAAAAGGATAAGAGACCAAGGACGCATGCTAACATTGCCACAAACAACTATTGCTTAAGAAACACAAGTTTGTATGATTGCAACCAGCAACTAGGATACAAGCGTGCAACTAAACCAAAACAGAGAAGTGCACAAATTTTGAAAAGGCTAGAAGACAATGAAGACACTTACAAAGACTCAAGCAAGAAAAAATGAGTTGAGGGACTTAGGAGAGGCTAACAAGACTCAACAAAGGCTTACACACCTCAAGACTCAGTTAAGAAGAAAAAGCAAGAGGCTGGAACAGAAACCAAAAGCTTGGAAACAAACACTAACAACAAACTGGACACTACAGGAAAATACACTACTGTGCAGTGTATAAACCAGCGTATACTATGAAATATACGTTACTGTGTAGCAGACAAAGGAACGTAAATCAGATGAAATACTATACTATGTAGTAGACAAAGGCACGTACATCAAATAAAATACTCTACTGTGTAGTAGACAAAGCAGGGTACATCAAGTAAAAATGCTACTGTAGGTATATATGACCAGCGTACATGTCAAAGAAGGTCTGAAACAGGATTTGAAAAGGTAAATTGAGATGAGTCAAGCAAGAAAAAGTAGGTAAAAGTGACCTACAGGGCCTCTCAGAGGATAAAAAAAATAAAAAAGTACTAGAATGAAAACTAACTAGGTCTCCTAGAGCGGAAAACAACCAGTCCCTAGTATTGTCGCCAGTCTGTTGTTCAGGATTTCTACCTTATAGCGAGGAAAATGACACTACCAACTTCCGGGGTGACAGGTAAACACATTGATCATATCACATAGGCTTATGCAAAAGGAAAGAGATCAAGGTCCTTGAATACATACCTTATTAACGACGTTCGATCCTAGCTTTCGCTCGATCTTTCGCTTAATCTTTTGCTTGATCTTCCGATTGATGAACCTGCAATATAAAAGATACCTTCCTCAGCGTGTCTTGACTGATATAACGATGATGAAATTGAAATGAAATTTAGACATAAAAAACAGTCAATCATTTAACCAAACAAATATGCAATCCATTAGACATTTGATTGGGACAGGAAGGATGTTTCAACCTTTATTGTCAAAAGCAAATAACCCATACAATTATACCTGATCATTCAGAGTGCTTATGTAACCGGACTCTGGGCTCCTGCTCTTCACACTAACTTTGGAATTCCTCCAGCATAACAACCCTTAATTCATAGTTTCTCCTCCTGTGAGTGAGTGAGTGAGTAACCCCTCTCATGGATCCTCCTTGTATTTATGGGACAAGGTAGGCATTCATGTCAAAATGTAGGTAAAAACAGTGTTTTGTTAGCTGCAAAGGGGTAATTCTAGTCCATACATCATCTAGGGAAATCTTGCTCTTCAATCCAAGTTGTCCTTTTGTGTGATCGATAGCTAAAGGTGATCACGGACGGAGAAGTGCAGATTTGACCTATAACACATCCAACAGGAACGAATGCTATAATTAAATCAATTGGATCTGCAACGCCAACAAGCACTTAGCCATACTGAAATTACCTAGCAACAAAGGAAGAAATGGCATGACAAAAACATCAAGCAGAATAAATTCAAAGAAGGTGACTGGGCACTACTCTATGACTCTAGGTTTCACACTTTTAAAGGAAAACTCACAACCAGATGTCTCGGACCCTACATCATTGAAAAGATCTATGACAATGGAGTTGTCAAAATTACAACAATAGATGAAGAAAAATTCCCCATGTTGGTGTTCATGGACACAGACTCAAACTCTATAAGACACCACAGTCCAGAGATGAGTTCACACAGACACTCTATCAGTAAAGTCTAATGCTGATAGAAAGCATAGAACATCACTGATTCCAGTTACAAAATAAATAAATTAAAAGAGAGAAAAATTAAAAATTAAAAAAAAGCAAAAAAAAAGGAAAAGAAAAAGAGAAAAAAGAGAGAAAGAAAAGAGAAAAATGGGAAAAAAGAGAGAGAGAGGAAAATAAAAAATTCCACTCAGGTTATCACAAACAAAATTGATGGACTTGATCCATCCCTACCAAGAAACAACAAGCAATTTCAAGCGATCCAGAAAGCATGTTTCAAGCGAGCCATAAACCAAATTTCAAGCGAGCTAGAAAAATTTAGCAGCAACGAATTAAACAACGCTAGCAAAAGAATAACAAACAAATATAAAAAAAAATCAATCAAGAGAGCCAGCAAACAATATCAACAAAATTAAAAGACGAGAGACATCATAGCCAATTTCAGAATCAACAATCAAGCGAGCCAACAATCAATTCAAGTGAGCTAGAAATCAATTCAAGCAAGCCAGAACAACAAAAAATATAGAACTACAGAAATCAAATCAACCAAGTTCAGAGCACCAGTACAAACACAATGCTGAACACAATGAAAAGTCATATCAACAAAAACTTGCACAAAAATTAAAGCAAGAAAATGCACCAATTTCAAGGGAACCAACAGAAGAGAATCATAAAAGGTGTAACTACTCACATGCCCAAATTAACTACAGACGCAACAGAACTCAACTACAGAATTCCATGCCCATACAATCAAGCACGCATCATACACTCAGGTACGCTAGCATAGAAGGTAATCACTTAAATCTTTGTTTTATTTTCGAATCAAATCATTATCCCCCACAAAACAATTATTTTCCAAAGTTGAGGACAACTTTTAAGTTACTTCAGCGACACGGTTTAGAGTAACCTCACAGAATCATGATAACCTACCTTAGACATGTCAGAGAATGACAACCTCCGCATCCAGCTACTATATCCCCAAATGATCAAAGAAGCAACACAATGTACAATGATGGAAAGAAACGCAGTGTGCAATAATGGAAAGGAATGTATAAATCAGCAAGTACGATGCACAATGATTAGGATGAGTGTGTAAAAATAGCCAAATAAGGCAACGAAATCTACAAAAGGACTCAATTTGGAAATGCAAGCTTCTCAGAAGCAAGAAAACTGGAGGTTCGTATCGTCATTCAGCCATCAAGCTTTCCTCAAGCCTGTGATCAATCCCGACCAGTTGAGGTAAGTCAGCCACCACTCAAAGCTTTTTTGTTTGTTGATTATAGTAGTAAAATTCAAAAAGATGAAGGGGTTCAAGAAGAGTGAGCCGGAGCATCACACACCCATTTATAAAATCCCACAGGTGTTGTCCATCCTCCGTGATGCGGGTTGGATGCCCTTTATCTCAAGACTGAGAGGGTCCAATACTGAAGTGGCCTTAGAATTTTACAGGAACTTGAAACACATAAAAGATGAACAGTTTGTCACCTGGATAAGGGGACTACGTATTAGACTTGACGATGAGGCAATTACGAAATACAAAGGGCTTCCCATGGGTCTACACTGGGGCAGAGACAACCGGGAATCCAACCAGAGGGAAAAGGAAACCTTCTTCGGACAGGGGGAAGTCTATGAAGAAGACAAGACTGGAGTCAAAAGAATCACCATGCCAGCACCCTGGGACGAGATAGCTTCTATCGTTTTGAAATATATAACATGCACAGGGAGACTTAGCTATGTCCTGATCTTTCACTTCCAAATTTTGGAGCTTCTAAGACACAGGGGCCATATTACACCAAATAACAACATCATCATTCCCTATTATCTTCTTTAGTCTCTGGGAGAAATGAGCAAAAAGGTAGTTTAGGTTAAAGAAGATGCACTAGCCCACCATGGGCTGATCAAATTACAAATAAGGTAGAAAAAGAGCCCAACCCCATAATTCAAAACTTATATGATGATGACAATTTTGGGGTAGACCAGGATGACCCAACTACACCAGAAGAAGAGGATGCTTTCCAATGGAACC
Organism: Larix kaempferi; assembly: GCA_027924585.1. Lineage (NCBI taxonomy): Eukaryota > Viridiplantae > Streptophyta > Pinopsida > Pinales > Pinaceae > Larix > Larix kaempferi. The sequence continues at coordinate 18,723,557 of BSBM01000259.1, read as the reverse complement.
CTGCTGATAAAAATGTAAACCCTAGAATCAAAGACCAGCTAGCTAAGGCACTGACAGAACTAGTAAAATTTAGGGAGGAGTTGACAGCATTAAAAATTGAAGCAAGGATCCAGAGAAGCCAACCAACTTTACCAACACCCCCACTGTTTGTACATGAAAAGACCCAGATTTTGAAGATGCAGTACACAGGAGAATTAAAGCTGGTAGAGCAACAAAATTTAGCACTGAAGGAGAAATTGGACCAAGCTTAGGAAGAGATGGCTCAGAAAGACCAGAGAATCCGAAAATTGGAGGATACATTGAATACCACTGCTAAGATCTATGATGATATATTAGGACTCAGTCCACCATACCTAAGGGAGAAGTGGGGAAAATTTCAGCTACAGAGGCTAAAGCAAGGCCTGCCCCTAGAATTAAACACTTCGAAGGAGTTCGTTGACACTTCTATGAGCTGCACAGAATTGAAGAAAGACCAATTATGCAAGTTTTTCTTGCATAACTTCATGGTGTCGAGCTCACCCAACTCGTCGCAAAATTCCTACATGGGCGACTTCTAGTTAAGATCACTCTGCTCCTGGATGAACCACGAGTTAGAGAGAGCACAAGATGTTCATCTCTACCTTGCAGAGGAGTGGAAAAACCCATTATGGATCAGGGGTGAGGCAACTCATCCTGAAAGAGTAATTAAAGACCACGAGACTATCACCACAGATGAGGATTTAATTCCTATCCTTCTTGAAAAAAAACAGGAGGCAGTAACACATTTCGACCTCACCCTTCAATGCACGTACAAGGAAGTTCAGGAAGCCATTGGTGAGAGGTGGGAAAGAATCGCAGAATATTTGAAGAAGAGAGAGCCTCACTCCCCCCTCAGGCTAGAGATTGCTCTCACCAAGGATAAGTTATACAGGGAATCATTAATAAAGCACCAGCTCATGTGGATAGGCATGAAACTGAGTCCACCATTCTTTCTTCCTTTGATTATCAAAGAACAGGTCGATGAAGAGGAGGAGAAAATAGCATGGACCAAAGATGACCAGACCTTGGGCTATCATAGACAGGCAGGTATCCCTAGGGTCCTTTCCTAGGACATCAAAGAATATGTCCAGGAACAAGATATGTCACCCAGGGATGGGTGAATCCTTCAGTCTGGGGGAGATGATGGGCCCCAAATTAGGTACTCTATAGCCTTTTTATGCCACACACGCACAATAATGGATAAGGAAAATACAGATTTTGTGGGGAATAATGCATTTGTTTTGATTATTTAATAAGTAGTTTAAAGATTATTCTTTTATGCTTAAAGGAAATTTTATGAGTTAATTATATGAAAATAAGCATGTACAAGCAGGCGCTGGTGATCTAGGAGACAACAAGCAAATCCAACTCAAAGACTAAAAGACCATGAGTGGCTCAGCGCCCCATTTTCCTGATTTATAGAAGAAAACTCCTGTTTAGCAGGATCGACATTTAAAGCATAGAGTTAGGTTATGATTTAGAATAGATATATATATGAACCTATTGAGTAGAAAAGGGGTTCTTGTTGACATTTTTGTAGAACTTATATTCAACATATTTTATTCGAGACAGTTCTGTTCTAAGACTTTTCTAAGACATGAAGTTACGATTTTGATAATGGAAGATTGGTGTTACTTCGAAAGTCTGATTTTATAAGTTTTCTTCACTCCTGAAATATGGGTTGGGGAGGGCCCCCTCAACACGTATATCAGGAGCCTCGTTTACTTCAGTTATTTTTCATGTGTTTTGTTAATTGAATTAATCATTGTGATATGTGAAAATACTTTAATAGTTATTTACAATAGAAGATTTTGATTTTAGATGCAACGATTTTCTCTGGAGTTCGACATTACTGATTCCGTAGTTTTGTAACACGTTGTCAGTAGTCCTGTACATGCATTTTGCGTAGGCACATTTTACCTCTATTTTCCAGCGTTTTATATTAATTCTAGGCAATGATTCAGATCTGCAATTCCATGAATATTTCCCTTATTTGATATGGATTACATATAAGTTAATTGTTTCAGCTTATTGGTTTGAATAAGATTAATGATCATCACTTTCAGTACTTGATTTGAATAGATAAAGTTTGATTGATTTTCAGTATTTAAATTCTAGATTAGATTTCCAGCTTTTATTATTAAATCCTAGATTAGATTTCCAGCTTTTAGCATTTGATTCCTAGATTAGCTTTTCCAGCTTTCAATATTTAATTCCTAGATTGGATTTGTCAAGTTTTCAGGATTTCATTTCTAGGTTAAATTTCCAGTTTTTAGCATTCAGAGTCTAATTAAGATTTCAACATAATTAGGTTACAAATTTGCATCTTTTCATATTTTCAACTTCTTAGTTTTAGAGCAATACTTCTATTTTCCATTTTCCTCAAAGGAACCTTTAGGATACATTCAAACACCCTGAACAACAAAGACCATTCTATAGTGCACATACAGTGCTTAGCACCTCTTAAGTTTGTATGCTCCCTAGTTGATAAATTAAAGTATGCCTCCAGTTTAGCTACCCTAATCAGGTATCCATTCCTGGAGTCCACCACACATTGCAAATGGATCTTTATTATGCAACAATACCAATTTTTGGGGGAGAAAAAAGAAGATTATATAGAGAGGTTCAACTTGCTTATTTGGTTAGTGATCATGAGAATCCAACAAATCATCCTGTTTATGCAGTTCAAGAAGATATTGGATCCTGCATGCAACATTTGAGTGATGAAAGTATAGGTATTGTGCAAGTAGAAAAGGAAGTTTCAGCTTATTCAAAATTTGAAGAACATACAACTTGTAACGTCTCTGATCCCCTTGGTGCCCCTTAGAGGTGATGGGGGAGCTCCTTAGAAACAACCTGCTAATTTTTTTCTTCGAAACTATGCACTTTCGCACAATTGCAACAAATTCAGTCAGCAATCCGCAAGTCAGAAGTAAGAAGTCAGAACTCCAAATACACAACGTCGAATAAATAGCCTCCAACTTCCGCAATCCTCCTTGCGGGAGTCGAAAATTTGGAACTCCAACGCGCAACTCCGAATAAATCACCTCTCCAAATTTTTCAATTCGCAATCTGCCTTGCGGGAGTTGGAAAGTCGGAACCACAATGTGCAACTCTAAAGAAATCACCTCTCTGACTTCCGCAATCCGCAATCCACCTTGCGGGATTTGGAAAGTCAGAACCACAACATGCAAATCTGAAGAAATCACCTCTCTGACTTCCAAAATATGCAATCCGCCTTGCGGGAGTAAAAAATTTGGAACCACAACATGCAAATCCAAATATTTACGCATCCAACGTCCGTAATCCGCAATCCGTGATGCAGGAATCAGAAGTCGAAACCCCCAAATTCTCATCTTTGCAGAATCACGCCTCTGACTTCCGCAATCTACAAGTTGGGAGTCGAAAATCGGCACCCCAATGCACCACTTCAAGAATTACACCTTTGAATTCCACAATCCACACTGCGAGAGTTGAAAAGTAGGAACACCAAATAAACAACGTCGAAGAAATACATGTCCGACTTCCACAATCCGCAGTGTGGGATTTAGAAATTCGGAACAGCCAATTCACAACTTCGAAGATTCACACCTCTGACTTTTGCAATCTACAATCCACGATGTGGGAGTCAAAATTCGGAACCCCAAATTCTCTGCTTCGTCGAATCACGCTTCCGACTTACGAAATACTCAATCCGCAATGCGGGAGTCGGAAGTCGAAACTCCAAATTCACAACTCCGAAAAAATTACACCTCCAACTTCTGCAATTTGCAATCCGCCTTGCGGGAGTTAGAAAGTCAGAACCCCAAGTTCATAATTCCAAAAAAATTACTCCTCCGACTTCCATAATCTACAATCCACCTTGCTGGAGTCGGGAAGTTGGAACCACAACGTGCAACTCCAAATAAATCATGCCTTCGACTTCCGCAATCCATAATCCACGATGCGGGTTTAGAAAGTCAGAAGTCGGCAATATGCTCCTATTACTTCCAACTTCTCAAGCCGATATATTCCTCATCCTAAGTCCATTTTTTTGAAAACTTGGTATAGTTGGAAAGCTATCGGTGAGCCCCATGCAACTATATGATCCTCTGCCACACCTGAGAAATCTGAATTTTTCCTTCTTCCAACCATGGTGTTTCCCAAACTTCATCAAGACTTGTTTACCTCTATGTAAAGATCTCTGATCCACTCAACCATGTCTCCTCCCATCAATCCAGACCCTTAGAGGGAACATGAACATAGAAGGGGGTGCCTATTTCTCTCCCATATCCATCATTGAACATTCTGAACCTCTTGGGCCTCAAAAAAACTTATCCCTATTCATCAATGAACAAATTCATATAAATAAAAAACACATGGATGCATATGCATACTCAAATAAACAAAAATGAATGAAACCTTATCCACACACATGCAAGGGAATGCATCAACACATTTCTCCAAGGCATAATTATGAGAAAACCTACAGGGAATTAATCCTCTTCTCATGCTATGCACATTCTTATGCTGACTAACTTAAGATAATCATTTCATTCCCATTAACATGAACAATTAAGCATTCAAAACACAGAATGAACATGTTATAAATCACAGAGAACACTTATCTTTTTATTGAAAAATCCAAGCAACGGGCTATGGAATGCAACGTTCCAAACCGACAATAGGTATCTGCCCAAACTGTATTCCTTCAGCACTCAGAGACCACCCCTGAGTTGGGACTATGTATCCACTAAGGAGAAACTACCCAGGTTTACTCACAGCCTTGGTTTCACACCAACAAATCATGCTAATCCAACACACAGTTGGGTTTATCAAGCATGCCAAGAGATAAGGGAGGAGGAAGCTAAGCCAGTGAGCTCAACCACAAAGCTACAAAATATCCAACTCAGTCAAACAACTTTCACTGGGTTTATAAAGCGGTTCCAACCTCTTCTCTCTCTTCCACCCTTTCATCCATGCTTGGTTCTCCTCAGGGTTGCGGTCTAAAGGCTCTGTCCCGCAATTGGATTTTCAAGCTTCCAAATTAGGTTTTTCCTATGAATTTTTGGGCGTCTCACACCCTCAAATTCGCCACAGGGTTCTGATCGATGGATCCCCCATTGGATTTCATTCCCCACACAAAGTTTCTAGGAAATTTTGGCACTCCCGAGCATGGCTTAACTTAGAATCACAAATTCAAGTTCTCCTCACTGCTGGGAATGCATCCTCCATGAAAACTGAAGCTTCCATGATCCCCCCTGGAATGGGGATGAGGGAAAATAAATTCCCATGAGGTGGGGTGACTTATGGGACAAGAAAAACAAAGCCCATACCCTACCTTACGAATTTTAGGGCTTCCCATACTCCATCAATCCATGGACTGATTGCTGAAGTACTTCCTTACAGCATAAATAAATGATATCTAGGACAGTCAAAGGTGGGTTCTCAAGGTGACATATGGAATCCTAGGTTTCAATCCCACAACCACCTCACCTCTCCCTAATGGATACACATATCCCCCTAATTTAGTTGCATCCATAGCCATCCCCTTGGTATTTTTATTTGCATTATAATCATTTACATCATTTTTACAATGTTTACATTAAAAGACAATACATCTGAAGGGTCAAAATAGGGGTATTAAAATCCCCTCCCCCTTAGAATAACACTGTCCACAGTGTTCCAATAATTAGGAATACTCACACATAGTTTACACATGTCCAAAATTCACAAAATGTGGCAAGTCTATCCTGCATTTCATCTTTTACTTTGAGCTTTTAGGACCAAGTCCTTTGGCTTCTACAGGCTGTTCCTGCTGGCTTTGACCTTCCAAATCCACATGTGGGCATTTATACACAACAATCCCTTCCTTTTCTTTACCTTCCAGCTGATCCGCAAGTCCGAGAACTTTATGGCTACAATTATTCTTGTTGTCATTTGTTGGGCAGTTATGAGGCAATGATTTCCTCCACATTTCCAACATTTTAGTGGCTTCTTTTTCTTTACCTGCTCAATTTACTTTGAGTATTCTAGAATTGAGTGTTTCTTAATGGGATGATTGGACGAATGCCTCTTCATTGAACCACTTTCCTTTCCACTACTGATAGCTTCCAGCATGCCTTTTACCCCATTTTGTGGACAAATAAAGTCCTACAAAACCTTGTGGTTCATCTCATTATGTTACTTTTGTAGCTTGAGCATTTCCTCAAGATTTTCTTGGGTCTTCGCAATTGTTTGAAGAATATTTTCAGCCAAATCCAATAGCTTTTGGTCTGCTTCCATGGTCAATGTGCACAGTTTCCCACACTTTTCTTACTAACAACACTTGTCTTGTAACAGCTGCAACCAAGTGGTTTAATTTTCACTTGTGAAATTCATCATTGCAAATCTTGTTAGGCCAATCATAACATAAGCATTAAGATCAGTCAATTACTTTCCCAATTGACATGGAAATTTCATGCTTTATCCATAAGACTTCCACACTTTTCATGCTTGTCCAACATACAAATGAAATCATTCATATTCATCCTTTCACAGGGAATTAACTAATTCACAATTCACAATTTATTTCAAGCAAAATAAACACAATCAACTTTCAGCCATGACATGCATTCAACAATTTTTTGTTTCTAAAATGCATCAATTAAAAAGGAAAGAGAAGAGTAAGAGTTTCCCCCTCTTAATATTGTTCCAATCCGGAGCCCCACCACAATTGTGGTTACATGCTCCTTGGTCTCTTTCACTTCAAATGTGAATGCTTGACTCACCTTTTCCTTGTTTTGGCGATGGCACTTAGTGTCTAAGGTCTATCCAAGGCTTCTCAACCAGGGAACCCCTCCCCATTGTTATTTATAGAAACTTTGGCTTCTAGGACCCACACAAGTCCACTAACACCATTTTCCATTGCTACTCATATTGAGCTTTCTAGGATAGTCACATGTCCAAATGCATCCTTAGGATGCCTTCAAGGTTCTTGCTTCCTGCAATTACCTGGCTGTATTGGACGTCTTCACATTATTCCACAAGTTCTTCTTTTCTTTACAAGCCTTGGATTACCTATGGACACAATAACGAATGTTTGGCCAACACGTAGGATGCTCCACAACATTCAAATAACCAATTCCAGTCCAGTACACCAACTGGGTTTATCAGGCATTTAACGAATGTTTGGCCGCAAGCAGGCTTCTCCACAACATTCAATGCTCAACCAGTGCATTGACTGGATTTACCAATCATTTATGGTGCCAAACCAATCCCATACCTGGTTTTCCCTTTCCATTGCCAATCCAACACTTCCGTCTGGGTCAACAGGTCAATGGAAGGAAACTGCACCATAACCATTTTCAAATCAAGGGCTCTACTACAGAGCCATAGGAATTTCAATGGGTTCCATCCAGTCTCGACACCCACCTCAACTCCACTCACACCCTGATTAAGGTCCCCTTATCTGTCGCACAGTTCCTCGGGCTCCCCTTCCCTCAGCATTGTCCTGGGTAGGTGCAGGAGGTTCTCATTGCTGAACCAATAGAGATTTTATGCCTTTAGAAATATCACCACATTATTCAAATAACCAATGCCAAGCCAGTACGCTGACTAGCGTTATCAGGCATTCCATTAACCAATATGCTAAGCCAGTTCTCCGACTGGGTTTATCAAGCATACAAAAACCATTTCCAAGCTAGCATCTCTACTGGGTTTATCAGGGCAATAAGACAAAATAATACAATCACATGGCTCCTTATCCTATGCAAACCAGTAGTTCCCTCTAGGAACTCCATAGGTGACTCACTTGATTGAAGGTTAGCATGGCCCCACAATACCCACTCACACAACACAAGGATGGCACCCCTTCTCTACTACACAGTCCCTCAGGCATATCCATCCCTTCCAGTGCTCTTTTGTGTGAGCATAGAAAGGTTACCAATGCTCATACAATCCTCCTGAGTACCCATGCTCTTAATGGATTTAAAAGCACTGCAGAGAGACAAGCACCTGTAAGGAATTTTGCAGGGTTTCTCAAACCCAAGATACTCTTGGCGTTTCCTTTTCCTTTTCAGATTTAGAAGCCAACATCTTCCCAAATGGAATATTTTCACCATATCACTTGCATTACACACAAGCATGCAGTTCACATGAGATGTCATCATAATAATTTCAATTAGATTTTCTCAAATATGTTTAGTACGGAAACTAGATTTCCGAAACATGAGTTTGTTGGCCGGATTTTTTGTCCTAAGGCCAACAAGGAGAGATAACCCACTCAGATTGCTTAAAGCAGCTCTTTGAATGTTTGCATTATCTACCTCTCGCAACAACAAAGGCCCTACTGCCTTATGAGTTTGCTCTCAAAAAGAGAGTCTCTCAATCTAGTTATCTGAATTTCTAAAAATGCAATTAAAATCCTAAGATTCACTCTAACTTAATATGTGATGCAATTTTAAAATAGTTGAAAACAAGAAATTTAGTAGCTCCTAAATTTTCTGGAAATTTCAAAAATTTAGTAGCTGCTAAATTTTTTGGAAATTTCAGAAATGAAATAAAAACATAATTTTGATTCCAAAACTAAATTAGGTCTACTTTATTCTATCTAATACACTTGAAACCTATCCTACAGGAGCTTAAATAATATTGATATCAAGTTATACTATGTTGAAAACATTATTCATATAATTATTAAAAAACGAAGAATAAAAGTAAGTTTTTAAGTTATTACATGAACTATGAGATAAGCCATATTTACCAATAATCATTCAACGAAAATGAAAAACTAGTTAAATGACTTATACAACATAGACTAACTCAATATAATCAATAGATCAAAATATTTATAAGCACTTGATATCTGAAAAGATATTAATGATTAAATAAAATAGAAGATAAACCGTGAAGAAATTTAAGCAATCAAACTGAAAGAAAATTCAGATGTTACCATAAGATAGAATAACAAATAATCTTTGTATTGATCTATGAGAAAAAGTTCTTCAAAGACTGAAGAAATATCACTTGCAATTCAATCTCCAACTTCTGGTAGTCTATCGTTCCATAACCTATTGATCCATAGCAGAAGAAACAATACAAAGCTTTGAGACAAGAAATTCCTCTAGCTCTATGGAGCCTCCTCTATAGTAGGAAAACAATACAGATTTTTTGGGGAAAATTCTTTCCTCTATCCCTCTAAAGAGTCCTCCTTCCCTTTGGCAGTCAAATTATCTCTGTTTAAATAGAGATAAGAGATCATATCAAACTCCAGAAAACGGATCTTATAGTTGGACGCAACATAAAATTTATGGAAAATCCAGCTCAAACAGGCTCAAATATCTCATAGCTCGTGCATTTGTTTTGAAAACGGCTCGATGAAAAAAGGTAAATGGGCCGATTTGTGAAGTGGTTTTTCAACCGTTTGGGCTAATTCCTCACGTTTTGCCCAAAACAGCTCGCGCAAAAACACGTCTCCTGCAGATGCGTGATTCTCCATTTTCGTCCTCTGGTTAGTTTGATGAACTCGCAAGCTTATCGCCTTCTTCCATGTAGAAATTTCCTGCAAAAAGAAAAGAAAATAAATGTTAATGATTTGCTAACATGCTTATGTAATATATTCATGCATATAATTTGTTTAACAAGTAAGTTGCATGAATACATTTAATTGCCATGAGAAAAATAGATACGTTCTACCATATAACAATCATGCTTTACATTTGAATGATCACTTAACAATATATCCTCTAGTTCTATGACAATCCTTAATCATTCTCAAAAATTGATTATTTTTTAATTTTGGTGATGCATTATACTCACACCTTTCAAAATGTAAGAAGACATAACCTTTAATGCAAAAAAGACTTTAATCAATATGATATTTTAAAATGATAATAATTTGATGAAGTAGATGGTAAATAACATTGATATTCTTAAAATATCAAAATATAAGGACCATTTTGAAAATAATAACTTCATCAAGAGTTTAAAAGTAATTTTTGAAAAGTAGTCTTATGCTCAAAAACACATATAGAATGTCAAACAAGAATTTTCTCAAAATAAGGAAAATCAACATTATGGTGAGTTTATCGATAGAAGAAATAATATTATGAATACATAAAAATTATTAATAAATCCATAATGTTTTTCATCCTTAATGATCAAATAACTTGGACATAATTATAATTATAATTTTGAGGAGAGGAAAATGTTTCTTAAAAATTGAACAAGCCTTACAAATATTTAAGTTCGCCTAAATTTACAAAAGATTGTGAAAAAGACAATTTTAAAATTTAAAGGCTTGTAAAATTTTATTAGATTGCTCCAAATTTGAATTAAAGGCATAGTTCCAAGTTTCAATATACACTCTTCAAATATGTGAATAGAGATCATAAAATTGAATATTTAATCAAAATAGTTTGATCCACCAAGTGAGATTGTTGAAAGGTCATAATGCAATTGTTTCAAACCAAGTCATATAATCAATTCGACCAGGTGCAAAGTCATTATCACATGAAAATGACCACCAAATTATCTTCCATGAAAACCAAGTCAAGGAAAAGGCAACGACGAAAATCAAGGGTCCAAAAGAAGATCAATGAAAGTAAATCATGAAATCAACTACCAGAGCAAGCAAGATAAGAAGAAAGAAAGCCAAAAGCTAATATTTACAAAATTTACATGGGGGTCCCTTTATTTAGCACAAATCAAGGGGGGTTGTTGTGGTGCCAACAGAGTTCATTCTCATGATTTTCAGATCTTGCAAGCCATAACACATGGTCTTCCTTCATTTTGTCCTCCTGACACAATTAAAAAATGATCAACCAATCAATGGCATTAATAATCAAACTCAAATATGAATTTACAATTCTGTTCGCTACAAAAATTTGATTTATTTAACCATGAGGTCGTCCTCATATTGTTTAGCTCTTGTAAGTGGTATTACTTTGTCCATTATGATTTTACACTTGCTTCCATAACATGAACATCCACCTACAACACGTCCTCTTGACACTATTCTAGAGAATCCAAACAACCATTAGTAATTATTAGCAAAATCTCAAATCTGAAATTTACAATATGTTCCGTACATAATTTAAATTTCACAACCATGAGAACCTTCTCATATTTTTGGCTTTTGTACATGGTATATTCCAGTCTTTATTATGGACTTACCCACATTGCCATACCCAATACATTTCTACATGTAATATGAAATTTTCAATCAGTCAAACACTTTGTGAGTATCCGTGCAAATAATCTTTTCATTGCAGCATTTACAATAGTCATTGAAGTGATATCAGAATTATAATACTCAATAATTCAAACACTATCAACTATTTAATTCTCAAAGGCAATCAAACACATTTACTTTATGTGCATCATTATCACAATAAAATTGCAAGATACCATCACATTATATATGCAATTTAAATAAACTTCCCATTCTCATGATTACACAACCATATCATTTCATGCAACTGTGTCCTCCCAACAGAGCATCTCGGTATCTCATCAAACATGACTACCCTTTTCATGCAATCATTTTCTTGCATCCATAGCAGCTTATGAAATGATCTCAGAATTGAAAATAATTCATCATTTCATATATTATCTAATTGCAATGAAACATATATATCACAACCATGCATTCACACAATGCATTTCAACATGTGCACCCACACATATGCATGCACATTCACAACATTTACATAATATTTTAATGTACATTTACTTAATGTACCCAATGCACTACAACATTGATCTAAACATTCTTGTTCCTACACAGGTTTCTTACCATGGTAAATTGGACATCCTAGCCAATGCTTCAACACCATACCCAACCATCTCCCCAATCACTTGGTTAACTATTTGGGTGCCTTCTTTCTTCACCCGAACACAACATCAAGAGTTCACTCACTCCCTGTGTGTTAGAAAATAGGTTTCATCCTAGATTAACACCAATAGGGATTTCATGGTGTACTTGTTGATCAATGCAGGCTTCATAACCCAACATCTTCATGGTCTCACGCATGGCATGCTCTTATTTCTCATGAATGCAGTCTAAATTTTAAACAGTCACATTGATCCAAGTGGATATTGGTGGCCAGCCACCTTTCCAACTAGCTCAAATTTTTTTTTTGGCAATTTTGGTATTGTACTATTTTTAGCAGTTTTTCGGGTCCTGAACTTCCGGGGCCATTTTGAGTCCCTAAACGACCTTTTCTAGCGATTTCAGAGGCCAAATGGTTGCCTTTGACATGCAATTGGCCCAAGTCAAAAGTTGAAAATCTTGGATATACCTTTCCAACGGGCTACCGAGCGCCCCAAACAGAGATCGTATGCAAAAGTTATGACCCCGGGAAGTTGATGTACTAACTTACCCAAACGGGGCCCACATTACTTTTGGCGCTTCATCTCCTAGGGTTAGGTTTTTGGATGTCTAGGGTTTTTGACATTCCTATTTATTGTAAAAGGCCTTGAGAGCCTCATTGTAACCATCTTATTGCGAAATGTGTGCAGTTGTCACATCTCTTCTCAGAGATAAGCCGCCACCATCCCAACAAGCTTGTTTTCCACTGCATTTTACACTTTTAACTTATTCCCTTATTGAATAGAAAACCAGTTTTACTGTATCTCTGTTATTTTGTGTTAAGAATCTGATAATAATCTGTATTCATTTCGTTCTGCTAATAAAATCCAGATCAGTGGTATCAGAGCGGTCTGCTCCTTGTCGTCTTAATGCATGTCCCCAACGAGGTCAGGGTACAAAGAATTGGGTCTCGAGCTTGTTTCTCTTGAGGACAAAATCTCTCGCACGCCCAAGTGACCTCTCATGGTAGGAGAAAAGAAAGATGACGGGATAGGAGATCCTGTCAAAATGTTGCTTGAGGAAGCCCTCACGCAGCAGAGGAACGAGATGATGGATAGTTTTGTGCAATCCTTCGACAACTACCAATAAGCGATGCATCTTCCTCGAGCGGAGGTGCCGCCCCCTTCAAGGTACAAATCAACTTCGATATTCCTATATTTGAAGGACAGATAGACCCAAATGCTGTAGATGAGTGGTTGAATCTACTAGAAGGGTATTTTTCTGTCCATAACTTTTCGAATAGAGAAAAGATTACTTTTGTGCTCCTCAAGGCCGTTCCCCATGTTAAAGATTGGTGGGAAACATTCTGTGAGCAAAAGGACACAAAAGAAGCCTCATTATTTTCAGTCGCGGCCACCTGGGAATCCTTTAGGGATGCTATTAAGGAACAATACTACCCTGTTGGAAGTTATGACGACTTGTATACCAAATGGACCACACTGCGACAAGAAAGAGACCAAGCAGTGCTAGAGTTCACAAATATCTTCCATACCTTGTGCACCAAGCTGGGTATCAAAGATTCAGAGTGACATCTGGTGCTCAAGTATCGCGGTGGTCTGCATAGATACATCCAGACTGAAATGGAATTTCTGGACATCTCTTCCTTGGGCACGGCCTACCGATATGCCATCAAAATCGAGCAGAAGCTCAAACAAAAGACACAGCAATTTGGGCCTGGGAACCCTCACAACAAAAGACAGGAAAGGGCGGCCCCAACCCACAAAATAAAGGACAGAGCAAAGATGGATAGTATTAGGACAACCAGTCCAAGCCGCAAGCAAAGAAGGACACCGAAAAGACAAATAAAGATACTAGGAAGTGGTGCGACTTCCATAAGAGCCCTTGGAATAACACTGTTGATTGCCGCTCAAAGCAGTCGTTGGTGGCCGAAGTGAAAGCATCTGGATCAGATGCGGGTTCTGACTCTGAGTCAAAACCAGAAAGGGGAAGACGGATCATTGACGTGGAACCCAGTGCCACCATTGATACCCCCAAGCTCTAGCCTAATGAACCAGACGAGCAAGAAGAAGGAGAATGCCTCTTCCATTCATAGATGTGGGTAAAAGGCACCCCGCTGCACTTCATCGTTGATAGCGGTAGCCAGAAGAATCTCATCTCAGCAGAGGTCGTCAAGCGCATGGCCCTGCCGACAAAGCCGCACCCACAACCCTACACCATTGTAAGGCTCCGTAAAAGAAGCGATCTCTGCGTCAGCCAACAGTGCCGACTGTCATACAACATCAAGCCCTTCAAGGACGAGGTATTGTGTGATGTTTCTCCTCTCGAAGTTTCAGATGTTCTTTTCAGCCAACCTTATTTATGGAAACGTCATGCTGTATATGAGTATAGGCCTCGTAGTGTTATTATTTCTTTGAACAGGAAATTGTACAGGATACCCGAGGCAGTCCCTCCTAGTGCTATTTCCTTGATCTCTGCCAAGCAATGCAGGAAGGTAATCTCTCAGAACGGGAAATTTGTCTTCTTCGTGATTCTCTCTCAGAGTGAGAGAAAGATCGCAGCCACATCTAGGGACTCTGCGACCGATCTCTCCACACAACAGAAGCAAGTGGATAAGGTGGTGGAAGGATACTCAGATATCTTCTCCTCTCCTACCGGGGTACCTCTGCACTGCCAGGTCAAGCATCCCATCGATCTGACCCCAGGCACACCGCTACCCAATGGGCCAATCTATCGCCGTCTGTTGGAAAACGAGGAGATCAAGAGGCAGATCCAAGAATTGCTCCAAAAGGGACATATCCGTCCCAGCTCATCACCTTGTGGGAGCCCAATCATGCTGGTGCAGAAGAAAGATGGGACCTGGCGACTCTGCATTGATTAATGGGGTCGGAATAAAATCACAGTCCGCAATCGATACCCGATTCCCCGAATCGACGACCTCCTTGATCAGCTCACAGGGGCCAAATACTTCAATAAGATTGATCTGAAGTTTGGCTACCACCAGGTCCTAATAGAATAGACAGATGTATGGAAGACTTCCTTCAAGTCAAAAGAAGGTCTTTTTGAATGGCTGGTCATGCCTTTTGGTTTGACAAATGCTCTAGCAACTTTTATGAGGATGATGGACGCTATCCTACGACCTTTCACCAATACTTTTGTAGTGGTGTATCTGGATGACATCCTCATCTACAGCAAGACTTGGGAGGAACACTTCCAGCATATTCAGTAGGTTCTGCACACCCTGCGGAAGCACAAACTATATGCAAACTTGGAAAAATTCTCCTTCGGCATGGACAGGGTCCATTACTTAGGCTACATCATTGATCGACATGGTGTGCATGTGGATCCAGCCAAGATCCAAGTCATCTGTGCCTGGCCAGCCCCAACCACACTCAATGAACTTTGGAGCTTCTTGGGCCTTGCCAATTTCTATTGCCGGTTCGTGCTGGGATTCTCTCATATCGCATGGGCCCTCAGCTAAGTGACCAGGGATGGTGGTAAGGAAAAATTTGTGTGGGGCATGTCCCAACAACAAGCCTTCGATGACTTGAAGAAGCATTTGTGCTCATCGCCGGTACTCTCATTACCGGACCTGCAACATCCCTTTGAGATCGAGACAGATGCTTTAGATTATGTTGTGGACGTCGTTCTCACTCAACATGGCCACCCTGTGGCATATCATAGTGAGACACTATCAGATGCTGTCAGTAAGTACCCTACCTATGACAAAGAAATATACTCCATTGTACAAGCCTGCCACCAATGGAGACATTACATTCTTGGGAAGGAGACATTCATCCACACTGATCACAAGCCACTACAGTTCATGCAGACCCAAGGAAAGTTGCAGAATGACCGCCATTAGATGTGGTCAACATATTTACAACAGTTCCACCTCAACATCCAATATAAAACAGGGAGTACCAACCGAGTTGCTGACTGCCTCAGTCGACCTCCAGTCGCGACACTCACCACAGTGCTAGACTCTTGCGTCCACGAGACCTCCGGATGGTCCCACCTCTACGAGACAGGCCTTGACTTCTCCACCACCTATCAAATGTTGGGCACCAACTCAATGGTTGCTAATTTCCATCTCCAGGATGGGTTGTTGTGTCGTCTAGTCCATCTCTACGTTCCATCAAGCGAGCACGTGAAGCTGATTTGGGAAGCTCACTATAGTCGGGTGGCAGGACACTTTGGCGTCGAAAAGACAGTGGCAGTGCTGCAGAAACATTTCTACTGGTCGAAACTTCGACAGGATGTCGGCAAGTATATCAGGTCTTGCACCGCTTGCACTATTGCCAAACCGACCACTAAGAAACAGGGCCTACACACACCTCTGCCTACTCCTAACAGGTCGTGGGAATCCATCTCGATGGACTACATGTCGTGCCTCCCGTCCACCAAGAGGGGAAACAACTGTGTTTTTGTGGTTGTTGATCGCTTTTCCAAGATGGCGATTCTAGACGCTTGCAAGAAGAACATCACAGCAGAAGCCACTGCCAAGCTCTTTTTTGAACGAGTATGGGTACATTTTGGGATCCCACAGACCATTATCTCAGACTGTGACAGTCGGTTCCTTAGCTCATTTTGGTCGAGCCTCTGGTCACTGCTGGATACCAAGCTTACCAAATCCACTGCCTTCCAACCCCAGACCGAGGTCGTCAACCGTATGGTCATACATATCCTGCGCATGTACAATTCAACACACCCCCGCACATGGGATGAGAGTCTTCCCTATGTCCAACATAGCTACAACCGAGCCCTGCATAGCTCAACTGGCCACAACCCCTTTCAAGTGGGGTTGGGATTCCAACCATTGGGCCCCATGGATGTTGCACTTCCCCTTGTGACCACGTCGGTCGACTCATCCCCAGAAGCTGAAAAAGCTACCCGGTTCATTGAACGGATCCAGCATATCCGCCAACAGGTTCAAGATATTCTACAGAAGTCTAATGCCAAGTACAAGCAGCGCCATGATCAACATCGGGTGCCACATAATTTTCAGGTGGGCGACAAAGTTTGGTTGCATTTGTAGAAAGAACACCTTACAGGGCCCCATCGAAAGCTTCACCCACTCCGTTATGGGTCGTACACCATCACCAAGATGGTGGGTGACAATGCTTTTGAGCTCAACATGCCCCCCTTCCTTGGTCTACATCCAGTCTTCAACGTGGCTCTCCTTCGGCCATATTTCCCACCATTATTAGACACCTCAGAGATAGCAGAGAAGTTGACACCAACAGAGCTCAACCCCGACTGCCTACAAAAAGCATCCAGTGATCATATTGCAGACACACAGATCAAGGGCACTCGACATCAAAGGATCCAACTTTATTGAGTTGTCAAAGTAGGGAAGCTCCTACACCAAGGCAAGTGGCTCACTCGGGGCCAAATTCAGTAGAAATTTCCTCATATGATGGGGGAAATCAAACACAATGGAGACCATTGCTTCCTAAGGAGGGAGGATTGATCTACGTGGATATCGGTGGCCACCCACCTTTCCAATTGTCTCAAAACAGTTTTTTGGCAATTTTGGTATTGTACTATTTTTAGCAATTTTTTGGGTCCTGAACTTCTGGGGCCATTTTGAGGCCCTAAACGACCTTTTCTGGCAATTTCGGGGGCCAAATGTTTTCCTATGGTATGCATCTAGCCCTAGCCAAAACTTGTAAATCTCGGATAGACCTTTCCAACAGGCTACCGAGTGCCCCAAACGGAGATCGTATGCAAAAGTTACGACCCCAAGAAGTTGATGTACTAACTTACCCAAATGGGGCCCACATGACTTTTGGCGCTTCATTTCCTAGAGTTAGGTTTTTGGATGTCTAGGGTTTTTTACATTCCTGTTTATTGTAAAAGGCCTTGAGAGCCTCATTGTAACCATCTTGCGAAATGAGCGCAGCCGTCACATCTCTTCTCAGAGATAAGCCGCCACCATCCCAGCAAGCTTGTTTTCCGCTGCATTTTACAGTTTTAGCTTATTCCTTTATTGAATAGAAAACCATTTTTATTGGATCTCTATTATTTTGTGTTAAGCATCTGATAATAATTTGTATTCATTTCGTTCTACTCATAAAATCCGGATCACAGATGGTATGAGGATCCTTGCCCTTACTACCCCATACCTCACCATACCATGGCGGTATGGCATTCACATAAATGCATTCAACCTTACATGCATACCATTTTATGATGATTAAAAATATGGTTGAAGGGATTCTTACCCATCATCTTTAAACACTTATACAATTAGCATAAATAAGCATTGCCTGCATGGATTCCATTAACATATTATATGATGTTACCTGATCAATTTGGCCTCTTACCAAGGACTACACATTCCTTCCACCAACCTCTTGATCATATATTTGTTGCACCAACCTTTCTTCATAAGGTTATTGGTCACATGCAACAACATCATCAACATCTTTATCCATGCTCCTGTTGTCTTTGGTCCTACAACCAATACCAACACCACTAGTGATTATCAACCACAATAATTATCTTAAGTGGTTCATTGCATATGTAAAAATTCACTAGCTTTACCAACAAGTAATATCATATACATGCACAAGCATCTTCTCATGCACTTTGCAATGTCTAGCAATATGCCCACTAATGCACTTCACTTTATCCCTCTAATCTCTTGCATTTTCAGCATTCCTATGCCATAATTTTATTTATATAGAGCTCATAAAATATAAATACAATATCAAGGAAGGGGTTAGGGAATTCTCCCTTTCCAAGCCCTCATCATAGCATGGAATTTCTCTTCCACATCATAGTTGATCCAATTTCATGGCCTCTCTAGCAAGCACACAAGGAATCATTAGCTATGATTTTACCAGGCAAGCAACAATTCAATACACATACTCATGTATAACATTCTTACTTGCTACTTTACAAGCATGCAATTCTTATGCTATAAACAAAAATAGTTTAAGGTGAGAAATTTCCCTCTTTATCAACATTTCCCTTTGGATATTATTCTCCAATTTTAAGCTGCAACCATCTTGTCAAGGAAGGGGTTAGGGAATTCTCCCTTTCCAATCCCTCATCATAGCATGTAATTCCTCTTCCACATCATAGTTGATCCAATTTCATGGCCTCTCTAGCAAGCACACAAGGAATCATTGGCTATGATTTTCCACCAAGCATCAATTCAATACACATACTCATGTATAACATTCTTACTTTCTACTTTCCAAGCATGCAATTCTTATGCTATAAAAAAAATAGTTAAAGGTGAGAAATTTTCCTCTTTATCAACATTTCCCTTTGGAGATTATTCTCCAATTTTAAGTTGCAACCGTCTTGTCAGCCCTATGTGGTTTTCCTTGATCACTGCAATAGATGCCATTGCACTACGTTCACATGTGTGGCTGCTCACATTACTTTCATAGATTATGTTCAAGTCCAGCTTGGCCTTCCTTGGACTTCCCTGCACTTATGAGCACTACAATTTGTTCAATATTAATGCCAAGTAAAGGGCTAGATGTCTAGATGGGTCCAAATCAACCTTTCCATGCTGATTAGACAGTTCCTATTGGCTGTCGGGTCTCACTCACTCAAGGTGGATTCCAAAGGTAATAATATTTTTCCAGTGGAATTTCACGTTCGCTCATTTTTTTAACCTCCCGTCACTAACACAGGTGAAATGATGTACGAGCCATTGAACCCTCTTGGTCTCTATCTCCACCTTACGATCTTTGTTCGTTCCACATCTCTAACAAGCCTGTAAGCTCTTACTTTGGCCCAAGCAGCCCCAATACTGCAACCTTAGGCTCTGATACCACTCTGTAATGTCCTCGATCCCCTTGGTTCCCTTTAGAGGTGATGGGGGAGATCCTTAGAAGCAACCTGCTAATTTTTTTTTCCAAACTATGCACTTTAGCACAACTGCACCAACTTCAGTCTACAGTCTGGAATCTGCTAGCCACAAGTTGAAATTCAGAAGTCATAACTCCAAATACATAGCATCCAAGAAATAGCCTTTGAATTCCGCAATACGCAATTCGCCTTGCGAGAGTCGGAAAGTCAGAACTCCAACGTGCAACTCCAAAGAAATCACCTCTCCGACTTCCAAAATCTGCAATCCGCCTTGTGGGAGTCGGAAATTGAAAACCACAACGTGCAATTATGAAGAAATCACCTCTCCGACCTCCGCAATCCGCAATCCACCTTTCCGGAGTTGAAAAGTCGGAACCACAACGTGCAACTCCGAAGAAATCACCTCTCTGACTTCCGTAATCCGCAATACGCCTTGCAGGAGTCAGAAAGTTGGAGCCACAACGTGCAACTCTGAATATTTACGCCTCCGACTTTCGCAATTCACAATCCGCGATGCGGGTGTCGGAATTCGGAACCCCGAAATTCTCATCTTTGCAGAATCACGCCTTCGACTTCCACAATCCGCAAGTCGCAAGTTGGGAGTCGAAAGTCGACACCCCAATGCACCACTTCAAGAATTACACATCCGACTTCTGCAATCCGCAATGCGGGAGTCAAAAATTCGGAACACCAAATACACAGTGTCAAAGAAATACACCTCCGACTTCTGCAATCCACAGTGCGGGAGTCAAAAAGCAGGAACACCCAATTCACAGATTTGAATATTCATGCCTATGACTTCCGCAATCCTTAATCCGCGATGTGGGAGTTGGAATTCGGACCCCAAATTCTCTACTTTTCCAAATCATGCCTCCGACTTCCGCAATATGCAATCCACGATGTGGGATTCAGAATTAAGAACTTCAAATTCACAACTCCAGGCAAATTACACCTCCAACTTCCACAATCCACAATCCGCCTTGCAAGAGTTAGAAAGTCGGAACCCCAAGTTCAAAATTCCAGAAAAATTACTCCTCCAACTTCCGTAATCCGGAATCCACCTTACGGGAGCCAGGAAGTTGGAACCATAGCGTGCAACTCCAAAGAAATCATGCCTCCAACTTTCGCAATCTGCAATCCGCAATGCAGGTTCGGAAAGTCGGAAGTCGGCCAGATGCTCCTGTTACTTCCAAATTCTCAGGCCGATATATTCCTCATCGTAAGTCCAGTTTTGGAAAACTTGGTATCATTTGAAAGCTCTCGGCGAGCCCCATGCAACTGTATGGTCCTTTGCCACACCCGACAACTTTGAATTTATCCTTATTCCAACCAAGGTGTTTCCCAAACTTCCTCAAGACTTCTTTACCTCTCTATAAAGATCTCTGATCCACTCTGCCATGTCCCCTTCCATCAATCCAGGCCCTCAGAGGGAACATGAAAACAACAGGGGGTGCCTATTTCTCCCCCAAAGTCATGAATGTGCATTCTGAACTTCCTGGGCCTCAACAAAACTTATCCCTATTCATCAATGAACAAATTCATATAAATAAAACCACATGGATGCATATGCATACTCAAATAAACACAGCTGAATGAAACCTTATCCACACACATGTAAGGGAATGCATCGACACATTTCTCCCAGGCAGAATGATGAGAAAACCTACAGGGACTTAGTCCTCTTCTCATGCTATGCACAAGATTATGTTGACTAACTTAAGATAATCATTTCATTCCCATTAACATGAACAATTAAGCATTCATAACACATAATGAACATGTTATAAATCACAAAGAAAACTTATCTTTTTATTGAAATCTCTAAGCAACTGGCTATGGACTGCAGCGTTCCAACCCAAACATAGGTCTCTACCCAACCTGTATTCTTCCAGCACTCAGAGACCACCCTCGAGATGGGACTATGTATCCACTAAGGAGAAACTACCTAGGTTTACTCATAGCCTTGGTTTCACACCAATAGTCATGCTAAGCCAACACACAGTTGGGTTTATCAAGCATGCCAAGAGACAAGGGAGGAGGAATCTAAGCCAGTGAGCTCAACTACAGAGATACATACATCTCCAAATAAGTCAAACAACCTTCACTGGGTTTATCAAGTGGTTCCAACCTCTTCTCTCTCTTCCACTCTGTCATCCACGCTTGGGTCTCCTCAGGGTTGCGACCGAAAGGCTCTGTCCCCCAGCTGGATTTTAGAGCTTCTGAATAAGGGTTTTCCTATGAATTTATGGGCATCTCACACTCTCAAATTCGCCCTAGGGTTCAGGTCAATGGATCCCTCATTGGATTTCATTCCCCACACAAAGTTTCTGGGCGATTTTGGCACTCCCGAGTGTGGCTTAACTTAGAATCACGATTTCCGGTTCTCCTGATTGTTGGGCATGCATCCTCCATGAAAACGGAAGCTTCCATGATTCCCCCTGGAATTGGTATGAGGGAAAATGAATTCCCATGAGGTGGGATGACTTATAGGACAAGAAAAACATAGCCCATACCCTGCCTTACGAATTTTAGGACTGCCCATACTCCATCAATCCATGGACTGATTTCTGAAGTACTTCCTTACAACAGAAATAAATGACAACTAGGATAGTCAAAGGTGGGTTCTCAAGGTGACATATGGAAGCCTAGGGTTCAATCCCACAACCCCCTCACCTCTCACTAGTAAATATACATAGACCCCTCATTTAGTTGCATCCATAGCGAGCCTCTTGGTATTTTTATTTGCATTATAATCATTTACGTCATTTTTACAATGTTTACATTAAAATCCAATACATCCGAAGGGTAAAAATGGGGTATTACACAACTTGTGGAAAATGTATTTCGATGGGTCATCCTCTAAAGAGGGAGAAGGAGCAGGAGTGGTACTAATTGCCCCATGAGGTGAAATTGTCTCTTTAATGTTCAAACTTGAATTCAAAACGACAAATCATATTGTTGAGTATGAAGCTTTAATTATTGGATTAAGGGCTTCCAAGGATCTAAACATTCAATAGTTAGTTGTTTTTGGAGCCTCCGAGTTAGTGGTTCAATAGGTCAGAAATGTCTATCAAGTGAAACAACAACTGTTAAAAGTTTATAGAAATGAGGTATGAGATCTTGTTGACAATTTTTTCTGAGGATTCAATATTTCTTTTACCCCTAGAGACCAAAACCATACAGTTGATTCCTTGGCTTTAGCAACAACTTATTTTAGAATTCCACAACAGACTCAGCTTAGATATCCAATTGAAGTTAGATACAGACCACCAGTTCCCAATAACATTAAAATTTAGAGAGTGTTTCATGATGATAAAGAAATTGAGAAGTTTCTAGAGTTAACAAATGATTTTTCCACTTCTTTGATTGATGAAGATCAGGATGCTGGGATGGAAGAGGTTCCTTCTTTTTCAGAAAATTCAATTGAAAATCATAATATCATTGAATTAAAAGGGAATTTCATTCCAAAGGGTCTGGTTCCTTTGGAAATATTATTTTCAAAATATGATACTTTGTCAAAACCCACTGTGCAGTCTTCTGAAGAGAATATAAACAACTGTAATATTGGTACTGAGAATGAGCCTAAGATGATCAAAATTTCTAAAATACTTTCAGATGAAGAGAAGAAAAATATATCAAGATTTTAAGGGAATTTGTAGATATTTTTGCATGGTATTATGAATATTTAAAAACATATGATACCGGTATAATTCAACACAAGATTCCATTGAATCCCAATACTAAGCCTTTAGACAGAATCTTAGAAGGATTAATCCAACATTGTTACCAGTCATCGAAAAAGAGGTTAAGAAGTTATTAGATCAAAAAATTATTATACCTCTTATATATTCCACTTGGGTTGCAAATTTAGTTCTCGCACATAAGAAGAATGGCGAAATAAGGCTTTGTGTGGACTTTCGGAACCTGAATAGATCTTCTCTGAAAGATAACTATCATTTACCTAAAATAGATCAAATTTAACAAAAGGTAGTTAGTGCTAAAAGAATATCTATGATAGATGGGTTTTTAGGTTACAATAGATTGTTGTGCAACTAGAAGATAGAGAAAAAATAGCCTTTACTTTTTTGGTTTCCTGGTTTTTCTAGTCCAAAGTCAAACTAGGGTTTGACTTTCATAGAGTTTCACCCACTCAAAAACTGCGGTCTTGGTCTCTAAATTTTGATTTTGAGTAGGAGCACTTCCCTGTGTTGATTGCACCCCAAAATTCCACTTATGTGAAAAACCCTAATTTCCCGCAGCAGTGACAGGCCAAAAAGTGAAAATGATCAGAATCAATTTCTGCTTTGACAGAAAGATGCGCCTTCCTAAGGAGAGTTAGCCTAGCCCTCTTTTCTTGATGATCTATGGAAATAAATCCAAAAATTAAGAAGAACTAGCTTCTGTAGCTACATAGTGTCTTCTTCTCAGGTTAGCTCTGATACCATGTTAGTTTTTCAAAAAATTTAATTCAATATTATCTAGGATCTTATCTGAGAGAATAACATGCACAACAATAAACACAAGATACAAGATACACAAATATTTTCCTCGTGGAAACCATAAATGAGAAAACCCCGCAACTTCCTTGGAGATAGAATGATCACCAATACAATGTCACAAAAGTAAAACCCAAAAATAGAGATGGTCTTCAGCAACTTCTCTCATCTCCACTTGTGCGAACTTATTCTCTCTCTCACTAATGTGAATTGAGTGAGTGAGAGTGAATGAATAAATAGAGAGCCTAGCTCTCTATTTATAATTTACCTCTCACTTTACCTTTACCACTTGACAAGTCGGCCTCAACTAAAGTTGACTGGGCCGACTCCTTTAGGGGACTTTAAAACCCCAATATAAATGACTCTAGGGGAACTAATGCCCCGACTTACATGGGAGGGTTTACCTCAATGAATTTACATGACCCAAATACAATAATGAATTATCCGACTAGAGGAATAAACATCTCCTTCGGAGGTACAAATAAAATACAATATAAAATACAAGTGAATATCTTTCGTAGTTACAACATTAACATTTTTAATTGATTCTATGGCATGATTTAGTTCTACAAGGACATCGACATGCCCTATTGTCAATCGCACTAGGTTAATGTAAAATAAAAAAATTACCAAATGATAATTTCCTTTATAAATTAATTTTAGTTCTAGAGACCACAAAAGCACTGGCGCATAACCTAGTTGTACAAAATTCATGTCGTTGGTGCTGTTGAGTTCTCACATTTCTCGCTCCCTTCGATTCTCTAGTGGATTTAAAATTTTGTGAAATGGTCCCATGACATATTTATTTGTTTATGTGGAAACCATGCTTCCTTGGCCAACAAGACAACATGTAAAGTATTTGTTACCTCATTTAAATTTTTAGTGGATTAAAATTTAAGATTTACCTTTCATTTGTCTCTTTTTCCATTTAAAAAAAAAAATTGCACAGTGCCTTTGAGCCATTCAACTCACATCGATACATGATGTGCCCTACGAATTTACATGGCACACTATGATCATTTTTTTAATAGGGGAACCATCTATGATGCATTCCTATTTTAGAAGCTCATCGATACATTGGAATATAAGAACCTTTCTTGGTTTCTAGTGCACTTTATAATATATGGAAGTATTGTTAACAATTCTTCCTATTATTATAAACGCATAAGTAAAATGTTTAAATATGTTGTACACTCACCAACATGCGATGCATTGTTTGATTGACATGCACCACTTGGAATGCATATGGTCATCATAAATACACCATTCATGGTTTTGCGTCCGGGGCAATAAATGTTGATGTGCATTGGGATGAGCATATCCATTGTTTACGGTGCATCCATATATACAAAGTACACGCCTAAAATAAAATTTAAATAATTGTTTTACTTCACTGGTGTGACTTAGAGACTACAAAAACTTTGCAAATGGTGTGTTGTTTTATGTTAGGTGCACCAGTAAGTGAAGTTAATAAATACCACACTTGTTTATTTAGTGCATTGTTATGTCCCCGACATTTATTTTCGTGTCAGAGACATTAGTGGAGGGCGGAGGATGGCATGAAATATGTTTCCAAAGGTTTTTGCGAAGGTATATTTTTGCGTATTTTTTGTATTATTGCTGGAGGGCGATTTTTCTGGTCTCTTATTGGTTGTTTTGATAGTGATGTCGTCTTGGGGTTGTGTGCCTTAGGACCTGGTGGTGGTAAGTCGTCAGCAGGTTTAAATGAGGTTGGTAGTCGATGGTTTGATCTGGTGTAACAAGTGTCGTTTCAACTAGTAGCTGGTTTAATGCAGTCCTTTGTTTGCGGTATGGCAAGCCAGTCCTGATCTGCGTCTATGCTTTCTCTTCTCTCGATAGTGAAGGACGCCCTTTTGGTTTTTTCAACCTTATTTGGCAATGGTGGACGGGTTCATTTATGTTCGACTTATGGAGTTGTGCACTGGACAAGGTATGGGCGCCCACATTTTTCGCTATTTGTTGAAGGTCTTTTCTCCGTGCATGGTTTTTTGGCCTGGTTTCGCTTGGTCATTGCACTGGGTTATTTTATATGGCTGTTGTTAATAAGGGCTCCCTTCGGGGGTCGAGCCACGAAGAAGCATCCTTGGTGCAATTTTGGTGTTGTATTTGCGTGGTGTTTTCTCAAACTGTTTTGTCGGTTCTTGTTTGGTGGAATTTTTGAATTTCTTGTCCTGGATGTGCTGTCCCAGTGCT
This sequence comes from Larix kaempferi, assembly GCA_027924585.1. NCBI lineage: Eukaryota > Viridiplantae > Streptophyta > Pinopsida > Pinales > Pinaceae > Larix > Larix kaempferi. Next base: position 18,697,208 of record BSBM01000259.1, on the reverse strand, counting down.
GTATTGTCCTTAGGATGGTCTTGGAGGTTGAGATTTGCAAGAGAAGGTGTGCAGGTGTTGTTTCCTATTGCATGTTCTATTTTTTAGTTGATTGTTGGTGTCTTGATCATTTGAATTTTCGAGGGAGGTTCCTCTAGAGCGCGGTTCATTCTTCTTCTTAGTTTGTCTATGTTTTTGTCGTTGCTACTTTTCCAGGTATGCGCATGGATTTAGTCGGGATTTTTTGTCTGTGGTTTAAAAAAAATCGGGTTTGGTCTCTTCACGTTTGAAAAAAAATAATTTTGCACTTTTCTTATAGCGATTTCATATTCTTTGTTTCAGAATTGATGGTTTGCATTTGCTGATGCCCTACTATATCTTGGATGGATTTTTAGCTACTGTCATTTCCATGGGAAACGAATATTGGTTTAGTTAGATTAATCTCTTTTGTGTTGACATCTTGGAGGAATCAATGTCTGCTTCGGAAAGATGTCCTCGGGGCTTTTGTAAGCCTAAATTCATTACTCAAAAATTGCATAGTTCTGTTGTTGCCATATTGTTGCTCCATGTTGCTCATGTACTTATGTAACTACCATTTATGTTGTGCTTGGAAGAATATTTATTGGAGCCCTATTAGGTGTGTCCATGGCTAGCCATTCAGAAAGGTGTTACGAGGCTTCTTAGTCTCTCTGTATTTGGTCAATAATGGTCCTTCTCGTATCCAAGTGTTGCATCTATACCTGCAATGCTGATGGCCAGCTTTCAGCTCAAGATCCTTAGGCATTTTTCATTTACTATATGAGTAGATTGTTTAGTAATATAACTATTCATGGTTACACATTATTGCTTGGTTGATTTTTTACTTTTTGCGAGGAGTATCTTTGAAAGTCCCTCCTTTAATTTTTTTGCATATTGAAGTAGAGCCATGTCCATAATAGCCTAGCTATGGCTGCTTCAATACTATTCAAACCTTCTTGATTGTTGATCTTAGCTTCTCAAATTCTAAATAATATCATAAGCATATTTTATACGGTTTTTCCCTCGTGCTAGAGGATAGACAAACTAAAGTGAGGATAGACGACCTAAAGTGAGAGGAAGAGATTCTATTATGCAAGTGGAAAACCTTCCAAAGTGCCTATAGTGCTGCACATTGTTCAAGGACTTGAATATATTTGAGTGCAGGTTTGGGAGGTATAAACTAGCCATTACCACTGCACATTGTTCAAGGACTTAAATATATTTAAGTGCAGGTCTGGCAAGTATAAACTAGCCATTACCTTTGCTTGTAACATATTAACAAGCACAAATACTTCTTGTTCTAAGAAAAAAACGTCCACATGCTTTCAATAGATACAGGATTTTGAGATATAGGACTCAAGATACAGTACTCAATAAAAGCGTGAGAATATTCTATTTCAAGGGTTGATCCTAGAAGAAGGAATCTGTGCCATGAAAATGATATACGTCTTAAAGCAGTATGAAATGTCATCCATATTTTACTGTGGAAGGAGGCATCCCCAGTCATGGAAATAATTATTTCAATTTTTTCACTTAAAACTCTATTACGATTACTATGTTGTAGTCCAGTTTTTATAGAAAACTTAGTTGGGAGCTGTTGAAGCTAAAAATTCTTAGGATCGTACCTATTTATGTCAAGAAAGTATATGTATGGCAGGCTACAGGAAATTCTATGATCTTTTAATACTTGAAATTTATAGGACATTCACTTCTCATCATCTCGAGCGAAAAGTTTCATAAACTAAATCAGTTATCTAGAGAAAGCGGTGTTTAATGGAAACAAGTTGCATCTACCTTGTGTTCAGGTACACAGGGTACTACCAAAGGACCGAACACCAAGAGCAACCACTTCACACAAACAGATAACAGATCAACACACCGATGTTTTGACGTGGTTTAAACCCTCTTGAGGGAAACACTCCACGGCCCCGGCCAAATAGCTTCTATGGGACAATTTATTATGCAAAGAAAGAAAGTTACAAATGAACTTCTCATAATCGATCAACTAAACAATGACCCTCCATTCTCTTTAAATAGAGATCATGGACCAATCGGGTGTTAAGTCATGGATCAAGGTTAGGTATGATCTAAGAGAAGTTGAGCCATCAGATCACTCTATGTCGGGAACATATCGTGACCGTCGGATTAAGTATTTACAAATGCATACTAATGCATACTAAAGAAACACACTTTCCCTAATGGATACATTACACAAGTTCATCTTAACTAACTCCTAAGTGTCTAAATATCCTAACACCTTGAAAACAAAGTTTTGTGTGCTAATTTTTGCCATACATGGAGTTCACTCTTTTATATCATTATTAAATTTTATTCTTATTTGGTGATGTTGTGATTGGGTAACTAGAAATACCTGATCCTTGTATTAACAGACCTTTCCAACAATACAATTTTATGAATTCTTTGTTGGAATCCTCTTTAATGCTTTTGGACATTTGCCTCGAGATTATGTCTTCTTGTAACATGTGCATGCATTTCATAAGCTACAGATAGATTTTCTTTGGATGCAAATATAGATGTGACATAGGAATATCTAATGCTTTTACTCAATCCTGGTTACTTATTATGAAATGGTAATTGATTGTGGTTGACTGCTTTCTATGTTGAATGAATTCCTAGTTGCTTAAAGGAAAACTTCACTTTAAATTGGCGAAAATTAATTGAAATCAAAATTATGCAGTAAAATTTGGCAAATGATAAAGGAGTAACATAATTGTTCCAAAATATATGTTTAATCAATATATGATAGAATAGTGTACATATATATGAATAAAGGCAATTTGTCCAACAAATTCAGATGCTTTAGAGTTTGGCTAACCTCAGTTCTCCTGTGTAACTGTGAGTAACTGGGATTAGTCTTTGCTGGATTATATTTAAACTCCATTTCTTTCTTTAAGATAGGGGGAATCTTTCCGTGTTTTTTCCAGGGACCGATTGTTCTATGTTCTCCAAAAATGCTCAATATTCATTTGTTGTTTGCATAGATATTGTCTCCCATCCAAATGAAAATTTGTGTGTTGAATTGTCGTAGTGCATTCATCATAAATGTTAAGATGGTACATAAGTGCACATAGGCATCGTACTCGTAAAAGTAGTTTTCCTGGATTAGAAATCCAACACAAAAATAGGAAATCATACTATTACCTCTGAAACCATTACTTTTGGAGATAAAGTCCTAAAGTTCAGGTGAGACCTTGGAGGAACTAAAGTCCTAAAGCTCACGTGAGACCTTGTAGGAACTAAAGGATGCCAATGCCACCTTGCAAACTCTTTTGGCACTGTAGGTTGCCTAAAGGGTAGAACATGGGCTTGGAGGAACTAAAGGATGCCCAATGTCACCTTGCAAACCCTTTTGACACTGTAGGCTACCTAAAGGGGAGATTCAATATAATATGATCACTAGATCTTATGCCACATGTGGGTGCCACAAGCAAATCATACCATCAATAAATTCCTAACAAGCCCATATTCTGTGGATAAATGCAATTTTGTTTCCTTATTTTTCGATAGTCGCAGACTCTTTTGACACTGTAGGCGGCCTAAAGGGGAGACCTTGGAGGAACTAAAGGATTCCCAATGTCAACTTGCAAACCCTTTTGACACTGGAGGCTGCCTAAAGGGAAGATTCCATAGAATACGATCACTAGAGCTTATGCCACATGTGGGTGCCGCAAGCAAATCATACCATCAATAAATTCCTAGCAAGCCCATATTCTGTGGATAAATGCAATTTTGTTTCCTTGTTTTTCGATAGTCGCATAAATTAGTTGCTCAAGGTCTTAGAACTTGCATGGAGTCATTCTCCATTGTCTTTGACTGAACAATTTCTCTAGAAGCAGTTCATTTCAATGAGATGTCTTGAGTTGGGTCAAATTCATGTTTTCAAAATTCTAAATGTTGTCAAATACATTCTTTTATATTATTGAGTTTTCTCCATTGCTATGGTTTGTATCTTTCTTTTATTTGTCTAAAAATTTAGATTGTTATAGCAATCTGCTGCCTTTCAATCTTGTAGGTGTTGATCTATATAAGGCTTATTTGTTGTGCAAATCTCTGGCTCATGATTTATATAGAAATTGGTGGTAAAATTTTTTCCATGGTCTTAATGCATGAACAAAAGTCAAAAGTTTTTCGTCTTTGTTCTTTGACTTCGCACCTGTCTCTTTCTCTGGTACATACAATATAGGAACTTCAACCATTTTCTTTGTTGTTTATTTGGATTATGTCATTATCACTAACAACTACACACCATCAAATTTTATGTTTACAAGTTTCTAGATTACATTGTTCTATGTCTGATTTTGTTCATTACTCTGATTCTATTCTATTCTACATGCAATGTGTAGGGACATATGCCTCCAAAAACTTGGTCAATGGCAATCAATTTAATCTCAACTGTGCCTTTTGCTATTTATATGATTCTGCCTACTGTGAAAATGGTCACTTATACTTTGTGCATACATAAAAAAAAAAACATAAAAAAGGCCATTTTGGAAGACACAAAAAAGAAAACATCTTATACCACTTTCAAATAAAGTTTTCAAAACTCTCTTAAGTTTCACCTACTGTTCGAACTATAGTTTTCCAGTTTTCCTGCATTTATAGTTTTCCAGTTTTCTTGTCTTTTTATTTTTTTCATGGATTTTTGACACACCAAACATATGCAAATCATTGCACATTATATTCTATTGTC